>JAMAJV010000002.1:0-600000 GCA_023628835.1 Sordariomycetes sp. S4602
AACCCTAACCCTAACCCTAACCCTAACCCTAACCCTAACCCTAACCCTAACCCTAACCCTAAACCCTAACCCTAACCTAACCCTAACCCTAACCCTAACCCTAACCCTAACCCTAAAGATATACCTAGTTTTTTATATCTTAATGCTTAAACCAGCATATAAAGACATACTAATAGAAGATATAATTTATACAGAAACTAAGGAATCAGAGTATAAAGTTAAGAAGATCTTAGACTTAATACTTAATAAAAACAACTAGGTTAAGTACCTAACAAAATAGAAAAACTTCCTATATAATAATAATATATAGGAACTATTTAGGAACCTAACAAACTGTTAGCAGCTCTTATAGCAGTTTCACCTAAAAAACCCTAATTAACTGCAGGGCTGTCTAGGACACCCCCTATAGCGTTAATAACTAAGGGGTTAAAACCTAGGTCTAGGCTAACAGCGTCCTAATCGACTAGCCTAAAGACACTAAGGCTCTGCACCTTGCCTACTGCCTGCTAACGCTCTACTATAGTAGACTAGGATTCTACTAGCTTATCCTCCTCCTATATCCTATGCTTAAAGAGTTCAGTCCTATAAGAACGAATAAAGGACTTCTGCTTCTAAAGACAGGACAGACAAGCAAGGCACTTAGCAAGATTAGACTTAGCCTTTTTAAGGTCTAAATTAAGACATTTCTGCTAGTCTAGGTTCTAACAGACTAAGGAAAGATTAGTAAGGAGAAATAGAGGATAGTAGAGAAGGAGAACAAACGTTAGGAAGCTACTAGGTTACTATCGTAAGGTTTATAGTCTTACACACAACCTTTATACTGCTATAAACAACTACCCTTGCAAGGAAGCATCTAATAGGCTTTCTTCGCCTTAAAACAACAGGAACAAGGCATAATTAACTAACTGTTTAGACAGATATAATTAGCTAAAGCAGATTTATAAAGGGAGTTAGAATTTAAGGACTTCTAAACCCTACTAGACATAGTGTTAATATATTATAGGCAAAAAGAGAAGGAGAATAAGGGAACTTATAAAGATAGGAGACTAGGCCTTTTTATAGGTTGTTAGGTTAACTCCTAGGGAGAGGGGAAATTATGTTATAGATTAGACTGCTATAGGCTAGGAACAGGCGCCTATAGGGCAGGGAATATAGGCAGAATAACAAAGAAGGATAAGAGAAGTTCTTATATAAGCTAGCTAATAAGAAGAGAGGCGAACAGGCAATAGGCAATTGTTGCCCTACCGCCTATCACCTGCTATAGGATTAGAGGAACAAAGGCAATAGGCAACTCTTAGATATTGCCTGCAGTCGCCTAATAAAGAAGCTACTCTCTATATAAGACAGGGTCTTTACCTAGTAGCTAGACACTTTCTTTTCCTTACTCTCTAGTAGTTAATCTAGATCTAATACTTAGATTGCTAGAGACTTTAAGCCTTTTAGTTAAAGCACTGCTTAAGACTTACAGTCTCTTATAATACGACTATATAATATACTATATTACTATCCTATAGTTACCTTACTTACTTAATTAGGCCCTTAGCTCTTAACGTTTAGGGAACGCTCTAATAAGCTATTATAAGACCTACTTGCCTTCTAGGAAAACAAGCTTATAACAGTTCCTAAGGATAAGATAGCATACTAAAGAGATACTGCGCAAATACAATATATACATATAGACAAAAGCTGTATAATATAAACTATATAGACAACTATAACTGCTACTAGTACTAGAGGTACTATAGAAATCAATTAGTATAGACTTTATTATAAAGCTGCTAGTATTAAAGGACCTAGCAATAGGCACTAAGTATAATAGTATCCTTAATATTATAGATAAGCTTACAAAGTATATAATCTTTATCCTATACTAAGAAACTATAACTGTAATATAATTCGCGTATATATTTAACTAGTATATTATAAGCAACTATAACCTACTAAAGGAAGTTATTATAGATAGAGGATTAGTATTTATATCTAACTTTTAGACTAGCCTAATAGACCTTAGGGGAATAAAGTGTAAGCTATTAATAGCTTACTACCTGTAAACAGATAGATAGACTAAAAGGATTAACTAGATCTTAGAATAGTACCTATAATACTATATTAACTAGGAGCAGGATAACTAGGTATAACTACTACCTACTATCTAGACAGCCTATAATAGCAGTATCTTAGAAAGTATAAGGATAACACTATTCTATACAAACTATAGAATTAAGCCTTAGATAGGCAGTAACCCTTTAAAGCTATAACTAGAAGCAGAAAGAGCAATCCTAGAGATATTAAGGATAAAGGAATTATACTAATAGCTTATAATAAAGCTACGCTTTATCTAGTAAAGGATAACAAAATATACAGACTAATAGAGGATTAAGGGACTAACCTTAAAGGGAGGAGATAAGGTCTACCTTTTATAAAAAAATATCTATATATACTAACTAAGCAACAAACTTGATTTTAAGAAAATTAGACTATTTAAGATTTAGAAGAAAATCTTTATAGTTAACTATAAACTTAAACTTCTAGACACTATAAAAATACACCTAGTTTTCTATATCTTAATACTTAAACTAGCATATAAAGATATACCTATAGAAGACATAATCTATATAGAAACTAAAGAGCTAGAGTATAAAGTAGAAAAGATCTTAGACTTAATGCTTAACAATAATAAAAAAGTTAAATACCTAACAAAGTAGAAAAACTTCCTATATAATAATAATATATAGGAACTACTTAGGAACCTAGTAAACTGCTAACAACTTCTAAGGAAGTACTACTAGAAACACCTAGATTAACTAACAGATCTAAGGTTAGATCTAACCTAACAGTATCCTAGTCAACTAAACTAAAGGCACCTAAGGACTATAGGTCACTAATAGCTTCCTAGGTATCTAGCACTATTTAGTCCTTAACTAGACCCTCTTTCCCTTACTTAAAGAGCTTAGCACTCTGCTCTTTAAGGGATTAGCGCTAACAATATAAATAGAATAAATAACCTATTAATACCTCTATCTCCTCCTTAGCATAATCTATCTTAGCTTTAACTCTTTTTATCTTAGATATAGTTTAAGAAACTAAAAAGGGTTAGCAAAAAACAAAAGAAGGGATAGAAGAAGTAACAAATAGGCAGGAGCAATAGAAGGACTACTATAGGACACCTTCGCACAAACGCATAAGAAATAATAGGAGGAACCTAGCATAAAAAGACAAGCAGTCTTCTTTTTCGCCTAGTAATAACATGAACAAGGCATTTCGCCCTCCTTCCCTTTAGCAAAAATATAATCAGAGAGCGCTTTAACTTTACAGCGCTTACAATCAGATGCAGAAGGAATATAACATTTAGAAATATAATCTAGTATTATAAAGAAAGGATTAGTAGGGAAGAAAAAGCAAGAGGGAGGATATAAACTTACCTAGCAAAGGGGGTAACTAGGCCTCTTTATAGGTTGTTAGGTTAACTCCTAGGGAGAGGAGAAATTATATTATAGATTAGACGCTACAGGCTAGGGAACAGGCGCCTGCAGGGCAGAGAATAAAGGCAGAATAACATAAAAGATAAAGGAAAGAGACAGGCTAATTATAAGGAGGACTAAGCAGGGCTAAGAACAGTCTATAAGCAGTCCTAGTTAGGACTAATAGGAGACGACTATTAGTCCTAAATAGTCTAAGAGGAATAAGGAAGCATATAAACTATAGTTATTACTCTATATCTAGCTATTCTTTTTCTTTACTCTCTAGTAGTTAATTATATAATAATCTTAGGATTATCCTACTAGAGACTTTAAAGCCTTTAGTTAACGCACTGCTTAAGACTCCTAAGTCTCTTACAATATAACTATATAATATACTATGTTACTATCCTATAGTTACCTTACTTACTTAATCAGGCCCTTAGCTCTTAACGTTTAGGGAACGCTCTAACAAGCTATTATAAGACCTACTTGCCTTTTAGGAAGACAAGCTTATAATAATAGGTAATAACTAATACTAGCTACCTGCCTAGGAAGCCCTTATACTAATTACTTACTAGACTAGCAGCCCTACTATTATTATTAAGAGGATTATACTAATAATAAACTCTATATCCTTACTTTTAAAAAGTTTAGGCTAGCCTAGCTGCTAGGGCTAGTTACTCTATAGGGCCTTAATAGCAGATAGCTAGGCAAGACTAGCTTACTTCTTAGCAGTATTAGTAGCTACTACTGTCCTAGCACTATAAAGGCTAGCTTTAAAGGTGTTAGCTAGGGCAGCGCTAGCTAGCTTAGTAGTAATAACCTATAAAAGGGATATAAAGCTAGTGCTAGGCCTTATTATATACTAGAGCTAGATAGATTTAAAATAGTAGGTCCTATATAGTATATATTATATATCCTAAATGCCCTAGGTGCGTATAGCCTAGTAATACTAGTTAGGGTAATTACTATAGTAGACCTTGCTATTATAAAGGCAGTTATAGTTTATAGACTAGATACTATAAGAGCTGTACTTAAAGCTATATAGGATCTTAATATTAGGCTATAGTAGGGATCTATCTAGTAGAAGCAGGGTATAAATATCTTAGTCCTATATATACTTATACTAATAGGTAAGCATACTCTTTATTATATTATAATTAAGGCAATATTTTAAATAGTAATAGCCCTTAATATAACTAATAATAGTAGCTTTATAGGGCAGGTATATAAATATATAAAGATAGGGGTTAAAAGTAAGGTTTCTATAGTAGTTAGGCTTCTAGTTTAGTATATTTAGATTATCTAGGTTGCTAGGTAGGTTATAAGCCTGCTTAGTACTATAGTTGTCTTGTAATAGTATTATAGGTTTAGGTTAGCTATATTCTCTAAGTAAAGAGGGGAAAGTAGCTAGTAGTTAATAGTAGTATCTTACCTCTCTGCTAGTAACTAACCTTAACCTCTTTCTTATTATAATATATAGTAGATTCTAGTAGAATATAGTCTAAATCTATATTAGACTATATATTTTTATAGAATATAATCTAAATCTATACTAGATAGTGTATTTGTATAGAATATAGTTAGGAACTGCACTAGGGCTAGACTTAATTCTATCTAACTAGATTTAGGTAGAATATTAATTCTAGTAGAATGCTAGTATAATAATTGGCTTCTTATAGTGTATTTGTATAGAATATAGTTAGGAACTGTACTAGGGCTAGACTTGATTCTATCTAACTAGATTTAGGTAGAATATTAATTCTAGTAGAATGCTAGTATAATAATTAGCTTCTTACTAAAACAAGTTAAGAATAGTAGTAAGGTCGGTTGCGCAGACACTGCTGGCGTGCAGCTTGATAAGGACCTGGCGGGAGAGCGGCACTGGCGTTAGCCTCTTTTCGATTGTGATTTTGTTTAAGTCTGATGGCTGCACGGCGGCGAGGCTTGTCGCGGGAACTGGCTTAGGAGGAGCTGGCTCGGGGCGTGTCAGTGAGCCTGGCCTAAAGCACGAGCTTAGCTTTGCCTCTATACTTTTTACGGGATCTAGAATGTAAAGATTGGAATAGCCTTTAGGCAGGGTCGCTGTTAGAGGGTCTGGCGAGGTAGAAAGTTCTTCCGGGCGGCTGATGGAGAGAGCGAGCGAGCAGCTCCTTTTCTGATCTTAAGAACGGCAGCGTTTTAGGCTTCGGAAACAATGGAGACAATTTTTTTTTGGAAAGCTTCTCGTGCTGTAAGACGTGCCTTGGGAGCTATGTTGACCCTCGGAACGCGTCACTTACACCCGGGGCGGAAATGAGCCTTGGCCGGATAATCTGGGCGCTGTCCCGGGCTCGGAGAACGACCAGCCGGGTCGCGTAGATTTGCAGCGTTCTGAGTATGTTCCGAGCGCCCGAGCACGGGAGTTCTTCCGAGCAACCTTAGCGGTCGTACAGGGGTGGATATTATAGTCTGGTGTCGGTGCGCGTTATCCAATGAACCGTGACGAGAATAATCTGGGTTATTACCTAAAATAGTGCAGGCGGCGTACGTGTTCCGCCTCCGGGATCTCGTTCCCACCTCAGGGTTCAATCGACCGGAGCTTTCTCCGTGTCCATCTTACAACTGCCGGTGCCAATTGGACGGTTAAGCTTATTATTAGTCAAGCTCCAATCCAAGAGTCCCCACGCGTTTCCGCCTTCGAGACCTCGACAAGCCCGAGAACCTATCTTCAAGTTTTCCTTGCTTATTTCACCGTGCTTGAAGGATCGGATCTCCTATCCTGCCCGCGGGAATCCAATTAAGGGTCGAGATGTCGTCTGTGAAGGAGATGGCTGCTGATTCAGGAGCTGTGGAGTACGTGGACAAAGACTTTTATTTCAACCATGGCTTGAAGCTAACTATAGGTCCACAGAATCGAACAAAGTGCTTCCGGACAAGATGCCGCGGCCGAACGTCGACTCCGGACGAAAATCGACCTCATGATCATGCCAACGGTCTGCCTTCTGTATCTATTTTGTTTCATAGATCGATCCAATATCGGTAAGGCAACCAAGGAATAAATGATTCAAGGAAAACCAATTTCTAACAAGATCATTCCACCAGGGAACGCTCGCATCTCCGGCCTGGAAGAGGACCTCGGCCTGAAGGGCTCGACTACAACATCGTCCTGACAATGTTTTACGTCTCGTATATCGTGTTTGAGATACCGGCGAATATTCTCTGCAAGGCTATGGGCCCGGGGTGGTTTATTCCTGTCACGACGATCCTCTTCGGCGTCTGCTCCCTCGCCACGGCGTGGGTGACAAACGGCCCTCAGGCCATGGCCGTGCGGTTTCTTTTGGGGATATTCGAAGCTGGTATGCTTCCGGGCATCGCGTACTACCTCACGCGGTGGTATAGACGCGCAGAGCTCACCTTCCGCCTCGCCTTGTACATCACCACCGCCCCTCTCGCCGGCGCCTTTGGCGGCCTGCTCTCGTCCGCTATATTGACCCTCGACAGTGTTGCCGGCCTCCGGACGTGGCGGATGATATTCTTTATCGAGGGCATTATCACCGTCATCCTCGGACTCATCGGTCTCGCCACGCTTACGGACAAGCTAGCTTCGGCACTATGGCTCACCGCCGAAGAAAAGAAGTTAGCAGAAGCGCAGCTCTGCTCTAAGCGTGTTGGGCAGACACAGGTCTTAGATCGCATGGATGTGCGGAAGCTCCTCAGGGGCATCTCGAACCCTGTTGTCCTCAGCACTGCCGCAATATATACCTTCAGCAACGTCACCACACAAGGTCTCGCATTCTTCGCCCCGACCATTGTGAAGAGCATCTACACCAAGCACACGGTTGTACAGCAGCAGCTGTACACCGTGCCCCCGTACGCTGTAGGCGCCTTCTTCACCCTGGCCCTCCCGCTTATCAGCTGGAGAATCGACCGCCGCCTGGTCTTCATCGTCCTGGCTCCGCCCCTCGTTATCACCGGCTACGTCATGTTCCTAGCATCAGACAACACTGCCGTCCGCTACGGCGCCACCTTCCTGATCGCGTCGACGATCTTCACATACGGCGTCTTTCCGAACTCGCATATCTCCGCCAACGTCCTCTCGGACACGGCCCGGTCGTCGGCGATAGGGTTCAGCGTCATGGTGGGGAACTTCGGGGGCCTGGTCTCCACGTGGTCGTTTCTCGAGTTCGACGCGCCCGGCTACCGGATTGGGACGGCCTGAACCTGGGCACCACTGTGATGATGTTTATCATTAGCATTGGCATGTGGGCGTGGATGAAGAGGGATAACGCGCGGCGGGATGGCAGGCAGGCGGATGCCGAGGCTCGCATATCTCACATGACGCCCGAGGAGATTGAGGACCTGGACTGGAAGCATCCTTGTTTTAGATGGAGGGCTTAGACAGGCAGGCACAGGGCCTTCGCCTCGTGGGTTCCAGACGGGAATAGCATTAAGAAATTCACCTTTCTAAATGTAAGGGCGGTATTCGCGTTCCAGCCGCGGAGGCGCGATGCCAGCAGCTTTGGGGAGAGAGATGCACGATCCAGACTCCCATTAAGCACCATTTGGGTCTCGATGATGGAGGTTCCCGTATTGTCCCTAACTCGCGGGAGTGGCTTCGAGGTAACTTCAACCTATGTATGTATTCCCATCCAGTCGAAATCACAGCCGCCTCGCTTTTGCCTGGAGGTCATATAGTGCTGTCCTATGCCCTAGAGGTTCGCCGATGCCGAAAATCCAGGGATCGTCGACGGGAAGATGGTTTGCGAAGTGGGTACGTACGGGTGAATGCAGGAGCGATGCCCGAAAATTAGTATCCCGCATCTGTACGGATTCGGCTTTTCCGATCACCGTCACGTATAAGGTGATGAGTTCCTCTTATAACATCTTCATCCTAACGCCTATGCAGTTCACACTCACGCCTCGGTCATCGTTCAACAAGGAAGAGCCATTATCCAAGTTTTAGTGTGAAGATGCCTCCCAAGGTTTGTGCAGTACAAGGCGGACGAGTACGACGAGTACAAAGCGAGCCTCAAGCGTTTATTCCCAAATTAGTCTAACTTGCCAGATGTGGTGCGTGCCTGTACAGACATGATCCTCAGATATGAGAGGGTCGTCGATCTCCTCGGACGACCCGTCCGACTCACCCGGCGCCTGCGCAAAGAACGTCTCGAGGTCCACGTCGTCGGCGATCACCTTCTTAAGGCCCGCGTCGTTGTAGCCGGTGAGCCAGGTGAGGACGCGGTCGAGGTGGGCGGTGCTGCGCTCCTTGCGCTCCACCTTCTGCACTAACGCAGGCGTGTGGTGGCTCGGCTGGGGCAGGATGCTAAATAGAGAGAATAATAAGATACAAGTGATTAACCCAGTCATTAACAAGCTATACCCCTGCCCAAGTAGCAACAAATAGGGACAGCCCCTAACTCGTCTTCGGCTACCAATACTACCCTGTGCTGACAGCCGGGCTAGGGCTGAACGTATCGGACAGGGTAATTATTAAATTAATGCCCACATTGATCGTTCTCTCGCCCCCATAGCGGGGCTGGGGGCCAAGACTTAGGCGCTGATGAGACTCCAGAGCCTTGCTGACAGGCCGCATCATGCACCTTTCCTCTTACGGCCCGGAAATGCAGATTTCATCCTACTTGCAGCATCCTTTGAGGCGCAGGCCAAACAGATATTCCTGTCTCACCTTTTAAACTCCGCTTCCCAGCTCCCGCCCGGCCGCCTCTCCTCCCCTTCGCCCACGTATAACCGATTGATCCATCATTCGTGTCATTCGAGGTGGACATGGACATTGTACCGTCGCACGACTACCCGGGCGGCCCTGGAGGTGCCGCCCCCAACAAGCGCGCGTCGGCCGACTCAAACCGGGTCTCGTGGGTGTCGGGCCTCGCGCAACCACCCGCCGCCGCGAGGTCCCCCGGGTCGCCTCCGCTAGCGTCTCCGTTCTCCACTAGCATTCGGGGCGATCATTTCACGCCTATCGGTGGCCCCAACAACGCCAATTCACAAGTCACGCCGGGCTCCCGCAGAGACTCCGAAACCAGAGCGACATCTCAAGACTTGGACCAGAGCGACTCCGCCGCCGGGCTCCTGTCACCACCCGCAGCTGGGGCGCCACCGCCGGGCTACGCCCCACCAGACTACCAGCCCGTCAGTGATGGCTCCGCCCCACCCCCACCCGCGGCCCGCACCTTCACCGACGGCAAGCCCCTGCAAAGACATTTCCTTCTCCGCTGGTGGCTCCCGCACTACAGCATGTATATCTTCCTCGTGCTCGGCGTCGTCTTCGCCCTTGGCCACCACTTCTACTACGCGAGTCTCGACGGCAAGGACGCTAGTGACCCTAATAACCAGTCCAAGGTGCTCCGCTGGGGCTCGCTCCTTTCCTTCCTCGCCAAAGCGTCCATCGCCGCAGCGGCCGTGACAGCCTTCCGCCAGCGCGTGTGGATGACGGTCCGCTACAAGGTTCTCACCCTGGCCGCCGTGGACTCCCTCTTTGCCGCGACAGACGACGTCTTTTCGCTTCTTAACCTAGAGCTCTTCCGCCAGGCGAAGTTTGCTCTCCTCCTCGCTCTGTTTGTCTGGTGCACGCCCCTCATGGTTATCTTTACCTCCAACTCCCTCGTTGTCCGGACTGCGACCGTCACTCGCGAAGACAAGTGCCCGTCTGTGCGCACCCTTAACTTTGAGCAGGAGGCGAGCAACGAATGGCGTGACCCCGTGTCTATCAACGACCTGAAGGCAGCGTCCCTGACGTTCTGGATCAATACCTCTGCAAACCAAAGCGACCCGAACTTTTTCGACTACTACGATACCCCGAGCTCCCATGCCACGCAGCTCGGATCAGTCTCGGTCTTTCACAACACACCTGTTGCGCCTGAAGACAATGCGATGGACATCTGCTCGCCAGGCTGGAACTGCACATATACCGTGGAGTTCGTAGGGCCTGGTTATAAGTGCACAGAGCTTGCGAGTGGCGTGGGCTCCAGGGTTGAGAAACTGGGTGACGCAGAGGCGCCTTTCGACATAGACGACCTGGCGCCGAAGGGGAACCTAACATACATGGCCAGCACTGGCGAGGGTGAATACGCGACTCCTCAGATAGAGCTCAGCTCTAGCAGCGGCATCCCCAAAGCAAACCCGCCGTACCCAAAGCACCTAGGCGCACTCCGGACCGAGCCAGTCATATGGATTGGATACGCCGCCGTCGATGACCCCTCCAAGAAGCAGCCTCAGGACCCAGGTACCCCACAGTGGGAAAAGGCCTATACGCCAAAGATTATCGGGTGCGAGCATTACGAAACAGAGTATAAGGTCCAGTTTACGTATAATAGCTCCCAACAGCACACAGAAGTTCTAAGCCGCAAGTACCTCAACAAGGTTATCGACACAACCTATGTGCGCGGTAGGAACTCAAGCGACGGGACACTGGACAAAACCGTCGCTGTGCCTGAGTCAAATTACATTTTGCCCAAAGATGTAAAGCGGTACAGGGTTGTAGCGGCGTACCACTCGCTTGGCAAGCAGCTAAGGACCTTCTTAGACGGCAACATCGAGCACCCGAACCGGATCGCGACTACTCAGGCGACGCAGACCCGCCTTATAGACGCGCACTCTGACACGGCAATTAACGACTTGGAGAAGGAGCTACCGCGTTTGTACGAGGACATGGTGTTCTCCGTGCTCGCGAACCAAAAATTCGTCTCCGTATCGTGGGCCGCAGACCCCGACAAGGTCACAGGCAATTCCAAGGGCGGCAAGGACAGCGCTTTCCCTTGTGTCAAACACAGGACTTCCAATGTTTATAAATACCAGGTACAGAACCTGTGGGGCGTGTACTCCGCCGCCATATTCCTGTGCATCCTGGCGGTAGCCTACGGGGCCTACGCCGTCTCCGAGGAGGGTGTGATGCGTACGACGCGGTTCAGCTCCATCGCTGCCGCGACGCGCGGCCCGGCGCTGGAGAACATCCCGTGGGAGGAGGAGACGCACAGGCACGGCGGGGCCGGTCGACAGGCTGGGGCCAAGCACCCCGGGAAGGTTAAGGTCGGGTACGGCGCTGTGACGAGCAGGGGGGGTGGGAACGGTTTCGCGCTCGAGGGGGATGTGGTGCAGGACCGGGGGGATCTTACGAAGAGGCGGTCCTTCCTTCTAGTGGTTTAGGAAACGTGATGTTCAACCTTTTTCTTTTTTTCTTCCGGCCTGGAAGGAGGGGCGGGTGTTTGTGGATCTATATGCCCCAGGGGCCAGAGATGGACAGCATGGACTTTTCTCTTTTTTTCTGCATAGCATATAAGACATAGGTCGAAGTTAGCGGTTATGATATTATTTTCTTGTCAGAGACCTGTAAGAGGCTTTCCGGGCCAGGTAGGGTACGGGAACCTAGTCTCCCTTGATGTGCTAACGATTCATACAGGCAATATCGACGACTGGACCCAGACGTAGACACTTGAACAGGGCTCCGTTGACTTTTTACATATCTGCTTTATTACAGGGAGCATCCAGGACTGCCCTGCACTCTTCAAAGAGGCATATAGATGCACAAAGCAGGGCGGGTACATTCCAAGCTTCGAAGTCATGCCCTGGATGGAGAGCGACGACCAAACTGTGATTGACAATAGCGCCATGTCGCAGTGGCCCGAGCCATTCATTGAAGTCGGTAAGGTTCTGGGCGGACCTTTATAAAGATAACAGACAGGGTACAGCGTAGGGGTATTAAGGCAGCGGGATTCGCTGATATCTAGGAAGCAGATTTTAAGGTAGGCTGATTAACTATACCGACCTAGACTAAGGATGTTTCTTAGCTCCCCGTTTTAGGTGTCATTGGGGAGGTGGTCTCGGGACCTGCGGCTCAGAGAAATTAGAGCTTGCACCTCTACTGCCATTGGCTAGGACGTTGAGTGATAGGTGCGGTATATGGCGACTCTACTAGGATGGTCAAAAGAAGAGGTAACTGCATTTTCAGCACGTCTCTGAAAGGAGGTTCGCGACCCTGCTATCTATAATTCTTACAGAGTCAGGGTGGCCTGAAGTAAGAAGCCCGAGGGATAGACTAAGGAGATATTACTTCGAGTTTCCTTTCTGCACGAAGTTTCAGGCTGCCATTATATAACCGGCGGTCTCTCAGACCGCAAGTAGTCTCGCTCTAGTCTATTTACAATGCAGCGGGTAGGACCTCCTTCTTTTCAACTACACCTCCTGCCTCTTCCTCGGCAGGCTTGTCCTTTTTGTCCACCATGCCAAAGTCGGTGTCGTTCTTCTCCCTCAGCGGTATCTGCTTCATTATAACTGCAGCGATAAAGCCCACCCCGCCAAAGGCGATGGCAACCTGCCAAGACCGCTGGAGCGCGGCGCTTTGCACCGAGATCACCTCGGCACGTGTCTGCGCCGGGAGCAAGTCGAGAAAGTCGGCTTGAGCTGCTCCGTACGCTCCTCCCGCCTTGAACTCCGCAGCCACTATTGGCTCGCCGATGGCGCCTCCACGGGCCAGCTCTGCAGCGCGGTTAGTGTAGATGGCGCCAGCGATGGCGACGCCCCACATGACGCCGAAGCTGCGCATGAAGCCCCACGTCGCCGTCGCCAGTGCCGTGTCCTTGTCGGTCAGCGGGGCCAGCAGCGCCGGGAGCATCGCCCCCATGCCGAAGCCCGCACCGAAGGACTCGAGCACCTGGAACCCCACCCAGGCGCCCGTGCTGGAGTTCTCGTCAAGGAGCGTGAAAACGCCGAAGCCGACGACGATCAAGGCAAAGCAAAATATGAGAATGGGCTTGTAGCGGCCGAACTTGCTGAGCAGCAGCCCGCCGATGATGGCGCCCGGGAGGAGTGCAAGGATGGTAGGGAGAAGATCAATGCCGGCGTCGTAAGCAGATACAGAGAGAACGCCTTGAAAATAGACTGGAAGGAAGTAAAGTGCCCACATCGTGACGATGCCATGGAGAAAGGTAAGGAGGAAGACGATGCTGCTAATTGGATTGGTAAAGAGGTGGAGGGGCATAATGGGGTTTGGTGTAAGGCGGGAATTTCCTTCTAGCACGACGAAGGCCCCCATCGTGGCCAGACCGACAAGGAGCGGCACAAGGACTTGATAAGATGACCACGGGTGCTGCCCTCCTGCCCAGCCGAGAGCGATCAGCACCGGGACGGTCCCGCCGACGAAGAAGAAGTTGCCTAGCCAGTCGAGGCTCGAAAACTTGGTGGCCCACGTCTGGGATTTGTCGTACTTAACCCGCAAGAAGGCAAACAGCAATACAATCGCCACGCCACCGATGGGCAGCGACATGTAGAAAGCCCAGCGCCAGGTGCTGTAGGTGACGAGCAGTCCGCCGAAGAGAGGGCCGAGGGCGGCTCCGATTCCGACCATTCCAAACACCGCGCCCATGTAGGTACCTCTCTCACGGAGCGGCACCAGGTCACAAATGACGATTTCGCAGAGGACGCCGATACCTGCGCCTCCAATCCCTTGGATCGCTCGACCGCCGATCATTGCGGCTATATTTTTAGCTCTGGTGGTGGTGCCCTTCGCGTCAGTAAAGTCTCTGAGCTCTGTAGGACGAAATAACGCCCCTGGGCAGCTACTGAGGAAGATGCAACTTACCCACCACAAATACCACTCCCAAGCATAAAGAGGGCGCCGGATATGATTAGGGGCCATCGGCGGCCAAACACATTTGCAAGCTGGCCGTACATCGGCATAAGAGAAGTCCTATCTAAATTAACACTCGGAATTAATTTTAAGGCAGGGGCTGGGGGAGGCTTACATGGTTAAAAAGTATGCATTTGAAACCCAGATAAAGTTTTCGCCGCCACCGAGATCGGCAACAAGCGCTGGCATAACGGTCGAGGTGATTGTAGCTTCCAGAGATGTGAGGAGGCTGATAAGAGAGAGGACGAAGATGATGGCCCAGAATCTCGGGCCCTTCTCAAACCTCGGCGGGCTTTTGTCCGTGGTTGCATCTTGGGCATCAAGTGAAACCTTTGTAGAATCCTGAGTCGAAGCGACCCCGTCTTGCGGGACCGCGTCTCCTTGTGTCATTGTGCGCGACAGGATTCGAAGGAGTAGTAGTAGGTGCCGCTAGTATTATGGGATGACAGGCAGGGCGTAGGCTGATGCGAGGGTCGGAGTAGAATAAGGCACGAGGGGCGGGCTGTTCTGGATCTTTCTCGCGGAAGGTCGAGTGAGATTTTGTTTGCGAGGAACTACAGGTACTGACTCTACCTAGACCAGATATTTAAGGCCGAATGATGTCCTGGGAACACCGCGGAGGGTTTTGGGGTTTGTTAACCTCGCAGGGTTTTGTCTTACAGCGCGGGCAGCGTTGGGTGCAGCGACTTATGTTCCGCTCCTAGCATGCACCTCAGGAGGGAGCAATATACCCCTGCGGAGGTACTATAGGGTGAAATCGGTACCTACCGAAGGGTCAAGCAAAACGGGGAGCGGCTCGATATTTTTGCTGATTGGCTGGCTACAAAACCCCCGAGGAGGGTTTCTTCTGGAGTGTGCCAGCATTTGTTGCGTGAGGAAAAAAGCATGACTTAATAGTGAGTGTACAAAGGAACCACCACCTTGCATTAGCAATTCACTTTTGGCAGTATGCATTTCGCTAGGCTTCCCTGACACATTTCGCGTTTCTGTTCACCCAACAAAAACAACCGCCATCATTGCTACCTCGCCAAGCTACCACGATCGAACAATCCGCGCCTTGGCTCGGTCGCTTCGTAAACACAATCAATGCCAACCATGCTTAAGCCCGCCGCAGTCAGGCGCTCCGCCTGCGACCAGTGCAGAGCAAAGCGAGTCCGATGCCTTCGCGCCCAAGACAGCATGACGCCGTGCGCCCGCTGCTCCTACATTGGAGCGCGATGCGTGACAGGAGCCTCCGGCCAGCCCGGAAGACCGCCCAAGCACCGTCTCCTCGACAACCGCTATAGCACCACCTCAAGGGGCACCACCACGGCGAGCCCCACCGATGTCTCCTCGCCTGGATCCCATCGCACGTCGTCAACGTTGAGAGACGTGGATCACATCGAGGTCCAGGCACCCATGATGGCAGGTGGGCCCACTCCACCGCCTGCAACAGCGTCGCAGCGCAGAGCGGACAAAGTACCGTTGGCCCCTGAGCCACAGCAAGACTTCTGGGCATCGCCGGGCGCCAGCTCGGCCTTCTTCGGCTGCTCTTCGACCGATCAAAGCCCAGTGCCGGGCGAAGATATCTTCTCCCTTTCGGATCAGCCAAGCATCCCATCACCATCACAGTTCCAGGGACTTCTCAGGGCAGATGATGAACTCAACGCGATGCTCCACCTGGGCGTGGACTCTAGCACTGCCTTTGATATGGACATTGACCCGCTCCTCGGCCACGAGAAAGGCATTTTGCCCCCGACTCCCCTACCACAATGCATGAGCGCGGCAAGCTCTCTGGTGGGGCTCCGAGAGCAGATAGACCAGCGCATTGCGACGATTGACGAATACTACTCAGACACCGCCAAAGTGGCGCAGCGCTGCAAAGACGAGGACGCGGGCCGAGATGTCGAGAATCCGGTAGCGATACTTCTTTCGTTTAGCAAAGAATTCATCAGCATCATCCAGACCTTGACGCCCGAGGAGGCACTCAGCACAGAGCTCGTGCTTCTGGTACTCTCTAGCTACCTCGCGCTGATGAGGCTTTTCGACTCCTCATTCCACCGCATCTATAAATACCTCTGCAATGTGCCGCCAGAGTCATACGAGTCCATCAAGGTCAAATCGGTGCTCCGAATTGGCGGGATCTCTTCGCTCCAGGACATGCCGCTAAGGGCGTATGCCATAGGCATTCTCGATGCTATCCAGGGCCAGGTGCAGATCATAGAGCGCCGTATGGGGATTCCAGCCGAGTACTGCCTCTCCGGTGGGGCCGCCGCCTCATCCACCCCGGCCGCCGCCCCAGGAATATTCTCCCGTGCAGATCGAGCACGCTTGTTTTGGGCCGCCATGGCTCAGGAGGATGTCAAGTCAAAGCGGGGTAGCAAGTCGTACGCCGAGTCGATACGAGCTAGTATCAAGGAGTCAATGGCATTTCTTCATGACTAGCTAAATTAAGTTTAAGCTGTCCATAATAACCGTCATCTCCTGCTTAATCGTATAAGGGATATACCAGCTTCTGGGCCGAGACCTCCTTGCGCTGCAAAGCCCCCATTCCCTCGATCACTTTTGCTAGGCCGCCTCGATTTACCTGGATGGGATGTGGTTTCAATTTTCCGGACTCGAGCAAGGCGGCGAAGCGCTTAATCCACCCATGAAGCCATGCGTGTAGCTCCGGGTTTGCCTTGCGATAATACCCTCCCGGTAGCTCGAGCTCGAGCCCGGCCACCTCCAAGCCCATGACCCAGGTTGGCTTGACGGCCTTTCGCATGGTGGACATCAGATCCTCCGGCAGGAGCTCGAATCCAATGTATCTGCCGCCACCACGCCCAATGGCCGCGTAGCACTGGCGAATGGTTTTCGCTTCAGTGATGATGTCCAGCGCGTACTCCAGTGTGTTCTTAGTGTATGCCCGTATGTCCTCCCCACACCTCAGTGAGCTGTAATCAAAGGCTTTCTCGGCACCATACTCTTCCACCAGCTTGAAGTTCCTGGGAGAGCAGGTCGTGACGACTCGATAGCCCGACCTAGGAGCAAAAAACGTACTATTAGATCAATGGTTATGTACTCATTACGTGCGGCACTTGGTAGCGTCTGAGCTCTGCCGGAACTGGACAAGAGTAAAGCCACAGGCGCCACTCACATTCTCAATAGTTGAATAGCAAAGGTACCGCTGGCCGTAGAGCCCCCATAGACAAGAACAAACTTGGGGTCGGCGGTCGGCTCCTCGGGCGTTCCGAGCAGCTTCATCTCCCACCAAAGCGCCATCCCCACGCTGCTTGCCACTGCACAGCCTATCGAAGCGGCCTGTTCCCAGGACAAGTGCTCAGGCACACGCCACAGATTGTCGGGCTTTTCGGCAATGTACTCGGCGAAGGCACCTGACCAGGGACGGCGGGCCTGGTTCGCCATCTGAGCGCCGGCGACGCGGTCCCCAATCCTCAGCCCGCCGGGCGCACGAGCCACGGAGTCGCCGACGCGCACGACGATGCCTGAGAAATCGCATCCGTCGACTGCGCCGGGGCTATGCACTCGGGCCGGCATCTTGTAGTCGCAGTGGTTCACCGCCACCGCTGTCGCCTTGATGAGGACGTGGTCGGGCAGCACGGCAGGCATGGGTAAGTCGGTGCGGAGTTCGAAGGCGCCCATTCTCTCAGCCGACTGCACGACAGCCTGCCGCGATTGGGGAAGGGCTGGTAGAGTCGTTGTTGTCGCCATGGTTCTGGTGCTCTGCAGAGGGATGGACACAAACTTTGCAATGCCGAGTCCAATCCTCTGGATTTCCTGGCGCGTCCAAGATGCAACTTTCTGTTTTTCTTTTCACTCTGATAGAATTTCACCCTGGCATGGAATGGCCCCAGGGTGTCAATGCCCGGTATTCCTTTCGGAATTCGGACTGCGCGGGGATGCATGCAATCGGGACTTTTCCCACACCTGGCCGAGTGCTTCCCGAGCAGGAGACTCGGGACTTTCTGCAATTCGTGCAGTGCTAGTAGGGAGGGGGAAACCTTGCATCTAACTAAGGTCGTGTCGTATAAGGGAAAGGAAGGAGGTAAGGAAGGGGATCTTCCCGCTCTGGTTATTTTTCTAGGACAATGATTATGTCGAAACTCGAAACTTTAGCCGAGTAGAAAATGTTTGGCGGAACCGTGTTCAACACCCTTGCCCTTGCATCCCTTGCAGCCCTCTTTTTCACCTTTGCCACAGCAAACCTGTACCAGGTTCCCCTCGGTTCCTCGGAATTCCCGACCGACGATGACCTTGAGCCGAGATGGGACGACGCTTCGTGTACGATTAGCCGGAGCACTGCCTACGACGTGCTTGAGGGCCCTAACAACTTCTCTTCCTCGCCATCCGATCCTATCAACTCCATCAAAATTGACCCCTTAATTAACAAGACGAACTGGGAGCAGTGGGAATTCGACGGAATCTCCCATACAGGCATTTCCCTTATGATGGTGATGTTCTCCCGGGACTACTCGTACTACTTCTTCGGCAAGGGGAACCTTCGCATGGAGATGTTCATGACCACCGCGGACGGCAAGCACCACGAAGAGCTCGAGTATCTCAAAGAGTCCACTATCCTCGACTGTCCCGGTTACACCTACGGCATCTGGAACAGCTCCGGCAAATCGTACTCGTTCTATACCACCAAGGACCTCAAGCATACCAAGCTCGTGTTTGACTCGCCAGGGATCCGCGGCACGTACAAGCTGTCAGCCACCTCGCCTCCTGTCCACGCGGACGGCTCGGCCCCCGCTTCCGAGAGCGGGAATAGAGCCGACGCGGCCCTGCTATCGCCTGATCTCTACTACAGCGTCCCTGTTGCCGGCGGCCACGTCGAGATGGACACCGTTCTGCCACGGACAGGGCAAAAGCTAGCCTTCAGCGGCAGAGGCGGCTCCGCTCGGCTTTGGGCTAAGCAAGGCTGGCTCGGGTTCAGCGAGAGATGGTCGGCCCTCCGGGCCTGGGCGGGGCCATACACCATCGCTTACTGGCATGTGGTGTCCCGCGTGGGCGAGGATTGGGGCAAGAAGTTCCCCTCGGCCCATCTATTTTACAACGACGAGCTGCTAGTCGGCACGCGCATCGGCAACGTGTCTGAGACTGAGGACTACGTTATCTACTCGGAGAACTTCGACGGCGAGATCTCTGGCACGTATGACGACAAGAACACGGGCGCAGTCTTTGAGTTTGCCTCACCGTCCCTGGGGAAGAAGTGGCGGTTTGAGACGCAGCACACAATGATGTGGTACGAACTAGGTGTTGGCGAGGGGCTCGGCATGAGCGACTTTGCCGACCGCGTCGTCGGCGGCGAGGTCGGCGGCTCTCAGTACGAGGGACGAGGTTTGACGGAGCAGGCTAAGTTCCCCGAACACATTCCGCAGTGGGCCATCTTCCTCTTATATGGCGTCGGATTCTTGAGAAGCGGGACGGACTACGCCTTCGGATTCATGGGAAGTGGGAGAGACTACGCCATTGACTTTGTTAGCAACTTGTTGCCTTCCTGGTGATGGGGAAAAGCACTTCGGAACCCGGGAGGCACGACGAATGACGATGGATAGGCTATTGATAGGGATCAACGGCATATAAAGGGACGTTGTGTAGGTAGATAGGTTGGGTAAGACTGGTACCCGATAAATGGTAGTAGTACTTCAATACGACGTTTGCCGTCTCTAATTGCGACAGTCATGTTCTTGCCGAGGTACTTTCATTGCCCGGGTTTCTTATCGTGGTCGTAGCACCTGGGGGTTAATCTGACAGAGTTGTCTATTACATCTAATTTCAAAGAAAACCCTTCTATAGTACTTAGGAGTCCTAAGGCTTTTAGGTATTATTAAGGCACTTAAGTCGAAAGCCAAGATTACCTTAAGCTACAAGTACCTACTTAGATATCCAGGAAGGTAATAATCTCCAAATGTACCTAGGTATTCGCGAATAAACCACACAAAAAAAACCTTCATTAATCATCCACCTTTCCAGTCCAGTCATACCAGGCTGTGATATAGGCCGTCTCGTCGCCCTTGCTGATAACCATCTTCCTCATAAGTCGTCTCTCGTCGTTTATAATACCAAACCCCCAAAGCTGTTCCATGACCCAGCCCCTGGTCTGATGGACAATCAGATCATACAAGATGTTGTTCTCACTGGGGTCTCCTTCCTGTAGAAGGTCACGAGTCAACGACGGGTCCAGGGGCTTTCCATCGTGGCCGGTGGCAGTCGATAGATTGACCATGCGCGACTTGGCCGAGGATGTGCCAAACAAAGCCGACGAGTGGAACGTTTCTCGCCCGTCGAGGAAGCGGGTTTCCTTCTCCTCGCTGAGCCCGGCGATCGCGACGGACGCAGCCTGAGTGAAAAGCAGTGTCTTCTCTCCGTTTTCGTCGACTCCGTGTCCCGCCTTCAGCGTCAACGTAGTGATGCTGACAAGTTTGCGCATGATCCATGGGATGCCCTGGAAGATGAAGGCTGGCTCGAATGAGTCGGAAAGACTTTTGCTCTGGAATTTGTTACTCGTCTGTTAAACAGCTCGAAAGGGACTTTCTAATGTCGTCCTGGGGGTAAGGGGTTACCAATAACCAAGAGCCCGTCAGATCCTGCATCGAGACCTCTAGAGGAGTAGCCATCTTGTTCGGTGTATGAGTCGATTTGAGTGTAGTATGCGTATGGTGTAAAGCACAGGGTACATACGTAACTCACATACTCAGCTAGTTCGTGTAGTTAGACTGGTCTGGAGAAATAAATGAAATAGCAATAAGAGTTAGAGGTGGAGAGTATTGGGGACAGAACCGAAACACTGCCAACCTGTGTCAAATTGAACAGCCGGGCCGGAGCGTGGAGAGTGTCGGCCCTAAAAAAAAAGTTCCGAATTCGGCATTGCGCAATGGCGCGCACGGCGGACTCGGCAGTATTGAGTCGGAGCCGAATCGGGTCATCTAAAAGCGAAGTAACTATTCGGACGCGAAGGTTAGGGACGTATTCGACCTGAGATCCGCCAGTTTGTCCGCGGGCACTGTGTCGGTCTATGCATTAACTTAACGAGAGCCTTGAGCACGAGGTTCTTGGTTAAACGCCCGGTTTTCTGAGCAGCGAATCGCAGGGGCCTGCCTCATTTCTCACACGCAAGTTCCCAGCGCCAACAAAGCAAGCCTCAGGACGGTGCGCATCGATTCAGCGCAAATTCCATCATGTTTAAATTCTTCCATTCTGAAATATTTGATTTCGAGCTGACTCGCCTCCTCGGGAGCTCGGCGGCCGGCGGCTGCGATACTGCGGAGTTTCTGACCGCTGTCAGTAAGATTAGGAGGCACGACGCTGACTCGTGGCACAACGCCTGGGAAGAACAGGGAGAACGGGCAGAGGCGATCGCGGAGGAGGCCGCCAGGGACGGGTTGAAAGCGTTTGCAATGAACGGATACCTGCGCGCGTCGAATTACTTCAGGGCCGCGTCGTATCTGCTTCCCAACGCCGATCCGAGAGTCGTGCCATTGTCCGAGAGGTCGGTCGCGGCCTTTGTTTGCGCGACCTTCTTCATGGACGGCGTGGTAATGTCCGTGGACATCCCGTATGAGAACGGCGTCAGCATGCCCGCATATCTGTACCTCCCTCCCCGAGAGGCACGACTGCCCGGCAAAATACCGCTTCTCCTCTACTTTAGCGGCGCTGATTCAACAAAGGAGGAGCTGCACTTCCTGTTCGGCTACTCGGGGCCGCAGTTGGGCTACGCTGTCCTTCTCCTAGAGGGCCCCGGGCAGGGCCTGCTGCTAAAGAAGTCGGGACTCCCTTTGCGGCCCGACTTTGAGGTCTGCTCAGACAAGGTGCTGGGCTTTCTCGAGAATCTGGCTCAGTCGCGGCCTGAGCTGCAGCTGGATCTGGACAGGATCGCCGTGGCGGGCGCTGTCACGGGAGGATACTTTGCCCTGCGCGCCGCGACCGACCCGCGCGTCAAGGCATGCCTGGCCATCGACCCATTCTTCAGCATGTTCGAGCTAGCAATGACGCGTGTGCCAAGGTCCTTCGTCAGTCTGTGGGAGGGCGGCTGGGTCACCGACGGCTTGTTCAACTGGACCGCGGGTCTGCAGAGCTGGTTAAGTTTCCAGGTGCGGTGGGAGTTGGGCTTAGGCGTGAGCAGTATGGGCGTCGAGTCACCGGCCGCGATGCTGAGACGCTTCGAGGACTTCTCTCTTGACACTAAGATGGATGGGAAGGTTTTGGACAGGGTCACCTGCCCCGTGCTTCTCACGGGACCCGGCGGGGGTGCCGAGATGTACTCCTCAGCAGCGACTGGGGCGGCCAAGATCCACAAGCTGCTTACCATGGTACCGGAAGAAAACAAGGAACTATGGATCCCGGCGGCGGCTGCAGACGGCGGGTTATCGGCCAGCATTGGGGCCTGGCCCCTGTTGGCGCAGAGATGCTTCCAATTTCTAGACAAGCATTTTGGGATCGATCGGGAGACGATTCCGGAAAGCAAGTAGACTTTCTCAACTGTTGACCATGAATCATAGTATGAAGCAAAGACAATGGTGCAAAAGTTGAGAAGAAATCGTGATAAAGCGGGCTCGGAAGGTATAGATAGCGGGCATCCGCAGCCAGCTTGCTACAGATTCTATCAGCCAGAGTGGCCCGAAGTTGGACAAGTTATAACGACGAGCGCGAGTAAAGACAATAGTGAGGGGGCTTACAAGCATCCGGTGTCGATACCGGGCTAGACGCGTTATTATAATAGTTATAGAGGACTTATTACAGGCGCCTTGGTCTCCTTGCTATTCTGCAGCCCCCTTGGAATACAACACCACTCGAGTTAGCCTACATGTAAATTATATAAAGGCGTAAATGAAACGCGCTGCTACAGTTAGACTGCCTTGCCCTTTGCCGTTTTACGTCCCGTTTGAAAAATTCAATTCAATAAATCAATCAGCTTCACAGGGTCCCTTGCTACCTGTTTCGCCACATATTCCACGACAGGATGTTTATGTATCCCTAGAAGGAAATAGCACAGGAATAGAACTTCAAACCCACAACTACTTGTGTAGGAGATGAGAACAACGCTATTCTTTTCGCCGAAACGCCAATTTACCAAAATCCCCTGTGCAAGATGTTTTTCTTTCGCTCTCCAACCTGATTCCTGTGTGCTGACCTTATAATAGCTTTTGTCCGACCTGCAGTCCACCATCCGCGTCCGCATTGCGCAGGAACTCGCCCACCAGCGGATTCATGCCACTCTGCAAAGCACCCTGCACCCACTCGCCCATGGGCAGCGATTCCAGACCGCTACCTGCCTCGCCGCTCAGCAGCTCGCGAATGCTCTGCACGGGAATAACCTGGTCGCCTGCATGGTGCAAGTA
Organism: Sordariomycetes sp. S4602; assembly: GCA_023628835.1. NCBI lineage: Eukaryota > Fungi > Ascomycota > Sordariomycetes > Sordariomycetes sp. S4602. The sequence goes on from JAMAJV010000002.1 coordinate 23,409, forward strand.
CTCGATTCGGGCGTCGGTGTCGACACCTGGAACCTCCGCCTGTAGGACCGAGCGGGCGATTCCCTCGGTGGCATTCTGGAGAGATACGAGATCCACATAGCCGTTCCAGCGGCTCGTGTCGGGAAGCGCCTTGATTTGGGACCCGTACTCCAAGAGGTTGGACATGATGTCGTCGGCTGCATCGTCTCCCATGATGGCCGAGGGCCGGTGGATGAAGACTGGCAGGCCCAGGTGCCGGCTCGCCTTCTCCAGGAAAACCTCGCTGACCCACTTAGAAGCTGCGTAACCGTTGGCGGACCCGGCACTACCGCCGTCTTGATCCGGAGGGAAGCGGGCGAGCGATTCCGGGGCCAGAGTGTCCAACTTGTTAAACTTGCCCGCAGTGGCGGTCGATATGTAGTGGAGCGGGATGCGGCGGGCGGATGCTAGCCGCACGAGCTCCTTTGTCGAGGAAACATTAGGTGCCCTTAGGGAGCGGTACGTCTTGAGGAAGGCCACGTCCGCGCCGTTGTGGATGATGGCGTCTGCCGAGGCCGAAATTGACTCTGCCGAGGCCTCGGATAGTCCGCAGCGCGGAAGGGAAAGATCGCCCTGGTGCAGGACAACCTTCGGGGAGCTTGAAAACTCGGCCAGCTTGTTAGTGTCGCGGATGGCAATGCAATGTACCTTGCCGACATCGGGGGATTGTTCTAGCAGCCGGAGAAGAGAGCTGCCTAAGAGGCCTGTCGCGCCGCTGACCACCACAGTCCTGAGAGACGCATGACTTTGCTCTGTCACTGCTGGCCTTTGCTGTGTGCGGGCTTCGAGAAAGTCGCTGGGGATCGCGGTTTCGGCCTCCCAGTCAATCACGGCGTCGGAACTTGAAGAGGCACCCTGGATCATCGTTGCCATAGAGCCCAGTGTGCTACTTTCAAACAGCCTTATCAAAGGGAGGCAAGTTTGGAATTTTTCGTTGATGAGCTGGCGCAGCTCGATGAGCAGCAACGAGTTGCCTCCGACATGGAAGAAATCCGAAGCAGCGTTAATGCGATGTACCTCCTGTACCTGCTGAGGAAGGGTGTCTTGCCAGACCCGAGCAAGCTTGGATTCCGTCTCTGTGAGCTCTCCTGCTGATTCTGGTTCCCGCACGATGCTTGGAATAGCAAGTCTCTGGAGGGCCCTCCTGTCGACCTTGCCGGATGCATTCAAGGGCATGGAGGGAATTGGTATGATGGCTGCCGGGCGCATATACTGCGGCAAAGCCAGCGAGGCGGCGAGGTTGCGGAGGAACGCGGCCTCGCTCTCCGCCGAGGTGTCCGAGGGCGACAGCACCGCATGTGCAATAAGTAGGGCTGGGTCTCCACGAGGCGTGACCACCACCTTCTTGACACGTCCGTTGGCCGCGTCCAGTACAGACTGCTCGACATCCTGTAGTTCGATGCGCAAGCCTCTGAGCTTGATCTGCGTGTCCCCCTCCATGCGGCCGATGATCTCCAAGGTCCCATCCGGCCGGAGGACGCCCTTGTCTCCAGTTCGATACATTCTAGTCCACCCGTTTTGCGTTGCCACCGACGACGGGATAGGGTCCGTGAGGAACGTCTTTCGCGACTCGTCAGTGTTGTTGACGTAGTCCATGGCTACACCTGCACCCCCAATGCAGACTTCCCCGGACCATTCGACGGGCAGGACACTCAGGCTTTGGTCCATGATGTAGACGTTGTAATTTGGAAGGGTCCTTCCGGCTGGAATATGCGAGCCGTCGTGGTCGTCTTGTAGGCTGAGATCGATCTCGCTGGAAGACATGGAGCACTCGGTTGGGCCGTAGGCATTGAAGAAATGGAACTCGCGTCCGAAGCGGTCACCGAGCTGTCGGAACCCTCGGAGAAGCTCGGACGGATATTTCTCGCCGCCAGCCGTGGCATATGTCCAGTGTGTGCTCTGGGAAAGACTGGTTGTGCCGTGCCGGAGCCAAGCGAGATACTCGGACGGGGTTGCGCTGGTGTATGTGATGTCCTCTTCCAGCACGATCTTGGCCACCGCAACAGGATCTTTGCGGAGAGACTCAGGAACCATGACAAGAGTTCCTCCGTTGGCCATGGCCATGAAGATCTGGTTCAGGGACATGTCGAAGCCTGGTGAGCTCTGCTGCAGGACCGTCTCGCGTCCAAACCCATGCGTGTGCACCAAGGCCTCCAAGTGGTTTCGCAAGCTGCCGTGGGACAAGATCACGCCCTTGGGGACTCCCGAGGTGCCACTAGTAAAGAGAACAACCGCTGGGTCGCTAGCCCTGGTTGAGACCGGACGGGGGACTGGTGTCCCGCCCTGGATATGGAGAACATCCAGAACGGCGACAGATGACGAGAGCCCTATGCTCTCAGTCTGAGCAACCGTCGAGGTATTCGCGAGCAGAGAAGAGCATTTGGACTCTTCAATCATGACACGGAGCCTAGCTAGCGGAATGTTCAAGTCTAGGGGTACAAAGACGGCTCCGACTCGTAGAATGGCGAGAAGGGAAAATACAAAGTGTGGCGAGGCCTCCTGGAAGACCGCCACGGCCGATCCTGGATTCGTGTTTTCCCTGAGCAGGGCGGATGAGATCCATTCGACCTTTTCATCGAGCTGCTGGTATGTCCACGCTGCGCCGTTGCAGTCTCTGATCGCGGTCTCGTCTGGGTGTTCGGCAATCATCTGGTCAACTCGGTGCACCAGAGTCTCCGGCCAATTTGAAGGCATTATGGGGCCTGCGACGAACGTTGTGAGCAAATTGGATACACTGGACTTGTGCAACGGACTTGGGAAGAAGACTTACCTTTCCCCAGCTTCATTGCGTCGCTGATATCTTGGCTTGAGAACAACGACACTTGCTGCAACGCCTTCCCCGTGAACCGCGATAGGTCGCTCAGTAGGGCAAAGTACATATCCAACAACCGAGATGCATCGGCCTCAGAGTACAAGCTTCGCTGCACCAAAAAGGTGACGCGTGTTTCGCCTCCCGGGTTCTCGATGAGGTCTAGGGACACGTCATAGCCGGATCCCGGAAGGTCGATGGACTTGACTTCAACCTCGGCGTTGTCGAACCTTCGCTTCTCGCTCACTCCCTGGCGATAGTTGATGAATGCCTGGAAGAGAGGACTGATTGCTGTCGACCTCTCGCAGCTCACGTTTTCTAGTAACACATCGAATGGCAGTCTAGAGTTGGACATTGCGAGATACGCCTTCTTGCGCGTGTCTTTGAGCACTTCCTCGAATGATTGCTGATTGTCCAGATGGAACCTGAGCGGCAGCAGGTTCAGATACATACCGATGCTTTTGGCGATCCGGTCGTCCCAGCGGTTGGCGTCGGCCATGCCAATAGAGACGTCGCTGTCGCCGAAGAGCTTAAACAAGAGGACTTGGAAAACGCCGAGATGGAAGTGGAAGAGATTCGCCCTCCGCTCGCGACACGCGTCATGGATCTGCGATGAGAGCTGGGAGCTGATGACGCGACTTACTGAGTTGTGCTCGTACGCGGTGAGAGGCATGCGCTTCCTTGTTTTCGAGAATGGGAGCAGAGGGAGGGGCGAAGGTGGTGCTGCGAACTCGGACTGCCAGTAGTCTATCTCCCCCTGCATCTCTCCCGATGCCAAGTCCTCGTGTAGCTTCTCAGAGTAGGTCGTGTACTGGTATGCGGGCTCGTTATCCAGGTCGTGGCCGTTGTAGGCCTTTTGCAGGTCATCCAGGAGGACCTCCAGCCCGATGCCATCCATGATGATGTGGTGAGATCCGAGAAGAAGATAGCTCTTTGTAGGTGTCAGACCAAGGTGGATGATGCGCATGCATTCGCCGTGCTCGATATCATAGATGTGGCTCTTGAGGCTCTCTAGTTCGTGTGCCACGCCGGATTCATCGGCGAGAAGCACAGTCTGTAGGCGCAGACTCGAGGTTCCAGAGATACCCTGCACAGGCTTCTGGTTCTCGTCCACGAAGAAAGAGGTCCGGAACGATTCGTGGCGCGCCGCCACCTTTTGGACTGCGCTCTCGAGGCTGGCAAGTCTAATGGCTCCCTTGATCTCGACGCATATGGTGCTGTTTGCCGTCGTCTGGTCTTCCATAAGGTGCTTCTGGAACCAGAACCGGGACTGGCCAGGTGATATTGGCAAAATCTTGTCAAACATGGGCTTGGACACCTCGTTTGATTCTTCCACCGAGACAGACGTGGCAGTCGAGACTTCCTGCTTGTCCAAATCATCGTCACCCAAATTACTTGGGCTAGACGAGTTTGTCCTTGTCTGTGGGGTTCTCGATACAGATGGCTCGGCGGCATCTGGGACGTACAGTGGAGTCGGGTCCGGAATCGCTGCCTCAGGAACTGGCGAAGAGCCGTCATTCTGATCCGGGTTGTGGGGAGGAGGCATGTTTTCCACGGCATGGTCGAGCAGCTCTTGGACCAGACCGCCAGACAAAATCTTGAACACCGGGAGTTCGATCTGGAGCTCCTTCAAGAACCAGGAACGAATTTCCACGGCGACCAAGGAGTCAACGCCGAGATCGTCGATTCTCGATTCAAGGACCTGGGCCGCCTCCTTGTCGGCCGGAATTTGAAGTATAACTCGGAGCTTACGGATGAAGCCGTCTGTATAACCTTAGTTTTGTGCTGCAGTACCCTCTACCAGAGATACACACTCACCTTGCACAATATCGCGAACCTCCTCCTCCGTTGTAGCTTCGGCCAGTCGGCTCTTGATTGACGCGTCGGCTGCTCTCCTGGTGGTCTTCTTCTCGCCTGCCTGATCAATCTGCAGACAGGTTTGGAAACGGGGGAACTTGGGCCATCGGATCATGACGTCGTCCAATCCCGAGGTTCTCAACGCTGTCATGACTTCGGGGTTCCGCTCAGAGAGCGGATAAGATGCTAAGACGGCCTCGCCAAAGCAGAGGTGGAACTCTCTCTCGGAGAGCAGCAAGAAGCCGACTTTGAAGGAGGCTTCGTGCACGCTTCCTAAGAACCCATGGTTGCGGTTGATGTATCCGACGCCCATGACGGCACCAATGTGCAAAATCGACGCGGCCAGCCCTTGGCGGCGCCGCTTGTTCGCCAGTGCCGTCATAAACGAGTTTGCTGCGCTGTAAGCCGCTTGTCCGCGGTTGCCGGCGATGGTGACGGCCGAGGAAAAGAAGACAAAGAAATCCAGCGGGTCTGCGTCGCCACGGAAGATCTCGTCCAGGTAGATAGCTCCGTTAACCTTGGGCCGCAAGACCTTGGTCATCTTCTCGAGCGGCATCTCAGAAAACGAGACGTCGTCGAGAACCATGGCGCCGTGAGCGACGCCTGCAATGGGCGGGAAGTTCTGGCGAACGTGGTCCACGAGCGAAGAGAGAGCATCCTTGTCGGTGATATCACTTTGTTGTGTGAGCATAAATCGTCAGTCTCTTTTGGATGCTGAGAGGTGAACTCACTTTGCAAAGACTTCCACTCTCACCCCAGCCTGGGTCATGGTCTCCAACCACCTGGCATCCATTTTCGGGGTGCGGCTCGTGAGCACTATGTTTCGTGCTCCGAGCGACGCCATCCAAGTGCAGGTGGACTGCGCCAAGTCGCTGGTCAGCCCAAACATGACATACGTTTTGTCGCGCTTGAAGCGGACGAGGCCGTCGACGGTGGGGACCTGCACAGGAACTCGAGAGGCGCTGGTCCAGTTCAAAACGGCCTGTGTGGTTACCTCGGCTTCGGATCCACCGACCAGCTGTTCCAATGAGATGGACGCCAACTCCGAGACAGAAGTCTCTGAAAGGACCGTGTTTTCTAAAACCAACTGCACGACCTTGTTCAGTCTTGGGCGTAGGTCCGCGACGGTGAAACCGCGGGTGTGCTGTAGCGCCTGTATTCTGGCAAGTGTCGTCCGAAGGCAGGAGTCTGGTAGAGAGGAGGCGATCGTGGTTCCCAGCTGCCTCTCCTGGGAATTCTTAGAGCTGTCGACAAATACCGCAACGGCAGGAGGGAGCAAAGTCCGAGTCTCCCGTCTTTGAGCGTAGGAGTCGATTGTGATCCACGGGCCGTCCGTTCCTGGTGCGGACGAGGTGGTGAAGAAGACGGTCACGTTCATCAGAGACGCAGCCTTGACAATGCTGAATGCCAGATCTGGTGACGGCTCATGAACGAGTAGTGTCGAGTCTCTCCGGCAGACGGAAAGAATGTTCTCGACACGCAGCAGGATGTCCAGCTGGGACAGGAATTGAGACTCGCTACCTGTGGGCACTTGGACCTCAATCACGTTCTCTAGAGGGACTAGGGCACACGAGCCGTTGTTCGACGCAATGGAGACCACGGACTTGCCCGTCGCCATGTTGGTGCCTAGAACTAGGTAGGTCGACTGGAGAGGCGCAGCGAGAACGGGCGCCAAGAGCGAGTGGCTAACCTTGATCAGAACATGCAAGGGATCCTCCACCGCAGCTCGCGCGTTGGACATGGACATTCTGGCCTGGAGAGAGCTATCGTGAACGAGATTAGGCTTGGAGGAACCGAGCGAGAGATTGACCGGAGTAGTCTGCGGGTCGGTGGCGTGGTAAATGGTTCGCTTGGACGCGTTGTACCGGTCGTTGATGGCATTCTCATGGTGGACGCGAGCGACCATGAGCTGCCCGTTCTCAAGAGCGAGTTCGTGCTCCTGGGTCCACAACATCTTGTCAATGCTGCCGTCCTTCTCCCAAGTAGTACCGTAGCGCAGGCGAAGTAGCGTCTCTAGAAGCTGTCGCGGATCGGGCTTGGTGCCACTCTCCAGGTCGAGGACTTGAGCAACTAGGTCGGGGTTCTCGAGTAGTACCGTCCGAATGAGGCCGACCGACATGTTCATGTACGGCTCCTCGGATCTGGACCCCTGCGTAACCCAGAGGACCGTACCCTGCGTTTCGAATAGCCGCTGCATGCCCTTGAGCGTCTGTTCCGAGAGAGAGCGGAAGACGGGCTCGTCCAGTTCCGCCAGGCACAGAATCGCGCTGTTAGCCGACGTCTTGGTAGCGCCCATCATGTCACCGAGAGTCCCGTAGATGGCATGCTTCACGCCGAAGGGCTGTACTAGCCGGACGATTTGGTTGACGAGCCGGCTCGTCCCCAGTGTCTGGCCGCCGATGATCACGAGGTCCCATTCCTCCTCAGCAGTGGGCTTGTAGGTGCCAAATGAAGAGAGCGGCTCGCGGAGCAGCGATACGCGGTCATCGACGGCTTGCGTGACCCAGACTGTCAGCGTGGAGGGGAAGACATCAATCTCGGGCGTGGCCGTGTCGATTCCTGAGAAGCCGCACTCGAGGAGCAGCTGGTGCCACTCGAGCGTCGTAACGCCGGGCGCCAACTTCCTCCCGTCGTCCTGGCCGAGCCACCAGCCCGACGTAGCACACATCATGAACCCGGTACGGCTCACGTCGTTGTTGGTAATTTCCTGCATAACTAGGTGGCCTCCGGGCTTCAGGAGCTGACGCGCATTTCTCAGGGTCCGGCGGAGATCGGTGGTCGCGTGGAGGACCAGGGAGGCAACCACCAGGTCGTACGAGTGTTCTTCGTACCCCTGCGCCACGATGTCCTTCTCGCAGTCCAGCGGCTTGAAGATCATCTTGTTGCCGAAGTCATCGAAGACCTGCTGGGCAGTCTCGAAGAAGCCCGAGGAAATGTCGGTGTAGGTGTAGGACGCGAACGAGCGGCCGATCTCGCTCATGATGACTTTGGTGGCTCCGCCGGTGCCGGCGCCGATCTCGAGTATTTTCATGTGGGGGTACCGATGCACGAGCTGCTTCACAGTTCGGCCGAGGAAGAGGGTCCACTCCCGCAAGCCCATTCCGATCTCGTAGAAGCGATCAAGCAGGCCATCCTTGGTCATGTGCTCAAGGATCGTCGTCTCGCCTCTGAGAACAGCCGGGATGTTGTCGCCGACGGCACGGGCAAGCTGCAGCTCCGTCCTGTGCGCCCATCTGTGAGACAATCAAGTCAGCATTCCTGATGGCGAATAAAGGAGACTAGAAGGAGGAGGAGAGCAAATGCAAGGAGGGAAGTACGTCATGTCACGAAAGAATACGGGACGGAACTTACTTGAGTTTCAAAGCGGCAATGTCGTCCGGAGTGTCATCCAGCCATTTCCTCTGGGAGTATGGCCTCGTCCCGGTAGTGGAAATGACGTGGTGGTAGAATTCAAACATAGACTCAAAATGCCACTCGAGGTTCAAGGTTTCTCGGACGCTCTTGGGGAAGAGCTTGGAGATGTTCCTCATGTAATCAAGGACAACCCTCTCCATGACTTCGGCAAACTCGTAATCCTCGGCCGTTGACCTGTGGCCCTCCATGGCGAGCTCGCAATCCGGGTTGAGCGGTGCCCACCTGTGCTCAGTGAAGAACTTCTTGTCCGCATCCGCCGTGGGCTCGGCAAAGGCGACGACTTGAATGCCCTCCATCTGCACCAGGCCGGCTCCCTCGTGGGTGTAGATGTCGACATCGCCACGGAGCTGCCTGGAGGTCATAGGGTTCTCAGTCAGATAGGAGCAAGATTTCACGGTGCTGGCCTGCGGTCCGAGATGTTGCTCGCAGAGACCGACGTTGACGCGGAAACTCTTGATTCCTGTAGGGACGTGCAGCTGCTGGAGACTCCCATCGCCCGGGAAGCAATAGGCGAGGAAAATGCCCTGCAGCGCCGTGTCCAACATGGCCGGGTGGAGCAGCATCTGCACTGGCTCGTCGTCCTGTGAAGGCACCGTGATAGTTGAAGAGGAGTAGTCGAGCTTTCTCTCGATCGAAGCGAGCGTGCGGAAATCCCCGCTGTAGCTGTAGCCGATGGGCTCCAGAGAAGAGTAGAACCGGTCCTCTGAGACGCTGGTGAGGTTGGGGGGATTACCCTTTCGAGACGGTAGCCATCGGGCATGCCCTTCGCCCGTCGTCACTCGGACTTTACCGGTCGCATGGGTGGACAGTAGTTCCGTCTCGGCATTGGTGGATGCGTGGTAGGAGAAGGAGGCGACGTAACCTTTGTCACCTTCCTTAGCGATGCCATGCAGCGTAAAGAGTGTCTCGATGCCGGCATCGTTGTCACCAAATACGAGCGGTTTTCCGAGACTGAAGTCCTGGATCTCGACCAGGACAATGTTATTGTCGGGCGACAGAGACCTGGCGGCCTCTACGGCGGTGGCGATGTAGGCCGTCGCCGGATAAACGACCTGCCCCTGGAGCTGGTGGCCGCGGACCCACGGCATCTCGCTTAGCTTGAGCAGGTTCCTCCAACGAATCTCATCCTCCGTCACATCCGTCGTCCTCGTCCCGAGAAGTGGGTGCGGGATGTTCTTGGCGCTGATCACTGCTCTGGACATCCGAGACTCGTGCCAGTAGAGCCTGTCGTGGTCCCAATGGTATGTGGGAAGGTCTTTCAGCAGGCTCCGGTTGGGCTCGCAGGACGCCGTCAAGTCCAGCTTATGGAAGTCAACTGTCGAAGGAGAAAGTTGAGACCATAAAGCGCCAAGGGCATCGCCGAATGTATCAATGTCGTCCTTCCCGCGGTGCAACAAGCCTACATACGGCAACGCCTCGTCGGTGTTCGCACGAAGTGTCTCTAGAACTGGCCCCTTCAGTGCTGCATGGGGACCCAGCTCGATGGCGAAGTCGAATGGTCCTTGTGCGGCAGCGGCGGCAGCCTGGACAGCTTGTGTAAAGAGCACGGGGCGGAGCAAGTTGCTCACCCAGTACGGCCCGCAGAGATCGAGATCACCGCCCATGTTATGGCGCATCTCCGTGTTCTCGAAGACGCTAGAGAGCCACGCCGGGCCCTCTGGCGTATCGTGTCGAGGCTGGATATTGCAGCGCCTGAGTGCCTCGAGGAACCCGCCCGCCACCTTCTCCATGTGCGGCGAGTGATATGCCTTGTCGACCTTCAAGACTCTTGCAAACTTACCTTCGTCTTGGAGAATCTCCCTAGCCTGCTCGATGGCGTCGCTGTCGCCCGAAAGCGTGACACCAGTAGGTGAGTTGTAAGCCGCGACGCACAGACGACCCTTGAACATAGGCAGGTCGCACAGCTCGTTCGCATCCTCTGCGGATGCGCCGGCGGCCATCATTGCTCCGGGCTTGTCGGACGGGCAGACCGTCGAGTAGTAGCCCCGGTAGTACGCGATCTTGACTGCCTCAGCTCGGGTAATGTAGCCCTTGGCGTAAGCTAGGGCAATCTCACCAGACGAGTGGCCGATGACGGCATGGAAGATGACGCCCGCGCTGCGGAGGAGATCGTACAAGATGATCTCGATCGTGGTTGTGAGGGGCTGTGCATACGCGGCTTCAGCAACGCGAGATTCAGACGCATCGCAAGTAAGCTGGTCCACAAGTGTCCAAGCGGGCCTCTCTGGCTCAGGAAGAAGTTGGAGCTCCTGATCCAGGCCCTCCACTATCTTCCTGACATATGGGCTCTTCATCAAGCCTTTGCCCATAGTGGGCCACTGTGCGCCCTGGCCAGTGAACACACCCAGGACGCGAACTGGGCGCGAAAGCTCTTTTGCGCGGGTGCCGAAGTTGGAGCCAGTATTTCCCTCCGAAGATTCCGCTAGGATCTCGTCAATCTTGGCCCGGAGGTCTTCCGTCGATTTTGCCGGTATGCTGGCTCGAATGGCGTGATGCGATCTCCGAGCATACAAGGTGTAGGAGAGATCACCGAGATTGACAGTCGGATGGGATCGGAGGTATTCCGAGTAGTCAGACAGAACTCCTCTCAGCGCGGTTCCAGAGGAAGCTGAAAAATTGAAGGGCGCAAACTGCGGAGAAGAAATAGCTGTGCTGTCCCGTGTGGGAGGAGTGCCAGTGGGAGGTATAAAGTTCTCGACAATGGCATGGGCGTTCGAGCCTCCAAAGCCGAAGCTGTTTACACTGGCACGGCGTGGGGCGCCATCCGCAAGAGAAGGCCATGGCTTGGAACTTGTTGCGATCTCCAGATTGCTGTAAAACGGCTCTACAGCAGGATGGAGCTTGTTGAAGAGCATGTTAGGGGGTATGATGCCGTGCTGAACCGCGAGAGAGGCCTTCAGAAGACCAGCCAGTCCCGCCGTGCCTTCGGTATGGCCAATGACGGTCTTGATGGAACCAACGTAGAGTGGGTCGTCGTGATGGGATATGCTGTCGCCGGAGTGAAAGAAAGCTCTGCTGATGGCTTCCGCCTCCTTAGGGTCACCTGCCGCTGTTCCGGTTCCGTGCGCCTCAAAGTACTGGCAGCGCTGGCCGGGGTCCTTTGGATCAAGTCTGGCCTTCTTATAAGTCTGCTCGATAAGATCGATTTGTGCGGCGGCATTCGGCATGGTGATACCCTTGGTCCGTCCATCCTGGTTGGTTCCAGTCTCTCGTATGATGCACTCGATCTCGTCCCCGTCTGCGAGCGCAGTGCTTAGACGCTTCAAAATCACCGCAGCAACTCCCTCGCCGCGTGCATACCCGGTGGCCTCGGCATCCCACATACGGGACCGACTATCAGCCGAAAGCATGTGCAGCGAGCTCTCGGCAATATACTGGCCAGCTCCTAGGATCATATTGGCGCCCGCTGCGACGGCCACGTCCGAGTCGCCGCTCCTCAGCAACTGGACGGCCTGGTGGACCGCCACCAGACTGGAGGAACACGCGGTATCGATGGTCATGCAGGGGCCGTGCCAGTCAAAGAAATACGAAATGCGGTTCGACATGATGCTCCGGGCCGTTCCTGTCGGGGCATAGGTTGGCAGAGTGTCGACATCTTTGTGCAAGTGGTCGACGTAGTCGGCACACATGAGTCCGACGTAGACTCCAGTGCGAGAACCGACCAGGGACTCCAGCGGGATTCCTGCCGTCTCGAGCGATTCGTAGACCACCTCCATCAACAGACGCTGCTGTGGATCAATGGCCGCCACCTCGACGGGCTTGATGTTGAAGAATCCTGCGTCGAAGTGGCGGTGGTCCTCCTCGAGAAAGTACGACTCTCGGACATCTGTGGTTGCATGATGGGACGGATCTGGATGGTAGAAGTTATCGACGTTGAAGCGATCCTCTGGGATGCGTTGGAGAAGATCGCGCGGCTTGAGTAGAAGTTCCCACAGCTTGGATGGGTTGCTTGAAGAGCCGGGGAAGCGCATGCCGCTGCCAATAACGGCGATAGGCTCTTCATTGCCATACGGGGTGTCGCTAGGGGCAGTCATTGTGAATACAAGATGATGGGGCAGCTTGGTATTCGGTGTTGAAACTCGTCGGTAGTCACAGTGCCCGCGGATGGTTATGGAAAACGCAATAATATTACAATCACCCCATAGCCATTAAGCTTGGAAATCATCCCTTAATCAAGTAATCCCTTTCTTATCTGCCTATCATCAACTACATGGTAACTTCCGTACAACTCCTTATCCAGTGCAGCGTGGCCTTATCCTGACTTACCCTGGTGTTCCATATTTCGGCGTTCAACTCCACCAACAGCATTCGAGAGGTTCGGGGTCAGCGTCTGTGAGGCTGAGCTATTTCGGACTCGGAGCCAGGCTCGAGAGAACAGGCGCTCAGATTCGGGGCTCCGTATGAAAACAGTGTATACCAGCAGAATTCGGAGCGGACAAAGCTTCGATGAGGGAGATGTAGCCTGACGACGCTAGTATCAAGTACCTAAGCTCGGGACTTTTTCTACCGGCATGGGCAACCGAATGCCCGAACGAGAATGCTTCGCCACAGTCTCGGTACTTACGTCTTAGTGGTGGCCAGACCACAGGGAATTTCGGCGGAAGAAACGGCAAAAACCGAAAGGATGATGCGATAAACGGGTTTTCTGTCTATTCCTCTTGTCTCTCGTCGTTCGATCCTGAAATAAACGCCGGAAACACCCATATCTCCGCTCATCCTAACCTCCCGGGTGCGAGGGTGCAACAACAACCGAGCCTAGCAAGGTTAGCTTTTCCACAACAACCTCTATTTCCACGACCCAGTTAGCACAAGAATACCAGCCTTAGCCACCGTGAGTCCTATAACCCCTATCTCTATAAGGCCGTGCACTGACGACCTCTACCCAAAGCGCCTTGCACGTGCCACTCGAAATCATGTCGTGGGGGCCCTTCATATCTCAGTTCATCTGCAAGGGGATGGTCTTTTTCAATGTCGTCTCCATCCAAGCCCGCCTGACCTCGCGGTTCACTCCCGCCTTCGCCGCAAACCTAGAGGAGAAACTGCCGCAGCACAAGAGGGTTCTCTTCACTTGGGCGGGCGTCTCCGACGACTGCCTAAGGGCTTTCTTCGTTGGACTGAATGTCTTGCTCTCAATTTTGCTCTATTTCCGGAGCCTCCAAACTATCGGGCTCTGGACTGGCTTCGGCCTCTGCTTTTTGGGGCTTTACTCCGACCTGCAGCTGGAGGAGAGCTTCGTCCCGCACACTACGCTTTTCATTTTGTGCAGCGCTGGGCTCTACTTTATGGAGTAGAGAATGGGTCACCGAACCTGGAACTGGAACTGTGCCTTGTTATGCGGTGACCGAGCCTGATATATCATGTCAGAGATAGTGGAATGGATTTCTTGAACTAAGGGAAGAGGGAAAGGTTAGTGGCAGACGGCCATCTTGATTAAGGAGAGCGCTCCGAATCTTTCAATTATTAGGCTTAGGGACGAATTACAACATATTATAGCCGTGCTCCTGTGGTGTCTCCCTCTGTCCGGAACTTGGTGATATCGATGGCTTCTAGCTCTTCAAATCTATATATCCACTTATCCGAGATGTTATTCCAGACTCTCCTTGATTTTTCTATTTTAATTCTTGAGGGGAAAGGGCTGGTCTGTAGCCCGTTTCTGTCACCGAACCCATAGCCACCTAATCTAGTACAAGCTCAAGATTAGGGTCCACTATCTTGCTCCTCCTTCCCTCATCCCCCTCCGTCATCGTCGTGGTCGCCGTCGTCAGCCTTTGTCGCCATCATTAATCAGAGTGCCTTCAGCGCTGCGGTTATAAAGCACAGCCAAGCCGGTAAGTCCGTAATCCAGCCCCGAACCCAATTCATCCGGAGCCAGGCCTCCATGGATACGACAACGTTCCCCTCGGGAACGTTCTTCTCGATGGTTGCTATGCGGCGCAGTGCCGTCGGCGCATAGAACATATGGGCAATGCTGAAGAATAGGCCCAATGCATACCACGGTGTCGAGCCAGGATGATCCTGAGGCAGAAGCATATTGAGAGCGCCCAGGATGTATTCGAGGGGGTAAAGTGTTACCAGAACCCACTGCCATCGAAGGCCACCCCTGGTCCACCAGGCGGCAAGAGTAGAGTTTGCCAGTGGGCGGATGGGGTCCTTAACCCAGGTACCGAAGATCAAATGCTCGTCGATGGCGAACATGACAGTCATAGAGGAGATGAGAGCCGGGCTGAGGCGGACGAGACGGATAGTGCTTGCGGCGAGAGCCATGGTTAGGTATGCAGACGCGAAGTAATCGTCAGAGTTTAGACAGCTATAGAAGAAAGTCTTTCGTTTTTATTGAATACAATAGACCCGTGTCATTTTGTTAGTGCTGTCGTCGCTCCCCGAAAGATCGTTGGATGCCCGGAAACTGTCGTACGGCAGGGGCCGTTCTAGCTCAGATGAGGCGAGCCAAAGAGATGAGTCACTTGGAATGGTACGATTCGTAGGCAGACCCTGGAAAGTCCCGACTACCGAGACTCGCCTGAAGATCCCGGTTGCTTAGGAATCACCCGAAGCCATCTTACATACACCTACAGCTTACACCTACAGCTTGGGCTGTTAGGGGGTACACTTCCTTTGCCTACACCCCCCCTCCTCTAGAAACGAGGCACAGTTTCCGTAGATGCTGGGCTTCTCGTTGGCTAAAAGAAAAGTACAGAAGTTCCCATTACCTACGGAGGGAATATTTGGAATACATGAACCGCATTGGGTATAGGGTCCTTTTCTCTAGGCTCTAAATCGACCTTGAAATAGTTTACATAAACAGCGTACGAGGATATTCTTGCTTCACCTGAACAGGCAGCAGGGGGCCAGGAGATAGTCGCATTATTGTCTATCTACTGGGCCCTACCTAGGCAGCAAGTGCAGTCCTGTCCCTTAAGGGGGATATAGTTTGATCGACTGTGCATTGCAGAAACTACCTGTTTGTAAGATTGCTCGATAGTGTCACATATCAATCCCCTCTACACGGGCCTGTAAACAAGCTTATGAAGCCCGCGTATCTCTTCTCTCAGTGCCTCGGTTCCGACTACCGGACCCTCCCCGCATGCTTCACTTCTAAGCACCAGATCCAGGAGCCGCCGGGGGATGGCGCCGCTGCGAGCATTGCTCCCACGTCTCTCGTCACCGGAATCAACCTCGCAGTTATCCTCGTAGCCGAGCAAGCGTCCGATCCTATCTGTCATCCGGATCACAGCCTGTATTAGAACGATGATCTGCAGATCTGGGTCGGGTGGTAATGATAGGTGGTCGTCGATATCGAGGAATGAGATGGTGAAGAGGAAGATCTGGCTATGTGTGGTGCGCAATGCCGCCCGAATGGAGGCGAAGGCGTCTCGACAAAGGTATATAAGATTTGTATGACAGGAAAGTAATAGCAGACTCGTAGGCATGTCTAGATCAATAGAACCATGAGACGAGTCGTGCAGTGCGGTAAGGTCGGTACTGCTATTTGATCGGAGTCTTTTCCGCGGCGGCTGGCCTGTCTCCTCGGACCTGCCGCCCCTCGAGTCCTCGCTACCCACCACTTCAATCAGGTTCATGATACTGGTGGGCACGGTGCTGGACTTTGGATTGTCATGCGAGTCATACATTGCGGAGTTGGTCGGCCTTGCGGAACCGAGAATCTCGACGAGTAGCCTGTGGTATGTATGAAGGCCTTGCATCATGAAGATCACGGCATCACCGAGAGTGCGGTTCTCATCCGGTAGTGTTGCCAAGGCTTTCGTGGCCAAGCCTGCGTGGCTGTTCGTGTATTTGTTTGCCGCGGAGCCGACGGCGCCCAACTGTCGGGACACTTGCATGTTCAGATCCGACAGCTCCTGCATTGTTTCTTGACGCAACGGCGGAAAGCGACCGTATTCGTTGAATGGTTCGGTAGTATCGATTGCCGCACCTTCGTCTTCGTTGTGGGTTGTATCGGGTTGGCCCGGGGGCAGATCCAATGTTGGATTTGCATTGGGGTAGTGATCTGTCGGGACATGTATGCCCACCGAGTCATCTTCGAGCGTGGCTTCCTCGGGGAGAGTAAAGTCAAAAGAGTCCAGATATTGCGCCGTGACACTTCGTAGCGTTGGGTCAATCGGTGTGTTCTCAAGGTCGTGCAGCAACCAAGGGTCGCTGCCCGGGGTGATTCCGATAGACGTCGTCATTTGAGATGACGCGGCCGGCAAAAGCGGCGAACGTGCTTTTGGCTGGGATAGGTTGCGGGGGCTGCCGCTTCTTTCTCCTGGCTGGTCCTTGTCTGTCCGCCTCGGCCTGCCCATGCGCACCGATGAATCAATGATACATGTTGCGTCGGCCTTCTGACATCTCTCGCAAGGGGCCTTCGGGTTTGGACTCCGTATACACCGGAGTTTCTGACCCCGGCATCTGTCGCACGCCAGTTGCTGGGGCTTTTCTCGTCTTGGTGGTTTTACTGTCCTCGGCGCTGGTTCGAATCCCGAGAAGCAGCTAGAACGATCTGGACGTGACATGATGATGTCAGGAAATATCAGCGTAAAGATACACAGGAAGGCATAGTATGTTGGCGATACCCGGCTAGGCAACCGCAAACAGACGACTGTTTGGTGCTAGCGTGAGCTTTATGCCTATACCTCGCGCCACAGTATGAATGCTGTTTACCACACAGCCACTGAAATAAGCGAGACTCCTGATCCTACTTCCGATGGTGATGCGGGTGCTGCGCGCTTACGTGCGTGGAGAAAAGGGCGAAAGACGATGGTGATTGGACTTTGTGTGGATACGAGTCCTACAAATCCTACGAATCCGAGTAATCCAGCTTATCTGGCTACTACTACCCTGAGCTGTCGCATCTGCAGCTGGGTGTGTCGTGCGGTTGGAGCGTCATTGGAGGTCTCCAGCGCAGGGTGTCAACAAGAGCGGTTCATTCGCTGTCACATCTCCGAATGTGCAGTCAGACGGGAAAGACGGCAAAGCGGCAAGACGAGAAGTACTCCAAGATACGGGAACGCCTGAAAATTCTAGACAAGTTGGGTCTTCCACATGCCGAGCAAAACATCTTTCCCGACGGGATCTGGTACACCGGCCCCCCTCCCACCTGCATAGCCCCTCGATTCCATGTAACTTTCGGCGCGCCAAACTTCTATCTTTAGAGGAGGGCAGAGTCAATAAGCCAGACGTCATCGGTCTCGGGATTATGCCGTATTACAACCTCTGGCACGTTATATATTGAGGAAATTACTCATTGCTTAGCCGATATAAGCAGCCGCGTATTATATGCAGCATGCGGTCTTGATTCCCCGGAAATCCTCAGCTCGGGGGCTTGACCGTAGAAGATGAACGCGTACAAATGTAGAGCATCCGCATGGGGAAACGAGCGCGGCCTCATGATGTGTGATAAGCTCAGACGAGGCTAAAGCTGAAAATGCATCATGAGCCAGATTGGGCAGTTGGCGCTTGCAACCCTCCCACACACTCGGCTTCTTCCGATCTACGATTAGGCTGGGATGATCTCTCCTCGCTAGTACGTTTACGGCATACCGGTCGCGTGTTGGGGTATCTCGCCACCAAATTAGCTCGGGAGGGGTACAAATCCCCAGCCAATCCCCTGAGAGCGATTCCCTAAACTTGAGTACCTTGCGTTGGGCACCCGACTACATAGTATAAGCGCGTAGAATGGTGGTAGACTGTTTGAGCAAAATAATCTTGAACATAGGTTTGAAAACTAACATCGCATCCAGTCTTCCTTGACCTGCGGGCTTTACGGGCGATTGAAACGCTTCTGCGAACATCCCAAAGCACTTTATCTTCGTCGCTGCCCTGCCTGCTGGAAAATAAGCTTTCCCGGGGAGCGCGGGGAGCGCTCCCCGACTTCGTCGTACCGGGCTTCCTTTCCACCGGAATTGGACCAGTAAGAGGGGTGACGCCACGCACACAACGGCCCGGGGATCCTTGCCGCCCCAGCAAGGCTTGGCGTGCGACGTATGGTTGCAATATTGGATGTTCGGGCGGGGCGGAGCGAAGCGAAGCCTTCCTGGTGGATGCATGTGTCTACTTGTAGTCCTACACATCGGGGCCACCGACCCCGCTTTCTTTACAGGAGGCTTCTGTGATCCAGACGAGGCCGAGACCGGAGTAGTCGTTCCCTGATACGTCGGCCTCTGGGTTGACAAGATCGAGGCCGACTGGGCTGTCCCGCGCGATTGCATGCAAATCTGGGCCGTGACAAACAATCACCCGGGGCGCGGTATCCGACTTCTGGACGTGTTGGTCCAGTACAAGATTCAAATTCAAGACGGGACAACGTTCTTTGCGCTACATCAACAAAGATTTGACCTCATGGCCTACATACTAACTCTACATACTCCCGAAGACGACTTGCAGTGCCTAAACCTGGTCAAGTCGGCCGCTTCGCACCGTCTGGACGGCGTCAAAGAACTGGTGCTACTTTCGCAGCACGGCATGAACAACTTTAACGTCAGGTGGGGGCGGGGAATGACCCGGTTAGCGTTCCGACTCACGGCGAAGATGAAACCCCGTCCCGGACGCCGCTGCATATCGCCGCTCTGTGTGGCAATGCCGACGTGGTAGAGTGGCTGATCAGACATGGAGCTGAGGCCTCGGGTGAATACTATGGCGTGGTCCTTTATGATCTTTCAAAGAGATCAAGGAGCGATAGACGCGAGGATGCGATGGCAGCTTTTGAGAAATTTCCTGAGTTTCGAGCGGCGAGGCCAGGCGAATTATGTACAATCTTGTAGGTTCTGTATTTAAGTTAGTCTAGGCTGCATAATGGTGGAGCCCACTTATAATAACTTGCGCCTTTCCGGAACTCGGAATGTTTTCCGCTACCTTACGAGCGCCTCCTCCGGAGAACCTGCAAATTCCGGCGCTTACAAAGCTATAAGTCGTGTTCGCATTAGCAGCGGAGCAAGGCGGGGGGTTATATAACCTGTCTTAAGGAAGATAATGGGGAAAGCGCAAGATCAGTTACCAGCCCTAAAACAAACGTCCCCTGAACACCGCTACAAAAGCCCTTACGATACTCACCATGACGCTCCCCACAGCAAAGCAGTCATTCATAACACGGCCTAACCAACGGGTTCTCGCCTATGACCTTTCTCACCCGCCGACATCCTTGGGGGCACCCACGCCACCGAGTTCAGGTTGTCCAGTGGTGCTGCTTTCAAACTCGGTTCTTACGCCCTACGCTTCCTGGGACTTGATCGTGCCCCTTCTTCATGCAAGGGGGCTCAGCGTGCTAAGATACGATCAGCCGGGCCATGGCAAGAGCTCTGCCCCGACAGATATCCGGGAAACGACGTTTACATCTCTCGCAGAGGACGCCATCCAGCTTTTGGCGCACCTGCGAATCGAGAGGCTGGCGGCTTGGATCGGAGTCTCTATGGGCGGCGCCACAGGCATGCACGTTGCCGCGGCGTGTCCCGGTCTCATTCATAAGCTTGTGGTGTGCGACTGCCCGACCTCGTATCGCGCTACGGCCCCTCTCGCTTCAATGGCTTCCGCGGCCCACGAAGCCGGCGATGTGACGGGAACCCTTGAAGGCGTTATGGGCCGGTGGCTCTCAGCAGAATGGAGAGAGCAAAACCCGGATGAGTTCGAGCGGGTACGGGCCATCATGAAAGGCACAACGCTTGACGGCTTCCGCACCTGTGTCAACGCCTTGACAACGGAGACATTCGACCTCGAGCAGATAGCGCCGCGGCTTGGGAGCTGCGTTGAGTCTGTCGACATGATCGTTGGGGAGAGGGACGGCAATTTTCCGCAAACGATGGCCGAGCTCGCCAGGACTACTGAGATGGGGTTTTCTAAGGCCGGACGGCCGGATGAACGAGTCGACCTCACGGCGGTGCCTGGCGCTGGGCACATTTGCTATATTGACGGCCATTCAGTTTTTATGGACACTATTCATAGAATACTTAGCAGATAGGCTTGTTCAGACATATCTGTGGACGTGGCCACTCTGCGCAAAATACATTTTTGCAGTATCCTGTTCGCTTCGTGAGCCGAAACGCCATAGTGATAACCAGCCCTTGGACGCGCGAGCACGAGTGGAAGTCCGGGCGGCGCCGGCGAACACCAGTCTCCGTCGGTTGCAATCTGCTAAGTGGGGCGAGGCAAATCTCGGGGAAATGCACCCGACCTTGCGGGGATACACGGATCCTTGTTTCCGGCCGTTGTGGACCCCGGGCCTAAGAAAGCGAGGCGATTGGATTTCCAACCCTTCGGAATGATAACTTGATAGCCGACAGATCATAGACCCGGTCCTGACCGGAGGAATTCCGAAGTTCCGGTTGGGACATGGCAATCGTCATTCAACCTCGCCGGACGCAGAAGTAGGATGTATCTCACAACATTTACTCAGCGCTCTGACTAGAATTGGAAAAAGGCCTTCTGCATCAGGACTTAACCAGGCCGTATAACCCCTATTGCCTATTAACGCAGCCCCGAGGCGTATTCCAGCAAACTCTAGCTATCGGCTAGAAGCTCCCCTTTCTTGTTGACCAGTCTAACGCGACCTTGAGCCCCCTTCAATGACGCCTGTTGGACAAGGCCGTCGGTATCCCAGCTAAAATCGACGGAGCCGCCTCCTCGAATCCGAAGACCTTTAACCGCCCCGTCGCCCCACTCACCGGGCACAGCGGGCCCAAGGACAACGGTCCTAACCTCTTCAGAAGAGTCGTACGTAAGAGGCATATCCACCACCAACATGCTAAGTACGGCCCCGCCGAGCCCAAAGTTCGCGTCAATCTGGAAAGGGGCGTCCAAGCCGCTGTACATGCTGAAGCCGTTCCCAGCGAAGTTCGTCCCAATAGCATATCGCAGCTGGTCGTATGCATGCTCGGTATCATTGAGTCTGGCCCAGCAGGCCGCTCTCCAGACCTTCGCCCAGCCGGAATCGGCATCGGCTGCGGTGCCGTTCCCACGGGCAGTGAGCGTTTTCCCGACCGCAGACTGAACCTCGGAGCTCGCATACCCGTCGAGGAACGAGGCGATGGAATATCCTGGATACCAGCCCGTGAGGTGAGATAAATGGCGATGATCACTCTCGGTGTCGACTCCGAAAGAGTCCGGCAGCTTCCACTCCTTGAGACCTCCCCAGTTCGTGTAATGTAGCCCTTTGTCGAGCTTCGATAAAGCGGTTTCGAGGTCCTCTAGGAACGTGTTATCACTCTCACCAACCACGGAAGCGCTTGATAAAACGGCTTCGAAAGTTTGGTGGATTTCCTGCTGGTAGTGCGTGCAGCCAAAACTTGTAGGCCCGTGCTCGGGACTATTGCAAGGGTTCACTACGAGCGAGCCGTCATCTGTGAAGGCATCATCCTGGAGTTGAGAAAGCCAGAACTCCGCAACGCCTTTCAGAAGTGGGTAGCCAACGTCCTTGAGCCATTCCGTGTCCTGGGTGTAGTCGAAATGGTCCCATACGTGCTGCATCATCCACGCCGGAGCCGCCGGGTCTACAGGAGATTAGCGTTTGTCCTTATAGCTGGCTGGCGCAAGACTCACAGTTGGCCCAACCGGCTTCGCTTCCCATTGCGGTGTAACCGAAGATATTCGAGCCATGGTGCGTTACCCATCCGGACCCGTTGTAAAGGAGACGGGCGGTTTCCGTTCCTCTCGGGACCAAGGTCTGCTGCATGTAGTTCCATAGTGCGGGCTCGGTATCCCCCAACCCAGTCTGTTCGGCGGGCCAGTAATTCATCTGCAGGTTGATATTGATGTGGTAGTCGCCATTCCACGCGGGCTGAAGCTCCTCGGTCCAAAGACCCGCCAAGTTGGCCGGCAATGAGTCGCGGGAGGAGGAAATCAGGAGGTACCGGGAATAGTCGAACAGCAGGGCTTCGACGAAAGGATCGCCGCGGCCGTAGTCATAGTCAGAAAGGAGATACGCCGTTTCTTTATCGGAGGATCCGTGAGGGTCAGGCAGATCCAGAGAGAACGCAGACTCCAGCGAGCTGTAATCGGCCCGGTGCCGCTCGAGTAGAGTCTCCAGTGTCTCGGCGGCCCCATCTGAAGTAGTGTTTTCGACGAACTCGGTTGGGTCGTCGCCTTTAAACGAAAAGCCGCTTTCCGCATTGCCCTTGGACATGTCGTAATTGGTTGAAGCGCCGATGATCACAGTGATAGACCTTTCATCTGCCGCCGGAGTAACCTCCAGAACGCCGGCATCCGAGCATTCCATTGTACCGCGCGAAAATTCCGAGATCCGAGCGATCGCGTCGTACTTGAGACCCTCGGGCGGACCCTCTTGGGTAACCCCAGTGAGTCGCGCATATCTGTCCCCACATGTAATGTCGAGCAGGTCCGGTGAGACGAGCTGGTTCTCCAGTGCAATGGAAACGGACGGGAGGCTCCCCTCGCCGGAAAGCTGATAAATGCAAACTTCATCCGGGTGGGAACAGAATACGGTTGTGCTGAATTGGTCGTCACCGTAGGAAAACTTGGTGGTATACAGTCCGGTCTTCAGGTCTAGTGTTCTTCGATAGTTGGTGAATTCGGGGACGTCGTAGTTCATTGTCAGATTTCCGAGAACGCGGTACGAGCCAAAGTTCTCCTCGCCTCCAAGAAGCCCGTCCACGTCTAGACATGTCTTTTAGCACAGGTTGGCCAGGTAGGTCAGCAATAGCCTTACTTCCCGTTCCCTCTTCAAAGATTGTAGATCGAATTTCCGTCAGGGCACCGGATATGTCCTCGGATGGATTGCCGCCGCGATAATCCTTCGGGTAGCTTTAGCGCGGAACCCTTTAGGGTTTAAAGTCGATATCCTACCGATGTCTCGAATGGGCCGCCGGCCCATAACGAATCCACGTTGAGGATCAGTTGTTCATCGCCAGGGGGGCCGACCGGCATAGCTGGAGGGCTTTAGATGGAAAACCACGTGGATTGGGAAAAGTATCGTGTAGCTTACCTCCGAGGCGGCCGTTCCCCAACGGATAGGCCGTCTTAAGAACATAGTCATCACTCTCCCTGTTTCCGTGGGCGGCGGGAGTGGAGGACCACATCGATCGGCCGAGTGCCACATCCAAGCCTCCCAGGAGTACAATGCTCCGTATTAATGGCTTTGCCGTCATTTCGACAAGCGTTGAAATCGTGGACCAGAGAGTCTCCGGTTCATCATTAAAGATGAATAGCGTCTCCGTCTCCAAAGGAACCTGTCCCCGAGAAGCGTCTAATTAAGTAGCAGAGCTGGGGATCGGTTGGTAACGTGTGATTCTTTCTCGCTCCCGCTTTAGGAATGTCCCACGTCTTGATTCCGCCAATCGAAGGACAGGGAAGTGATCCGCTCCAATGATACGCAAATAGCCTCGGTGCATATGCCGTACCTGTCCCCACAACTCATCCCCGCATCATCCCTCGTCGATCGGAGCCGCTGTTCCCGTCGACAACTATTTAACCCCCGCTCCACCGGTGATCCGCCAGTGGACTCGTCTCCTATATGTCTGTTGCGGAGAGGGGTATATTGAATATTTCGGAAACTTATCATGGTGGAATCCTCTGGTCAGCAATGTCCACCTCAGTAATTTACACCCCGAAGTTGGAGAGAGCCCGTAAACATGGGCAGAATGTTCCAGTTTGCCTGGAGTGTATAGATTATTTAGCATGCATTCATGGCGAAGCGGAGTGGCAACGTAGTCGCTCGGATTTCGCCGGTCCTGATCCAACCTCGGCGCTGGACCCTGGGCTCGAATCACTGTTAACGTTGCAACTCGGTGGTAGTTGCATCCGCTCGGTACTTCAAGGGACATCTGCTACACACTAAGAACAGCACACGCAAAAGAAAGTCGCTACAAATTGAGATTATTCCTAAATGATACAAAATTGCGGTAGAATAAACGCTCCCTAGGTTAACAGTAGGCCTAGTCCGAGTCCGAACAACCCACGAACCTAGCAGAAAGAAGGTGGTAACCAACGCTCCCTGCAAACTTACAAGCGCTAGAGGGATTGATAAATCCCACCCACTGATCAAAACATAGCGTGGAACACATACCAAGCTGGATATCTAGACTCTGGGCTTCTCGGCCGCGCCATGGACGATCTCACTCGCATGGACGTCCTCCACACGCAGTACATCGATATTGTACGACTTGAACTTCCGGGCCGACACGCGCCTTGCGAACAGGAGGTCCAGCTCGTCATACGTGCGGTCCTTCGTCTCGGGGAGCCGGAAGTAGGCCCAGATGAGCGTGAGGAACGCCACTCCGCCCCAAATGAACCCCGTGTAGCCCCGCAGATTCAGCTCCGCCGGGTTCATGAAGTAAGGCTGGATGACGCCGGCGATGATGGCGCCGATGGCGTATGAGTTGCGGGCGAGGCAGATGGTCTTCTGCCGCAGTCTCGTCGACCCAACTTCCGCAGGAATGGCCCATCCCAGCTGGCCGACCGATAGCTGGAAGGTAAAGGTCCAGACGAGGGTGAGGACGGCCTGAGTCATGGCCACCTGGTCGTTGCTGGTGCGCGCGTTCAGGCCACCGATGATGAACAAGATAGAGGTCATGAAGCTGAGGCCGCACAGGTAGGTGGTTCTCCTCCCAACGTAAGGCATTACGGCGAACCAGGATACAAGAGTCGCAAACAGCGCCATGCCCGTTCCGCCGAGGTTGAGCTGGTAGGTTTGGTCAACGTCGAGGCCAATCTGCTGGAAGAAGTAGGTCGAGTTGTAAGCGAAATACATGCCGGCGAGGATCTGGCCCGCAAAGGAAATGCAGGCGATCTCCGTCCGGCGCAGCTCAAAGCCTTTGAAGCAATCCCAGTACGACGTGCCGACTGCGAGTTCCTCCTCAAAGTCGTTGGTGTACTTGATCAGGCCGAGCATGTCCTCGATCTGGGCATCCGAGTCGCCGGGCCGTAGCCTCTTCAGAGAAACCTTCGCATCCTCCATGCGCCCGACCCGAACCAGGTGCCACGGCGTGTCCGGCGCGAACCAGATCACCGGTATCAGCACAACCGGCCAGACCCACTGGATAGCAAAGGGAATGCGGTACCCCCATTGGGTCGGGACGTTGACCAGGCCAGCCAAGATACCCGCGGCGATAAGCTGGCCAATGATGAAGCACATGTTCGTCCAACTTGTTAAGTAGACCCTCAGCGACATGGGAAGCACCTCCGAGGCATAGGCCGGCGCGGCTGTAGCGAACACACCCCACGGGAGCCCGCAGAGGATCTGGCCCGCCAGCAAGACAGCGTTATCGGGGGCGAAGAAGGTGATGAAGATGAAAGCCGCGAGCGCCGCAAGCGCCCCGACAAGGACGCGGACGTGGCCCCATTTCGTCACGAGGTATCCGTTCAGCAGGGTCCCGAAGAAGGCGCCCACGCTGGCGGCGTTCCCCAGGGCGGCCTGCCACGCGGCGGTGAGCTGGTAGTTGTCCGTCTCCTCGCTGTAGGCGCCGAACTTCTTGGCGAACTCGGGGTAGGCGAAGAAGTTGGTCAGGAGGTTGAGGTCGTAGCCCTCCATGACGACGCACATGGAGATCACCAGGCACCAGGCGACGGCGCGGGGGTAGCGCTTGATGGCGGCGAGAGGGGGCAGGTTGTGCTCGACATCGGCGGCGGTCTGGGCTTGCTCCGCGGTGTCTTTGGAGAGGTGCTGCTGGGTGTCGGGCTTCTCGCCCTCGAGGTGGGCGTCCTCGACCTTCGCCATTGCGTCGGTGGGTTCTTCTCTCGGTTGTACGGGGGCTTAGCAGAGGAGAGTGATCGAGGATCCAAGGCGGGGAGAGACGGGCTGCCGGGTTGCGTTGATCTTATCCAGGGCATTCCCAGCCCGTATTTAAGCCAGCACCGTCAGATGGCTTTCCCCGGATCTGGCATCCTGGGGTTGTGGGGTTTCCGAGTATTACCCCATTTGGAAAAAATCTGCCCGAGGGAACTGGGGTCGGAGATGTCGATTTTGGGGAGAATTCCGGGGTGGCATCGAGTGTGGGGACAATGCCAATAGTCTAGCCGTATGTGGAGTCCCGACACTCAATCACCGCGCAGAAATCAGGAGAACCACATGGTGTTGCCCCACAGCGAGCTCTCTCTTTGGCTCGCTCTCACCGGGGGTTCCACTCTGTTTGCGGGGTGCGTGATACATGTGAAATTGGTGGAAATACTTGTAGAAAAATCCTCGCAACCTTCATCTTGCCCATAGAGTGGAATTCAACACCTGAAGCTTGCAAATTATTGTCTCGATGCATTTAACGACAATATTTATCGACTTGACAGTTTCCCGGGATTAAGAGGCTAGCGGGGCCAGCGTTAGTTAGGCATATATGTCTCTGCCTTCTTAAAATATTTATCGCGGAGCTTCACTCCGTTGCGGCGAACTATAAGCATTCTCGGGTGGGTAATAGGTCGAAACCCGTGACGATATTTATGAAGTTTATAAAGCGTTTTTCTCCCCTTTAGGCCCGTGCACTTCTCTCGCCGACGTAGGATGCGATTCAGGTAAGGCTCCTAGTATGAACGTAGACCTTCTTAACACGACCGATGATGGCGGGCAGGACCTAGAAACCGCCGCCCCCGCTGCTTCCGCTGCGTATCATTGCCACCGTCTTGCCTCTCATGTATTTGTCCAAGTCGTCTTCAAGCCGGGATCGGGTATGGAGCGGGCGGCCCCAATATGACCCTCGGCTCCCTATGCTCGGCCATTTCTAGCTGTTGAAGAGACTACTGGTGTTGACGAAGATATCACTCTCACGGACAAAATGTCGTTCGTCTCGACGACTCTGGCATCCGGGCCAGAAATATCAAAACCGCGGCCATCAGTTCTGCATAGTCTATTTAGCATTTCTAACAGTGACCTTATATATTTATGAGACTGCCTAGGCCGGCTACGCCCTAGCCACGGAGACTTCCAATCTTCCTTCAGGATCCATTTCAATTTTAGGCCTTGTCCTCCACAGCTCGGAAACCCGTGCATTCGACAAGACTTCAGACGCCTTTACTGCGAAAACAGCCGAAGCAAATACTCTGCTACCGGCGCGATCCACGAGTGAGATATTGTGCTGGATAAACGGCATCATCGTCCTTGATGCCATCAAGTTGGTATTTGGGTCCGGCCGCATCACCCCGGTTGCAGAGTTGTAGCAGAGGCGCCCATGAGAAGAGTCTAGCTCCCCGATGTCGTCGGTCAAATCAACCACTCCGCTGACACCTGCTGAAGACGAAACGAGTGCACCACCACCAGTCTCCGAGCTTCCAGAAAACCAGCCGTGGGTGGCTGGTTCGTCTCTCTGTAGTTCTTGAATGAACTGGCCGTCCGGGGCACAACTTGCAACAGCAAAGCCTCCGTCCACCAGGGTTATGTTCTCAATATCGCTCCCAGCCGATGCGCCGGTTACGCGATGGACACGAATATGCCAGCCGGGTGTGGACTCTAGTGGGGGAATAAGTGTCGTTTCGATCTCGAAATGTCGGAGATGGCTCGCCGGCTTCCAGGTACTGGTTAAGCCGGTTATCACGCCTCCGCCGTCGCCTCGAACGCGAACCTCCTCCAGCCGCACCATCTTAGGGGAAGACCGTGTTTTCCACCAGTCGTCATGGTCAAACCGGATCGCAAGCGTGCTGTCGGGCGCTGTTTGATGGAGAAGGGATCCGGTGGGGACACTGAAACCAAAAGCCGATGAATAGGCGAATTTTCCATACTTTGCTTCTCGGGCCTTGAATGTTTTTGTCGTTGACTGGCCCGACGACAGAAGGTAATGATGGAATGGGTCGTTGACCACAATCTGTTTAGGCGGCCAGATGACGGTGGCTTTGGGCGCGCGAATGCCCGTTTCTTCCGGCCAAAGAGACGATACCGGGTACTCCTCTTCTTCCGCAGTCCAGAATTCATCTGTCTCAGGAAGCGCTAGATCGACAAAGGACTTGAGGCACCAATATGGGGACTGGGGAGAGTTATAATCTTCGCTCATGTACATATTCGGGTACACGAAGCCGATGGTCATGGTCCCGTCCGCATGAAACATGTCGGCTCGAGCTTCGTTTGCCCACCAGCGAAGATGCCGCAAGAGGAGGCCCTTGACCACGCCGAGGCTTAAGGGGGGTTCGAGATCAACCTTTGCCAAAGCAGCCGCAGCCCAGAATGCAGCAAAGGCGAAGCGGTACGTCATGCTTCGACCGAATGGGATCGCAGCACCTAGATAGCAAGAGTTAGCAAAATCTCCCCGGGTCAGGGCGTGTCCTCTGAGGTTGATGCTTCCTTACCGTCAAGGTCAAAGAACTTCCAGAACTTGGAAGCAAACTCCCGTGCTTGACGTTTGTATCGTAGTACCCGCTCTCCATACTCGCCCCCTTCCGCGAAGCGCACAAACAACAATTGGGCGAACTGGATAGCGAAGCTGCCGGAGTAATAGTCGGCCTGGGACCTCTCTTCCCCCCAGACCCCATCACTGCTCCACCCCTCACCCAAGTAGAACGAGTCGAGGACGGCAAGGTCAGACTCGATCTCGTCTCGAACCTCTTCTCTCGAAACACCAAGAACTTTCACAAGCGCTAGGTTCACAAACACCCGAAACCAGCGCCAGTTATTCGCGGGCATTCGTTTTCCCTGGATTCCCCTCAGCCAGCGGACAAGGTTTGCTTTGGCTTCGTCATTCATACAGCAAAGGAACGCTTCTGGGCTAAGAAGCAAAGCGAACGCTATGCTTTCCGTCTCCACCATGCGCTGATCAATGTCGCCGATCTCGCCCCAGTACTCGGGTGATTCGGGGTTCACCCCGGCGGCAAGGCCTTCGGCCCAGGACGGGAGCCCGAGGGATCCTTCTTGATTAGCTGCACTCCCGTAGTTCATCAGGAGAGGCGCAACGGCGAAAAGAGGCCGGGCAAAGCCCTCAAGCTGGGCTGCGACCTCATCGAACCCGGCGCCGATTTGGAAGGGAAAGCGAATTCGCGCTTTGGCGGGAGACTTGTGGTGGTCCAGCGGGGCGATCAAGGCTGACGCTGCCTGGAGCAGATCCAAGCGGGTGCGAAGGGGGTTCGAGGTAAAGCCCGGGAGCGGAGGCATGGTCGCTTTTGAATGTGGCACCGGCGCATACGCAAGCCAGGCTGCTTTCCGTTGTATTCCCTTGCCGCTTCAAATCGCGATATTGAGAAATGCTTACACGACATCCCACGTCACTGTGGACGTGGCGATGTTTACACGAGAGAGTGCCAAGATGATTTGCTGAGGGGCTTCGGAATCCGGGCGAAGTCTCGGGACATAATCGACCGAGGTTACATTGGACTGAAGCTCCACCCCCAGCCCACAGAGCGAACTGCCGCGGGAGGGGCCAACGAGGCTAACGGTCACAGCGGAATCTACGTCGCCCTAGTTTATAAACTGCCAAGGAATATGATAAGTGGCTCTATCACAACCTTCGAGCTAAACCATCCGGATCTCGAAGAGATTATCAGCGCGAGTTGAGTACTACAAGCAACTAAATCGCTACATTTATCCGTCCGAGAACAATACCACCAATTCAGGTGCGGCTCCTTACTTCTTTTCCTTAGAAGTAAGGTCTTCAACATGGTCACCGGCGTCGGCAGTTTCGCCAGTCAAGTGTTGGGACGCCAGCTTCTCATCCAGTGCCTCCTTGTTTTCTTCTTCTTCGATGGCCCTCCTGTAGAGCCCCTGTTTGATATCTCGCCTCCATAGGATCTGACCAATAACGAAGAGGGTCATATAGAAGCATGTTAGGACCACTGTTGCAGTGAAACCCCTAGTCCACCGGGGCCCCTCTGTGATAGGGAATGCTACCACGTTGAACCACGTGAAGAACGCCCAGCCAACAGTCATCTAACACAGGTTGTGAGTCTCATCTTCGGTTTTACGTTTAGGGCACCGCGTGGAGTTGAAGGGGAAACCGACCATAGCTCCTGTTGTAAAGCTCTTAGCTTCATTGTCGTCCTTCATGATCATGTGGACCCATGGGAAGAGCATGGGCGTGATGCACGACGTCATACCGAGCATAAAATATGCTGCGAAGTGAAGACCCAGTGGGATTTCCCAAGCCAAGAGGGTGGCATGACAGAAGAGCAGGATTGTCGCCGCAAACATGAACGGGACCCAGATAGGGTAGACCCTAAGTTCAAGAGATTAGTAACAAAAGACATTACTGACGAAATGGAAGGCCACTTACATGGCGAACGAGGGGACTACGATGCCGACGACGATTGCAAAAGCTTGAACACCGGTCGGGAGAATGTTGATCATCTCGACTGAGTACTGCTCAGTAGATTTGACCCAAACGATCATTTGTCCGGCCACCCACGTCGTTAATTGAAAACTGGGAGAAGTTAAAGTCAGGATATGCACGAGAAGCAGTCCAAAACGCGGGCCGGTAGCACCTCGAGCTTCCCCGGCGATGAAATGGACTTACGAGACATATGTGCCGACGGCGATATAAAAATGCCAGCGGCGGAAAACCCGTCCCAGCATACGCTTCCCAATCTTAGAGCTCTTCCTAACGCCGTCCTCTTGCATTCGAGCCTGAGCAAGCTTCTGTTCTGACTCCTTGAGCCACCATATGCGGGGACTAGTAGGAAGTCCTGGGTAAAGGAAAAACCCGGCGGTCGCGATGGGAAGGGAGATGATCCCGTCAATGATAAAGACCCAGCGCCTAGAGAAAATCAAATTGATAGTTATAGTGGCTTTCATGTAAATAGATTTGGGACCACTTGATGAACGGAACTTACCATCCGGCCATCCCAGCTTTCCCGTCGAGTCCAGCATGGGCAGCAGCCTGCATGTATCCCCCGAACATAGCACCGATGTTGCTGGAGACATACCAGACGCCAGCACGCTTGAAAACTTCGTCTGAGCGGTACCACGACGAGAGGATGTAAAGAGACCCGGATGCGGCAGGAGTCTCGAATAAACCCATAAGGAAACGCATGCCGTAAATCATTTCCGCGCTGTTATTACGGCATTGAATGAAGGTGATAATGGTCCAAAGGGTTTCGCATATTGGCAGAATCCAGCGCGAGAGCTTTGGTCGCGAGATGATCATCATGACGGGGATTTCGAGAACGAGGTAGCCGATATTATAGAAAGTGGAGAAGAGATTGTATCTGCAGATGCAGGTTAGGTTATTTTATCCAGAAGGGCTGCCCGCAATACGTACTCAATCCCCTTCAGGTTCAGGTCTTCCTTCATTCCAGAGTTGTACGCGTTATTGATGTTGGACTGATCAAGCCACTTGATGAAGACTGTAAGGTCGTTAGGAATCACATGCTACAATAATACCAAGCCGCCAACAGTCCGGCGGGAATACCGCCTTGGGCCACTCACACATCGAGCAACTGAACGAATGCGATTAGCTCGAGTTCGAAAGAGTTTCGCTATTCGGGTGGACGCTGGCTTACATGAGCGGCAGGATTATCCTGTCCAACTTCTTCACCAATCGCTTCTCCTCCTTGCTGTAATGGCTGGGGTACCAATCGAAAATATACAGCCAGGCGAGCCAGAGACTTTTGGTTGGGGGCTTTGCAGCCGAGCTGACGACGACGCCATTCTTAACCACTGGCTCACGCGGGGCTTCTTCGTTGACTGGAGGCCGGCCTTGTTCTTGAGCTGGTTGAATATCAAGGTTGTCGCCGGGTCTTTGATGGGAGGCCATGTTGAGCAAGACAGGGCGAGGAATGCTTGCCTGTAGGGCAGAGACTCAGGAGTAAGGCAATAGTGCTGCTTTTCTGCGGCAGGGAGCACCGTGGATCCAGAGACAAACAGGGGAAATATTTGAAGTTGGAATACCTGGTTTAAAATGACCTTCGCCGCTCGGTACCATCCGTCCCCAGTCCGGGGCCCCGCGAACTCAATGTACGGGGACCAAATATGCCAAGCGCGGACTCCACAAAAAACAGACTCGCAAACCTTTCCCCGCAATCGCTGGATACGACGCTACTGGTTGGCCGAACCCTGCTTGCTGACGGCCTCGGGCAAAGTCGAGCGGAGATACGGTCGACCTTTGACCGAGACCTAAAATATCGGGGTTCGGACGAACTCTCTCGGCATGCTGGGGCAACCTCGCCCCGGCTACTTTAGATGAGTCGGAGCGTTTGCGGAAGCACAAGGAACAGAAGGTGTCTGAACGCAACAAGTTTAAAGCCACCAATCGTCTGGAATCCGGCCGTCCAAAAGCGCAAGGGATTACCGCATTGGTTCTTCGCCTCCACGCTCCAGGCAGTTATTCAACCACAACCGCTTGCACCCGTTTATTGACGGTGGTGCACCTGGCGACCGTCACGACCACCCCTTTACCCGATTTTCAGACCCAATGGCAGATTGCAATATGGCCGCACCATCTTCAGACCCTCCGCTATCCTCGGACGTCTCCGATAACTCCCAGGGTTTCCATGTTTCTGTTGATGGCACTCAAGAGAGTGAGACATCGTTGTCAGACGTTGACCTGAATAACGAAGGACCCAAGGCTATGTTGCACGCCGACCGCAATTTGAAGAGCCTGTTATCAGACGCTTTCAGCGAAAACATAGTCGCCAAAGCGATCCGAGCGGCAACGAGGTCGCTGGAGGACACCTCGGCCTTCGCCAGTCCCGCTAAAGCACCGGCCGGATTCCCCGAAACTGTCCCCCAGCAGGGCCCGAGTTATGGCCGCTACCAGTATCGCGAGCCTGACTTTTGGACGTGCGGCTTCTTTCCCGGGCAGCTTTGGGCTATTCGGGAGCGTCTTATCAAGTACCCGGAGCATGTCGGCATCAGCACTAGTTTCCAAGGTCGTGGACGCGAGGCCGTCACGCGCCGGCAGCTCCTCGAACGCCTCACAACGGACTGCGCCGTTTGGACAGAGGCCCTCCACGCCATGGCCGACCGCAAAGACACTCACGACCTAGGCTTTATCATCATGCCTGCCTTGCAGCGCGAATGGGAGCTTACATCCAACCCGCGCAGCCTCGATAGCATTCTCCGCGCGGCGCAGAGTCTGGCGACACGCTACGTCCCCTCGGCCGGCGCCATCCGGAGCTGGGATCTCCTGCTTAAGAAAGAGATCTCCGTGACAGATACGAACAACAACGTCCTCCTCATCGTCGACAGCCTATGCAATCTTGACTTGCTCTTCTATGCGTCTGCGCAGGGCGGTGGTGCCGACCTCGCTACCATCGCCACTACCCACGCCCGGACGCTTATCAGGACACACCTCCGAGCTGAAGTGGCCGCAACGACATGCAAGGACGGTTACAGCGGGACCATGTATTCCACTTGTCACGTCGCAAACGTGGACCCGGCGAACGGCGATTTAAAGTGGCGATGGACGGCACAAGGGTACGCGAACGACTCGACTTGGTCCAGAGGCCAGGCCTGGGCAGTTCTCGGATATTCCCAAACGTACAACTGGACGAGGGACCCCTTGTTTTTAGAGGTAGCGTGCGGAGTAGCTGAGTATTTCCTATATCGCCTTGAGAAGGCGCCGGCTTGTGTGGACGTGAGTGTTGTTGATAAACAGACGGGAGTCACGAAGACGGTAGGCCGCCACGTTCCGTTGTGGGACTTTGACGCCCCTTCGGATGATCCCGCCAATCCGCCGCCCAGGGATACTTCGGCTGGCATGATTGCTGCAAACGGGATGCTTTTATTGTCACAAGCCCTCAGTTCCCGCGGTGACCACCGCTTGTCAAAGCGGTACCTGGAAGCCTCGCTTCGCATCGTCAGGGACACGCTGGAGTTGTCCCTCGCGGATGAAACGGCGCGCCTGTCGTTGGACCTCAGTGCAGATGGGTCCCTGCGTGTCGAGGATACCTTTCCCGGGAAGACGTTCGACAGCGTGTTAAAGCATGGGACGGCGAATAACAACGAGCATGCGCGTAGACGCTTGGCGGATCATGGTCTGGTTTACGGGGATTACTACCTCGTCGAGTTTGGAAACCGGCTTATGCAGATGGGATTGGTGTAAGAAATGGACGTTGCTTGAATTGAAACTGGGAGGGTCCCGGGAGCGTCTCAAAGACATCGTGGTCCCTCTGGTTGACAGCAAGTCGGGAGGTATCCGGTTAGAGGCAGAGATTACGGCCTTTTCTCTTGTTGGCTTTAGAATAGAAGATACATTAGAATATGCTTCAGCTTTCATAGGTCTACCTATTTTACCAAGTCTCACCATCGAACTCCGACCCAAACATGCCTTCGTCAAAGCTAATTACACGATCCAGATCCATAAACTGTTGGTTCATAAGCATCTGGGAAATTATTCCCGCGTCGCCTGTCCGTAGACTACCTGGGTTCTGGCGTTCTAGCGTAAACGCTGTGGAACCGCCTTGTCCGGGCGACATTTGGAAGCGGGCGGCTTCGGACCCAGCGGTTGGAATCATGGTATGTGGGATAACCTCTGGGGGGAAGGTCTCGTGTATCTGGGGAAGCGCCGGTTGGTCCTGGTTAGCCGTCGCGGACCCGTTGGGTTGTTGGAGCTCGGAGTAGACATGACCATGCTGTGTATAATTGGGGGCCTTCACGCGCGTTGCAATCGCAGGATTGACTGGGTGGCCATGTATGTCGGAATCCCCATCAGGGCTTTCGGTTCCGCGCGCAAGGTGGTCTATATCGGTGGTGTAGCCCAAAGGATCAATTCGATACGCCGCATCCTTCATACATCTCGCGTGCAAAGTGCTTAGCTGCTGCGTGTACTTGGCCGCCAGATTTCCCTTCCTCTCCGACTCTTGCGCATGTGGCCCAGCCCATCTCTGAGAGATGTCGTGCAAAGTGGCGAGGAGCGTCTGGAATTCCGGTGCAAGAATCCCGTCCGCGCTCGCACGCCAGAACACCAGGAGGAATCTCGCCGCGACGTAAACGCAAAACGAAAACTGGGCCGACACGGGCATGGTTTCCTCATCCTCCCGCGCCTTAGTGCACTTTAGGAAATTGCGAGAAATAACCTCGATCTCCACCGCCGCAGCGTGGCAGGTGTCAACGCTCAGAGCGCTCGGAAGTCTTTGCTTGAAGAAATCCCACTCCGGCAGTGGGAACGCAATCACCTGGTGCAGGAGGATCATGGAAGCGTTATGCGTGACGTGCGCGAGGGTCAGGTTCGGGTCCATTCTTGACCCCGGTCTGGCGGTGACGTTGTCGGCTTTCCACTTCTGCGGGAGGAACATCTTCCAGTGAACGAGACGGAGGTCTAGCTCCTTGAAGCGCATCAACCATGAGGGGAGATCTCGTTTATTTCGAACGCCTTTTTGTTGGAGGAAGTAGGTGTTGACACGACTGAGGGACTCGGTAGCCTCGATGCTGTAAGCAAACGCGCCGACGGCGGACATGTCCATGGTTGTAGCTGTTGGTGATGGGAATGACGACCCTGGAGTTGATCCTGCTGCCGAGGGCGTGCTTGCGGTGGCTTGCGCATGCTCTTCGACGTGACGATGATGCTGGGGAGAAGAAGCGGCATGTGTGGGCAGGAAGGCGATGGGGTTCCCGATGCGGCCGGACTCCTTGTCCCATATTCCAAAGAAGGGGGTTTCCACAGCGTCTTCCTTTCTCCAGGTGATACCATCACATGGAAGTCGGCGGTTGACGTCGTGGGATGTAAGGCTCGTGTTCCAGCCCATTGTGACAGAACAGTAACGGTCGAGGTTAAAGATGGTCCAGAAGACCCTTCGGCGCTCTTCTTCTTGCGTCCAGTTCTGGGATTGCGCGAGAATGGTATATGGCTGGACCAGAGGCTGGGACTGATGGTCAACTATGCCATGCTCGACGGTGAGTTGGAGGTATTCTGCAGTGCGGGTGAGGGAGCCGATAATAGGCCACGCTAGGGAGGCATTGCCACCGCCGATCTATCAGCCTGTTAGTGAGATCACATAAGGTACCGGGGCCCCCGGCTGCGATTGGGGTGTGTTCATACGTCGTCATACGCCATTAGAATCAAAGCCTGGAGACTTTCGACCGAGGGCCCCTTCAGGGCCTGCAAGATTACCCAGTCCCTGGCTTGACTTTGCCCTTCATCGGTCGCTTCGATGCAGGAGAACACGACTTCGGAGTCTTTGATGAAACGTGCACTGACAAGTCTGATAGCGGTCATTAAGAGCTGCAACCTCCGGTGCTGCTCCGGTGCTGTCGCAATGTCCCCGGATAACCGTTTCCTTAACTGCCCTTCGTGGATCATGGGAATCCACGGGTGAACATGGGAGAAGTATGCTTTCAAAAGGTAATCAAGTGCTCCCTCGTCGGGTATATCCGATATTCCTTGACATGCCTGCGACTGGCAACAAGGACTTCCTCTTTCGCACCCGGCGCTCGTTCTCCGCCGCTTTCGTGGCGGGTCACTCTCTTGGACCGGAATGCGCTGAGAGCCCGGCCCATCTGGCGCGGATAAACGGTCCGGGCCATTCCGGTTGGGCTCTTCCCCAAACCGCCTTAGCTCCTTGGCGAGTGAAGACAGGATGGTGTAGACATCTGGTGCATTTTGCGCAACGGATGTGGCATTGGAGCTTTGCGACCCTTGGGCGGGCTCTGGGCGGACCTCAACCTCCTCCACGCGTTTTTCTAGAGCGTCTATTCCATGTAAGCAGGTGTGGTTCATGTCGAAGGCCGCCGGATATCTTCGCGGGGATGGCCCTACCAAGTCTCCGATGCAGGCCCTCGATGGCCCCGGCTTTCATACCCGACTTATTGCGTTTATTATCATATACGCAATCTCCGCCTGCACGCTGGGTAAGCATAGCTGTTCAGACGAATGGGAGCCATGTCGCTTACCTGACTTGCGGCATTGTTGACACTTGGGAGCTTCCTTCGAGCATTTCAGCTTGCGACGCCGGCACCCAGTGCAGGCTGAAGCAGGCTCCTGGTCGTGAGATGGGTCGTCCTGGGGTTGGACGACGTGTATCGATTGGCTTTCGCTGTTCTCCATTTGCCGCCGATTCTCGATGCGTCCAGTAGTCATTGACCAAACCCCGAAGTGGAGCGAGCGTGGCGCGGGCAGGCTTCTTTTAAGGTGTTGACCCGAACCCCGCGAGACATCTCCCGAGCCCCGAGTCCCCGACTTCCCCGCAGCCGTACCGCGCGGTGATTGGACTTGGAACGCTCGACCACCCACGCCTCTGCAACCTTGGCGGTGTGTGTGGAGACTAGCGTCGGCAAAGCTAACACCGAAAAGCTTGTCCAGT
Source organism: Sordariomycetes sp. S4602 (assembly GCA_023628835.1). NCBI lineage: Eukaryota > Fungi > Ascomycota > Sordariomycetes > Sordariomycetes sp. S4602. Next base: position 60,589 of record JAMAJV010000002.1, read on the forward strand.
GAAACATCAAGTCTAGATGTCCGCGCACGAATTTGCCAGGGTTGTGTTGGATTGATATCGCTCTGGTTATGCTGCAATGTCTAGATCCGAGAAGTATCCGAAATCAAACTGGAACTGTTGGGCAGGGACTGCAGGGCGTCTCGATCAATCCCCGAGACACTCCTGAACCCGGCACAGTTGAGAAGAATGTCAAACTCGGCGAGGAGACTCTTCATAACATGGCGGACGCCGTGCTCTCCCGCGATAGACAGCGCCCATACCCACAGCCTGCCGATGAAGACGAACTTGGCCCCAATTGCCAGCGCTTTGAAGACGTCCGCGGCGCCCCTAATGCCAGAGTCGTACATGATCTAGGTGGTGCAGTCAAGACGTTAGTTAAGCCGAGTCTCGCAACCGGGATATGGAAACGTCATCTCGACTGGGGCTGGAACTCACGTAGATATCGTTGCCAACAGCATCAACGATAGCCTCGAGCGCATCAAGGCTAGCAATAGCGCCGTCCACCTGCCGCCCAGCGTGGTTCGAGACGACGATCCCGTCCACGCCCATCTCCACGGCCTTCTTCGCGTCGGCTACGCTCTGGATGCCCTTTAGGCAGAACGGTCGGCCGCCGGAGATGCGCTTCCACTCCCCCATAACCCACGGAAGCTTCTCCCAGGTATGCGCCTTTCCATGCCATATGTTCTCATCGATCCACTTGGCCCCGACCTCCTTCTTGTCCTTTTCCGGGTCGAGCCCAGCCTCCTTGAGGCGCTTCTGGAACACGGGGTCCTGCAGCCCGATGTCCCCCGCGCCGTGCTCGTGGTAAAATGCGTAATTCCCCGCCGCCACGTCGTGGTGCCGCCAAGCTAGCTGCCAGGTGTCTGTGGTGAGCATGCAGGCGTCGTAGCCGTTGTTAAACGCTCGCTCGAGCATGGACACGCAGAGCTCGTCGTCATGACTCTGGTAGAGCTGGAAGAATCTGGGCGAGCCGGAACCATTGGCCTTGCCAACGTCCTCTATGGAGCAGCTGCCGGCGGAGGAGAGTGAGTAGGCGAGGTTGAGCTCGTTGGCCACCTTGGCAACGGGAATCTCTCCGGTCGGGTGGTAAATGCGATTGATGCCGATGGGGGCAAATCCTATCGGCGCGGAGACCTTGTGGCCAAAGATTGACGTGGCCGTGTCCCGGGTGTTCGTGTCCACTAGCATCCGGGGGATTATGCGGTGCCGATAGAAGGCCTGGCGGTTCGCGAGATGCGTCCATGAGTTCCCGGCGTTGCACGAGGAGTAGTACCAGCCGTTCTTAGTAAGGCTTTCTTCCGCCAAGCGCTCCAGGTTTTCCGGCGCTGGATTACAGGTTAGTGACGATCTTGGATATCAACCGTCGTGCCAGGATTTGTGGCTAGCTTCGAGGCCGATGGAAACTCACACGGGTCAAAGAGGGATTGGATGCCATCGTTGGTCTGCCAGAATCCCTCACGCTGGTAGAGAGCCCACTGGGGAGTAGTGCGGCTATCGATGTTAGGATTGTTTGGATCGGACATCTTAATAGATAGGCTCCGAGGGCAGTCGGTGATTTGAAGTTTGGTACGATTTTCCGAGTGCGAGTGGGAAAAGAACAATAGAACGAAAGGCCTCGTAAACATGGGACGGAGTGTGGTTCACATAAGAGAAGCTACGTTGCGGAGATAGGGGTGGTGATGTCATGCTGTTCGCACTAAGGGCTTCAAGGACGTCTCTGCCCCTTGTGTTTTGCTCGAGTGACATACAGTGATGGTAACCAGCGGCGTGGGTCTGCTAGTCAGACTACATAATACCAAGGTGGACCCAAGCCTCGGCAAGTCTCGGGAGGAGGCTCTGGAGGTCGAGGCTTATTAAGAGCAGAGCACTGAGCCGCCTACGCTTACATTACTGCAGATCCTCTTCGGTCTTAACAAGTATGTTTATGCCTATGCTTGACTTCTTTATGCTCTAGTCCTTCGACTTCTTCTCCTTACGGTCCAAGTCATCATCCTTATCGCCATTCTCATCTCTATGCTTCCTCAGCGCCTCGACAACACGCTCGTTCCGCTCATCACTCTTCTCGTCCCACACCGTATCATAATCAGCAGAGATCGTCTTGATCTCCCTGCGCAGGGCATTCCCTTCGTAGATCAGGTTCTCCCAGAGCTGCAGGTCCAGCCCCTTCTGCTGGTACAGCTTGTTCTGGCGCGCGCTGACCGTGAAGTCGAGCGCCGAGCGGTAGGAGATCTCCCGGTTGTGGCACAGGAACCAGAGATAGCCGCACATCAGCGTCGACAAGCTGACCAGGTACGTGACCGGCTCCATTGTGTCCCAGCCAAGGGACGTGCCGAACGTCAGTTTGTAGACGAGGAGCCACCACGAGGCGAGCACGCCAAAGCCGGCGAGGGCCACCCGCTGCCCGCCCTTGTGCGCCAGCTTGTCGCACTCCTGCTTGATCTCAGCGATTCTCCCGATGCGGTCGGATATCCTCCTAAGCCGCATGCGGAGGTAGTACGTCCGCTCGTCGAACGAAGGGACGGTTATCTTGATCTGGTCGAGTCCCGGTGGCGCGCCTTCGATGGCTATGATGAATTCCCCTGCGCGTGCGGAATCACGAATGAAGTCCCCAACCTCCGTAGCTTGGGACCACCTGACGTATAGCTGCTCTTCCTTCCCGCCCGACTGCCCCTTTGCTGTAGATTTATGGCCGTCGGGGTCTTTGTCTGCTGGCTTCGGGCCATCGGGATGACGTTGGCCTTTACCGTCCGCGAAGGTCACCTTTTCCACCCTTTTCTCGCGTGGCGGGTCCACGTCGTGTGCTGCCTCCTTGCTCTTCGCATTCGGTGGGCGGGTCGGGTGGTCCTGGGACTCGTATGAGATGAATGATATTCCCGGGTACCTTTCGCGTCCGCCTTCGTCGTGGATCATGGAGAGCTCGGTCTGGATCAGTCGTTCTAGATACGACAGCGGTTGCTGGGAGTGGACAAGGATAGCGATCGTTTCCATGTCTAAAAAGGTTAGCGGCTGTTCAAGTACTAGGAAACCCAGGGCGAAACCTTACCATCGGGGTCTTCGGTTGGCAAGGGAATCAGAAGCTTCAGCGATCTCGACGGCGTAGTTAACAGTTTCCCTGCGCGAATGTTAGTCTTGGAGAACCCCTGCAACTGTCCATCGCGATGCTGATTCCGTCACGTACCTGTTCGAGACGATTCGGCGGGACTATTCCTGGTCCGTGTCTCGCGCCATAATCTCCCTGACCCTCCTTCCCCAGTCTTCTCTGATTGATCGCTCATTGGTCGTCCCGAGTCATTCGAGCCAGTTCTGTCTTTCTCCTTAGCCGGTATCTGTTGTTGGGCCCTGTTGTCTGGCGCGGACTGGGCAGATAGGCCTTTCTGCCCGACCGCGCTCTGCGCCAGGCTCCGCGTCGTGGTGTGGATGCCATGGCTCCACGCGCGAGCTTGACACACTGGTGACAGATGTGCTCGGTGCAACCCTCTACCCGAAGCGAGGGCAGGAGTTGAAATCAGCGACTTCCGCACCTGCGGCAGAGTTCGTGATCCCGCCCGCAGCCCTTCCCTCGTCGAGGCATGGCAGCACCGAAACGCCAACTGCATAGCAAACTCAGTGGGGTTTCTGGTGCGTCGTCGCCTCGCCGAGCCGGTTGGCTTTGTCTGGGTCAGGGAGGAACTCTTCGTCGGTGCCTTCTGCAAAAGCCGGGGGATGAAAGCGATACAATTGAGTATTCTCTTGCGAGTGCAGCGGTCATTGTTTGTTTGCGTAAAGGATAAACCGGGGATTAACTATTGTAGCATTCGGCACATGTTTACCCCGTGACGTCATTATTGCTGCGCAGCAATGTGACATCATTCCTACCAAACGCGCTTGCCCAGACCGTGTCTGAGACAACCTGTGGAGATCTCTGCTCCCTTTCTGCCCAAAAATAGTTAATCTCGCAGTTAATTACAGCGGAGCCGGGCGCATGGGGACGGTGGAGCTAAATGCAATAGTCCTGGCTTGGGGCAGCGCGCCGGCCTCTTCCTTTGCGAGCTCTTTGAACCTGACGATCTATACGATGCCGGGCCCGTCCGCCATACAGGTAACTGCTCCTTACAGTTCGTCAAACGCTGGTGGGATCTAATTCAACCCGCCCTAGACTTTGTAGACCAGTTCATACGGAATTGGGGGAATGATATCCTCGCCGTTCAGACCGGAGGAAAATGCCGTCTTGGTCCCACCATAGTGCGCGACATTTATTGGCTGCAGTGCCCCACGAGGTGGGTGGAAAACTAGACGATATTCCCAGGATCATTCTCGATTCCCAGGGTCAAGGGCAGTGACGAAGTTGTCATGCCCAAAGAGCATTCCGACCTAGTTTTAATCCCCGAGCAGAAGCTTCGAAGCAAATATCGATGGCTCACCCATGCTCAAATGCACCAGCTTGCCCCCCGACCTTTCTCAAAAAGACGACTTCTTTGCCAAACTCGTTAGCGAAGACCATACAACTACTGTTTAGATCTAATGATGATGTAGATCCTGTTGCTTAGAGCTGCACCCTATCTTTCTCATATCTATGATAAAGACAAGGATAACTGGGCAGTTGTATCGGCCTTATGCTCTGGACAGAATGCTACCCTGATGGTTAACGTTCTTGCCATCAGGCTTGAAAAGAGTAATGATATCAGCCTGCTCGACATGACAGAATGTTCCCATGACATTTTCTTCCAGCCAACAGAATAAAGGCCTTCGCCAAATCACTGCACCTGCAAGGTCCATTATTTACAAGCTGCTATTACTAGGACCTAACGTTGCCCAAGGCCTTTGGCGCTGTCCCCTGAAGAGCCAAGTATAGGTTATCCTGTTACAATTCATACCCCAAAGCTACCCGCACTTGCAAAGAACTGCCACCTCCACGTTGCCATCGCTGTCACCGTCACTGTCGCGGACGCTTGCGGTGTTATTGTTGCTGTCGCTGTCGCTATCACTTTCGGTGTCGCTATCGCTTTCGGTGTCGCTATCGCTTTCGGTGTCGCTGTCGCTGTCGCCGCAGTCATGCTCAGAGCAATCGTCTTCCAACTTGAATTTATCCCGGAGCAGGCGCTGAAGTCGTGTTGGTGGTTTGTCTGGGAACTAGTGAGCAGAAGCTTTTCCTAGCGGCCAGTGGGATACACTTACATCCCTCCTCATATACCACGTCTGTGCACGCCGAGGCCTCGTCGTCCGCGTTTTTGGTCGGGACGCATTCCTCTCCCATCCGCTTCCTCCAATAACCCCACACAAAGTCTCTGAGGTCCTCGTTCGACTCCCGCAGCTTCGTCTCGAACTCCGTGACTAGTGTCTCGAGTCTCTCCGTGAGCTCCTCTTCCTCCTCATGAATGTCATCGACGTCGCCGCGGAACATCACTAACGTAGCCGCGCCCCGATGGGGGTTGGAACGACCAGGCACGAACGCTGCCTGGCCGGAGCAGCAGGTATGTGTCATCTCAAGGGACTCAAACGTGAGGAACCGTAGTAGCTCGGACGCCATGCCCTCGGGGAAATAATCCCACTCCTTAGATTCGTAGTCGAGGCCGACGTCGTGATGGCCACAGGCAGACGACTGAACAAAGGACGGCCTTTAGCCAAGTCGTGAACGGCAAGCAGCCCGCGCTGCTGCAACGGCAATCACACTTGTCTGCAGGACGTTCTTTGAAGACCTGGTGTAATAGCTTGCAGCCTAAGCTGAAGGAAACCACAGAGGGCAAAGAGAGGGCAAATATGTGCCACCCGGTTGCTGCTGTATTTATCCTCTTGCCTTCGGGGTCATCGAGAGTCTGATCGAGGCAGCCCCACTTCTTGAGAAGGTCCATGTATTCCGGGGCTAACATTGTGCCATGAACGTTATCCCCGCGACGGAATTCGCACAATCCCAACTCGAGAACCTGTACGAGGATGAGGCCAGTCTCCCCGCGACGAGTTATATCGCTGAATCCAGCCTCCATGAATATGGGCAGGTGAATTACGTCGAGTTCGCCGAATAGGTAGATCCCATGGTAAGAGTCTGGAACGGTAAGCTCCTCGGGGACGTGAACTCCGGCACTCCGGAGGCGTTTCATTATGGCCTCGGCGCAGGGATCGGCGAACCTTATATCCGGGCATACAGCATCCAGGTCCTCCGGTCTAAGCACCTCTTGGGCCAACTGGAAGAGTCTGCCTCGCCGTGCCAGAAGTTTCTCGGCGATGATGCGGGTGCAGGCGGGAGAGCTGGTGTCCTCGAGGCGGAACTTGTTCCAGAGCCCTCCAGCGTCGAACAGCATGCGCACCGCGTCCTCAGACTGAAACCGTATGGCAAAGTCTAGCGGCGTTCCCCTATGCTGAGTCGTCGCGCACGGTTGGCCGATTCGGGCCCTGGCGTCTGGCGCACAATGTTCGTTAATCCGAGTTCTGGCGTCAGTGGAGAGCAGGATCCGTAGACCAGCTGGCCATCGCGAACTCAGGTGAAGGACCGACAATCCGTAGGTCGTCTCAAGTGCCAAGTGGGGATATCCGGCAAGAATCGATCGAACTTGCGACTCGGATCGATTCAGTATCGCTGCGGCCAGTGGTGGTAGTCCCAGGTCTGTAAAATTAGGTCTCAGTCATAGTCCGTGATATTGACAGGTGGTAGGAGTTTTATCGTACCTTCGATCAGCACGGAGCTGTCCATTATGAACCGAAGCGTGTCCAAGGGGGAAAGATAGTCGGAGTGGACCAACGGAAGGTCATCCGTAAGACTCGTTACCGCTTCTGCCAATTTAACCCTCGGCAGAACATCTTCGGGCGAGTACAGACATGACCCGGGCCACCGGTAATCCATAAGTCTGTCAAGCGGCGTCCTTTTAAGAACGTTAGGTTTATGAAATGGGGGTTTGAGATTTATCTTCCGAAAATCCACTTACGCTTGGTCAATGTCCACCTCGTCAGCTGGAACGCCTGCGAGTACCAACATCTTCATAAGCTCTATGATCTGTTGCACGATGCGGTCCCCACGTTTTCCCTTTTCGAGTGGCCATATCCTGCGGCACATTCTAACTACAACCTTTAAACGTATTAGCGGAGCGCTGAAATGGACTGAATGCCAGAAACTCACATGTAACAAGGTGGACCCGTCAGGAAGTCTTTCGAATGGGGACGATTCCCCACTTCCGAACTGCTTCTGTAAAATTTCCCGTCCCGTCTGCAAAATCCCTGCCACCTTGTCGTCACTGACTTGAATCCCTTCAAATTGTGGTGGAACAGAGGCCATCTCCATCACAGACTTGATCACAAGCGCTGCCCGACTTTGCTCAACGGTTGTGTAGAAGTCAAGGTGGGGACTGATAGAGAAGCCGCCCGCACCAGTAGTGCAGGCCAGGCTTGCAGGTACCAGCATTGGCAAGCCGGGCCATATTCCGGCGCGGAACTGGGCACTGATGCGCCTTTGAACCTTGGACCTCACGTATAGCGGGCAGTCAATGAAGTGCCTGGACGTCTCTTGATACTCGTTCGTCAACACGGCAGTACCGACCTGCAGTTTCCTTTTTGACAGCGATCGGCTTCTTTCCGTTAGGTCGCAGTCGCAGTACGTTGAGAGCAGGTTCCGACGCCTGTGGTCTCTCCCCTCGGAGGCTTGTATTGATACTTGACGGACGATATCGCATGCTTCGCGTAGAGCACCCGGCCTCTCAAGTAGGTGCAGAGTGTGCGTCGAGCACACGGTTTCACGAGTCTAGCATAGAAGAAATTAGCGGACGTATACTATGGAAAGAATACTATTACTCACCGAACTCGAAAGCAGGCTATTGACATGCTCGTATTGGGTATGGAGAAGTCTCTCCATGGAATCCATACGCCCCTTGAAATCATCCGAGGCAAGGGATGCACCCGAAGTAGCCTCATCTCGTGCCGCTCCAATGGCAACTAACATCTCCGTTTCCATGACAGAGAGTCGGTCATTTATTGCCACCGGGATACCAGCCACGATCTCGTGAGAATCCACACCAAGTTCGCTGGCTGCTGTTAGTTTCTCCACGACATGCCCGAACGGGAATACACTCACAGGCTCAGTGTCTGGACCGCTAGCTCGACGGTCGTCGTAAGCGCGTGTACCTTCTGCTGCAGGCCGGAGAGCTCTCCCCGGCGAAAGCCGAACGCCATCTTCTTCCCTATGCCATGCATCTTGTTTTTGAACCCTTCTCCGCCGATGTTGTCTATAGGAGCAACGAACTCTTGGAGCTCTTGGAGCCCGCCGCCACAGGCGGCAACGCAGCGGTTCAACGACGAAATTATGGCGTCGTTCGCGCGCGGCAGCGACTTGATACGCTGAACCACGGTGTTGAGGGAGTGGAACGTCGACTCCAGACTCTTGATTTGGTCAGAAACGATCTTGACGTCTCGAGTTCGTTCCTGGACGTTGTTGCAGTAGGTGTACAGGGTCTGGCAGAGCTGGATCCCGAGGGATACCATGCCCACCACGCCGGCGGGGATCGATAGGGGGTCCCCCATAGTGCAGTGTGAGGGCACGAACAAATCTTGTGCTGGCTGAGAAAAATCGAAGACGAAGGATGTCGGCCTGGGCCCGGTCAGATTGCCACCCGTAGCAAGCGACCCGGGAAATTCCCATTAATATGTTTTTCCCATCATGAAGGAGGGATTCGAGGATGCAGAGGGTCTCCCAACGCGGTCTCATATGCAGGACTGGGGCGCAGCGCGGCATCTCGGGCGGCTGAGGCGGAGCCGCGATTGGCGTGGCCTCGAGATTGGCCGCCGGGAGGGCGCCTGGAAGCCGCCTTACAGTTTCAAGCATCCCATCCGGGTTCGGCCTGAACATGGATTTTAAGTAACTTCGATTAGAAAGCTTTTATATCGATTTTAATTCAAAACCAGGAGCTCTAGCTGAGCTAACGACACACAGACCCCTGGCATTATCATAAGGGCCTCAACCCAGCCCCTGTGCCAGTCGAGCCATTACGTGGATTGGGGGTACGATTAACCGTGGTCCTCCAAGGCCTTCGTGAGCCGGCGAGGGAATCATGGAGAAAGCCTTGGGCGACCGAGGAGGCTGTGCTTGTTGCCAGTCTGCCTCGAGTATGCACGACTCCGGAGGCTAAATGCATTTGAGCCATTCATCGCCCACGCGGCCAAAGCAGCGCTTCTTCGCCGAGTTTCCGGGGTGGTACAAAGCTCTTCCCCAGGCACCATCTACGCTGGTCCGCCACCCACCAAGCCGACCGTCCTCGCGCCCTCGTTGGTCTTTGTCGAGGCGCCCTCGTCGTGGAGGTGGCTATGGTGGGTGGCGTGCATCGACCCTCCCACCGGCCGGCTCCGAGCTCGGCGTTAGGAGGGATGGTGTTATTGGTCGGAAATACCAAAAGATTCGCCATATTTCCACCGCATGCAAAGCCATGCAAGGGATACAAGGCATCGCGCAGTGTGTTTTGGGGCACTCCGGGCATCCCCTGAGGCGCTCACGTCATAGGCTCGCAGGTTCCGGGTCATCGCCCCCTTTCGAAAGGTTTCAACGGCCGCCGACCAGTGATTTCCTCCCCGCGGCTAGCCCTCGAACAGCTACAAACAGATCTCGAAAGATTGCATTTGCCAAAGCTACTTAAATATAACTATCTTACCTCTCTCTCTACCTCAGCGATTAACACGGTCACCAGGGGGGCTCGCAGAGCTATCGTGGTACTACTCTACAGTTTTAGCTAGCCGGTCAACTATAAACGTTTCAACGTCCTCCGTCACCCTTGCGGCGTTTTCGGACTTTTCCGGGCTTAGGCCGTTGAACCCGTGATGCGCGCCCTCGTATAGACGGACGACAGCCTCGCCCCCTGCCATCATCCACCTGGCTCCCATGAAGACGGTGTCGTCGAGGAGCGGGTCCTTCGTGCCGCACGTGAAAAGCGCGCTGGGGAGCCGGCTGAGCCCCCCGTGTCGGCGGAACTGTTCCATGCTCTGGTATAACGGACTGATACAAGGATGCTTTTGTTCCTCTCCCGTCTTTCCCGGAGTAAAGGCATCAATATAGTGGCGCATCATATTAAGCGTCAAGCCCGGCGGGTCGTCAAGCGTGAACATTGATGGAAGCATGCTAAGGTTGAACATGCCAAAGTGCAGGATAACCCCACCGCCCAAGCGAAAGTCTGGGTGCGCACTCAAGAGGTGGAAGGTCGTAAGGGCGGCAAGGTGGGCTCCCGCGGACTCGCCGGCAATGAAGGTCAGGGGGCCGCTGAATAGCCGGTCCGCGTTCTGGACGAAGTACTCCGCTGCATCATAACAGTCGTTCGGACCGGCCGGGAAAGGGTTCATAGGGGCGAGTCTATATCCGACATTGACTGCGGCACAGCCACTTAGGTCGGCGTAAAGCTGCAAGAACGTGTCCGAGGTCTTCTCCGACATGAAACACCACCCACCACCATGGACGAAGAGGAACAGGCCCGCGGACCTTTTTCCAGCTGCGGATTTGGACGGATAGAACACTCTGCATGGGATTTCTCGCCCGGCGTCCCGAGAAGGGACCGCAAAGTCCTCACCTTGTGGCAAATACACGGGCTTGACTACGGCAGTGGCGCCGTTCAACCTCATCTCTTGATGCTTTTCTGGACCAACCTGGAAACGCCCGTCAGTATTTTAAAGACGTCCCACTGCTAAAGAAGCTCTGTCACTCTACCTCCCACCATGGCGGCGTGGCTGCTGTCGTTTCCCTTATACCTTCGTTCAGCTGTAGGGTCTGCTGGGAGATTTCTGGGGCTCCAGCCTGTTGGAAGCAAGCGTAATGTCAGATTCAAGAGGCATGGTGCAGGTAGGGCTTTGCTATCATGGAGTTGGGTTGGTGGGAGTGACTGAGACCGTTATGTTCTGCTACATGGGAAATCGATTCTTGTGCTTGAGCTGAAGGCTACGAGGACGGCCTCGGAACTTAGGTTCCGAGCTTGTTCTATTCCTACCCCTCTAGCCCCGTCCCGCCGAAGGAATCCGCTTGTCCAGACAAAAAAGGACCTCTTCCGCACGCCCGAACTATACCAGGGAAAACCTTCATCCGACTGTAATTAGAGGTGTGCGGGGGATTCCCTCGACGTACTGGAGCCCCGTGGCGGCCCTGAGGAAGAATTCTTAGCCGATCCGGGCCAGGGATGGGAGACTCGCTGGATGCAGAAAGCCTCTAGCCCTCTTCTGGTCGTGCCCCGCTCAGCTCGAAACCAGAGGCCGTTGCTCCCCGTTGCTCCCCGCCCCCGGTCTTCCCCATGGGGTCCCTGCCAAGTTCCCCGTGGGGAAATACGCTTATCCGCCTCTGTATAATTGGCTCCAGAGCGTTTGACTGCCCATGGCTTGCGTTTTCTTGAGGCTCCACAAGGCTGGTTGTTCGAATTGGAAAGGGCAGCGGCCGGACGGTCGCCGGGCTATAAATATTGTAAACCCACAGCGAAAAAAATGAATATATGTTGTATCACACAGAACGCGGGCACCGATTGGATCCTTGCCTTTTCGCTGTCTCTCGAATAATAACGCCCACTTATCAAGCACCGCGTCCGCGAAACATGGCACCTCCCAAGCAGAGCGACGAGCGGAATGACATAGCACCGCCCGTGCACCTCGAAGCCCAAACAGTTCAGGAGGAGCCGGATGCGGATTACAATGCCGTCTAGAAGCAGACCGCGCTTAATGACGGAGACGAAGCCCTGAAAGTCCTGGCCGAAGGCTACGAGGATTACACTCCAGAGGAAGAGAGAAAACTGCTCTGGAAGATCGACCTCCGAGTCTGCGCCCTCATGTTCTTCATTCAGGGACTGCAATTCGTCGATAAAAACGTGAGATTCCCGCCTGTCCTCGGTCGTTTGGCCAGGATATTCTAACGCGAGGTGAACGACAGACGCTCTCGTACGCCGGGACTTATGGCATTATCGAGCAGACACATCTTGCGGGACAGGAGTTCAGCCTGCTGGTCACCATTTTTTACCTGGGATACTTCGTTGCGCAGTATCCCGCCGGCTTGCTAATGCAACGGTACCCGATGGGGAAATTCATCACAATTAACTTTGTCCTTTGGGGTAAATTCGAAACCCTCCCCCGCTTTCAAGATCCGCTCTGGCAAACTTGCTAGGAGACCCGCTCTAACTGGATTGCTTTTGGCGTAGGCGTTGCTCTGGCAGCTTCTGCGGCCGCCACCGACCTTCCTCGCTAGCAGCTGGACGGTTCTTCTTGGGCCTCTTTGAGTCGTGCGTCTCTCCCGGCTTGATCTTGATCACATCGGCATGGTATCGTCGCGAGGAGCAGACTATGCGGATCGGTCTCTGGGTGTGTTCCAACGGGATCATCGGCGGGCCGGCCGGGCTCTTGTTTTGGGCCATCGCACATATCCACGTAAGTAAGCCCCTATGTAATAACCGACCCCCCGTTCGCCTGAACAGCGCCGCTCACCCACAAGGAAGGTCGAAGGGTGGTTCCCATACCAGTGGATGTACCTAATATTCGGCGTGTTCACCGTCTTATTTGGTGCCACTCTATGGTGGGTTCTTCCTGACTCGCCTATCTCGGCACGGTTCTTGTCGGATCGAGAGCGCCGAATCACGATCCATAGACTCAAGGATAACCGCACTGGCGTGAAGAATACGCACCACAAGAAGGAACGGGTTGTGGAGGCATTCACCGACGTCAAAGTCTGGCTCCTCGTCCTCTCCGTCTTCTGCCACAACATGACCAACAGCCTTCAGAACACCTTTACGGGAATCATCATCAAGGGCTTCGGCTACAGTACTTACGAGGCCGTGTTGCTGAACCTGCCACAGTACGGTATTTTTGTGGTTGTAAGCATTCTCGTCGTTGGCTTCCTGTCGTCAAAGTGGGGAGAAGGAAAGCGCATACTCTTCATCATCATCTGTTATATTCCTGGAATTGTCTCTTCCGTCATTCTATTCCGGAGCCCCGTCACCGATTCTACCAGGGGCCTTCATCTTTATGCGGTTTTTACTCTTCTTATAGTCACCGTCTCGACCATCATCACGTACGGACTGCTCGCGAGCAACGTGGCCGGATATACCAAGAAGACGGTTGTCGGGAGCATGTTCTTTTCGGCCTATTGCATCGCAAACATCATCTCGCCGCAGGTATTCCTACAGTCCGAGTCGCCTACTTATGAGACGGGTATAGCAGTAACACTCGCGTGCTTCTGCCTCGATATCATCGTATTCGCTTCTCTCTATGCGATCTATACTCGGGAGAACCGGGTGAGGGACCCGGAGGCAGCGGAATCGGGAACGGCCAGACTTCTGAGTGGCTTACAGAAGGATTCTCTGGCATGACAGATAATCAGAATAGGAGCTTCCGGTATAAGCTATAATAGATAGTATAGAATACTAGTTGCCGTTATGCTTTCTATTTAGCAGCTAGAAAAGGTTTCGCCCTGCTACTCCTAGGGACCCACTTCCCCGCGCACACTCCCGATCGGAAAAGCACGATCAGCCGATCAGCCCTATGGCCTATCAGGTTATCGCGAAGTGATCTGGAAGGGGGAAAGCGAAGGGCGAGTGTCGTCATAGCCGAGTCATAATCATGTTAGCCACAAACTGGCGTGTATTTAAGACAGTTAGTTCCACCCAGTTGGGATTCCCGATTCTTCATCTCGCAAAATAAATCAAAACAACAGTCGAAATCAGTCCAATACCTTATCCTTCGTGTCACCGAACACCAATCCACCAAATCGATCAATATGGCTTGCAACTGTGGCTCTACCTGCGGCTGCACCGGCCCCAGCTCGTGCAGCTGCGGCCAGTCTTGCTCGTGCCAGTCCTGCGGGGTAAGCTCTGAATGGCAACATCGTACTGGAGACAGGTTAGCTAACGTGAAGTGTTGGTAGAAATAAGCATCGCGCCTTGATGACACCGGGTATGCAGACGGAGCTGAGGGGAGAGCACGCGGCGGAAGCTGATACATAGTCTCGAATACAGAATAGTGGCTACAAACACGGAGCCACCTGCCGTTCTTTACGTAAAATCGGTCTCCAGGGGTGCCTGCCTGCCTTTGGTGTCTCGACGGCGAAATATCGGCCGCGGTCCGTGGCCGTCTCTGACATGGACATGTATCCCTGGAATATGCTATGGTTCTCCTGTGAGTTGCGAACGATATAGAAGGAACATAAAACAAAGGCGAATGCGGACGAAATGAGAGGCATAATAAACGACGTCATTCTCGACTCCGAGCGCGGGCGCCAATCTCCGGCCAACGAACCCACAAAGGCATCCAAACAACCACAACCGTCCGAGTCGGATGTGCTGGCCGCACGGCCCAAACCTCCCTACATGTGGTCAAGATTTTTGGGCCTTGACGTCACTCACAAAGCTATCGGTAGCGGGTCAGCCCTCGCGATTTCCAAGCCTAGTAAGTTAGAAATCGAGGGGGCCCAGTTCAAGGCATGCTTATCAACGTGTTCACGATGAGCAAGGGGGAAGGGACCAAGGTCGCAACTCGTGTACATGCAACCTAAATGACGACTAACTCAAGGAAACCAAAGCATGAACGGTTCTTCCAGTCCATCAACCAAATCTTGAAACGCAAGGAAAATCCCCAATCGCTAATGAGCGTGCCTCGCACCACCTCCACCAAAGCTCCCGACTCAAGGAAACTGTCCAACCGAAAAGGAATGTGCCTCGCACCACCTCCACCAAATCTCCAGAATCAAGGAAACTCTCCAATCGAAAAGGAATGTGCCTCGCACCACCGCCTGCTTCCAACTCGGAATGACAATGAACGATGTGGAAACAAAACGTCCAGACCGATCCACAACTTCAAAGGACCGTCCAAACAATCTGGAACAGAAACCAAAACCCTTCCGAGACAAGAACTGAGCTCCAATAAGAAACAGCGCCGCTCGAAAAACACGCCCTTCGTTTCGTACGTTGGACCCCCCAAACCCCCATTCCGCAAACCCGATCTCCTCTTGGCGAGTAGGCGTTCCTCGGTCCCTGTCGTGGTCCCGTGCCAGGAATCAAGGCGTCAGGGGTCTCCGAGAGTTGATATGGGGGAACTGCCCTTGGGGCAGCCCGTTCTGGCCTTCGGGGGGGCCGAAAAACCGGTGGCCGAACTCGGCGACTCCCGGCCTTACTTCCTTGCGCATACAACGCCGCCTGCAGTAGTTGCAGGAATCGAGCCCGCCTTCGAGGGGCCCGAATGCCTTTTTCGAACGGATAAATTCTACCCGCCGTCGCTTGCCCCTGCAGCCTTTGCATATGATAAGTTCGTCCTATTCATTCATATCAGTAGCAATAGGGGCAGCAGGGTGATCTGTTAGGGATCAATGTTAGCAGATTTCTCGAGTTAGGGTATGTCGGGGTGGATACTTGTACTCACTTTCGGTAAGGTCGACACCACCGGAGGCTGGGATATCAGCGACCTGTGCAGTGTTGCTTTGCTGGGGGGTATGCGCAGGGATCATCGAAGGGGTTGTCTGCGGGGCCTGCAAATTGGAGGTCGAGGGCATGGCTGAAATCGTATCTCCCGACGCGGAGGCCGGCATGATGCCCTGACCGACTGTGTTCTGAGGTACACGCTGTATACGGTTTTCCAACCGGAGAACCGGCGCACTGCCGCCAGGAAGTGTCTCACGGAGCACAGTTTGCGGTGGCCCTGCTGACTGGAAAACCGGCATGGTGTTGCTCACCATAGCATTCGGAGGAAAGTCGCCCAGCTGGAAAATTGGCATGTTGCCGTTGCCCATGGCGGCCTGGGGAATGTTGCCCAGCTGGAGGTTCGGTCCGATGCCGACGGTCATAGCGTTCTGGGGCATGTTGCCCAACTGGAAGTTCGTCGCGGTGCCGCGGGCCATTCCGTCCTGGGGCGCCGGACCTGGGGCTTCCGGCGACAGCTCCTGGCCAGATTGCTGCACGGCTGCTTCCAGCTCCGCTGTAATCGAACTACCTGAAGCCGTGTCGTTCCGATCTAAGCCTGGCTCCGTACTGCTGGACTCCTCACTCTGGGGAGCTAGGGCTGGGCCATCTGGCAATTCCTCGTCATCAAATTGGAGGACGGGCCCATCCCCATCATCGGTGGAAGGGGCCGTCTGAGGTCCACCATGCAACTGGGAGCCCAGAGGAGTGCCCCCGGCCATCTCATCAAGAAGCGCTAGACCTGGGGCTTCGCCTATCGCTTCGTTGAAACGTTGAACTATTTCCTGTTCCTCCTCCTCTGTGAGCGGTGCCATCTGAGGAATGTCACCCGACTGGATGACCGGCGAGGTTCCGCTAGCCATGACTCCCTGAGGCTCCGGGCCTGGGGCATCCGGCAAATCCTCGTCGTAAAAGGGCAGGTGAGCCTCATCTTCGTCGTCGGTGAAAGGAGTGTGTCTAGCCTGGTCGTTGCCGGGCCCTGAGAGTGCGTCGACTCCCTGGGTATCAGAGAGGCCGACAGCCGGCGACTGGGCGGATCCAGGATTCTGACCACCAGGTTGATTCAGCACACCGCTCGGGGCGTCCTGGTCGTGATGAGAATCCTCGCCGCTCGAGATGCTCGACGCCGTGGTGGCAGTACCGGTCGAAGCAGGGGTTTCATTGTCATCCAGCGCCACGGGGCCGAGTTGCGCACCATTCTGGGGGCCCGGAAAAGCCAGATTCTCCTGGGTGTGGAGGGCGTTCCCGGCATCCGATGGGTTCGGCGTTGGAGCGAAATTGGCGGGCTGGAATGCAGCGGGGTTGAAGGTCCAGTCGGCGGGTCCAGCATATTGAGGGTGCTGGGTGACGAGACCATTCTGATTCCCCTGGGCGTTCTGGCCATTCCAAACTTGCAGGGCGTTGGGCGTCGTGAATGGTTGCTGAGCGTGCTGTGCAATGGGGCCACTCTGGTTGACCTGGGCGTACTGGCCATTCCAAGCTTGGGTGTTGGCCGGCATCGTGAAGAAGTCCGTGCTGGTCGTGGGGATAGCATTCAGCTGGGCGGCAAGCTGGGCATTGTAGATAGCTATCGTTTCCTCGATGATTGCCTGGCGTTCGCCCCTCAGTGCCATGGCTGCGTTCTGTAGGGCCAAGCCGTATTGGTGCTGAGTGTTCCGTAGGGCCAGGTCGTATTGGCGCTGGAGTTGGTTGCGGAAGGCCTGGAACCTTTCCTCCAAGCGATCCTCATCGTCCATGTCCTCGTCGTCCATTTCCTCGTCTTGCGTACCCTCCTCCACATGCTCGTAGTCCATGTCTTCGTCTTCCGCGTTCTGGTTATCCACCTCTTCACTTCCAGCCTCCTCTTCCTCAATTTCGCCCTCATCCATGCCATGGGCCTCCGTAGCCTGCCCCTGCATGGCGACGCCCTCCACGTTCTCACCCGTGGGACCATCAACCATAACCTGACCACCCGACGGCTCACCACCGCTCTCCAGCGCATCGGAAAGCGACCGATTACCCGCGGACTCGACATTGTTATCAGCAGGGGGATTGGCGACAGATTGAAAATTGTCGCCCTCGGGGTCGTTCATCGAGGCATCGTTGTTGTCGTGATTGAGTTGGAACGTGGACTCGGGAGGAGGGGTGTCCCACCAGTTGCCCAGGTCGTTGGCGTCAGGAAATCCCTCGATAACGTCTGTATCCTGTTCGTGGGCTTGGTTCAGCTCT
This sequence comes from Sordariomycetes sp. S4602, assembly GCA_023628835.1. NCBI lineage: Eukaryota > Fungi > Ascomycota > Sordariomycetes > Sordariomycetes sp. S4602. Next base: position 78,150 of record JAMAJV010000002.1, read on the forward strand.
TCATCCACAGCCTCCTAGGCCGCGACATGATGGGTGTCGAATAAGTCTTCCGCGATAGGCTGATGGAAACCATTTTGATGGTTCCTTGTCGAAGTCGCGTACGGGTTTGTCCGCGGACTAGTCCGATTGTTGGTGGTGTCTTTGGACATCTTGCGCGAAGCCCTTGGCGAGATTTCTTTGCGTTCGGCTCTTTCGCGTGCGAGCTCTGGGGTTTACGAGTGAGGGTTGCAAAGGAAACGCAGGAGGCGAGCAAGATTTAAGTAGTCCATGAAGAATGCACCAGTCACCAGGAAACACTGCATAGACTGGAGCGGGGTGAATCAACTGCATCATCTTGTTGCTGGCACTAATGGTGCAGAGGTGGCTTTGCCTTTGTTTTGGTGCATGGAACTGGTGGCTGTTAACTGCAGCCTGCTTTGTAAGTTAGACCACTTGTGGGAAGGTGAATCATGTTAACATTGCCAGCTTCAATGTGAAGCTTACGCCGTCATCGAGGTTAAAATGTACACATGACTGTTTGAAATAACACAAAGAGACAAGTACAGAGTGTTCAAGGTCTGGCGAACGCAAAATTAAAACAGAAACAACTGTTTCCACCCCAGATGGCCTATCTTGTGTGAGATCGGAGGGACACGGTTCGCCACAAAGGGCAAGCGACAGGAGAGAAGGGCGGATAGCAGGGATGCGGAATCCCTGGAACGGATTGAGATGCGAGCGCCGGAATTTGTAATATTCTATTCAGGGGTTAGTTAATATCTTCCCAATACAGACTTCGCTTTACGGTGGCGTCTTTTACGAACGACGTGGTCGTGTTTCCTCTTCGCATGTCATCACTTAGAGATCACAAGAAGTCATTAATTAAAACGCGGATTTATTGAAAACAAATATCGTGCTAACCAGAGGTGCCCCAAACTGACAACCATGGTTCCCATCTCCAAATTACCCAGCTTCCTTCAGTTATCCCAAGCCCATTGGTGGAACAGGAACCTTCGCAGCTGTGACCCTCGGTAACGACCTCAACTGCTTGTCAGCCTATCACGACTGGTGGAGAATGTCGGCGACTTGGCCTGAACCTTCTCATCCGAGTGGGGGGACCAGAGCTTGGTCGAGTTCCCGGCGTAAAACTTCTTCTCCTTCTTCGGGACCCAGAGCTTGGGGCAGAGCCCAGCATAGAACTCGTCACCCTTCTTCGCATCCCAGACGCCCTCGAAGCCCAGGTACATGCGGGCGAAGTCCTCCAGGGTGAGGCCGTTGTCGAGGCCCTTGTACTTGCAAGTGTTGCACCCGGCGCGGTTGGTCTCGAGACGGCCGTAGGCGGCGGCCGAGCGGACGAAGTGCTGGACGCCGCGAAACTGGAGGCAGGCGCCGCACTGGCGGGTCGGGTAGGTGGCGGCGACGTTCCACTTGTTGAGGCCTGTCCCGGAAAGGAGCAGGCTTAGCAGGTTTCCGGGGTCGTCCATGCCGGGGAGGGTCTTACCTTGCTCATAGGTGCCGTCGGCGCCCTTGAGGAGCGATGAGAGCGAGGAGACCTCGCCCATTGCGTTGTTGTCGACGCGCTCGCTCATCTTTGCTTTGGTTTGTTTGGTGGGTTGGAGATTTGGGTTGAGGTCCAAGGTGTGAGAGGCAACTTGGCTGTGAAAGTTGGGTGCGAGGTGGTGTGTGTGTAAGAGAAGGAAATGAGAGAAACGAAATTCGGGATGTGAATTTAACAACGCAAGAACGTTCCTCAATCACTCAAATCTAGACTGGAGCTCACTGGAGCTCAACCTCTTTGTATAGGCTGGAGCTGGACTGGACTACAGTGTTGCTGGTGAACAGCATCTGTTGCTCTGTGGCTGGTGGATCTCTTTGGATCTCGAGAAACAAACAAACGCGTCAAATGACTACACCATTGACTCCCCAGAAAATGCCCAAGGGATGGATGCACATAGATTAAAAACAAAGCGGCATCAAGCTACACTTAGGTTTGTGTCTTGGTTTAAGAACGAAATGTCGAAACACACTCTCAGGTGTTGTCAATTGAAACTTCAAACATGGGTATCAATTCCTCGTTCCTCCACGTCTAAAGAACCGCGTACACCTTAGAACCCCGAACCCCATTCCATCCACAAGAGAAAGGTTTGTCATCCTGGCGAAACTCATTGCGCCTCAAAACAGAACCATTCGTGAAGTATCAGTGTACCGTGACGATCTGGAAACGACGTGGACGAATGTTAGCGAGGTGCCAATAGTCGGCGTTGAAACGGAACCCGAGTTGACTTACTATCCGCGTCTCGCGACACATTCACTTGGTGGACCCCTGGAATTGTCTGGCATAGTCCTCATCGGACATCTTCTCTTCGCGCTGTTTCCGGGAGCACCCGTTACACGACTGCCAGGAGTCCCTGACGACACCGAACTTCTTCAACGACCGGACGAAGTCGGCGAGCGGATAGAGAGCCCAGCAGTTGCTGCATCGGCGGTGGGTGGAGCTGTCGATGGGATCGACCGGGTCGCCATCCATGTCCAGCCTCCTCGACAGGCGTAACAGTTCGATGGGACGGTGAGCCGACGCGTCGTTGGGGCCGGGGCGGTCGGTGGCGTTCTCTGGAACCGGCTTGCCCTCGCCCTTGACAAAAGGGCGCCAGTACTCGGTGTCGTCCTCCCGGATCATCCTCCAGAAGGGGAGCGGCGTGCGCTTCGGTTTGTCTTTCTTGGTGTCGGTGGCGGAGGTCGAAGAGGGGGCGCTCTCGTCCTGAGAACCCCCACCGGGAGCACTCATCTTGTGTATAAGACTTTGGCGTGTTAGCTTGTCGTGTTCTTATTGGTGGTTTGCGAATTCTTGCAAATTTGCGAAAGAGGGAAGTTAGGAAGGGAAGCGTGTGGAGAGAAGAGGGAGGGAAAGAATATGTTCGCCCTGTAAAGAATTACTGAAGGAGGATCTCCTCCTGGACTATGTGATTCAAGTATATCCTTGGCTACAGCAGATATCAAACCCATTCAGAGGAGCTCCAGTGCTGGGATCCCCACTCCCAGCCCCAAACGTGCTTCCACCGGAGCTTTGGAATAGCAATGGCCTCGAGTCTTGTCAAAAACAACGCGCGACCCGGTAGTCCCACTGGAGCCGCGCGTGTCGCGCTCTCACCCGACATCCTACTCGCGACACGAGGAAAGGACCTTTCTCAACTCGTCTTGGTACTTCCACAACTCCTCCATCACCGCGTCCGGGGCGCGCCGGCTGTCATGCACATCCTGAAGAACCCCATCATGCTTGCCCACAAGAGACCGGGCCTTCTCAATCGTCGCTCGGAAGGACTCGTTCTCGGCTTCGAGTCTCTTCAAACGTTGCTTGAGCCTGCAGTGACTGCAAGTCCCCGAACGGGTACATGAGCAGTACGGGTTACTCGAGAGTATGGGGTCGGTTGACGGAGTGGAATTCGTCACGCTGCCACTGGTGCAAGCTGCGCTAGAACGAAACCCATCTATGGTCGAATTCTCCGCGGCACGCGTGGAGTTGTCCAAAGACGGACCAGGTCCATTCAGCGTGTTCTCCCACGAAAAGTCGGGATCCAGGATATTCGAAGGACCAGCAGATGCCCCATCGTCCTGTAAGAAACACGTTTGCACGGCGCCGCCCATCTCGAGTTGACCAGGGGAAACAAAGGGAACGATACAGTCAGGGGCGTCTGCCTTGTCCGCACCCTCCGACATGAATTCGATGGCTGCGTCTGCCGAGAAGTCCCAGGGTGGGAAGAGGTCCGTTTCCGTATCCTGGGGGGCGGTTGCCGCCAATTCCTTCGTTGGTTCCGTCCAGTGGATGCAATAGTCTGAAAACAGAGGATTAATACCTTCAGGCGAGGTCAATGAAGACAAACGAGGCGAACCCACATGGCGTATAGCTTGATCGGTAGCCCCCTTCGCCCTCCTCCGGCATGTCGGGAAACAGAATGGCGACGAGTCGGTACCAGCCATTCGCGCTGTTCGGGATCTTCTCCGTTTCGAGTTGTGCGACTTGCGCGTCGGTGAGCCAGTGCTTATCGGGCTGGGCCCTGCTCGGGCATTTCCCTCCTTTGCACTTTCCTTCATCTGGCTTTGCGGAGAAGGCCTTCCAGCAGTGTGAGCAGTGGTAACCCTTGCCGTGGCTGCGGAGGACATGCTGTCTTCAGACGGTGTTAGTATTCCCCTTGCGAGTCCCAGATATTATTATTTGCCGCTTCATACTTTACACGCGACACAGTATTCCACCCATAGAAGGTCCTCTTGCCATGCGGCAAGCCGCAAAGATGATTCTGTAAAGGGAAAATCTTCTGGCACGGACAAGCAAACTTCTCCGGAGTGCCTTCGGCCTCGGTCGGGCCCGTTATCCTCCGTCGTTGGGGATGCGAAGGGCCATCATTGTTATCTCTGTCGTCGAAATCTCCGCGATCGTAGCCGCCGTCGCCGCGGTTATCGTTGCGAGTCGCCTCATTTGAGCGCTTTCCCAACGAGGTTGGAGTATGCGAGGAGCTTACTTGGCCGCCCGAGCTCGCCCCAGGTGTCTTTGACTGAACAGGCTCCCCGGAGCTTCTGTTGTCGGGGTCCACACGCCGGTCTTGTATGTCGATATTCTTGCTCTGGGGAGCCACTGGGAGCACGGTGTGAGCTCCCAAGGGGGCAACCCTCGCGCCGAACTCTCGGAAACTCCCCGTGTTCCCCTCTTCGAACCAGCGCTCGAGCCACGGCGATTGACACCGAGATATGCTAGGGTCGCCATCAAGTTCGACCGCAATATCAAGATGTGTCGAGGTCGGCGTTGAGGTGATTTCCAAAGGGTTGCACTTTGCGTCCGCTGCTTTCTTGGTACTTTCGTGGGGATTACGGCACACAGGCAGTGCCTTGAGTGGCCAAGTTTCATCTGGGCGGGCCTGTCGCGCGAGACCGACATCCGCAAACTCATCGCTTGGAGCGTCATCGTGAGGCTCGGTCCTGGCGCTCTCTGGTGGGACATGGCCGGCACGGACGTCATGGCGAGCCAGAGGAACATCGGAATCTCGCTCTCGGCTGTTTTTTTCAACATCGCATGGAGGATCACGGGGTTCCACTCGTCCCTCGTTCTTCGGGCGCCGGGGAAGGCCAATGGGATGGAAAGTTTTCATGGGCCGTTCACCGCCTACACCATCGTCCATCTCGTTGGGGAACCCGAGTTCCGGGGGATTATACGCTTCAAAGAAAGAATTTCCAGCCCCGAGAGGGTTCTCTTGCCTTACGACAGCCGTATGTTCCCAAGGTTGGGCTGCATAGTTCTCGCCAAGATCGTAAACACCCAGCCTGGCGCCGGCGTGGGATGGAAGTGTTCGCGAACCTGACGCGGGAATCGAGTCTGGATATCTGCTGCTGTGAGGACTGACAAAGGTTCCCGGGGAACCGATATCGTCCTCAGGAAAGAGGTTGAGGTCGTGTACTGGGTCGATCCACACTGATCCCTCGTTTCCAGACACAAGGCAGGAGTCGAGATTCTTATGGTTTTCACACGAAGAGTCAGCAACTTTGTTATCCATTTGCGCCCTCACATGCGGGATGAAGCGTAATGACTCACATCGATGCTAAGCAAAGGTGTACTGGTATGGGTAACACTGGAAGGGCCTCCGAAGTCCTCAAGATCCCCAGTGGTCGCCGACACGGATTCTGGGAGGTCGTGTTGTCGTCCACGTGCAACAAGGCGGTCGACCACCGTGAGTTCCCAGGAAGGTGATATTCGGCCACCCCCTCCAGCACGTCTAGTAGATCTAAAGTCGCCCGGGTCCGGGGACTGCGGAGGTGTCTCGTAGCGCCCTCGGTGTGTATGAGAGTATCTCGATTCCGATTCGCTCGCCACAGGAAGGTCGGGCGATGGGTGTCTCCACTCAATCTCGTGGTGGTATTCCATTTCCAACCTTTCCTCCATACTATTATCGCCAAAGATACCCATGTTGACCCTACCGCAATCTTCCCAGCGCCGTTAAATCGTGTGGCTAGGACGCCTTTGGGGCCAGGTTAAGATTTGTGGCGTCACACGAAATATGGAGGTCTGCCGGGTTCCGGGCCCAGCAATCAAAGTCGATATCGTGTGGGGAGCTGACGTTGCGAAACGGCAAGTCCAGTAGCCTCTTTGCGTGTTGAGGTGGAGGCCGACCGGCAGCTTACCCTCCTTGCTGTTCTTGCCCATATGTGCACGAGGTAAATTTGGTTGACCTATGAGATTCCTCGCCCAACGCCACGGCACAGCCATACGCACGGGTCACATACATGTATGCGCGTCCGCCTCAGCTTTGATGCAGTGAAGGGGAGGCTGCTGCGCATGGGCTAAAAGTGAGGCGGACGTGTATACATGTATGTCACCCGCGTACATGGCGCGCCCGCTGCTGGGACGTCGATACGTCTTTTATGGGTTCCCGGAGCGCGCACGCCGCACATTGCGTCGCTATATGAGCCCCGCATCTTTTTCCATTTTGGGCCAACTTCACACTCCGGCGTTTCGAGTCCGCCCGAACCGAGAATCCTCTGTGGGACCATTTCTGCGAGCAAACAGAAGCGCTCATGATGCCTATGTACAGAAGATATTTCCATGTAGTTTGGATTAGACTTCAACGGTAGCAAGGCCGGAACTAGGGGTGGGTTAGTGGCGTGGGAATAAGACCGATTAGAGGAGCGGGACGATCTGGCGGGTTTTATCGGAACCTTGGGCAAGTGAGAAGGACCAGTGCTATATGAGGGTAGTTTTCATATGTTCGGCCACGTTTTTGACCATCTAGCAGCATATGTGCAGCGATCCGCCGCGGTTCAAGTGTATATACCCATGTAGGAGAACTCATACATGTGCAACGGTGTATCAATCCTGGAACGTGAGTATCCGCCGGCTCCTTCTCGTCTTATAAAGACGGCCTCCTCAGTGACGAGCTCTCAATCGTCTTGCGGCCAAACCTTCGCTCATACGGCTGCGCAGTAACAGTGTACGCATTCGTCACCAAATTCCAGATACTCAGAAACACCTCGCCATATACATAAGATATCTACGCCAGAGACAGATTCTATCAATCCCTTCATACTATTCTCACCTTCTAACATCCCTTCCCACCATGACTCGGACCGATCCAAAGACGAATTGGGCGCATAACTGGACCCAGCGGTCTCTGCAAGTCGACCCTTCCCGCTTCCAAGACGCCCTTCCTAACCTCAACACTTGTCCCGCGCAGACCATTGAAGCAAAATGCCACGCGCGCGTCGTCCACCGCTCCGACGTGCAGCTCCGACACAGTAGCGAAGGAGTCGGCCGAAACCGCCCCTATAGGTGTTCTTGACGACAAGACCGACTTGATGGGGGTGGGCAGCCAGTTTGACCAGGAGGGGGGTGCTGGACAGCATTCGGTGCCCATGGAAATGGAGATCGCGAAGCTTGTGTATAGCCCTAAGAAGAGAAGTAGATGAATGGCACAAAAACAGGTGTTCGGCCTCAGAAACTCTCCTATTGATTGGAAAGGTCGAGAGAGAACCATACAAGGGACCGTAGTAGGAATCCGGTGCGCTTCGAGATCCGGTGCGGTGGGAATTCTATGCGATCTCGCTCGTTTCATCCTCGTGTAAGGTCACAGTAGAATTAGAGTATGATATCTCTCATGCATCATTAGGTTCCCGCGCGCTCCTACATACCTTTTTGCCAGATTCAGGCGGTCGCGGCAGCAAAGCATCGACCAACGGGCGTACGAGCGTACGAGCGTCGTGATAGTCCCTCGATCCACCCCGGACGAACCACGTATGTCCTAGCAGAGGATTGGAAGCAAAATCGACAGTCGTGTGATGAGAGGACGAGCAAGTGGCTTTCCCCGGCCTGGTCAACCCACGAGCCCGCCAGCCCTTCCCGTCTCCACGTGAGGAAATCCAACGGGCCGAATACCTCCGGTTGTAAGACACTAGCCGGGTTCCGTTAGCACGAGACCCGTAGCCTGCAGAAAGCCAGTGCCGGCCCTCTTTTCCGAATGGCTACGGATGACTGCAGCTCCGCTCGAACTCCGCCCGGATGTAACCGCACGCGCCCATTCAGATCGTCTGCCCACCACCCACGATTCCCGAGACTCGGGCTTCCCATCGTATATGTCAGCAAAGTAATATGTACTGCCCCTCATAAATATCTCGGGAGTCCAAGTCGTCCGCAAACCAGTAATAGTTCCAGGTTTCGTTTCTTCTCTAACCACCTATCGGGCCGGAAAAGGAAGCGACTATGTCCTGCACACAGACTATCGAAACGCCCGCTCACACGACGCAAATTCCCCTGGAAAGGCTGGAAGCTTCCGGTATTCTTAATAATCCGGATCCTGGCGATGTACCGCCCGAGGGCGCGCAGACTTTCACGCCGCCGAACGCAAGAGCCGTCAAATCAAAGCTGGTCGCCTGCGCCTGGGCCCTGCTAATCGGGGGCATGAATGGTTCGCCTCCCCATGTCCACTTTCAACTTCCGGGGCATTCCCGCTCGAAACTAACAGATCCATGCAAAAAGACGCCGCAACAGGAGCCCTCATCCCCTATATCCAGCCAGCCTACAACATCGGCACCCTCTTCGTGGCGGTAGCCTACCTGGTGAACTTCGCCGGCTGGGTCATCGGCGCCTTCACCATCGCCCACGTAACCGCCCGCATCGGCACCAGCGGCTCCATCATCACCGGCGTGACGTCCCAGCTGATCGCCTACGCCCTCAACTTCTGGAAGCCGCCCTTCCCCGTCTTCGCCCTCTCCTTCTTCTTCTCCGGGCTAGGCGTCGCGTACCAGGTCTCGTCCGCCAACGTCTTCGTGGCCAACGTGGACTCGGCGCACCGCTGGCTGGGGCTGACGCAGGCCGCGTACGGGCTCGGGGCGTTCGTGACGCCGCTGGCGGCCACGGCGCTGGCGTCCAAGACGCCGTACTGGCACTACTACTACCTCGTGCTGATGGGCTGCGCGGCGGCCGGGCTGTGCCTGCAGTTCTGGGCGTGGCGCAAGGAGCTCTTCAAGCCCGCGCCGGCCGGCTCGAGCGCGAACAAGCAGCTCAAGACCGCCCTCTCGAACAAGAGCGTGTGGACTCTTGCCCTCTTCTTCTTCCTGTACGTCGGGGGTGAGGTCACGGCTGGTGGTATGTTTCCCATTGTATCTTTGCCGTCCGGCCTGGAATATTAGCTCACGGTAGCAGGCTGGGTCGTCGAGTTCCTCATTTCCGTCCGCAAGGGTGTCCCGAGCAAGGTTGGATACGTCGCCTCCGGCTTCTGGGGCGGTCTTGCGCTGGGCCGGCTCCTCCTCGCGGACATCACGAATAAGATCGGCGAGAGGACCATGATCTTCGTTTACATCGTCATCGGTCTCCTCATGCAGCTCCTGTTCTGGTTCATCCCCGACATCGTGGCCAACGCGGTCGTCGTCAGCCTTCTCGGATTCTTCATCGGCCCGTTCTTCCCCGCCGGCATCACGGTCATCACGAAGCTTCTTCCGAGGGATATGCACATAGCCTCAATAGGTATTTCCAAAATCCCGTCCCTGTACTGCGTCATATATGCAGCTGACACCTTTTCTTGCTGTAGGATTCTCGTCAAGTTTCGGCCAGGCTGGCTCGGCCGCCTTCCCGTTCCTCACCGGCGCGATCGCCTCCAAGGCGGGCGTGATCGTCTTGCAGCCGATTATGGTTGGGCTTCTCGCGGGGATGTTTATCATGTGGGCTCTCTTGCCGAGGGTCCGCAAGCAGTCCGAGTGAACTGCATTATAACTGGATTGGGAGTTGGGACCAAAGTTGAAAAGGAATGGCTGGGAAAAAAGATACAGAGCTTTGGGGAAGGTTGACGATGTAAATTGCATATCTGTAGTGGCCCCAGCCAGCAAGTTTAAGAATACGACTGTGTTATTTAGGCGACCTCTGGCCTCTGGCCCCAGTGGTGTTAAAAACATGAAATTAAGTTTTATCTACAAGCTAATTACAGATCGTTCTTTAAAGCAACGCTCGTCATGTCTCGTAAACGCTCCGAATGTAGTATCATGCTCTCGTCCGCCACCGTCCTAAATGCGACCTTCTCCAATGAAGAATAGTTCTCTCCCAATTCCTCTCCTTACTTCATCCCGGTCGTCGAGCGCTACCCACAGGCTTTCTTTTAATTTCAAACGAGGATGCGTTGCTTCCCGGCACGGCCAGGTAAGCGACGTGCCTAGGGAGTTCCCTCTCCACAGCCACGGCTCCTGTTCCTCCTTGGAAATCATTCTTGCGTGATCCATGGGGTGCGCCCGCGTGACCATCTAACTCCGAGGTCGTGAAGGAACTCGCCGTAGTCTCTTGGGCATATGTCCGCTGGACGGAGGTCGTCTCTGCGCACAGTTCAGCGAGGGGCGTTTTGGGCATCCCCGGCGTGTGTACCGGGTAATTTCTCAACACAACAATTTCTCGTGGCTTTTTGGGTGGCAGAGCGCCGCCGCCTGACTTCTCGCTGTCAAATCCGTACTTTGGCGGGGGCGGCGGCGGCTTGAGATACCGCCTCCTGTATAGGAAGAACGCGGCGGCGCAGAGGAGTATCACCGTCAAGGCAACCCCGACGGCGATTCCCGCCACCGCGCCCCTCGAGACCCCTCCAAGTCCGCTGCCATCGTCTTGTTGTGTCCCTTTTCCCTCGGCGCTCTCGCCATCTCTGTCGGCACCCGAGGTTTCCGTCGGCCCCGAGTCCGAATCCGTACCCGCCCCGTCGGTGGGCTCCGATGTGGTTATCGCTTCGGGTGTTTGGGGGTGGGTTTCGAGGATGCTGAGGTCGTCTTCCTCCCAGCGGATTTCGAAGGCTGGTACGTCCGTCTGCGTATCGTCGTCGGGGTCGGACGCGAAGCCTTCTTTACCACATTCCCACCCGCTTCTTTCGTCAGTACTACGTCGTTGTGTAATAAGACAGGGACATAACAGCTGGGGCGTACCTCGGAACACACATCGCGGCTGTCTGGCCTCGCTTAACCCCCGTGTGTTTCACCTCGCAGCCAGAGGTGTACCCGGCAAAACATATCCCCGGAGAATAGTAACCGCCGTCCGTGATCCAGTCCGACGCATCGGGCGGCAGACACGACCTCGTCTTCGCGTCCTCCAGATGGAAGACCGAGTTGCACGGCGGCGTCCATATTGTCGTCAGGTTGAAGACCTCCGGGCCGGGCGGGTCGACGAAGACGGTAACTATGGGTGAGTCTACGCTCGAGGCCGTCGTCTCGGGATCGGGCACATGGACGATGGCGAAATCCGAGGCCATAGCGGATGGCTTCCTAGAGGGCATCGGCGTCGGGGAGCAGGAGCGTTGCGAGGATTAAAAGACGATAAAAATAGAATAAAAGAAACACATCGGAAGGTAGCACAAAAGACTGCCAGAAGCAAATATCGAAGCCTGTCCGGGAACGTCCAGGAACATCTAAGAACGCCTTGACAGGGGCTGGCATTCGGGGCGCCAAGCTGCATGCCGAGGATCGGATGTCACCAATAGCATGGTTCGATGCGACTCTTGCGCGCCAAACGTCCGCATGGCGCATGCCATTGGCGATGCCGCTCCACCCACCGCCGCACCGGGTCAAGACGGTAAGACCCGAGAAATGCCAGAACGGAAGTGCTTTCTCGATGCGACCGGCTGTTGTGTCGATCATGCCTTCGATCACGTAGGATGCATGGTGTGACTTGCGCCGCCCTCCAAGCCCGGGAGAATTCCACTTCCCCTGGAGACCGAAATTCCTCGACCTGGCCTACCCTGGACAGATAGTGGTGAGCGGTGTCCTGGGCATGCAAGGGGTTACACAGGCATGCACGCTAGGTCACATTCGCGGCCCAGGCGGCAGAGCGATGAAACACCAAGGGCGGCTAATACGGGTGCTTGGTTCGGCCACGACCTTGTGTTCCGCCCACAGGAAGACCACCAAAAGGAAAAAGTCGTTCTTTCCGGGATTTGAGACTTCTTGATTTGTGGATATATGCTGCCTTGGCGAGGTCGGAGCCAAGTAGCAGCTCTGTTCGTGCCTAACCGCCATGGTCGCCTGAGTGGCCGCGTCGACATCAACCCACTTCCCTGGATGCTGCGGACGGGGCCCACGAGCGGCTTTGAGCTGGGCCCGCTTACTCCGGTCGCGGTAGTGAAGCCTCCCGATAAAGTCTGAGTGGCTGTTCTGATCCTAGGGGGATCCGTGCAGCATGGCGCGGAACCCTCCAAGCAGTGAGCGAGCTTCTCCTAGGCCGATTGGCCAATGCCGACTTTGAAGGATTCGTAGCAAGAATTGTGCGAGAACATTAGCCCGACCCAAAGCGGCTCATCCGATCCCGATATCTTAAACCCGCACGTAACAGCGCTGCTCTTCGGCTGCCCACCGTTAGTCTCGCGATTTCCGATGGATATGAACGTGACCACCGTCTTCCCATAGCGACTCGTCACTGCAGAAATAATAAACGTCCTCCTTCAGGTCCTCCGACGCAATTGGTTCCATGCCACCACTGCACTCCCTCTCCGCTCAATGGCCTTGAGATGGCGGCCAAACATCACCTCGAACTACTCGTCCGTGGCGCTCTCATCCATTGCGCGAGATGGCCTGTATATCATGGTAAGCCAGGGGTCGTTGGCCTCGAACGGGAAGACGGCGTGGGGCTTCTGTTGGAACTCGAGGTCCCACAGTTGCACGGGCGATAACCGGCCGGACCGCATCGGACGTGAGCCCTAAAGTTCAGTTCGGAGAAATTACAGAGGCTAGTTGATACTTAGTCTCCTGAAAACGCCCAATCCCGAAATTTCCACACCATACTCGGACACATATCCCGTATCAACGCCTGGGCTGGCTGAATGAATACGAGCCCGTATCGTGGAGGATCCCGAGGGGCACCTCTGAGCTAGGAATGACTTCACTGCTGTTATGCGCCCTGCATATTGAGGGACGTGCGAAAATAGCCTGCTATTGCCGTATTGGTGTCGACATTCCAGGTATGCAAGTTGCTCCCGGAATGCCAGTCCAGTCAAGGCACTCCTAGACCCGGGCCAAGTCCTCCGCCCTAGGACCTTTTCTCTGTTTATTTGGTTCTTTGTTCCTTTTCCCTTCCTTAATAGCCTTCTCAGTCCTTTTACCTGCCGCGAAAAAAAGGGTAGATCATTCGAGATGGGCGGTGTCCGCGCCTCCCCTCCACCGCAAGCACGCGCGCTCCAAAGAACCAGGCGGACATCCTCTTCGTCCCCCGAGCCAACCGTATACCCTTTGACGAGCATATGGACGCCGCCATGTGGCTCCATCTTTCGGCTTTCCCACACGAGCACGGCCTCCTACCTCCCTCCAAGTGTGTCCCCGGAGTGGCTGACCAAAAGGCAACACTACTACTCTCCCGGGATATGCTTCCTCGGCTACACCTCGGATTGTGACGTGAGGTACACCAAAATCGGGCAAGCACAAGACTTCGCGATATGTGTCCCAATGTATGTACGCCATTCTTCCCGGCTCAAGCCTCGGAAGATGTGGTTTCCTAGTAATGCCTCGCGCTAATGTGAAGCGAGCGGCTGGAAGTGTGGTGACGACCCAAAATTCGCAGTCAACCCTGACGACGACACAGAGACGGCCGTCCTGGCCATCGAAATCCGCTGGGAGCAAGATGATCTAAATCTGTTAGAGACCAACCCCCTGACGTACGAGCCGATCACGACGACCGAATCTGGTGGCAGGGTCGTCACGAATAAGAATTCAGGGCCAGCGGAGACATCGGGGCCCAGTGACGACAACGGGGGTGCAGAAACTGGAAGAGGGCAGCACGAAGATGAGAGCGAGGAGACCTCGATGGGGGCGTCGAGAGGGGAAGCTGTAGGGATTGCTATTGGTGTCGCCTTGGCTGTTATATTTCTTTGCGCGGCGGTATTCATCCTGTACAGGAGACGAAATCTCAGACCACCGATGAACCTGGGGGCGTATACTGTTAATGGGAGAACACGGGCTTTGTCGCTTCACCGCCTGGCCTGTTGCAAGGAGCGGGTGTTTCAAGAAAGGACCTGACAACGGCCACCGGCGTGCCCGCCACGCCCGTCGCCGAGCTATGCGGGCAGACAATCTCATTCCACCAGTCGTGCTCCTGGGATACCTCCAATAGGGTATCGGCCTGCCAGTTAGACGGGGCCAATGTAGGGCCCCAGCAAGTTACCTGGGCCAATTTAGTTGCAGGGGCAGAGGTCTCCGGGCTTCACGACACTCACCGGGCGTGGGGGCGGGGTCCGTTAGGAGGTGAAGATTATGCGGTCGCCGCAGGCGGCAACACGTCGTAAGTCAAAAGAAAGCCCCTCAACTAGCGATGGAATTCCTGGATGAAGATTGCGTTTTGATTTGTTGTTGGCTTGATTGAAATGCGCGTCAACCAATTTGCTGCTATTTTATCGATAATAGTTAATTTCATAGCGATATTTCGAGATGTTTTGGTTGGACATGACTATAACCGCCGGTGTCATTGCCGGGGTCGCGAGATGGATCGCGGGAAGGGCGTTTGATCTTGCGCCACGTCTGAATCGCACCCCAGAATGATCAGCATAATGGGCTGTTTTAGCGCAGCTGTCAAAGGGAATGAGAAACGGATCGGGCTGCTCTATTGTGTGGGGCACCGCCGGTCCAAGTCCGCAAGGGGCGAATCCTTTCCGCATTCGAGGTGCGGGCGGAAATGAGCGTCAACCTGGTTCCGCACTTTTACACACGCGAGCCCCCCGGAAAGGTTGGGCGCACATGACATTCATAAGGATAGTTATCAGAAACGGTGTTATCCTCCTGCTAGAATGAATGTAATTCAGCGCGGTAACCCCCTTGCAAGAGTCCCCCGCGATGGTGGCGCCGGACGAGGAGGCTAGCGCAGGAACGATGGAACATGGGACACGGAACACGGCGCAGTTGGGCCAAGCCACGCTGCGTGGGACCTCCAATCTCCCACCCGATCCTTCTGCAACGCTTGGCAGCCTTGTAGGGGTCAAACGCCGGGACCGTCACACCTGCACGCGACGCCATTGGCGAGCTCCCCCTCAACCCCGGCTCTGATAGCAAACTGAGGAGCGGATGCAACACCGCCCCTGCATCCCAAATTTAGGTCCGGGCGCATTTAACGCGGGATGCCCCAATGCACGACCCGACGTACGTGCCCCTGAGAGCCCCCTCTTCCTCCGTTCCGGATTCTCGTGGCCTCCGGAGCACCTCGCGCTTTTCGCAAAGGCGAGCCGTGTAGGCTGAACAACATCCAAGATGGCATTCGAAGCAACAGGGTCGACGATCACCACCACCATCACAGCAACAGTCTCCGGAGTTGTCGAATTCGAAGTGACCGCATATCAGGACGACGCCTACCGCGCCTACCCGTTGACGAACATCTTCACGCCCGGATGCGGTGCCACCATCGGGTTCGAAGACCTGGATTCGGACTGCGAGCCGCCGAACTTTGGCGACATCTGGGAGGAGTACGGCTACTACTCGCCGGGAATATGCATCAGCGGGTACACGGCGGGGTGCTCGCTGACGTACAGGGACATCAAGCCGGGCCAGACGGCCTACAACTGCGTGCCCAGGTGCGTGACCCGCCTTTCTTTCTCCATCGGGCAGCCTAATTTCTGACGAGAACAGCGGGTATGATTGCTCCAGCTACACATACCAGGGGGCTAGCCTTGATAGCAACGGCCAGGAACACAGCGCCCCGGCCATGGAGATACGCTGGGAGTCGAGCGACCTCGCTTTCCTCGAAACGCACCCCCTCACTCCCGACGCTGTCGCGACAGACTCCTCCGAAACGGACGATATCGGATCCAGCTCGCGGACCGCCTCTGGACCGGAGGACACGGGCGAGCTCCTGCCGGCGGATAGTGGCGGAGGCGGCAGTGGTGTACCGACGGGTGCGGCGGTAGGGATCGCGGTGGGTGCGGCGGCGTTCGTCGCGATTCTCTGCGGCGTCGCGTTTATATGGTACAGGAAGCGGCGCCAAAGGCGGGACGCGCCGGCGGTCGCCAGCTCGGATTCCTCGTCGACGGAGAAGACGGGTGGGCCGGTGCTATACGGCGGCCCGCCGGTCATGATGCCGCCGCCCACACACTTCGCCGCGGCCGGCGCGCCGACGGAGCTGGTCGGGACACACTACCATACATCACACGGCGCTGTGGAGCTTCACGGGCGGGACCTATTACCGGAGCTCCCGCCCGCGGAGGTTGACAGCACGTCGGCGGGGGGGACGAGCGCGGCGGAAGGGGCCAACCCGGGCTTCCAGGTACCTCGCAGGCCAGTGGGCGGAGAGGCTGGGGCGAGCGGAACGGGGACGTGATGGATCTGCCCCCAGTCGTTGAGGGCGAGGGCCCGGCTGGCGGGCTCGGTGGGAGGTGGAAATTGCAACGATACCCGATTGGACAAAGGAGTTGGAAGCATAAAAACGCAATTTAGTGACCGGCGTACTATACATAGTCAAACACAGGCTCATTTGTTTCACGTCCCCTCGCCGCTGAGGAATCGATTGCTGCGAATGACACAAGACCGGACCTGGGACTCACCTGTCTCTTACCGGATCCCGCCTGTGCCGATCGCTCTTCCGGAGCTCCCAACCTCCAGCGGGTAGGGGGAGGAAACCGAATGGGCGAGGTAAGGCCCGCTATTGTGCGGTGTCTTCACGGCGTCCGTCGCTCGGAAGGTCCCCGGGAGCACCGTGACGTCTTCAACGGAACCACGGGCCGTACTATGTTGGGAAGGCACTGCAGCGATGGGGCATCTCTCCTTCTCAAAGCCCTGACTGTACGACACGATATACTCAGCTGGACCAGTGACTCAATCTGTAGGAGGTGTAAGCCGAATTCGAGATTGGTAACCCACAATGGCCCTTCACTTGCGACTTGAATCTATCGACCGCTCCAGCCACCGCACCATCCGAAGCTACTGCTTACCAGAGGAGGATCCCGGTCTAGGATTTACGCGAGGCGCAGATAGCTTCACAGGAAAGGAGACGGAACAAGCAAGAACACGAAGTGCACAGTTGGTGGCAAAACGCTGTAGTTTGTATAAATCAATGCTCCCAGGCACCGAACCGGGCAATGCAGAAATGTCTATATATGTACAATCGAATGGAAATTGGTTGTGTCGTCGTGTCTCGACTCAAGGCCGACAAAGTCATAGAGCCGTTGACGTGAGGGATGACCCCAGCCTTTTAGACGGAGGAGATGCGCCTCTTCATGTTCACCCGGCGCTTGGCCTTGCAGCCGGTAGCGGGGGTCTTGATGGGCGCCGGCTCAGAGGGCAGCTCGGTCTCCGAGTCATCACCCTCAGAAGGGACCTCGGTGTTGGAGTCGTCACCCTCAGATGGGTCCTCAGTCACGGGCTCATCCGTCGCAACGGGATCAGCACCCTCAGTGCTGGAGGGAGGGGCAACGATAGGACCCTCGCCCACAGGCTCGTCGTCGATGAGGGTAGTCTCGGCAGGATCGGCAGCCTCGGTGCTGGAGGGAGCATCGGTCTCGACGGGGCTCGACTCCTCCGCATCAGTAGCAGTGGGAGCGGCGGCCTCAGTGCTCGAAGCGCCAGACTCAACGGGCGAAGAGCCGCTGCCACCCGAGGCCGCATCCCAGACCTCGGGGCCGGGGATCTCGTAGCTCGAGAAGTCGTCGTACAGGCTGAACACGATGCCGGGGTCCTCGTAGGTATAGTCGGAGTTGAAGTCGAAGGCCTGGTCGGGCACGGCGCTGCCGGAGCCCGCGACCTCGACCTGCACACAGCTGGGGTAGAACTGGGCGCCGCGCGCCTCGTTCTCGGAGAAGGCGGTGTCACCCTCGTGGAGGGCGATGATTTCCTGGCGGATGAGGTACTGGCCCGCGGCGAGGCTCTCCGGGATGGTGAGCTCCTGCTTGCCGCCGTTGGCAATCAGCCTGTCGACGGCCCACTCGTCACCGACGAGGCCGTCCTCGGCGATCTTGGTCCAGATGGCGCCGGTGCCGTCGCCCTCAGTGTACTCGGCGATCCAGGTGATGACGGGGCCCTGGTGAGAACCGTCGATGATGTCGTCGGCGCGGTTGTCGTGGTACCACTCGAAGGCGAGCGAGTCGCCCGCGGAGACGGACACGAAGTCGGGCGCGGCCTTGCCGCCGTTGACATTGCAGATGATGTCAGGGCTCGCGAGGTCCTTGACGGGCGAGTTGTTGTCCGGCGAGCGGATGTAGACGTCGCGGCCATCGCCCTGGTCCTCGCCGTTGACCCACACGCCGTAGACCTGGGCGTGGGCGGAGACGGCGGTGGCCATGGCCACCGCGGAGAGGATGGTAGAACGCATATCGATTGCTTTTAAAAGAGTATCTTTCTTTGTGTAAGGAGTGGATGAAACTAGAGAAATGGACCTGGGGTCTCTGGTAGCTTCGAACAAATGAATGAATAGTTGGCACAGCCAACTGGAAGAAAAGGAGTGTGTGAAAGAAAGCGTCTGCTAAGTGAGCGTTTTGCGAATGATGGCCGGAGAGGGGACGACAGAGAGGACAGGCCCTTCGACATGCTTTATATCCAGGCGATGGCCTCAAGGAAATGAGGCCAAGGCCGTCACGCCGTGATGCTGCCTTCGTGGAGTGGTACCCCCAGAATCTCGAAACGATAGACTGCAGGTGAGCCGCACATGCAAGGGTAGAAAAAGGCCAAGATATTGCGAGGGGCTCCAGCATGAGTGGGGACATCAAGTTTGCGCCCCAATGGCGGCTTCTCGGCCGTCGAGCCGTCTCGTGGGCCCACGTCAACAACCTTGAAGGAGCCGCAAGCCCACCTTGTAATCCCTACCCAGTCCCTGCCGCGGGGGATCAAGAGCCCAACATCGTGAAAAGGAAGTCCTCGCGAGATTAACCCAGGGATCCAGGCTCCTCGCAGGGTGTCCTCCAGCCGCGAGGTCAAACACTAATTCCTGCAGGAAGGATCCGCCGCAGGGGTCTGCTTCCGAGCTGGCCACTCACACGCGGCCCAGGCCCGACGGCAACAGGGCCCACCCCGGCCGGATGTGAAACCGAGTGCCACCCTGGCCCACACCTCATTCGCTGGAGACCATTTTTAGCGCGAGCTTGGCCGGCTTGAGCATGGCGCGCCGGCATGTCGGGCCTGATTTTCGCGCGAACCACGGGACTGACGCTGATGGACGCATGGATTCGCCATCGTGGCGATTCCTGCCGTGAGCGTGTCAATGCGGTTGGGTTAGGGCGGGGGGCTTGTAGGGCACCAGCGCCGAGCCCCCCGGCGGAGATTGCAGGGGAGGAGGATTCTGGCGCCTTCGAGGAAAGGTTCTTTACCGCTGGGGTGGCAGCGCGAGTGGCCCTTCGGGCTCACACCGAGAGCGGGCCCCAGTATGACGGTCAATCGTGAGACACGGGGACGGAGGAATCATCTCCGGAATTGAAGAGGCATAGTTTGACAGCCAGATACATAATATTAGGGGTTCCTTATCCCGCGGTCGCCCCCACAGTTGCCGATATACCATTCGCCGAGAACTCTCGTTTTCCAGGGATCGTGGTAAAAGTCATTGGATTAGAACGAAGAACGCCCTTAACCCCCACGGAGTCACCTCGAGCTACAACGTCATGCTTGGCCAGGAGGCGAGCCGAACGGCGTCAGCCACTCGTGAGCTGTTTTGGCACCTGCAACTCAGCTTTCCCGGTGGCTACCATCGCTGCGTTGACTGGCTTGACCAACCACACAGTCTGCAAGCTCATCTAATACGTTTCTCATAGGCATAGATGGGCGGAATGTCCGTTGTTGGCCTCGATGGGCCATGCCGCCACCACCTAACCATGGCTTATGCCATTTTTGACAAAGAAGAGCGGTGCGGCCAAGTGCTCTCCACTACCTCGGAGTGCAGGGCCCCCTTTCGAAGCCTCCATCTTTTCAGCTTACTCACAGCGTCACAGGAGCTCGGACTGCCCATTCATCAGCAGCTGCCGCTACGCCGCCGCCACACGAAAATAGCGGGACCCTATCGACTGTAACGTCACTCTCTGCTGGCTTGGGTGCAACCCAACCCAAGACGGAAACTACGAGGCGCAAGGGACCTCACGACGAACGAATGGTGGTCAAGCGAACGCCCATTGGCCATTTGCCGGTCGCGATTTCTCATCTCCCAGGCCATTCCGGGATCCAACACTTTCTGCCCCTTCCATCGTATCGTGTTTTGGAAGCCCTGTAATATTTTGAGGATAACCACATCTCCCATCAAATATCTCTATCCAGCATGAACCACCACTGATAGCTAAGACCCAGCCGCCCTGCTGTAATCACAGGATATATACGAGCGGAGTGTCAGCCTCTTCTGCTATCCTCACACTCAACCATTGTGGAGAATGCCCAGGTCTCGTCATCCAAGCCTAGTCGCTGAACAGGAAACCTGGTGTAAGGGCGTGGGGGATGCAACAAACGACTGGAAGCTGGCGTAAAAGATAGGTCGGATGCAAATTCCGGACCCTCAGTCTCGCCTCCTAGGTTTCCCAGAGGCCTGATTATCGCTGCTTTGTCAAGGCCCGACATAGAGAGGCGTCTCACCGTTCAAGACATGGAACAACTTGCGCCGCCACCGGAAACCCCGGAAGAGAGTGTGACTTCGTGAAGGCGAAACCGCCATTCAAATAGTATTTAAAAATATCAAAGTCCCCGAATACTCCTTCGCTTTCCATTCCTTTTTGCCTTCCCCAACGCCCTAGGTCCCCAAGCCCCATCCATATCCGTTGTTCCCACCCCCGTGATAGAGCCCAGTATTGATGGCCAGGTAGTCAAACGACGGGACCTGCCCCGGGCCTAGCGGGAAGCCGCCGCCGCCACCTCCATGCTCCTCGCACTTTGGCGTTGCGGCCATCGCACCGTTCCGTAACGCCGCGACCTCGTCGCGGAGGGACTCGTACGCCGTTCGCAGCTTCTCGTTCTGGTGCTCCACCTCGTCGAGCTTGTCCTGCATCGTCTGCAGTTGGGCCTCCCTGCGCTCCCTGTACGCGCGCTGGGACTTGCGGTTCTGCGCTCGGCGCCGCTGGATGCTCCGTTAGTAAGAGGGGGTCTTCTCGCGATGGATAAATGGGTGGCGGGCACTTACGGCGATCTGCTCCTCCGTGCAGCACTCCAGCTTGGGCTGCTTCTTCCTCTCGCGCTTCTTGACCTCCTTGCGGTCCTCGGGCGAGGGCGTGCTCTCGAGGGACGGCGTCCTCATGGGGAGCTGTGGCGAGAGCGAGGGGTGGAAGAGGGTGGAGTGGAGGTACTGGTCGAGGCTGGGTCCGAACGTGGCGGGGTACGGCAGCGCGGGCGACTCTGGGAGTGAGATCGTCGTGTCGCTCATGGATAGAAAGTCGTCCGCTGACTCCATCGTACGAGGCAAATAAAACCTGTTTTAAGTCCGTGGTACGAGCAAGGGGGGCGTGTAGAAGGCGAAAGTCTAGTCGGTGATGTAAGATCCTGGCCCCGGGATGTCCGTGGAATCTCTATTTGTAATTGAGGGCTTACGAGGGCCAAGTTGTCAGAAGAAGTAGGGATGTGTCGCGGGCTATAAAACCATCGTGAGGTCCCAGCCCGCGTTCGAGAAGCATTGACGAAACTCTTATAAATCCCCTGTCAGCAAGCGAGGCCCGAATAGGGAAAACCCGCCGCTACGCCCGCACCGACCCCGAAGCGCGAATTCCAAAGCGGCGCGGCATTGGCGCACGCGGGTCAACGGAGCCCTCCGCAGGCAGCGTGCAGATAAACCCCGGGAAGCCCACCCCCGCTCGCGTCCCGAGCAAAGTGAAAGGTGTGCTCGCTCCTGCAGGGAAAAGTCCGACGCACTCCGCCCGCCAGCCCGCCCCCTCGGACCGGCCCCCAATGGGAAGAGGGGGAGGGGGGCACAGGCTGCATGACACGTATGGAATCGTTCTGAACAGGTACTACGTTTTACTTCGCCGCCGTCCAGAAGACAAGACACGCGGCCGCGGTACCGGCGTCCGCATCTGGTGACAGTGTGCCGCAAATGCCGCGCCGCGAAGCCGCGGAGTCGCCCGCAGATTTGGAGGGCGACGGAGTTGTCCGATTGGGCCGGGTGGCACACCGACATTTCCAGCGCGGAAGGGGTTCTCTGGCGCGGGGATCTGGCGGGGACAGCAGAACGTGGCGCACTTTAGATTGGGGGCGCGGCCAACATTACCGGGCTGGGCAATATAGCCGGCCGTTCGCGTCGTCGGCGTTCCTGATCGCGCCAGGCGCGAAGGCAGCGTCGGCTCCGGGGGTTCGGAAGTGCGGCGAGTTCGCGGCCCAGGGAGCGAAATTGGGGATATGCAGGGCGAGTCTTGTGACGGTTTTATGCCGGGAATGGATCGGTGCTTACCCGAGTCTTCGTCACACCCACCCAGCCGATTGGTATCGTCCGACACTTCCGGAGGAGAATGATCATCAGGCTCGCCGTCTTCGGGGGACGACTGGGCGCGATCGGCCGATACGGACGGACTTGTCCCTTTCACACCCTTAACCCATTCCCGATGACGACATGCGAGTGACGTCCCGGGTGGATCACGACACCCACCTATGTGCATAGTATCGCGGAGGTGGAGCTGTGCTGATCTTCCTTGCTAAGGATATGCAGGGTCCGTCCTGCGGGCCAGTCTGATATGACTGGCCATGTGGTTGTGGCCCTGACCCGGGAGGGCTGAAGAGCGCATAGAGACCCCATTGCCACGCCCCCAACAGGACCCACGAGCGATGTAGTGCAAGGGACGCGCCGCGAATGTGGGGTCCTGATGGGGGCGTGGTGGAACTGCGCTCGTCCGTTACGAAAGAAAAAGCAGGGTCCGTTGACCAGGCTAGCCCGATGTGATGGCCCATGTGGACATGGCCCGATCCGCGGAGGCTGAAGGCGAGGGTGGGGTGTGTGAGACGCCGTGTGGTCAGCTTCGGATCCGCCAGGCTGGATCAGCCTACGCCCGGTTCGTCTCGTGGCCCTTCGATCGGCACGACTCCCGCACAGACGCCGGAACACGGCACTCAGCATGGCCGGATAGGCCCGGGTGGACCACTAGGATTGCTCCGAGCG
This sequence comes from Sordariomycetes sp. S4602, assembly GCA_023628835.1. Taxonomy (NCBI): domain Eukaryota; kingdom Fungi; phylum Ascomycota; class Sordariomycetes; species Sordariomycetes sp. S4602. Next base: position 101,131 of record JAMAJV010000002.1, read on the forward strand.
GAGCCCCGATGGTTCCTTGCGGAGATCGGGGTTATAGCGGGGCTGGGACGGGAGTTCGGCATCCCAGTTCGTCACTTTACTCCAACAGGACGGGGTGATATCGCTTCGTCGGCAGAAGTTATCCGCAGTGCTTGGCCATGCCGGTCATCCCCCCATTCCGCTCGGGGGCCGTAGCCTTCCCACACTTACATGGGGTTGAAAGGACCTCGTGAAGCCTATCAGCTTACGGCGGAGCCCGTGTCAACTATTATTAGCGGGCCCTACGCAGGGGTACTCCCGTGCTGACCTGCCTACGTCACCTCGAGAGCGGATCCGATCCTGCAATGGCCCACTCAGCCCGTCCTAAGACACAGTGGGTGCACCTCTATGCCGAAAACGGACATCATTGGACTTGAAGGCTACAAAGAGCGACAAACAGCTGAGTCCATCCTTTCCCGTTCCTGCCGCCGGGGACTTCTTCACGGAACTTCGGCACTCTGGCGGGGATTGGCCGCGCGCGCAGGGTATTACGCCAGGAATTCGGCCCCTTCTTCTGGCACTCTCACTGCTTTTGGCCGTCTATCATGACACGGCGGCATGGAATAGCGGCTCTTCCCCAGACTCTAACTAAGCTGTGGGGAGGCAGTTCTTCTCGAGAGTTGCGGGGATAAGCGACTGCGAGGTACCAGTAGGCCCCGGATAATCCGGGGAAGAGGAGTGCATCGGGGTTAGGGGTTGGGTTGGGGTGTTCCGCCTGGGCGCTTCCCTCCCAGCTATTCCACCCCGCCCATGAGCCGACACCAGTGCTGCGAATACCAGATTTCCCTGCTTGTTCCCAGATCTATGTGGTATTAGAGGTACACCTCCCCCCCTCCTCCGTCTACGCTATTCCCTCTTCTGCTGTCAGAATGGTAGTCCTTCGTTAAACACACCATACCCCTGCTCCTAAATTTGGTCATACGTCAGCACGTTTTGCTTAATGCAGGCTTGAGTGCTCTCTAGACTTATCCCACGCTTAAGCATAAAACCTTCGTATTGGGGCATATGTGGAACTTTCTTCGACTACATCTTGGGTTGATAGCGGTGCCTGCCTCTGTCGCTTAACTCGGGCATGGGGCTCGGTAAGACTTTGGTGTATGATACGAAAGTCATACACCAAGAAGAAGAGGGAACGGCTTGAGCGAAAAGAAGAGGTTCTATAGGATATTTCGGATCGTGCAGACACAGGTGAGAAGCCATGCAAGCGTGGGAATACAACCACGCCTCTTGTCTCCAACGGTCTTGTCAGAACATCATGCTGGCTATTAGAGAGATGATCACACGACCAAGCTCTCTTGCTCGTTGGGGTACCAGGACATCCAGGAACCTTGGGTTCAACACAGTAAATAGCTTTCCCAGGGTTTTGGAGTGTGATATTGTGTTTACCTTTGCACACTATTACTTTTAGTCAGTCAGACGTCAGTCCATGGTTATTGGCAGCTTTTGGTGCAGTGTTGAGATGTGTTTATGAAAACATGTTTCTTGGGCGGATCGCAAACCTCAACTTTACACAGGGCTAACTTAATTTCGGACCAAGTTGGGGAGAAGCTTGTAGCTTGGCACACACATTACGTGCTGACATACATAGCGAGATGTGGGCCTCCGCCCATTCTAACGGACTCTATTCCGGTTTAAGCTCCAAGCCAGAACCATGCACCCGGTCTTTAGCCCTATGCGTCAGTTTAGTCATAGAGCCACAGTCGACCCCTCTGTGAAGCTAAATCAAGGCTTGAATTGCCCCTCCAAAAATGCCCCTCCTCAGATTTTGACGCGCCCGCGATAGCCCAACAGCAACCGCCACGCAGCACCCACAGAGAGTGGTGTCCGAGAGCTCACCATGGCAGCCCCCGATGCGACCGTCTTCCTGACGGAGAAGGAGGTGGAGCGAATCAAGTCGACCGTCAACACCACGCTAAAGAAATGTTCGGAGCTGTCTGGGAAGCCGCGGGAGGCGCCGTCCGACCCGAGGGCCGCCATAGGCGAGGCTAACAGCGAGGCCTTTATGGCGGATATGGGTGGAATGGGGCTCGGGGGCCAGAGCAAGGGCGACAAGCTGCCTGCCCTTGCCGTCGGACGCCCGTACCCTCCTTCCACCGTCTCTCAGCAGGATTTGAAGCCCATGAAGCTGGCGGAGCTAAAGATGGACACGCATCACCGCGGCCACAAGCTTACTGTCAAGCGAGTGAGCCTGGTCGTCACGCACACAGCTCGGTCATGGACTGTGGTGCAGGATGAGGACACCGAGGACACCGAGCGGCTAGAGATGTGCCTGCACAAAATTAAGCACGGCGAGGAGATTCTGGAAGCGACTACTCTGTACAAGCAAAAGTTCGGCGAGGACGAGCAGGAGCCCGGTTCGCTGTTCATCATCAAGGAGCCTTACTTCACGCTGAACGAGCAGGGAGTGGCGACCATCCTCATCGACCACCCCTCAGACCTGATCGTCACAGACGAGACCGAGGCGGACCGGCAAAAGGCGTCCCACACCGCCGCGGCCGAGAAGCTGGCGACGACCTGCAAGAAGGATGGAAACAACGCACTCAAGAAGCAGAACCTCGCCGAGGCGTACAGGAGCTACACCGAGGGCCTCAAGGTCGCCCGCCAGCCGATCGTCTCGGACACCAACCCCGGCCTCGCCCGCGACATCTGCCGCAACCGCGCCCTCGTCAACCTGCTCCTAAACCAGCTGGAGGAGGCCAAGTCGGACGCCAGAGCGTCCATCATCGGCAGCGAGGAGCAGGCCGACAAGGAGCTCGACGCGAAGGCGTACTCTCGCGGCGGCACGGCGGCGTATAACCTCGGCCACTTCGAGCAGGCCCGGGCCTTGTTCGAGGAGCAGCTGAAGCTGACGCCGGGGGACAAGGTAGCGACGATCAACCTGCGCAGGATCGCCTCCCGCCTCGAGGAGCAGCAGACGGGCGAGTACAACTTGAAGAAGATCCGGGCCGCCCTAGCGCCGTCCCGCCCCGGCGCCGACGCCGCGACGTTCGTCGGCAGCACGGAGGTGAAGGACAGCCCCGGCCGGGGCCGCGGCCTGTTCGCAACGCGCGCCATCCCCAAGGGCTCGATAATCATGGCCGAGAAGGCCTTCTGCGTGGCCTGGGCGCACGAGGACCAGGCCCTCAGCGCCATGACCTACGACCTCCGCGACGACCGGATCAGGGTCTCCCCCGCGGGCCTAACCCGCGCCGTCGCGCAAAGACTCCTCATGAACCCCTCGCAGATGGACCGTGTCCTCGCCCTCTACGGCGACTACACCGGCGACGGCAAGGCCGCGCACTCGACGGCCGACGGCCCCGTCCTCGACGTCTTCCGCGTGCACGACATCGTCTCGCGCAACGGCTTCGGCCTGGGGACGCCCTACGGCGCGCAGAGCACCAGCACGGGCCTCTGGACGCGCACCGCCTTCACGAACCACTCGTGCGTCGCCAACGCCGAGAAGGAGTTCGTGGGCGACCTGCTCGTCATCCGCGCCGCGCGCGACGTCGCGGCCGGCGAGGAGATCCTGCACAGCTACGTCGAGGCGGCGGACTACGAGCAGCGGCAGGGGGTGCTCATGTCCACGTGGGGCTTCGAGTGCGGGTGCAAGCTGTGCGAGGCGGAGAAGGGGGATGATGCGGCGGTGAGGAAGAGGAGGAGGCAGCTGGCGGGGGAGGCGGATGATTTTGTGGGCAAGGAGAGTGTTTCGGGCGCGAAGAAGCTGGTGGTTGCGAGGGCGCAGAGGCTGGCGAAGGCGATCGAGGAGACTTATGATCAAAAGAAGTACGAGGGCTTGCCCAAGGTCGCGGCGAATCGGATTCGGGAGTGGCTTGCGCATGCAGCGCCGAAGAAGTAGTTTAGATCATACAGATATGCTTTGCTCCCTGCTACTAAGGAGCAAGCTGTGTTATGGCGTATCTTTGGTGATATTCCTCCTCACTCTACAGAGACGTGCATATTGACCACTGCTGGCCTGGGGATGCATTCTTAGCCAGATGAACGTTGAGAAGCTGTGCTGGAGGTGCGCAGCCAACCACACAGCTGGGAGTAACTCTTGTCCTGGCACCCATCAACCGAGCTTCAGCCTTTATAAAGGTCAAAGATCTGCTGTGTTGGGAGGGTTGCACAACATCAATGCCCAATGGTGCTTGTGCACACCTGTGCGTGGTGCCGTCATCGGGCATCATTTGTATTGGGACGATGTGTATTAATACATCCAGGGAGCGCAAAGAATCACATCCCTGGGGAAGCTATCAAGCCCAACTACAACATCCCAGAATATAACACCACCTGTTTGAACTCTTCATCTGAAAAATGGCGGGAACCCCACAGCTTAGGGAACCGTTACCCTTTAACCCCGACGTCGAGCGACTGCAGTTTATGCCTCGGTTTAGAAATGGTGACGTTCCACGGTATCTTTTCCGGGTCCACTCTCCTGCCAGCGCCGGTACAACAACCACGTCGTACGCTAAACCGCAAGCCGCCTTAGCCCCCTACTCGTCGCCGAACGAGGACATATTTGACTTACCAGACGCTGGGAATATTCTTCACGCCCACCTGGCCTGGGAATGCAATACTCCCAGCAACCTTATCAGTTGGACATCCTCCCTGTTATTCGCTCTTCATTACTGCCCCTACAAACACAGTATGCAGAATACGCCATTTTCTGAAATACAGGTCATGATTATCGACACTCGGAAGTTCCCACGGTATACCTTTATCAAGGACATGGAGCTGATCGAAGCTATCTTCCTGGGCAGGGATACGTGGCCACCGTCCCAGAGGGTTTACAATTTGCGCAAAAACCGGGATGGGCATGCGAGGGACTATTACTTCGGCGAATATCTTAGCCAGGGCGATCTAGACCTTCGTTGGCGGTGCGCCCAGGCAAGCATGGATACTCTGATAAACCTAGGCTTATTCGACCTCCACGACGAATTGAGAAACGAAGAGGATTGGGAGATCTGGGCGAACAAAGTCATCGCCGCCCGAGGCCCGTTCATGGACCCCATTCCTCACGAGGAGGCAAATCGAAAAGAGGTCAACAGAGCGTTCCATGTCGCATCTGAGGCGTTTGGAGATGAGTGGGCGCCGGCAGTAGCACTTATGCTGCTCGCGCTGAAACCCCGCCGGGCGGACGATGCGGTTATCATCCGCCGCGCAGCCGAGTGGTTTACCTGTGAGCAAAGCGAAGCACCCCTGACCGCACACGTATACCCAACTGACAGGGGGTAGACGAAAACATACGAAGCTCACTGGCAGACTCCCTCGTCGACGGACAGCGGCTGCCTGAAGTTAACCTGTACGGTCGCTTTGTGGGAGGCGTCCTTCGACACGTCGAGACGACGGAGCCGCCCAGCGACCAGAGGGTAGCAATGACCCGCGTTGCCGACGCCGCTCGTCGGTGCGCAGCGGCTCTGCTTGAACTCGCATCCGCACTTGACCCGGAGGTAGAGTTGAGGATGGGGGAGCTGAGCATTAGCGGGACTTCGGTTTAGCTTCGTAGATGGGCTTTTGAGTCTGGGCTAGTTCGTGTCTCTTTCGCGTTTCTAGCGTCGGGATCTTCTTCACCGTTTTTTCTAAGGGCCTGGTCATCAATATGAGATAACAAGGAATGGCTTGGTATTACAGGTGGACATTGTAGGCGTGGATACGGGTGTCGAGACAGAGGTGTCGATGAGCGCAATGGCCGCCTTAGTTTGAAAGTAAAACGGGGGCAGCGTTGTCACAGCTTCTCGAGACGCCCTACAGGCTTACCATGGGACCATGAATATCTAGTCTGGACTTGGGAAATAAAACATGCTGTTGCGCGACCCATTCGGGCCTGTCAGAACGAAAACCTGGTTCTCAACTGGGCGCAGTGCGCATCAGGACAAGGTTAACTGGATTTAGACATACAATTCCCCGCCCCTTCTCCTCGTAAAGAGACTCTATCAATCATTAAATATCTACGAACAACTGTGACGATCCAGAACACTCGTTCTCAAAGCCTTGAGATCCTCCACGTCCACATTCTCATGGGCGCTCTCGACAGTATTACCCGCCAAAACTTAATCTTGCTCTCATCCTTTACCGCTATCCTTCTGAAAGGGTGCGTCTACAAACCGCTTCTCGTCTGAGACGCCACTGCAACAAGCCCACTCCTGCTCCTGGCTTACGGGCGACTGAACTCTTGCCAAAACATCATGTTTCTCCAAACATAAGCCCGCGCGCCTGGCGGAGGCTTCCTCAAAGTCCAAAGATTATTCGTCGTCCTCAGAGACTTCGGTAAACACATCAGGTGGTACGGTTTCGTTGCGGCCAAAGGTCTGTAGGTCAATGGCCCAGTCAGACACGCCGCCAAAGTTGAGCGCCCGATACACACTCGTCCGCCTCTCCTTCGTCTCCGCGCTCATGTACGCAACCCACTGCACCTCGTCATACACGAGATAGTCGCTCATGGTCGTGCTGTTGTACCACGTCTCCGCTTCGGGGTCCGTCTCGATGATCGCCTCAATCTCGGCGTTGGCGATGATCCCTGGCTCCCCCGTGCAGGGCCCCGCCTTCGCCGGCGAGATGAGATTGTCGCCCAGGAAGTGGCACGTCGGCTCCTTGCAGCCCGGCTCGGCCATAAGGAACGACCTGCCATAGCTGGTGACGCCGACGACCACCTTGGAGGACGGGACGCCGGCGCGGGTGATCATGGAGAGGGCGTCGATTGTTCCGCTGTAATCAACGTGTGAGCGGAGACAGTCGCCGGTGGGGCATCCTGCTTGGGAGGACTCGCTGCCCACGTCCCATTGGCCGTGGAGGTCGTAGGTCATGAAGACGATGTAGTCCAGGTACTCGGCCATTTCCTCGAGCGGGTATGCTCTAAGAAACCAGTACGAGGCGGGCGCAGCAATGGAGAGGCTCTTGCCCTCGGGGAGAAGCAGGCGGAGGAGCGCGAGGAGACTGAGATAGCCCTCGCCCTCTGTAGTCTCGCCACTGCGGTCCGGAATCTCGGGAGCGGCGGGATACTCCCAGTCGATGTCAACACCATCGAGGTCATATTCATTGACGAAGTTGACGAGGTTCTGGGCTAGTTGCGCCCTGACTCTCGGTGAGGCAGCAGCATTTCGCCATACCTGCGAGACCTCGGCGTCATTGGAGTCGCTCCAGCCGCCGAAGGACACGATCCTCTTGACTCCCTGGAGTTGCACGAACTTCTCAAAGGACTCCGCTAGGTTGCCGCCCATGTTGACTTCTAGCTCGCTGGTGATGTTCCCGAATGCGAAATGGACGTGGGTTAAGCTCTCCGTGTCGATCTCGTCGATGCCCATGTTCAAGCACGACCGGCCCGGACTCCACGACTCAAAGTAGCCGACGCTGATGAACTCGGCAGGGGGCTCCTCGTTATTCGTAATGCCCCTCTCGCAGTTTGACAGGCAGCCCGAAACGCCCAGAACATCTCCCGTGATCTCACAAAACTCATCGGTGGTGCCGCAGTACCCGTGCTGGCTGCAGCACACGTTCAGAGGGCAAGGGTTCAGGTCCGTGAGCGACGTGCCGTCCGTGGGCAGCTCCGTCCCGGGGACCTTTGGCCCGCACTGCACCCCGGCCTGCGCTGGCGGTAGGGGAGGGTTCCCCTCGCTGAGGCAGATGAAGATGTCATAGGGCATGCCCTGGCACTGCTTGAAGCCCCATGTCTTGCCCTCGTTGAATGTGGTGATGTCGGCCGCCTCGATGCCGTGGGCGCTTGCGATGGCTTCGCAGGTCTCGCCCCGCCGGACATAGTAGAAGGCGCACGAGCCGTCGGCGTTCGGAGTTGGCGGTGCTTGGAGCTGCATGAAATCGGTGAACGAGCTGTTTGCCAGATTCGTGGGGTTGTTTACTTGGGATGGGGTCGTCGTGGGCGCGGCGGAGGACTCTTCACTCGTGGTCGCCGAAGTCTCACCCGTGCTGGCCAAGCTGTCGCTCATAATCTCTGCGGTTTCACTTGCAGTGGCAGAGTCGTTCCTTGCAGTTTCGGAGTCGTCACCTGCCGTGGTCGAGGTCTCACTTGTGATTGCTGCGCTCTCACTGGTAGCGTCAGATTCGTCGACTAGCGTGTTCGAAGATCCAAGTGAACCAGATGGGTCCCCGCTGACGGAATGCGGGGCCTCCGTCGCCGTGGTCTGGTCCAGATTGGCAGTTTCTGACCCAGAGGCTGCGCCGCCCACCACCCAGATGTTGACCCCCTCGATAACGTCCGAATTCTCGAGGCCAGGAACGCAGTCGCCCTGCTCCCACAAGGCGACGGACCCCAACACAGACTCGATGCCCGCTTCCCCTCCGTTGGCGTCAACGGAAACGCCGATTGCCATGCGCGGTTCTTCTTCCGCACAGTATTGAAGAACAAAGGATCCGCCGATTTCTTCATCCTCGATTCGGAGGATGGCCTCCTGGAGGACGGCGTGGACTGCGCTGGCTTTGTCGACATCCTCTCCAACGTAGACACCGACCGTCGTGCCGCCGTAGTGCGCGAAGAGAGAGACGGGATTCCTGTTCTCATCGCCGGTGTTTATGTTGATGTAAATGCCCATTTCATTCAGGGCGGTTGCGGCTTGTCCCGGCACCGTGTCTGCAGACGGGCCGGACCATGATATTTGGATATCCCGAGAGACAAGCTCGCCATCTGCTATGCTCTCATCCCAAAGATCGTCAAGGTCCGGTATGGCCTCACTCCTGAGCGACATGCAGGCGCGAAAGTCAGACGCCGCTCCCGATGATAGAGAGTCGACCGCATCTTCGGCGCTCGGGGCGTCTAGTTTGAAAAGATGGGGCTTTTCATCACAGCCGAGTAGCTCGCTCCAGTCATCGTAGAGTGTCCAGTTGCCGGAGTCCTCGCCCGCCACTTCGATGTCTTGCGGACAGGACTCTGCTGAAGCTTGTGCCAGCGCTCCCAGAGGATAGGCTAGGGAGCTGAAGGCTGTCGCGAAGAGAGGAATGATAGCCATGGCGGTCGACTGTAAAGGCTGAGAAGGTAACGGAGGAGTGTGTGAGTGAGCTCTGGTCTTCACATCCTTTGAGACTATTCCCGGAAAATGGACTACAGATATACCCCGAGTGGTATTGACAGCCTAACTCGTTCAATGACCCTCAGAGATCCTCGCAGCTCCCGCCAAATTAGGCATCACATCCAAACCGAGATTGATCCAACGACGGCCTCCATTCGCACCGTCGGAATCCCGAACAGTCATAGAAGCGAGAAGGTCCCATGCAACGTTCATTCATCACACCGGTGGGTAGCAGCCGTATTAGGCCCCTTTCGAAAACAGAACCAACTGCAGCGGATAATACGCTCGCGAGATTAATCGCGCCAAGCAGCCCCTTGGCGCTTCCGGCATCTCGGCATAGGGCCGCTCTCATCCCCGCGGAGCAGCAAACGCCCGCGCGGGGCCGCCCGACTTCCTAGACATCGGGGTCATGGGACGACAACCACAGCAGGAGTTCTGTCCCGCCACCTCAGTAGTTTAATTGGAATGAAGTGTCCCACACAGGCAGAGTAATGCTGCCAAGCCCCTGCGCCATGATGGTGGTTGGACGGCGGGACGGAGGAATCCCGCCGTCCCGTCCCGGTCGGAGCCTAAAAACCGGAGAAACATCCAACTCGATAGATTGCGGCGCGCGCTCAGAGCATACCGCGCTGCATTGGGCGCGTAGTCAGTCATCCGGCGAGAGAAGGTTGCTTTCTATATACTGGGGCATTACCACGGTTGCAAATTGCTACCTCGCCTGCTCAATTACCCGCAAACGCGTGCCAGTGGTCCCCTACTCTTTAGCCAGCGCCGGTTGGCGTGGGTCGTGTCTTGGCGCGCAGGCTTCGCGGCTGGGCCGGCCCTGCTTCGGGTTACACTGCAGGGGGGGAAGATGGGGTGGCATCCGCACGTGGCCGTGAGCTTCTCTGTCCCCGTTGCCTACCCTTTCCTCTGGTGGCTAGGGTGCGGAAGATACCCCGAAGATCTGAACTAAGAAGGGAGATATGGGTGGAGAGCGGATCACCCCCTACCGATCCGCACATCTAGGGAAAGCCCTGAGGGGCAAGCAATGGTGTTCTGTTTTTACGGCACGATGACAAGAGTCCTGGGCCTCTGGAGTTGGTTCTAAGATAGTCAGTTAAGAGTGAATGGTGGTGAAGTTAAAAACCTCTTCGGTCTACTAGGAGCAACGTTGTAAGCTATGGGGTGTCTGGATGGCATTCATTGTGGCTTTGGTCTCGTTTACGGCGGCAGAGACGCTGGTGCCTGGCGTTTAATTAGCGCAATACTTCAATAATCAATGAATACCATTTTCATTCCAGCTATGTCCCGCGGCATTTCCCGCCTATGGTGGTTACATGCCCCGTGCCCGTGCTCCAACCGCGCCTGTCAGCTCGGGCCCTCAAAAGCAGAACATATCCCCATCACTCAAATGTATGATCACTCAGCCACCTGAGTCATATTCTCATATATTAACTCAATTTAACCCCAGGCATCTGTCCGCTCACCGGCCAGAAGGGGATGGAGGGGAACCGCGCCAGCCTTACCGGGCTGCATACTCGCCTAGCGTGGTAGGCAACCTGGAGGTGCCGTGGGCCCGATTAGCCGCATCCTTTCACTACCGCGGGCTGACCAGACTGTCGGGTCGCAACACCTTCCCATTTCGTACCTGGGCACACCACGTGGGGCGGGGTTCCGTCTAGCCTTTTGGCCGATTCGGCCCGAGAGAGTTTCCCTGCATTGCTCTATACTCCCCCCAGAAGAGAGTTTTCTGATACTACTGTGTCAGTGAGTCACTACATATGGGGAGAGCAACAGGGCCTGGATATATTGATTCTCTTGGCGGTGTGGCGTGTGGGGGGAAGGCAACGTTCCTAGGCTCCCATATCAATATTAGAGGATAACACACCGTGGATTGGGAAAGTTGTATACTATAAAACACGATCTTTCTCTCTATCATTTTTTGTCTACACTACAACAACTCAAACGTACTTAAGCCTCTTCCCCTTAGACCTCATAACTCCACTCACAATGGCCAGCCTTCGCCTCATCTCCCTCTTTGTGGCCGCCTCACAAGCTGCCACTCTGTCGACACTCAGGCTCCGTGGCGATGGCAAGGTTCTCGAGGCTCGCGGAGAGGAGCCCGCCTTTGAGACCGATGAGGGTGCACCTGAGGGCTGCACCCTTTGGTACGACTCGGCCTCAGCACTCGAGTGCGATTCCCTGGCCATTGCGTTCTCAGTCTCCGTTGAGGACCTCGTGGCATGGGTGAGTTAAGACCATTTGATATCGTACTATGAACACAGGCTAATACAAGACTTGACATCTTTACAGAATCCGTCTCTGGACTCATCCTGTGAGCTCCAGCCGGATCATTCTTACTGCGTGGAGGCCGAGTCGGCAACCGCTCCGGACCCCTCGGAGTCAGATTCGCCGTCCCAAACAGGGGGTGATGACGGCAGCGAGGAGACCGGAACCCCTACAAACCCCGACCAGGGAATAGAAACCCCAGTCAACGTCCAGAACGGCATGACGGAGGACTGCGACGCCTTCTACCTCGTCGAGGAGGGGGACTCCTGCGCGGTCATCGCCAGCGACAACGGCATCTCCCGGGCGGACCTGGTCGAGTGGAACCCAGACATCGGCGCCGGCTGCTCGAACATGTGGTTGGGCTACTACCTCTGCGTCTCGGTCGAGGGCCAGGACAGCGAGGATCCGCCTACCGACGGCGACGGCGACGACGAGCCCGCTGACCCGTCTCCTACGCAGCCGGGGACGGTGGACGACTGCAACGAGTTCCACTTGGTAGAGGAGGGGGATAACTGTGTGGATATTGCGAAGGAGAATGGCATCAGCCTCGCCGACTTCTTGAAGTGGAATACGGACGTTGGGGGCGCTGCGTGCACGGGGCTGTGGTTGAACTACTACGTTTGCGTAGGCAGCGATTAGGATGTTGTTTGACGCCCCGTCGGCTCCTACGCATGCCACAGGAGCCGGTGAGAGGACTGAACATGTAGAGACGTTCGATTCTATAATCCCCGTAGTTATAATCCAACCTTCATGAAGCACAGGTATTGGTTTTCCGGGAGTTTGTTGTTCGACTAAACAGAAGTCAAAATCAGCTTTTACAGCCAAAAGTTACGGGGCCGTGTCAGACACACAAACGTGTAATACACAGAGCAATCGGATTTCCTTGTACCACGTTGGCTGTGGTGTCATAACCTGCCTAGACTTCAATTTGCAGGCAGTCGTGGGAAGGCCGCATAGTAGGCCTGCTGCGCCTTCTTGTGTTACATTCCCCCTCAACCTTTGCCTTCTTCCACTCCAGCGTTTGCTTTTTCTACTTCCGTCTGTTGGCCTCCGGCATACACGAAAATCCGAGTGATTGGACGGCCACCAACATGGCCGCGCGTTAGATGGATGGACCAGGCTGCGCTGATATATTTAATGACGCGGATTCCTCCTCAAGGTCCCGCCATCCATCTCTTCTGAACACCCTCCATCCATTTCGGCCTTTCTCCATCTCCAGTGATTGACCATCATCACTTCCAAAATGGCAGCCACCACCATCGCCGAGATCGCCCGCAGCGACCTCAACACCATCAAGAAGCCCTCCAGGGCCTCAATCACCAACGTCAAGCACCTCTCCTCCTACAACTGGATCGAGGCCCCCACGCCCACCATCGCCGTCCCGGGCAGCCCCGCCCGCTGGTCGCCACCCTCCCGTCCCCGGCGCCTCCCGAAGGACTCGGGCCTCGTCTACATCGCCCAGAACGCCGCCCGCCACCCGGACAGCCCCCTCGAGCCCCTCTTCCGCGCCCTCTACGCCTCAGACCCGTCGTTCAACATCCGCCCGACCGACGTCGTGAGCGACCGCAACAACATCCGCAAGCTCCTCTCGTTCGTCGACCCGTCCTCCAGCAGGCGCGGGCTTGAGCCCTTCACGATCAGGCTCGAGGTCGTGGGGAATACCGTCATCTTCTGCCGCGAGGAGACGGCCACGACGGAGGTGATTGCCCCGCACGAGTTCAAGGGGTACGGCCACGAGTTTGAGAAGGCGTACACGGCGGATGAGATAAAGGGCAGTACCGGCCACCACAGGATCATCTCGCACGACTTTGGCGGCCGAAGCTTCATCATCCGCCACGAGACGGACGGTTACGATGGGGGCGTCGCACCGGATCATGACGGCCTCTCCACCATCCTCGGGAATATGTCCCTCTCCACCGCAGGCAGCACCCCTGTGCCGGCCGCACCTGGGTCGAAGCTGTCCGTCAAGAAGGAGGGGCGGGTGGTCTCGATCGAGTCGACCATCGAGATCAAGACTCGCGTGCGGCATAAGGACATCCCCATCGCGGAGGCGGCGGCTCAGCTCTGGGTGTCCCAGACCCCGAAGCTCGTCCGCGCGTACCACGACCGCGGGGTGTTCAAAACCCCGGCGGTGGAGGATGTGAGGACGGACATCTCGAGGTGGGAGGAGCAGAACCAGGCCCACTTGAGGAAGCTCGCCGGCCTGATCGGCAGGATCCTCGATGCCGTGAAGGGGGCCGTTAAGGGTGGGAGCGCCGTTCTGAAGTACGAGCCGAGCGGAGGCAAGCTGGTGATTCGGAAGGTGGAGGGGATGAAGATGCTGCCGGAGGACTTGTACTCCAGGTGGATTGAGGGTGACAGGGCTAGGGTTGGCATGAACGCCGCTTCGGAGAGCCCCCAGCGCTCTTGCAACTGAGTACTACCAACAACCAGATCAACTTTCGCCCCCAATTCTACCTGCCTTATCTGCATCTGTAGCCTTGCTGCCCCTATCGTATAGCCTTGTCCCCTATGTTTTCCGGATTCTATAGAGCAAACAGAACTTATGTTAAGTATCCCTACTTTGCTTCTGTTTCTACTTAATTCTATACTATTTAATGAAAATAACATCTCCATCTATGTACTGTTTTCGTCTCTGATATTTAGAACAATGCCCCCCCTTTACCCCTTATCCCTTGCTCGTTAGACGGCCTTTTGGCTTGCATCATCTCCGCGAGGAGGGATTCATCTCTCACCATTTTTTCTACGAGGTTATAAGAATACAGTCCATTGCTATATATAGTTCTATAGGAGCCGATATGCCGAGGACAGAACATTGCCAGCTTTGATAGATCTGGACATTATATACAACGTAAGTCACACAAGCAAGGGCACCAAGTTTCTGACGCATAAGTGTATTCACGAAGACGGTGATTCGATATCTCCTCCCCTAGTAAACGGGCATTGCGGCACCGACCGGCACGTGGCACGCGCCGCGTGCTGGGCATAGTGCAAGGACGATCAGCCTATTGCAGGCGGTAAATCAGGCGATCCTTGGTGCTGGTTATAAACCCGTGATTCCCCCTTGGTTACAGAATGTGCGGAGAGGGAGACAGAGCCTGGATTTTGCAAAGCGGATTGCGTTTGCCAACAAGAGGATCTGTTCTTGTTCTCGGGGAAATATTATAGTGGTTGTGGAGTTTTAGCAGAGTGACCAGCATAACTAGTACTGCTTGTAATACATATAACAGTCTAGACACATGCTTTCAATAATACCTAGGTCGACTAATCTACTTAGAAACAGCAATGCAAACCATGATAAACAGCAGCCTCACCGGGGACCAATAATCCCAGAACACTATGATGCAACACCTTTAGCCCTGCATGCGAGAAAATCCAAAGCTGCTATTTCTAGAAGAACAATTCTGCTACTTTTAGAACCTTCTGATCAGGATTCACAGAGAAGACCGCGAAACTTGAACAGGTGCGAGGGTATTACTAGGCCCCTGGTATTAATAACCTAACCATAGAAGGAACCGACTACTCTGCTTCCGGTCGAATGAACCCCGTGACGAGCTCCAAGAAGTGGACGTCGTTTTCGCCTCTTTTCAGCCCTTCGGCTTCCTCCGTCGCAAGCAGCTCGGCCATGTAGCTTGAACCGAGGTGAACGTCAATCGCATCTTGAGAAGTGTACCTAGCCCCAGTCAGTTAATTATCCTGCGCGGGCTCTCACTCGTTGCTTACTTCTCGTACGTAATGACTTGGGCGTTCTCCGCATCAAAGTTGAGCTGGAACTCCAGCACTCCCTGTTCATTCTCCTTCACCGTACTGATGAAATCTGTCAAGAGCGCCCGTTCCTATCACAAAAAAATCAGCTAATTTCCGTTATGCGCGCCCGGTATAAGAGCAGCTCACCCGGCTCAGTTTGTCGGTCTCATTGACGATACTGATGATGTTCGTCAGAGTAATAGGTGGCGTAGCATGTGGAACCACCGGCGCCGCGGTAGCCAGTGCAGCGGTAATGCATAGCAGGGTTGCGGTGCGCATGTTGGAACCAGGAGGAGAAAAGCTGAGGCATATGGGTTTTTATCTTCGTCTCGACCTCGACGGGGGGCTTGGTGTTCACTTCACAAATGCACATGTTTGATCGAATACCCGAAACTTTGCCCTTCTTATACTCGAGCACCCGGCCCCACCATCTCGGAAGGAAGGCATTGCTAGCAACGTGGCGCACGTCCGGCTGCGATGTCGCCTTCTCGAATTGGCGGACACGCGTCATAAGAAGCACGCCGACACGCGAAGAAACGTGACAGGCAACAGAACCCGGCAATTCTAGGCAGAGACTCCGTTTTTTCTGAATTATATAAGTCAAACTCAGCGGCGGTGGAAACCCCGGAATCACGACATCAATGCTACGTAAGGATTTGCCCGCCTCGTAGACCGCTAAACCTCTGCCGCAAGTACCCTTTTTGGGCGCCACACTGTTCCCGGTAAAGCCGATAACCGGTACACAAGCCGCCTGATTTCTCATCCCCGCGTCCGACTCCGGAGACTGGTGATCCAGGATGAGGTAAGGCAGGAAATGCCCAAGGAAAATGCTAATAATTGGCTAAGGATCATGCATAATTTGTCCGAACTCAGCCCTTACAAACCCCGCGTAATGCTTACAGGTCCCTTCCTTGCCATAGCCAATTAGACATAGACTCACGGATATGGCGATAGACTCTCGTGATTGCCGGAGAGTGTCTTGGTGGGGCTGATACCACAATCCCACACGACAATGACAAACCCCGCAGACGCTGTATCGGATGCACGACTAACAGAAGTACGCCGATTCCCGTGTTATGGGAACCAAGAGTACTTTCTCAGCAGATGGCTAGATCGCCAAATTCGGACAAACGCGTTAAAAATTACCGTGGGCCGTCAAACGATATCACACTGCTGCCCTGACATTGTTCCCAGGTGCTTATAGATAACACCACCTCCTTTACCCCCTTTCATTTTCCCTTGTCCCTCAGATGGCCTATTACCATTCGCTTTTCGGCTTGCATCCTCTCCTCAAATGGATTTATTTTCTCCCTATGTGGCTCCAAGGCTAGAGGCATACTGCCTATCACTATATATAGCTCTGCAAGAGTCGATACATCGACGTGCTCTCCCGAAACCGAGACGTTCCCGGCGCGTTTTCGTCTAGTTTGCGGGGCCCCATGGGGTTGCCTAACTCCCATGTAGACAGTGATCCGGTTGGGCCATCTCCCAGGGGGGGGGCCGGTCCCATGATTATCCGCCTATATAATTACAGAGAGCCCTCGACCAGAATTACAACTTTACCAAAGATCCGATGCAGGTAGGTGCCAACTTGATGTGCCACATCCGAGTCTCGTTTAGCGCCAGTATCTCGCCTGCCCTGCAGAAACAAAAGTTGGAGACCCCGCCGGGAATCAGAATCTTGCCGAGCAGGACTCCTCCCGGAGACCACACGTGGATACCATCCCCACAGCCACTGTACACATTTCCGGCCTCGTCACACTTGATGCCATCCGGGACACCCCTATCCGACATTGCGAAGAGGCGGCGGTTGGCAAGGAAGGGCTGGCCGCACCTGTATATAACATCAAATGCGTATCTAGACGTGACTATCCTTTAGCTTTGAAAGTGCACATGATAAGGGGCTAGACTGCCTTACATAGACGCGGGCCTGAGCGAATCCGTCGTCCCGTCGCCGTGGACAAAGTCTGTGTCTGTAATGTAGACCACAGACTCGCCTGGAGAGAACGAAATGCCATTAGGCCGTCCAAATCCATCAGCAACGGCTCGGATGTCCCCGCTGTCCGGGTCATATCTGTACACCTGATTGGGAAGCTGCGGCAGAGGCCTGAACCCCTGCTCGAATCCGTAGATCGGGTCTGTAAACCAGATCGAGTTGTCGCTGTGAACGACAACGTCGTTAGGGGAGTTAAAGGGGCGCCCGTGGAAGTTGTCGATGACAAGTGTTGTCTTATACGGGGCCTGGGGCTCCATATACCATAGACCGGCTGGGGCCACCTTGGTGCCCTGACTGCAGAAGAGGACCCCATTCTTGTAGTTGACACCCCCGTTCGCCATTGGGATGCGGCAATCTACCTCCTCCGGCCCTAACCTATCGTCATAAAGGTTGACTTTGCTGATTATGACCCTTTGCCCATCGCCAGGCCCAGCTAAGCGGTTGCTAGTTACGAAGACGTCGCCTGTTGAGGGAATGAAGACGCCCGCCTCGTGGGCCCACGGGACGCTCTCATTCTCTGCGCACAGGCGGATGATTGGGTTGCTGCCTGTAATGTTGCGGAAGGCCTTGTTTGTGGAGAGGAGCCTGTGCTGGTCCTGTGCCATATTGATATCTGCTTAGAACTCGATGGATCGCAGTTTCGGCGTCGTATAAAGAGGAACGGTTAAATAAGATAGGAAGCTTGTTGGGAAAGTAGCAGGGGACGTCCGCATATCGAAGTTGATGATGAACTGGCGTCGATTGCATGCTCAAAGCTGGTCGACATTCCTACGGCCGTAACTATGCCATGATACCATATCTTACATGACGGCTGCAGCTCTTCGACCATACAGGGAATGCATAAATGCAGATCTGGCCTACAACGAGTAGTTTAAAGTAACTATGCACCTATATTCCTGCGGATTACGTGAATCACCGCGCACCGCGTGGCCAATTGTAACTTGTCTTCTTACCCTGTGAGTGTGACCAAAAGGTCCTTTGTTGGCCGCCCGAGGCTTCCACGACGGGACACTGGCGTACCGTTTCTCACCGGTCGGGTTCGGCGTTTGATTTGCGTTCCTCGGGCGCTCGTTCAAGTGAGGCGGGGCGTAATATGTAAGAATATATAACCATGTCCCTGCTGCAGTGTCCGTAAATCGGAGCATGACTCGAAGACCCGCGCTGATAATTCGCAATGCCACTCACTACCTCAGCTATCATATCCACCGGAGAGGTCGAACGGGTAGCCCAAGAAACATATGGCAAAGGCGACATATTCCTCCGTATCGGGTGCGTCGAGACGTTAATTTCCCATTGTTACTGCTCTTACTCGGCCATTGCTGACACCTTTGATCTGTACAATCCAGAAATGGCGGGGGTGGTACGTTCCTCAAGCACACTGAGCAAGTACGACATCTAAAACCGCTATCACAGGGAATACGGGCCTCTTGAAAGAGCTTGCCGAAAACTACATCGAGTCCCGCGGCCGCGGCGGCTCGATCGCCTGGGTGTGCAACCACTCCCGAAACACGCAATTAGCTCTGCTGCACGGCCACATCGACCTTGCCCTGACCTACGAGCGCGACCAGGAAGCCCTCGCCGAGTCTGAGGGCTGGTCCCGCACCGCCGGCTGCGTCTTCCACGACCATTTCGTCCTCGTCGGCCCGGCCTCCGACCCCGCAGGTGTGGCCGCTGCGCGCTCTGTCGCAGAGGCCTATGCGCGGATCGCGGCAAGGCGCTGCGGCTTCCACAGTCGTGTAGACACGTCTGCCACCATGTTCAAGGACCGGAGTATCTGGTCGGACTCGGGGTATAAGCCTTGGGAGGACGAGGCAGCGTTGTCGTCTTGGTATAGGACGAGCTTGTTATCACCTGCGGACGCGCTTCGGAGCGCTGACGCAGCAGGCGCATACTGCCTCACCGATCGGTCGACCCTCTTGCGCCAGACCGCGCTAGGTGCCGTCTCGGGGCTGACCGTCTTCATCGAGCCGACGTATCCTTGCCACCTGTTAATGAATAGCTGTTATGCATTGTACTCTCCTGGGGCGTCAGGTGCGACCTCCCAGGAAGTTACCCGGTTCCTCATGTACCTTGTCTCGCCCAAAGGTCAGGCAGTGGTCAGCAGGTACGGCGTTTCCCAGGCCGGCCTGCCCTTCTTTGCTAGCGTCGAGGAGGGCTGCGCGAAGACGCGGCTAGCTCGAGGCTGCATTATCGATAGAAAGTGGGTTGTGGATCCGGAGGATATACGGGCACGGCTATAATAACGTCCGACGACAAGAGCGGCCTAGTGGCATATATAGGATGCATGGGAACGATAGGACGTTTCAAAGGGTCATAATGTAGGTCGGTCGGCGAAGAGGGCGGGGGGTAACAATCTAGACAGGACTAGACAAGGACATGATTACTCCGACAAGCCGTGAAGCGTACTTGTCCCATCATCAAAGCCCTCTCTATAAGCACGTACACTTGTTCCCGCATACAACGCACGATCTCGCGCATTCCTGGGCCCTCTGCAGCTTGGCCGCCTGGATAAGGTACTCCAGGCGTGATTCCCGCGGAGAGCGTAGGTATTCAGTAAAGGAGCCTTGTAGCCTGTAGGCTACCGCGTCGGGGCCGGACCACGGATGAACCTTAGATGCACGGAATACCTAAATACAAGAACCGGCCAATCTCGGGAATTGTTTCCCGTAGTATAGAGCGTTCAAAAACTGGAGATCCCGAGGGTTGGCGAGCAGATATTCCATGCTTTCCAAGTCCATCTACTGACCGCACATATGACCCTCCTCGCCGATGACTGGCTCCACGTTGCTTCCAAACCATTTAGCTCAACGAGCGCTCATCCTTGGCATGCTATCACTCGGGCTTCCTCCCGTATACCGCCTTGAGCCTGTAAAACGTGTGGATGTCCTGATCCCGGAGCTCCCTGCGGAAATGCGCCGCGAACACCGCGATCTGTTCTTGCGACCATCCCATGAAACTCGCCAGGTAAGTCATGTAGCCCTCGACGTCGTCGTAGATGGCCCGGAACGCACAACCGCCAACCTGCTTCAGCTTCGGATCCTTCGGCCACGTCCCCACCGGCACCTATAATAGTTAGCATTTCGGACCCCGACCACCCCGGGTTGCTGCCGTTCGTACCTTGAAGTCCTGCTCCACAATGTCGACGAACCCGGCCTCCTCCAAGCTCTTCCTTTGCAATCCCTCTTTGATGATATTGAAGGGCCGTCCCAGCCTCTTCCCGCCCTCAGCGAAGTACTCCCCCCACTGCGTCACTGCCGTGTACTTCTTTGTGGTGCTCGCCTCAACCTCCAGCCCCCCGTCGCCGTCGAGGCTCTGCACCCATCCGCCCGGTTTCGTACACCTATACGCCTCCTTGAGGAGGGAGGGCCAGTCTTGGATGGAGCCTAGGAGGTAGCGGAGGTGCACAAAGTCAAATGAGTCGGGCTCGAAGGTCCACGACTGCGTACAGTCGTCTATCTCGCTATATGCTCGTCAGACAGGGTACAGGGGAAATTAGTGGTAAAGGGGACAGAAACAAGATTATTCTTACAACTTCAAGTTTGGGGGGATCCACGACGGCTGGATGGGCGATAGGTCTGTTCCGATTACCTCGCAGCCTGGGTACTCATCCGCAAAGTCGCTGCGTAGCGTGTCAGCAGCCATGGGGCGGAAGGGGTTCGTAATACGTACATTGCCCAGGACCCTGTCCCAGTAGCCACATCCAGCACTTTCTGGGAGGATTATTAGAGAGAACTGCATATTTTTCTGGAGGGGCGGTGTCCTGTCTATACCTACCTGGATGTCATCCTTCAGGGGAGCTAGAAACAGCTTGTCGCCGAGAGTGACGGTGTGGGCATGGTGGCTTGACAAAACCATGAGTATTGGGAGTATGCGCGTGTTTCTGGTTTAGGGGACGCTTACACAAGATCCAATGCATTGTTCTGCCTGTCATCATTGGCGCCCCTGTTTGTCGTGGTTAGTGGCAGCGCGCAACCAACAGAGCTGAGAGCAATCGGATGAACTTGCCAGTATTCAGCATTCCCTCGGTTGCTATGGTAGGTTCGCCCGTGAATGTTCCTATAGTCCATGACACTTGAGCTCAAGGAAGCTGTCGAGCTCGCCGCATCCTCGGTATCGCCCTCGTCTTCCTACAGGTCCTCATAATCAATATGAATCCTTCCGGTCCCTTGTTATAGGGAAGACGTACCGGAGCTTCGGTCCAGTAGTCTCCCGGCAGGAGGTTTCCCGACGTTGGACTCGGCTCCCTCTGTTCGGGAGAGCCAGCGGGCGACTTCGACCCACCCGGGGACTTCGGCGACTTCGGCGAGCCGACGGGCGACTGTTTCGGCGCGTCCGTGCTATCCATGGCAGGCAATGAGGGTGTCAGTCGAAAGAGAAAGAAGAGATCAGGAGAAGTGGGGAACTGTCGCCGCGTGCGCTTCATTCACTCTTAAGAAACCCGAGAGGCGGGGTCTCCCGCTGACGTCGCTTTGATCCCGCAGGGAAGCGGAGTGCGTGCAGGGGTTGAGTGGGCGGGGGCAGCGGGCCGTTTCCCACCAGCACCGTTCCGGATATTACTGCAGCAGATCAAGCCCGATACGACGGTGATTGGACCACGCGAAGCCGTCCAATGTTTGTGTAAATGTGACAGCTCACACTAAACCCCCACAGACAAGGGAAGATTGGCAGGCCGCGCTGATTCATCGCCGCCTTTGACGCATGCATGTGTAATGTTATATTCGTCGTAGCTACCTGGATATTTTGACGTTCTTCTACCTTTAGTACGATCTGGTTATCGTGCTGTGAGAGCGAAACCAGCCCTGTTGGGGATGCTGTCGCCGGGAGACGTGATCAGCTGGTCATAGGTTTTACGGATATCGCCATACTACGAGAAGACGTAGTTCCCGAGGGCCAGCACCCTGAGCTGCGGGAGAGCCACCTTGCGAAAGTCCATCTTGGGGAACCAGCCCCAGTAGTTTCCCCAGAACAGTAAGAGGACCTGCAGCTTGTCGGCCACAGCAGGGGATAGCCACGGCTGGGGTAGCTTGTCAAAGAACTTGTACTTCTCCTTAAAGTATACCTCGTTCTCCGGGGCACTGTCGTCATCCTCGGTGGTGATGAACAGCTTCAAGTCGGAGACTGAGGAGGGCGAGGACCTTATCCTAGGCTTCGGAGACGCGAGACTCGTGGCAGTCTGCCAAGTTCGCTATTGTGAGCTACCTAAGATTATGACCTTGCCGAGAGGAAGGTCGACCTCTTCGCCTGGGTCAGCATAAGTCCACTCGTCGTCATTGTCATCTTCATTGTTTTTTCGCCTTTGCCGTCTTCGTCGTATTTACCGTTTTCATCGTCTTCTTAGTCTCCATTATCTAACCACTATGACATGCTCTCGTCAATCTCCTGGCGCTCCGCGGGCCACATGCCCTCGTCAATCTTCTTCTGGCGCTCCAGGGTCCATATGCCAGCCACGCAGTGGCACATGGTGTCGAGCACGATGTAACGCAAGTCTCAGGCCACCTCAACGTCCACCCCCGCCACTCCCTCGCCGCAGAACTCGCTGGAGCGCAGGTGACCCTTCCTATGAGATGAGCACCAACATGATTGGCACCCTGGTTCGGAGCCGTCTCCGGGGCTGAAGAAGGGGACAGAGGAAGGGTGGCACAGGGAAGATAGGAGAGGGAAGGAGGGAAGCTCTAGGAACAAGACGACACAATCAATAATCTTCCCGTCACTCAATGATCAATCAAATCAATTAGATATACATGCAACGCGACAAAATTCTCCCAGTGAAGCGACAATGGGCAGCGGTGCCCATCTTCTACGGTAAATATTTCCATCAAGACGGCAAGTCATATCTACTCTCGCCGACATGGTATTGTTGGAAAAGCTTCGACGCCTCATGGTCCCTCCTCTGCATTTGCAGCGTCATGCCCAGGAGTCTAACGGCCTCCAGCGTCTGAGGATGAGACGGCCCTAGCGTATCTTGGAGGATCGCCAGTGCCCGACGACGCAATTCCTCCGCCTCCTTGAATTTCTTCAGCCCTATGACGGCCTCGGCTAGCTTGTTCGTGGGGCCTACGGCGTGACGGTGCTCAGGCCCCAGGGTCTTTTGGATACTAGTGAGCGCCTGGTGGTAGATTTCCTCGCCTTCCTTGTACTGCTCCAGCTTCATGAAAACGTCGGCAAGCTCGCTAGCGCGTGCTATCGTGTCGGCATGGTCGGCTCCAAGGCTCCTTCGGCTGTCTTCCAGCTTCCGCTTGGCTTCTATAAGCTCCGGGTGTTGCATGGCGGCGATTACTTGATCCACACACGCCGGGGGCTCCAGGGCGCCGGGCTCGGTAACAACCTCTGGCAGTCCATCTTCGCCGACAGGCCACAGAGGTACGAATCGATAGACGGACTTGTTCCGGGAGACGATTCCAGTAGACTTGTCAATCTTGATGCCGTTGAGGTAGTCCTCGATTTTGCTTGCCCCCGGCATGTCGATCGAGTCCAGCAATTCCCTCCTGACAGCCACGTCCGCGACGAGATGAGACAGGATGATGGTGAGTTCCAGCCAGCCAACCAGGAGCCGGTAATCCCGGTTCAGAGTGCATGTGTACCCCCGCTCGCGGATGACCTGCCGGACTCCCTCTTTTTTCATCGCGAGGATGTCGTCGACGAAAGGCTTCATGTCCGGCGTCACTTCATAGCCCGTGCCGGTAAGCATGTACAACCCCACCTCAACGAGAATCCAAAGTCGCGGCTGGAAAGTCGGATATCTCCATGTAAACGCGCACTCTCGCATGAGGGTGGCAGATCGAGATAACATTTTCGTGAAATACTTCTCCTGGGCTGCGCTGTGCGGACTCTGCGGGAGACACGTCCAGTCAACCCAGACAAACTTCCACTGGACTCCGGCAAGGTCACCACGGATAAGCCGAAAATCCTCTCCTTGGGGGTCAGGGTGTTCCTTGGCGCGCCAAAAGTGGCTCACATAGAAGCAGTCTGCCTTGTTGACGAAGCCCGGGGCCACGGGCAGGAGGACGTATTCGTCTAAGCGGCTGGGGTCCCATTTCAGGAATTGGTTCTGTCTTGCGAAGTATTTCCGCTGGTGAAAGAACCAGAACAGCACCCTAGACTCCAAGAGGTCATCCAGCGAGCGAAGCGCCTTCAGGATATCGGCGTGCAGCTTGAAGCTAGCCTCCATCTCCTCCGTCTCGTCGATATATGAGAGGGAGTTCCAGGCTGTAATGCTGCGCTCGATGAGAGCCTGGAAGGCGCTTGGAGAAGTAGAGCATCCTTGGTCGACAATCTGAGGAGCAGAACCGCCGCTGTCACCGGGGTAAGCACTTTGCGCTGGCCTACCCGGCTGGCTGGATTGAGGCTTCTTCCTCTTCAGGAACTTCAAGAGACGCATTTGGTCCGGTTTCTTTTGTTGTTCTCGGGTCCGGTGAACAACACGAAAGCCACTGATTTTTGAGTGAAAGAGCGAAGAATGTTTTTATGTTTAGGCCATAATGAATCAAGGTGACTGACAGAGTCGGGATAATATCCTCCCGCAATGCGGCTGGAATGTCAGGTGCCTGCTCAGTCCGACCAGGCTGGGAGATCTTCACCGTATTGAGGCGCAGGCGAGCGAGTGGGCATCACAACGATTGGCTACGGCGGGCGCCAGCGTCACAACCCCTGTTGCACGACCAGGAGGCAGCGGGGGCGCAGCTGAACATCGCGTTTACATACAGAGGTGGGGTATCTCAGCATGGAGTTGATGCGCCAGCCTCTTTGCACCTCCTCCTGCGGCAATGAATGCTCGACAGCTCAGCAGCCCTGCCGGGGATGACCGCCAGCCGCACACCATGGTGGTCGGAAATGTATCCTCTGCTATTCCCGCCGCAGGAAATAGCCCGGGGAGCCTGGGAGAAGAAAGCGGCCACAGCAGCAAAGGGTGTGAAGACAGCCCCTGGCCGAGTGTCACCAGCAATGAGATGGACGATCTTGGACTCGGTCAGCAGGCCGATCCGCCTCTACCGCAAGTTGCATCGAATCCTCCGGAAGCTCCAGCAATAGACACCCCCATTCCGCCCTTGGAATATGCGATAGTCACGAGCGCAATCTGTCCGACATGTGTGCTGTGCAATCGGCGTAGCACGGCTGTATGCTCTGGCTGTCTGTCTAGCCGGTACTGTTCAGTTGAATGCCGCGGGCAAGACTGGACAGCTCACAAGCTTATCTGCCACTCATTCAGAAACTTCCTTATGCCTCCACCCTCCGGCGCCAGAAATACGTCGCTCAGACGCGCCATATTGTTTCCTGCCGATGCAGCGACCCCTCAGTTTGTCTGGGTTGAGTCTATACAGACCTCCCGTGGATTTGATTACATTGATGTGAGCCACTTGCTAGGGGATGGCCACCCCGGCCTGGGCTTGGAGCTGGTGCAGAAAAACCGGCTGCGAGACAAGGAACTCGGCAATAGTATCCACATAATGTTTCGCGACGAGTTCCGCATTGATGGATCCCGCCTAAACAAGAGTGTTCTGGAAGCCGCGCAAGGCAGGCCGCCATACGACTGGGCTGGCAATATTGTGGCAGTGAGGCGCGAAGGTGTCGAGAAAGACCCACGACTCGCCGGGAATATGACCCTGGAGGACTTTCGACACGCTGTCGACTTCTTCTCGGTGTACAAGGGAAGATGGGAAAGTAACACAACAGCGCGGGGCAAGAAACTTGCTCGGAAGTTTCTTCGGACGTCCGGCAGTCCTCCACAGACCATAGAGCTAGTGAATCACGGATATAGGACGGCTAGCGGTAGCTACAGCTCTGGGTGGGTATTGCAACCAGGTTCTTCTCGATGAATCTTCGATACACCCTCCGAATCATTGAGGATAAAGATGATCAGCAGTACGGGGGAGCATGTGCCGGTTAGATAGTAGCCATGTTCAATTTTGGCCAATTACTAGCTGAACGCTCAGCACATCAAGTGCATTCTTCCCCCTCCCTCTGGATACTATTAAAAAAATAAGTTGTTGTCCCGTGTTTCTCGAAGCGCAACTGCACCTTACTCCAAAACTATAGCACATGCGCTCACGTTCTGATTTGGCAATGGTAGTCTTACGGCGCCAGCATATCCCACCTCCTGCCCATGCATGATGCCGTGGACATAGGACTGACCAACCACCTCCCACGTTCCGCCACCTGTTTGTCGCAAGATGAACGGCCATTTGGCTCCGTTGAGTACCCAGACCTCGTCACCACATCGAGCGGACAGCGGCCCGAGACCTAGCTGGCAATGCTCTGTGCTAAAAGCTGACCGTGATCCGCTCATGTATTCACGATAGCGACGCAGGTCTTCGTCCTCTCCGTCATGAATGTCGTGGATAAGATCGGAGATATTACCGGTGGCTTTGATATGTGGCATATACCGCCTCGGTTGCGTTACTAACATGTCCCCTTGTTGTGGATCTTCGCTCGAATGCTTGTAGTATTCCTCCAAGAGGCGTTGCTCGTCCCCGGAGAGGAAGCGAAGAAGCTTCACTACGCCGTCCCTCTTGCTTTCGGCCTCGATCTTGGAGCTATGAAAGGCATCTACAGAAGCGCATTGCGCCTGCTGCTCCAGTACCTTCAAGGCCACGCCAAGTTCATGGAGAAGGAAGCGCACGAACGCGAGGCCTGCTTCGTCGGGGGCCGGGTGGCATCCTCCCCAGCTATTTGCCACCACTGTGCGCCACAGCACCTCAGACCTTGTTTCATCGCTCCTGGCCCACGCGCGACTGTGAGTTGACTCCCTGTCGTTCTCCAACGTATGTGGATCGGCGAAGGGCTGTGGGGGAACAGGTTTGAAGTATGAATATCTCCATGAGATATCCTCCAGCACAGTAACGACGTCCCCTAGCTTATCCATGCACAGTGGCACCACTGTCTTGATGGAGGCAATACGAACACCCTGCACGACTAGAAACTGACCACTCGACGGGTCCACAGACAGCCCCTCCCAGACAGGAGCAGGGAAGCCGCCATAGTTCCCGTCTGCGCAGAAACGAATGTCCCTATCGTAATCATCTGGATCGTGTTCTAGTCCCCTGTCATGCGCGGTAGGTATTTGATCCGGGATTTTGGACCAGTCAGGGACCCATGAAGGAAGCTGTAGCTGGCGGGAAGGAATGTTCCCTGAGCTGTACTGCAGAAGATCCAACTGGCCCGTGCTGCGAAGTATTCCTCTTGCCGTTTCGATATAAACTTCTTCAGCGGGAATTGAGTAGTCGACAGGGATATAATTGATGAGAGATTGATCCCAGCAAAGACTCAACAGAGAGTAGACCTTGTCATGGAGGATGGAACACTGACTCTCCCGGAACCCGGCCAAAAGCTCCAATAAGCTCCGCTTCCTGACGGTCGTCTTGGCGATCTGGTTCGGTCTGTCCGTCCTCGTCTCATGGTAAATGGCTCCTATTGAACGAAGTGTGTCGGTGGTCCGATCGACGGAAATGCTCCGGGGCCGTCCCGGCGTTTGGAAGTCGCAATTCCTGTTTCGCCATGGCCCAAGCCACCAGTCTCCGTCCGCTCTATGCTGTGTCATCCAATCTGATGCATCCAACAAGACATTGAAATCAACCCAGAGGCGTTCATCGCATATCAGGAGGGCAATTCTGGCCCAGGAAACCTCTTGGATGACCCAAGCACGTTGAAACCACAGCCGCTGAAGTAATGAGATCATACAACGCAACCAGGAGTCGGGGATGGAGCGCACGCCCGCCTCTCTCAGTACAAACGTACGGTCAGGCTCAGACAGATGCATTGTCTGGGCAATCAGGTCTGGGGCCATCGACAGGTTCACCATAGCTCTCACCCCCTTCCTCGCCACCTCGTCTTGCGGTCCCAGCCAGATCAGCACGGCATCGGCCGCCTTGTAAATCGTGCTCATGATTTTGACTTGCGCGTTGCACTCGGTGACGTCGGTTTGGTTGATGCACAACGCGTCAATCCAGATGCGGTTTCGGACAAGCGGTTTGGCCCCAGGCCGCGGGCGGTCCAGGTCTTGAGACACTACTGCCAGGTCATCTTGCTGCCGCAACGTCCGGCGAAGCCCTGCCAGTGCCTCATATAGACTAAACCCGACGTAGATCAGCTTATTGTCGCAGAGAATGGGCAGTTTCGACGAATAACGCTTCTCGGCTCGTTCCCAGTCTGTCCTGGTCTCGAACTCTGAGAGCGGATTCCCCCAGGTATAGGATAGCGCGTCATAGAGTGGTGGCGCGTTCAAGTCTGCGATATGTGTATATAACACGACAACGTCTTGGTGATCGAATAGACGCTGCTGATTTGTTGAGACCGGCAGCTTCCCCTGTACCGTGGTGATTTCGAGAAGGCGGATACGGCTAGGGGCCAGCGGTGTATAGACAAAGTCTAGGGGTACCGAAGCAGCCATCATCACACGCAGTTGCTTCAAGTTCAATCCCAAGGAGTATTAGAAGAACAGAGCGAACGGAGTTTCACGCCAAGCTACGACGAGATGCTCCACAACGCGTAGTTTGGTTGTGGACAGGGTCCGCAAACGACACGCACATACCCCGCACCGACAGAGAACCCCCAATGCACACATAGCGAGCCAACTGGCGCTCAGCCCAATAGTTCGGCACGTACCCACGTGTTCCAATCATATACGCTCAGCTAAAACCAGCTGATGGCAACTGGGGCACGTACCTACAAGCAAGTATTAGCCCTCACAAGCAAGTCGGCCCGGGGATAATCTTTCAGTAAACTAACCGGTTTTCATACCACAGTTTACCCATATCCTTTTATATCAAGCTGAGAATTCTGTGGATGGGTGATAGGGAAGTAAAGATAGCCCTCTATAACTGTTAATCGGCTTCTAGTTGCTAACTAGAATAATATAGACTTCATGGCTTCCCACTCCAAATCTTGGCCAGATATTCCTCGGCCAGGGTAAACTTGTAATCAGGGAAGATCCGGTTCCACTCATCCGACGAATCCCAGGAGCCCTTGGCGCTGCTGAGGAGCAGGCCAATGGTAATCACCTTGAGCATCTCTGCCGCCTGGTCCTCGGGGACTGAGTGGTGTCTGGCGTTTAGCCTCCACGAAGTCTTTAATTCCCCTACGTCGAGATCTTCAATCTTCGCTCTCTCAACCGCAAACTCCGCGCCTATCGTAGTCAAAGGGTTAGTTCTGTTTCACTCTACTCCACAGCAACAGGAAAAGGAAGCTCTTGCCTCGCACTGCTTTGCCAATCTCAATTATTCTCGAGACCGTGAGTCTGTTGCCGGTGATGCCACCCGTCGTAGGCCACTTCCCCTTGTAGTCGACCGCCCGGGTGACGATCGCGGCGAGATCGGCGAGAGTAGTGAATGTCATAGCGGCTTCCTCGTAACCGTCCACGACGAGGGCGCGCCTGTTCTCAAAATCGAAGACTGTCTGCACCGGGCCGAGGTACTTGCTCGTCTTGTGGGGGAAGGCGAGGTAGTCCAGAAACAATCCGGGCTGGAACAGGGTGTACTCGAGGACCTGGAATACGGTAGGCTTTCAATGAAATGCCTTGGGGGGCCAAGATATCGGGATGGGTGTGCGGGGGAGGGGAGCTTACGTCGCCGTCCGCGTTGATACGCTGGAGATGTTCCCTGAGGTGCTCCTTTGGTTCCGACCAGCTCATTCCAGCCACGCCCTTGCTTTAAAGGAAAGTCAGCGTTCTTCTCTATTCTCCCACATGGCGGTCTTTAAATTGCTCTTTACCTCCCAAACTCACTCGGCGCGAAACGCTTGACCCCGGCTGCAATGGCGGCCTCGATGATATTCTTCTGCGTCTGCTGCTCGGGATCCCAGAGGACCTGAACAAAGGAAAGAATGGTGTGAATGCCCCGGAGAGCCTCGGCCAGCCCTGCCTTGTCGCCGTAGTCGACCACTTTCCAGCCGACCTCGGTGGGGATACCATCAGCCCGGGCCTCCTAGGCAGGAGAGTTAGCTTTCTTAGCTGTGGGTGGTGGGCTGATTCTGGGGAATCCTACTTACATTCCGGCTCAAAATGGTTATTTCATGTTTCTTTATAGCTACGAGAGCATCAATGACCTCCCGGGCGACCTCTAGGATAGTATTGTTAGCTAGGAATCGCTCCGTGCTTAGGACAAGGTTAAACGTACGACCGGAGCCACCAGCAACAGCAATCTTGACCATGGTGGAGAAAGAGATGCACTAGTCTTGTGAACGTGGCTTTTAATGGGGCGGAGGATCCTGGCTCTGTGTGTGTGTGAGTGTGTTGGGTGGCTGTCTCTGTTGGACGTCTGGTGCTGTACTATCGGTATTTCAAAGTTCGGCGGTGGGAAGAGCGTATAAATAGTTCATCAGTCGACTTTATGGTTTTGCGCCCGTCATTTTCCGGACATGTGGGAATAGCCCGCGGCGGAGTTCTTTCCCGGAATATGACGGGCTTTGGAGACAAGCCCCTAAGAAACTTCGTCCGCGGCCTGGCCTGTTCGGAGCTCTCATGGTCCGTGAGGACAATCAATGCTGGGCAAACTGCCGTTAGGTTAAATGGTCCGTGCACGGATTGATCTCCGCCGCGGCGGAGTTGCGGCGGAGGCTTACTTAGCCCGTGCTCCCCGCTCTTGGGCTTGCGCCGCGGCGGACCAGAAGGAAGGATCCATTGCAACGCTCTTCATCCACGGCGCAGAAATGCGGCGAAAGAGCCCAAAATTGGTCAGACATGCCAGAAGAATCCCACCTTTCCAGGCCCGTGTCTAGCCCGGGTGAGGGATCGCCGTCGCGGAAGCGGCGGAAGATACGCAAGGGGACCCAGAGCTGCTGGGAGTGCAAGCGGCGCAAGGTCCGGTGCACCTTTGCGACGGCTTCGGCGACTGGTATTTGCGATGGGTGCAGGAGCCGGCGGACTAAATGCGTCGGCCAGGAGTTTGAGGAGGTGCTCGTCCATGGGCCGGTTAACCCCATCGGCGCGGGAGCGGTGGAAATCCCGGGCGAGGGCCGGCGAATTCGGTCCGAGTCTAATGGTCTACCGGTATGAGACTATGAATCCCTTGTAGGCGCAGCATGGTTCTAATGATGGGTAAACCAGAGACCGGAAGAGTTACGGCCCGAGTCTACTGTGGTGGCTACTGCGACCATACCGACCGAGCTGAGTAGCTGTCATGACGAGGTCTCCCGAGCCCTCCGCTCAGCTTGGCCCAATGACCACGACCTCGACCGGATATCGAGCGTCCCGATAGCGCTCTCCGTCCTCTACCACGGCCTCGTCTGCCTCCCTTACGCCACCTTCCTCTCCCGCCGGATAGAGGCACCACGGGAAATGCTCCGCTTGCCCCCGCAAGGGTCTCATCCCGTGCTCATAGCCAGAAAGCTCCTCCTCCTCGCCACCGTCATTCAAGGCATCCGATCTCAAGACTCCATGAGTCTCCGCGGCATAGACATAGACTCCCAAGCCATCATGGCCCGCGTCGTCGACGTCGCCACTAGGCTGGTGACAAGCAACGACGAGCTGGTCGGCGGGCCCGTGGAGGGTATCGAGTGCGTCATCCTGGAGAGCATGTACCACAACAACGCAGGGAACCTCCGCCGTGCCTGGCTGACGAACCGCCGGGCTATGGGCCTAGCGCAGATGGCGGGTGTGCACAACACTAACCCTCATCCAATGACGGTTCTGGAGAAAGAGACGCGGGAGAGGGTTGATCCGGGGTACATGTGGGCTCGGCTCAGTTTCTCGGACCGTTACCTGTCGCTGATGCTAGGCTTGCCCCAAGGCTCGACCGATGACCGCTTCGCGACACCCGAGACGCTGGGGAGATGTTCGCCGATGGAGCGGCTGGAGCGCATGGCGGCGGTTGCCGGGGGCCTCATTCTGAAGCGCAACGCGGCCGAGCGGACGGACCTCGCCAAGACGATGGAGGTGGACAAGATGCTGCTCGAGGCCGCGGAGTTGATGCCGCCCCAGTGGTGGCTCCCTACCCCGCGGGCGTCCGTCCTCGCCGGCGACGACGCCGAGGCGTTCGAAGAGTCCCTCCGTCTCATGTACCACATCACGCACCGGCACCTCCTGGTGCAGCTCCACCTCCCGTACATGTTACTCCCATGCTCGGGCGAGAGATACGACTACTGCAAGACGACGGCCACGGACGCCAGCCGCGCCATCCTCGCGCAGTACGTCTCCTTCCGCGACGCCATGTCGACGGCCTACTGCCGAGGCGTCGACTTCATCGCCTTCATCGCCAGCACGACGCTCTGCATCGCGCACATCGTGGGGGGGCGCCGGCGCCGGGGCGACGACGTCGGGGGTGGGAAGAGCTGCTTGCAGGCCTTTCGGCACCACCGCCTGAGCGATCGGAGTCTGCTAGAGCGTGGGCTCGAGATCATGGAGACCATGGCGAGGACGGAGGACGACGCCGTCGCGCTGACGATATCCAACATACTTCGGCCGTTGCTTCATATCGAGGGTCAGTCGGACGGGACAGGGGTGTCGTTCCGCGTTTGCGCGGATCCGGAGGCGAAGAGCGAGGCCTTGCAGCCGTTTGACCACAAGGAGGATGTGGGCTCGCTGCGCATACAGATCCCGTACCTTGGGACTGTCAGGATCGAGAAATGCGAACCGGAACGTGCAGAGACGTCTGTTAACGCGCGGACCACTGTCTCCCAACCAGCTGATACAAGCCTCATTAGTCCCTGCGACGTGGATTCAACCCAGACAGAGCCGCTACCTTTAGCCAGCCTGAATGTCGCGAGGGTTCCCGACTGGCAAGCAGCTCCAACCCATTCGCTTGGCATGCCAGAGCGGCCGGGCCCAGGTGATTGGGCCTCCACCTCCGGTGCGGGCGATGCATATGACAATGGCCATATGCTTATCCCGGGACTGACCACGGACATGAATGAGTGGGCATTGCAAGGGGTAGAGACGGCTCTCTTCAGCAACCTGATAAACCCGTTTACAGAGTTCAACCAGCACGGAATATAGAACAATCTGGGATACGCACTTAATCCCCAAGCGGTTTACGTTAACTGTCTCCTACCCCTACCCCTACCTCGATTCCAATTTTACTTAGAATACTAGCGCTAGGCCAGAAGTGCATTATATTTGTAATAATCTAAGGCTACTATTTATAGAAGAACAAACATGCTACTTTTAGGACCTTCTGGTCAGGATAGTGTTCAGTAGGCTTATCAGGGTTTGATAGGTCGTCAAGCTACTCGGTCTCTTCTCCTAGTGTAGGCAACAGAATCAACAAGTCACAGGTTATAGGACCCCGACAGTGATGGGTCTGGTACATACGACCATAGCTCGTGGAAAGCTGAGGGTCCCGTCCGCTCCCCTGAACATAAACCACGAAGCGCTGGACTAGTAGTTGGGTCGGTGACGACCAGCGAATCCCCGGTGTTGTATGTTTTTTTTGTTGTGCTTCTTTTTGCTACCTGTTCGGAAGGGATCGAGGTCTAAGTTTGTCTTAGCTTTGAAGAAACCCCAGAAGTTTCAGTGTAGCAAAGTTGACCTGCTTAACGGGCAATCTGGGATACGCACGGGCTAATACGGTTGCACAAGAAAGTACCCTATAGAAGCAAGAGCGTATATTTCCAAGCTGGACTAGCTGCGTCAACGTCCTGGCTGCATGATAATGGCTCTCAGCTGCGGGCAAATTTCGCGCCGCATCTCTTTCGCTGTAAGTCCCTCAAACCGCGGTCGGCCGTCGCGACGTCGTCGACGGAGCTTGGCGACCCGGCATGGCGGCCCCGGAGCGCTTCCTTGCCCCACGCAAAACCGCACGTGCAGCGGCGCTCGCTCAGCCCCGGACAAGCGCCGGGCAGGCGGCCCTTCAAAATACAGCATTGCCCCGCTTCGAATGACGTTTTCTTCGCTCGTCAAGCCTTTTTGGCCTGGGCGGAAAGCGAGTGCGACTCTTACCCCGACCGGCTTCGGTGCTTTCCCCGTTTCGGAAGGGAATCGAACGAAAGAAGTTCCATCAATATGCAGGAGCCCATCACGCGTGAAGAAGAAGACGATAAGCCTAGCGCTAATCTGCTCGTACCGACCGAGGACGACACCTTCTCAGATACTTTCGTGGGGCAAGAAACCGGGAATCCCCAACCACTAGGTCTAGAGGACGAAGGTAAAACAAGGCTGAGCAGTGGGGAGACGAGCGAGATAACGGTCCGTCGCCGCGACCCTGTAGCCGTGCCTAGCCTCCCGTTGGAAACCGCTCTCCGAAAATACAGCGCTCCAGATCCTTATCCCCAGTCCTACGCCCAGAATACGAACGTGGTGACGGACGCGGGTTGCACTGCCGAAGAGCCGCCCGAGGCCTCGTTTGAGTCACAGGACAAGGGAATCATGAGAGACCCGCGAGAAAGGCGGAGGTTCCCCAACCCGCGGGGCGAAGCGATTCCGCTCACCGAGGACACGTGGGGCGACGGGCTGCGGGACATATGGCGCAGCGACAGCTCCCGGGCGGCGGAAACCCTACGGAGCCCCCGGGTCCTGGAGGTGCAGGCGAAGAGATACTGCGAGCGGGTAGATCCCGAGAGGGCAACGTCCAGGATCCTGAAAGAGTACAAGAGAATGTCCGAGGCGTTCCTGAGCCTCCACTTCCTCGGTGACGACCTCAGGAAGCTGCGGGCGACCGTGGAGGGCCCACCGGCGAGCCCGTATAGCGGAGGTGTCTTCCACATGCTCATCCTCGTGCCAGAGGACTACCCACACAGGCCTCCGGGGTGCACATTCCTCACCCGCACGTTCCACGCCAATATCAGCCCGCAGGGGGAGATCTGCCTCGACATCTTGGGGGAGGACTGGAAGCCTGTTCTGGGAATCTCCTCGGTGTTAATTTCCGTCTTGGCGCTCATGTCGGACCCCAATGTCGATGATCCCCTTGTCCCCGAGATTGCAGAGACGTACGTCGAGGATAGGGATAAGTACGACGACATCGCCAGGGACATGACCCGGAAATACGCGACGGCGCACCAGAGCATGCCCGAGTACGGCATAGGGCTGACCGAGCCTCTTCATTCTCCCGCTAGGTCGCCAAGTCCAAGCGGCTCGGCGACCAGCCCGGAAGACGTGCCTCGAACGATTTCCCGACACGGCGCGACATAAGCCTCGAGGTAGTCTTGTCAAGGATGCCGACACCAACGCTTCTGGCTCGTTGGCCCGTCCGGAAGCTGCGCCTCGGTCTACGGGCGGCACGGCACGACATGAGCCGCAAGTTAGTTGAGATGGAGGAAGACTCCAAGGAGGGTTACCTTTCTCGGCCCGTCGCTCCGGAACGAAGACTAAGAATGAGCCAATGGTCCCAGACCTTGCCGGGCTATCAGCTTTTCGTTCCGATCCCCTTCCTATCGTGACTGCCACTGCTGGTATATCATCAACATCAGTTGCAGACCCAATGTCTTCCATCACTCCGCCGACACATCTCCGCTATCAGAGAAGGCCTGAATTGTCCCGGCGGGTACTTCGCAGCCATCCGCTCCGTAAGCAACAAGCTCATTGCAGTCCTAGACGAGGGCGGCGCTGCAGGTCTATACAGGTGCGTCGCTGTCCTTATCGGTGCCACCGCGCACGCGAGGCAAGTACCTCGCCCTGGGCTGTACGCTTCTGATGATTATTTTGCGGATGCATTGGCGCCAATGGAGTATCTGCGCCTGTACCCAAGTAGAAGAGGGCTGCGCGTGGGTCTGGGGGGTTATCAGCTGCCCTCGATGGAGAGAGTCGTGGCGGTCAAGGGTGATCTTGCTTGGTGTAGCGAGGAGATGGGCGTACCGGTGGAAGAGTTCAGGGACAGGGTACTGGCGTATGAGGTGAAGGTGAAGCAGGAGAGGCTACAGCGGGCAGAGGCGGGGAGGTTGAATTTGGGGCGCTTGCTGGGTATTGTGGTGTGTGGTGATGAGCAAGATATGTCTTTGATCAGAGAGAAATTTATGTCTGCTCAAGAGCACCTGTCAGGGTCACTCTCTGCAAGTGACTGCTAGCCTAAAAAACCTGTTAAGCATCAAGGTCTACCTTGGTATAACACCCTCAGCGATAGCTAGGCAGCATCGTTAAAATGACTGCAAATAACAGAGACCTTTCTTTCTGCCTTACAAAAGTCTTATGCCTTCTGCTACTGCTTAAGACCATTCTATTGAATGCTGTCCTCTTCCTGGTAACTCAGACATATTTGTTGCAGCTAAGCTCTATGCAAGTGAATTAAACCACTAAGCGCTGGACTAGTAGTTGGGTCGGTGACTACCAGCGAATCCCCGGTTTCGTATGTTTTCTTTTTCTTTTTCTTTTTTTTTTGGTCCTGAACACCATGCAACCAAGCAAGCTTGAAAAGAGCTAGAGGTATCATAGTCTAGAACCCTTGCATGTTCTAGAGGTTGTATTCCGACTCGGTACTGAGCTGCAGTTGAACGCATATAATAATGTTAGGGTTTCTTAAGGAGTGTTTCTATTAGGAGACAATTGCTACTATAATTAACGGAAGGTCTATGCAAATGAGAGATCCTGCTCACCTAGGGCTCTACAAGGTTAATTATTACAATAATTAGTTATGGTAATTTAAAGCATAATAAGGTACTACTTAAATAATATTGTTACTGGAAATGACCACAGAAAGCTCAGCAGATACAAGCGCTGCTTGCCTGTTCTGGTTATAGCTGTATAGGATATCTGCCTTGCCCTTCCCTCTCCCGACGAATTAGATGAAGTTCTTAGGCGGGAAGGACCCAATTCTTGAGCTATTATGAACTCGGATATAAGACGTATTACCTAGGATCTTAACAGCGGGGACCGTGAATGCTTCTATTCTATAGATAACACGCTGTATTCTTTGCTGACTCCTTAGGTTAGTAAGATGAGGGTATACCCTACATTCTTCATGCCAGCTTTTCAAGTGGTAAATAGCTAGGACCTTCCTGCTTACCAGTCAAGAGATTCTCTTTAAGACAAGTGCATATGCCGTCTTTAAAGAGCACATGTCCTGAATAAGGCAAGCATAGCGCACGTACATGGTTGCTGTTATACACCTCTCTAAGGGCCATCCGCAAGTGGCCACCTGGCCAGAGAACCTTCCGGGTAACGAAGTATGTCAGAGCTAAGGACATGTCACAGAGAATGATAGAGGCGTCCGAGGGCGTGGAGGGGGTGCCAGTACCGCGTGCAGGGACTTTGGAAGGCGCTCTCCGTACACAGCGAACATGTAGCGGTAGAACGCATTAAGTGACATGATGTTTCTCTGTTGCAGCGTGTAGAGGTGCCTACAGCTACCTGGATGATGCCTTATACCGCCGAGGTACCGAGGAAATAATACAACTACCAGGGAAAGAGATTCGCAACACACAAGATCCCGCCTGCTGCGGTTTTTTGATGCCATCTGCTGCACCGCATTCATCCTTTCCAATCCACACTCATTGACATAATCATCCTGGAATGTAGTCCTTGATAGCCAGCGCCCCGATGGTAAGCGGCTGAAACCTATAAAAGCTCCTGATATCGGTGATATCGCTCTGCTGTACCTGTGGGGGGAAGTTATAACTCATGACTGACAAAGGGTTTCTCGACCCGTAGACCACGGCGCCGCCCTCAAAGCGCTCCGGGTCTAGTGCGAATTCGTGACGCAGGCCCAGGGTGTGTCCAAGCTCGTGCAAAAAGATGTTTTTGAGGATCTTGCGGTATTCTGCTGTAAACGACAGCTGGTATACGAACAGCGTATTCAGCGCCTGGGAATTTGGGAAGAACGCTGACGCAAGAACCTTGCCCTTGTCGCCGCCGTATTCCAGCACGAATGCTGCATCCTGGAGCTTGCCTACCCACGCAAAGTTGACGCCCAAGTCATAGCTGTTCCATTGCTGCGCTGCCTCCCAGAGACGGAGCGCTGCGAACTGTGCGTCTTCGGGATTGGGGTATCCTCCGGCATACGCCGCGAAGTTGATGGTCGACCCGAATTTCCAGCGAGGTATCTCCGTGAAAACGGCCACAAAGATGGATGCCAGGGAGCTGGGGTCGAACTGCTCGGTCATGCAGTTGTAGTGGTCTTCGAGGCCACTGGCGGCGGTGCCAGGCTCGAGATTTCTGGCGTCGGTAGCATCATAAGTCTGGAGGACCTTCTGGGGATCGAGAACTTCAACCTTTGCGTCGCCAAATTTCTCCTGGATGATTTTCACGGCAGCGTTTCGTTGGTCCTGTTTGGGTTGGGTGGTGTCAAGCGGCAATTGATTCTGAGCCATAGTGAATGGTTGGATGATTTCTCTGGTATTTGCTTGTGGTGATGCTGCTGCTCTTGACGAGGAATACAATGTGGGGTCGGAAATGGTCCCGCACCAGTTGTGGTCTGTTAGCCTGTTTGGGTCCGTAGTGATAGTTTAGAAGGTTGCACCTGAACCTGAATTGGTTGCAAAAACGCTTTTGTTAAGGATGCCTGAGTAATTAAAATTTGTGAAGAACTTCCGTTACATGGCTGATGTGCCTTCCTCCTTTATATTATTTGTTATTTCGTCGGTTGCTAGTTCTGGACATCTTCTTATCATCATGAGATATACATATTGTTATTGGTTTTGTTAATATTTCGCAACTGCATACAGTGTTAAGACCGTATAAGCAGTATTTAGCACTAACTCAACCTTATCTTAATCTTTGTGTAGGAGCGTGGTGTAGCCTTCAGACCGCGCAATTTGTGGCTGTACACTCAGAGCCACCCACGTATGAGGCGGACCCATACTCATGGTATCTACCGCGCCCGAAAGCTCGTGCTATCTCAGGGAATCATTCAACTGAGACCTTCTCAACGCGGTGGTACCTTGATCCGAGTATTCGGATGTGGAGGAGGTGGCTCAATCGTGGTAGCGCTTCGAATAGGGTGGTACACTAGGACGGGACGTTCACGGTGGCCTCGCGCGGTTATCGACGCCTAGTGTCTCTTGCTATGACGTGTTGTTGATGATGATAGTGATTGTCTTGATAGTATGTGGATAATAGATTCTGTGATAAAAAGAAGATGATCATCTTGATAGTCTAGATGATAGATTCGGTGATAAAAAGGAGATGATCATCTTGACAGTATATAGATAACAGATTCTGTTATAATAAGGAGATGATAATCTTGACAGTATATAGATAACAGATTCTGTTATA
This sequence comes from Sordariomycetes sp. S4602, assembly GCA_023628835.1. Lineage (NCBI taxonomy): Eukaryota > Fungi > Ascomycota > Sordariomycetes > Sordariomycetes sp. S4602. The sequence continues at coordinate 140,225 of JAMAJV010000002.1, forward strand.
ATAAGGAGATGATCATCTTGATAGTATATAGATGACATATTCTCTGATAATAAGGAGATGAATATCTTGATGGTATAGGAATGACAGATTCTATAATGACAAGAAGATGATCATCATATCTCCTGTCTCTATTTGGCCTACTTAAGCGTTATTTTCCCCAGGTAGAATATAAAAATTGCTTCTCTAAACAACGTGAAAAAAATCAGACACACCTCTAGGGTTGTGTAGCGCTACAATCCCCCTTGACAAACAGCAAGTGCTGAATTATAGGACCTTCCCAAGTCATTTGTCTTACTTCACCAGAAGTTTGAGTGTTGAGATCTGTATCTTACCCGGTTAGGGGCTCGACTTGACTTGAAACACTAGACAAGTACTAACTCACTATAGGTAGTGCGCAGAGTCGAACTTGGAAACGATCATGTCCCGGGTCACCGAAAGACGCTTCAAGCAAGAGTATTCCTTCAAGGGGGTGACAAAAGGACCAGATGCTTATGCCAGCGAAGTTATGGTAGGTGTGCGACGCGCGTACGTGGCAGCTGCAATCTCAGCCCCATGGGTGCGCATCGCACAATTCGGCGACATCGTCGAAAGAGGACAGGGCACAGAATGGAGGATTGACTACACTCAACGGGATTATACGCTGAACGTACTCCAAGACGTGTCAACTGGAGGAGGCCAAAAATGGGTCAAAGTGCCATTCAATGGACGGGTTCCAGATGGAATCGAGCCAAGGGTTAGATCCGTCCGCTTCCAAATTGACGTTGTCGTGGTAGAGACGCTGTCGAGGGATACAGCATCCATGACTTCAATCGCAGAGTCCGACGAGTCGGTCGATACCGAGGGATTAATCGCTGTCTTTAATGAGCTTGTCAAGCATATTCCAGTGACCACAGAGGCCACTCTTTTGGCTGATGAGGCACAGGGTGCAAGCAAGCCAGCCGCCTAAGAGGGAAAGAAAGAAAAGGGAGGGGGAAATGGGATGTTATAGGGAAACGGGAAATCCAGGCAGGTTGATTTGGAATTTGGATCTGAATTTGATAAAAGTTTGCTTTCTTTTTCGTTCTCGCTGCATGCTTGGCTGATGTAAGAGTTAGGAAGTACAATTACAAGTCAAAAGTTTTGCAACATTTCGTTCTACTTCGATGTGCGCTTTAATAGACCTGCCAGGAATGTGGTGTGTGCTTGATATTTAGAAAAGCCCATAACCCCATAGCAACTTCCTCCGGTCGATTCTTCACTTTCCCACGATCGTCCATGTTGTGGCAGTAAGCTACTAGCGCCAGGGGCGAACCGCGCAGCTCAGAGTTTCCGCTCAAATAGTGGAAACGAATGAATTAGGAAGCATGCCATCACAAGCAATATAACAAGAATAGCTCGGAAGAACCCCTAGAAGTTGCAGAAAACAGCGTGGCAAAGGTGAGGTGCCCAACGGGCTTACTAACCCGATAGGGCATTTTGCTCCGGAAGCCTCGGCATGTGCCCCTGTCACCCCGCGCCCCGCATTCTCCAGGCGCATCCGTCAGCCAATTACGCTAATCGCAGTTCAAACCTCGGGACAGAGGAGCATGCATTGCGTTTCCAAGATATTATACACGACGACCTGTTCATTCAAACTCCCAAATGACTGCTTTCTGTCTGCCTTCCTCATAAATTCCAAGTATAGACACCATGCCCGAACGAGCCTCCGCCGCGTCCGTCACGAAGCGTCGCGTGTCGTCGCTCAGTGAGCAGCTTGTCGCGCCCATCCCCGACCAAGGCACCTTTGAGGGAATCCCAAAGCTTAAGAAGGTGGCTGGCCCCTCGAATGGCCCTAGAGCAGCAGGGAAGGTAGTCATCATCACCGGTATGCATCCCCCCTTCCTACGCCGCTTTATTTACCCCCGCTGTCCCCATACTCTCCTCCCCAATCGTGTCCCCTTCCCTCCCCCTCCCTCTAACAAACCCAAAACAGGCACCAACAGCCCGCTCGGCATTGGCCGCGCCACCGCCCACCAGTTCGCCCAAAACGGTGCCCGCGCCATCTATCTCTGCGACTTTGCAGACACCCACCTCGAGACCCACAGGCGCGAGATCCTCGCCCTCTACCCTTCCGTCGAGATCCACACGCGCCGCTTCGATGCCGCGGACCCCCCGAGCGTGAAGGCCGTCATCGACGACGCCCTCTCCGCCTACGGCCGCCTTGATGTCTTCTTCGCCAACGCGGGCACCGTCGGTGTCCCCAAGCTCTTCACCGAGGTCGAGCCGGAGGCGTTCATGCAGACGATGAAGACGAATGCTCTCTCCGTGTTTCTAGCTGCCAAGTACTCTGCGCCGGCTATGCAGGTGACGTCTGCCGACAAGAAGTACCCGAGCGGGAGTATTATTGGTACTTCATCCGTGGCGGGATTGCGGTCAAACGCAGGATCCACCGACTACTCGAGCTCCAAGGCAGCGGTGGTCTCACTTGTGCAGACGGTGGCTTTTCAGCTTTCGGGTACGGGGGTGCGGATCAACGCCCTGTGCCCGGGAGTCATCGAGACGGGCATGACGGCGCCCATGTATGAGGCTGCGAGAGAGAGGGGAACGGAGTCGAAGATTGGCCAGTTGAACCCCCTGAGGCGGGGTGCCCATGCGGACGAGGTGGCGAGGGTTGCTCTGTTCCTGGGGAGTGACGAGAGCAGCTATGTTCACGGGCAGGCGTGGGCGGTAGATGGGGGGTTGAGTGCGGGTCATCCGTATGTGATGGGGAAGCTGGCGTAGATAGAGGAGTAGGGTAAGGCGGCTGACCGTCATTATAAGTCCGACCAGCAGAGCTATGGGCACTCGGGAAGCGAAGGTGAAGTGTGGATATGAAGCCAAAAGAAGGGTAAGTTGATTTAAAGGCTAATGAGTGTAATCGTTAAACATCAAGTAGCATTATCTCGAGAGCGAAGACTGCCCTGCTATCTATAGATGCACCCGTGGATGAGACGGCAGTTTGCTTCCTAGATAACGCAATAGAATTGCCCAAAATCACTGATCTCTCTCTCCATCCTGTCAAAGGTCGACGCAAGTAAGCTAACTAACCCGAAATAATCCTGGGTTATTAGTTCGGCTAATCAAGACGTGACTCGGTTAGCAAGTAATGAGATAAAACACAAGGTAGAGAAGAATATAGGTATGAGACAAAGGAGAGACTTACAACGCAGTAGCCGTAGCTCCCACCAGGACACCCGCAGACCTTGTTCTTCGAGCAGTATGCCTTGGAATGGTCGTCGTTCTCCTCCTCGCAGTGGCACCAGCTACCACCGCCACAGCCACAGGTCCGGGTAGATGTGCACGGGCAATAGATGGCGCGGGGGAAAAGATCGGCCGCGGCGCGGCTCAGATTGGCGCCGGGGTCGTCGACGTCCGGGGTGGCGGCACCCATCGCCGTGGCGGACACGGCGGCGACGACGAAAGTAGTGACGGTGAAACGCATGGTGGAGGGCGATAACTAGCTCTTGGGCAGCGGTAAAGAAGCGTGCGAGATATCTAACCTTGTAGATAAAAAGATCAAGTTGTTGGTCTACAAAGCGGATGAATAACTGGGAATACTGAACCCTTTCTTTATAGGCACAAGAGCGTCGCCAACTCCCTTTCCAAAAAGGGCATCTGAACGTATTTTGTTCCGAATTGCCTCTTCGTGCACAAGAATCTCGAAGGATTAATCCTATCGCCGAGATCGCCGCAAGGCTTCGCTCGTATCCTCTAAATCCATGTGGATGTATTTCACCACCAATTGTCTCCCATTGGTCAGGGTTCTGAAGTCCTTTTACCAAGATCGTCGCAGCGCCCAGCTCCGCCACGTCCATGCATGTAAGCCCGTACCACAGAAACGCCCACATTTACGATTCTGGAAGTCTGAAGTACCTGCATGATCCGGTCGAGCTTGCTCCCAACCAGTAGACGTTCCGGACAACACCTAGACGTCGTTTAAACAGCCATCGGCTACATTGCCGAGGGGCCGAAGGAGCTCCACATGCCGCAAGGGATCCTGTCGACTCGCATCCAATCGAAGACGCACACGCGGATTTCGCCACATATCTGTCCGACGCAGACGGTGTAGATCCTACTTAACTTGGAAACGGCTCGACTCGGGAACCGGGCTTGCTGGTTATACGACAGGGAGGCTTTGAATAGCCCTTCCTCCGCCAAGGATACTCTCGTGGTTCAGTAATCCCAGGACGAAGCGGTCTTCCTGCAGTGCCGCCCGACTACCGCAGATCATGACGTAGAACTCACGCAGCGCTCGCTTCAAGGCTCTAATAATAGATAGAAGAAGGAGTCGCGAATTACCTGCTGCCGGCGAAAAGTAGCTGAAGTCACATGTACGATCCTCCTCACCACCCTGCCCACAGCCACCACCGGATCTCCAACAGAAATCCGCAAGCTTCACTTCAGCCAGGTTATGGATTCGGACTGAGAACCATGGAAATAGCAGACCATCGCGTCACTCCCGCCACCGCGAAAGGACCCAATCGACGCTTCAGAGGTGCAACGTTGCATCTGCTTCCCTGCCAATGGAATGTGATAACGGGCTGTTTGGGTCATGATGGGTCAAGGTCCAGGGCACACCCGCAGCAGTATGATCCTTGTCTCCCCCAGGGTGGTTGGATTGGACAGCAAGGTCTTAATCAGCTTCAGTAAAGCTCACATACTGCCCACCAGATCGTCGTTTCCCACCGTCATCGTGCTTTTCTTCCAAACAGAGCTCCTGTGAACTCACTGTATAGAAGCGATTTAATGGGAGAGGGCACCTATAACTGCTACGCACACCCCTTGTACTCAGGCATATGGTACCTTGGCTTTACTCGTTGGCATCAGTGACGTTTCCTTGTGCGAGTGTTGCACTTGTATTGGGGGGCGCTCGGCCCGCCGAGCCCCCCTGTATATTAATCCGTAGGATACATTCCAACATCTGTCCCACCCATAAATGAAAATAAGGGCACATCTTCCGTAAACGCGAAGTCATTCATCGTAAAGGTTGAGAGAAAGTCAATGGAGTCGTGGCTCCTATCACACAGCGTATCATCTCCTCCGCCCATACTTTGAATGCCGTCTAATTGCCCCACAGGATTTCCGTCTGCCGCGGTTGGAGATACTGGAGAGAGGTTCCCACAGCGGAGGTCACGGGCTGTACCACTGTGGTCCGTCTTATTATAATACTCTCCGCAAGGTTCTCCCGGTTGAGTATTTGACGGCCAACTCCGGCGTCCCTGAGAGTCGTCTTGTTGAACATCGCCGAAGATATCCGTCACATGCCTGGTCGTCGACTTCAAGAACGCGTCAGCCCTCTTCTGCGTGTAGAGGCCGACGGCATCTTTCAGGCGGCAGCAGACGTCGTGGTATCGCGCGGCGTGGGGGTTACCGGGGCTGAAGTGGCGCAGGATAGCTATCGCCGAGTCCAACGAGTTCCCAATGGGCCAGCCCTGCTGGTCGTAGTCTCCGAGGTAAGCGTGTCCCAGCGCGAGGGCGGAGACGAAGACGCTATTAATGATAAGCGGTTGCCGTTTCGGCATGGATCTGTCAAACGCAATGTCGCTTGCGAGAGCAATTCCCTTGACGGCCGAGTCGACACATGCGTCCGCGTAGGTCGAGACGTTATCAGGCGTCCGGCCGATACATCGCTTTCGGCTTGCTTGAGCCTGATGGGCTCCGACCTGGACGGACAGGAACGGCCGCGAGAGGAGGATGATCGAGTAGTAGTAGGCCATGGTCACTATTCGAGACCCCAGCTTCTGCGTAGATGCGTTCACATCCGGCTGGTCCCTTGCCAAGCCGTCGATCTTCAGGATGGATGGCAGTTCCGCCGCCCACAGACGGTGCTGCTGCGATATGCTCGCCGCGAGGTCAAGTGACACGGCCCTCTTAGAATACACCTCGACTAGAATCCGCTCGAAAACGAGGCATATCCGGAAGATTGCTGAAGATACCTGGCATGACGCCAATGCGTTGGATCTGTCCTTGACAGGTCGGGATGTTGCCTCGGTAACGTTACAGTCGGCCTCCGAGGTGGCTGGCGGCCGCCCCATCGACGCACTGAGGAACAGATCGCAGACCCTTAACGACTTCCACGCGCGCTCCCTCTCAATTCCTGCCTCGCGCACAAACGCGCTGTTGGTCTCGTGGCGGTGTATCCCAAGCGCGTAGGCAGCCCGAGTGGCGATGCCGAGGTGTGTGAAGGCGCCGTTGCCCCTGCAGGACGCCATCATGTAGTAGGATATTAAACAAAAGGTCTGGACTGTCAACAGGCTAGGCTCGTCCATGAGATGCATAAAGGCGAGCTGTCGGCCGTAGTTGAAGTAGCTCTCCGCCATCGTTTCCTCCCGACCGCTTGACGCTCTGCTCAGAATGCCGATGGATAGAACAATGAAGATGACGGGTGACTCCGGCCTGTCCCTCCTATTGTGGTCGGCAACCCAATGGGGCAGCTTGTCCTCAATCCACGAAGCATCAAACAGATCGACAGTACCGCTGACTTGGAGCTGGAACTGCCCCACGAGGGTGAGACACCATCCGAGTTCGGGTTGTGGCTCCGGCTCCAGATGGGTGCCGAGGGGGTTTCCCACTCCTTTCTCGTACATCTGATGCTGCAGGGGGTCGTCGGCGAAGATGCAGGACCCAATGGCGTCCGCGACGGATCGTCTAACGATTTCGAGATACGAGACGGAGCCCGACTCGCCGATGTAGACTAGATTTAAAGCATGGTCAGCGGCATTCCCGAGGCAAATGTTGCGGCGTGGAAGTTTTCCGACTAACAGGATTTCCCCCTTCCGTCTCCCAGCAGCCGCGACTGTTTGGGGATCTGCGCACAGTCCAAGCTGGCGGTCTCGGTAGGGGAAAGCGGTTCGGGCGGAGGGCCAAGGAGCGTCTCGATGCTACCGAGTGACCCGGAGTTCGTTTGTCGCGATGGTGACGGCGACGCGGTCGGCTGGTGCGCCCACGATGTCACCGAGTCGGACCGCCGTGCTATGCCCGGTGTATATCGGCATCCTGCACCCGCGTTACGCGATGCGCAGTGTTTGCATGGAAAGTTGCCGTCGCATTTCTCCTTGCGCCTCCTGCAGATATCGCAGGCCCGCGAGACTCTCCTGCGTTCATGCGCGCTGACTCGAGGGCGGGGCATGTTCGAGGGAGATATAAGGATTAAATAGGACTGAGAAGGGGGAGCATCTTCGAGGGGGTATAAGAATTAGATTAGGTTGAGAAGAAGGAGCATCTTCTGTCGAACTTCAGAGAATAGGCGAACGTAAAACAAGTGTCAAGTATAAAAGCTCTTGCAAGGCACCCCCGAATCTGGGGTTGGAGGGGATGGCTGGTTTATGCATTACAGCCAAACGACGGGATATGGAGGCACCCCGCACTCGCTCGCCCACTTTCCCCACACTACGATGTGGCGACCGGCATACTAACTAACCAGTTATAGTAGATTTGGGGGTGGATATTGGAACTACATACGAATGTAGCTAGGCTCGCCCTCCAGTCTAGTCCGAAGGGCGTCCATTGGACCGAGACCAAGAAATATTCCCACAGTATCTCGTGCATGACGTGACGAACTGTACAAAAGTACCATGCAAGCCATGTTCATCAGCTTCATGCTTGCCCCCTACGATGCAAAACCAAGACATTGCAGCTAGTGTTCATAAGTGTCTTGAGGATAAATAACAGCTTTGACGACCTTGCCACCCAAGACGTCGTCCAGCGCTTTTTGAGCGTCGGATAGCGCATACCGATGTGTGACGCAGTCGGCAAGAGGAAAAGCCTGGTGATGCGCCTGGACAAGTCTGATGGCTTGGTAATAACTGGACGGCGAGCAGTACGTCGAGCCAACCAGCCTCAGGGCCTTGCGCACAACGTCGAACGGAGATATCTGGGCCTTGCTCGAGCCCGCCCACGTCCCCACAAGCAGATACTGTCCACTGCGAGCCAAGAGTCCCATCCCCTCCTCGAACGCCAATGTAGAGCCGCTACATTCGATGACCAGATTCACGCCTCGCTCGCCGACAATCGCCTTGATGTGCTTTTGTCTGTCCTCCACGGTTTTCAGATTACTGTCTCTCATGTTCACTGTGGCCGTGGCCCCAAAGGCTCGAGAGCGCTCAAGGCGAGCCTGATTAGCCTCGATGCAGACAATGTTCGCAGCTCCACCGAGCTTCGACAGCATGATGGCGGCTAGTCCGACGGGGCCGGCACCCTGGACAACGACGTTGCAGCCGGGGGGGATGCCGCCGAGATTGTCCACAGCTTGAAGCATGGTGGGTAGGGCGCAGCCGAGAGCGATGTAGGCATCCAGGGGCACGTCTTGGTCGACCCGATAAAAGGAGTTGTTCGGCATGAGCGTCGCCACCTGGGTATAGGATGCCCAGACCGCGGCTTGGTCCGCCGGTGACCAGAAGGTGCCGTTCTCGCACGCGGTCATGTCGAGCGTGACGGTGCAGTCGTAGCAGGCGTGGCAAGGCCTGATGGGGTTCCAGTACACAACGTCGCCGACCGCGATGGGGATGCCGGCGTGATCGGTCCTCACGCCTTGTCCTAACTCGATGACCTCTCCGAGGCCTTCGTGGCCGAGCACCACCGGGCCAGGAATCTCGACGTCTCCCGCTGCTAGATGGGCGTCTGTTCCGCAAACACCAGCTCTCAGGACTTTAATGTTGATGCATCGCGGGGCCGGTGGTGAAACGCTGCGCACCCGCAGCTCGACCGGCGCTCCTCGACCGGGGAGCACAGCTGCGCTTGACTCGAGGATTCGTGCCATTGGGTCCGCCTATGTGAGGTAGAAATCGGCCACGAGGATGTAAATGATATTATTTCGGAGGGCTTCCGGGTGTTTCCGAAAGGGCCTAGGTCTCGAGAGTGCTGAATGGAGTTCTAGTAATACTTGATCCCGCCTTGATTCACAACAGGCTTGGAATGTCCAAATCCCACTAGTGTTTATATGATCTGCGCTTCCCCTCGATCCAATCTGGCCGGCAGACTCGCCAAGAACCCATGGTCCATGTACCCCGGACCGTGCACGTCGACAGCACACTCGGATGCGGGGAAGGCGGAGTGATCTGCGCCCCGGACCGGGGGTGGATCCGGTCCCGGATCGTGAACACTGTCTCGTTCTCAGCTCTCTCCGTGCTTCTTCGCTTCTCTTCGTTACAAACATTTGGATAATACCTTATGCAGCATTGTATATTTATTCGGTCCGCCACCCCCACCGCAACGACGCGGGTGTCATACTAAATCTACCCTATCGCCACGATATTTCATTGCGGTTATAACTCATAGGTCTTTTTTTCTAGCCCATACTTAGACAAGATCAAGAGACGATGGCTTCACTACCCACCAGAAACATCAATGCGACGCCAAACCTGAAGGTCCCTACAAAGCGGCTTGAGCAAAAGGCCGCCGGGGATCCCCTCATCCTGCCCCCAGGAGTCAGCTCATCCGACTTCGCCCAGTTCCTCGAGCGATGCCGAGCGCTGTGCGGTGCCGACAACGTCAGCGTCATCGAGCGTGAGGATCAATTGGTGGACGGGTCCTACCATGAGCCGAACAAGACACACGATATGCACCACATCCTTGACAAGACACACTTCGTCTGCTCGGCCACGGTCAGCCCGCGTAATGTGCCCGAGGTCCAGGGGATGATGCGTCTATGCAACGAGTTCGACGTCGCCGTGTGGCCTTTCTCTATTGGGAGGAACACCGGCTACGGCGGCGCGGCGCCACGCGTGCCCGGAAGCATATGCCTTGAGCTAGGGAAGCACATAAACCGCGTCATAGAGGTGAACACCGAGGACGCATATGCCCTTGTTGAGCCAGGCGTCACCTATCAGGACTTGCATGACTACTTGGTGGAGCACGACCTGAGGAAGAAAGTCTGGATGGATGTACGTCTTGCCTTGCGCAACAGCCCCTCTTTAAGGGGGTTTAGACTGTACTGACGGAAATTCTTCAGGTCCCCGACCTGGGCGGCGGCTCCGTGATTGGCAATGCGATTGAAAGAGGCGTCGGCTACACGCCCTACGGAGGTCGGTACTTTGACAGCTACCCACTCATGGCGATCCTCATTCTAACGCGGGGTCTCCCTTACGAAAGACCACTGGATGATGCATTGTGGCATGGAAGTTGTACTGCCCAACGGCGAGCTTATGCGAACGGGGATGGGCGCGATGCCTGATCCCACGCAGGGGTCGACAGAGGGGCTCAGCCCGGACCAGCACCCGCCTAACCGCTCATGGCAGCTGTTCAATTACGGATTTGGTCCGTACAACGACGGAATCTTCTCTCAGAGTAGCCTCGGGATTGTGGTCAAGATGGGAATCTGGGTTAGTCTGCCCTGCCAAAGCTTATTGTCTATAATCCTTCTATCAAGCGAGGACCGCCGACAGTTAACATCACGGCCGTATAGCTCTTGCCCAACCCGGGCGGTTACCAAGCATACATGATTACTATTCCAAGGGAGGAAGATCTTCACCAGGCGGTCGAGATCATCCGTCCGCTCCGAACAGTGAGTTCCCACAACCCCGTAAGGGCCGAGACGGGGTATAGCTTCTAACACCAGCCCCAAGCAAAACGTCTTACAAAACGTGCCAACGCTGCGATCTGTCCTCATGGACGCCGCCGTGGCCAATCCGAGGGAGCACTACTTGAAGGAAGACCGGGCCTTCACGGAGGCGGAGCTCGACAAGATCTGCAAGGACCTCGACCTCGGCCGGTGGAACTTCTACGGCGCCGTCTACGGCCCTGATCCCGTCCGAAACGCGCTCTGGGGCGTCATCAAGGAAGCGTTCTCCGCGATCCCCGGAGTGAAGTTCTTCTTCCCCGAGGACCGCACGGAGCCCTACTCCGTGCTCCGCACGCGCGCGCTGACGCTGCAGGGGATCCCGTCGTACGACGAGCTGCGGTGGGTCGACTGGCAGCCGAACGGGTCCCACCTCTTCTTCTCCCCGATCGCGAAGGTGTCCGGCGACGACGCCATGAAGCAGCTCGAGGTGACGCGCAGGCGCTGCCTGGAGGCCGGGGTGGACTTTATTGGCGACTTCCTGATCGGCATGCGGGAGATGCGTAAGTTCGAACGCTACCACCGATGCTCTACCCTTTCCCTACCTTGGGAATTCTTTCAAGCTGACTGGGGCGCGCAGACCACATTGTGTGCATCACGTTCGATAAGTGCAGCGAGGAGTCCAAGAACCGTGCTCGCTGGCTCATCGAGACCCTCATCGCGGACTGCGCCGCGCAGGGCTGGGGCGAGTATCGCACGCACCTGGCTGTCATGGATCAGATTGCCAACACGTACAACTTCAACGACAACGCGTTGATGAAGTTCAATGAGCAGGTCAAGAACGCTCTCGACCCCAAGGGCATATTGGCCCCTGGGAAGAACGGCATCTGGCCGCAGACTTACGACAAGACGGCCTGGGCTATCACCCCGAGCGCCGTCCTCGGCGGTTCAAGGCTGAAGAACTAGCGTCTGGTTATAGTTTCAAGTAACACGAGCACACTCATTACATTTATTACATTGAAGTGTTCAGCATTATTGCCTCCTAGTCGTTTCGTGGTTTTCGGTGACTGGGTGCCCAGTGTTAGGAGTCTGTATTTTGCAACCTCCATGTATTCTGTTCCAAACCAAAAAAAGAAAGGAAAAAGAAAACAAAATTAGAGGTTGTCGTACCGCAGTGCACCTGTGAAGGTGGGATAGAGCGCATCAGGAAACAGCCGCTAGAAAACCCACACATAGTATCGATTCTAGAACTGTGTTGCTCACGGGACACTTCACTAATTACATGCTGATTATACGCATTATCAATCTGGGATGCTCTCCTTGTTGTGATTGCCGTGCACATGTCGTTCCAGAGTGGACTTGCCTACGCTCTGGGTTTAAATTGTGAACTGACTATTCCTATGGCGCACGAAGGAGAACTTGGTCAAAGAATGACCCTATACTTTCCGCTTCATCCATTCCCATAGCGGTGGCAACATAGCCATCTGGCCGGACAACAACGATGGCCCCAGCGTCTTCACTGACGCCGTATCTTGCGTACAAGAGATCGCCGTCTACAGGCCCGTGAAGCGTCATTTCACCAAATTCCTTGAGGCATCCTGGCACATCCTCCCATTCGAAGCTTCGTCGCTTGAAGGGATGTAGGGCGACCAGCTCAATCAAGCCCTCAGGATAGAGCGGGATGACCTTTCGACAAAGTGTGTCCAGAGCTCGTGCGCAGAGGCTTCCAGGGGTCTTCAGGCCATATGTCGTAAAGACAAGAATTCGGTAGCGGCCCGTGGTGGGGAAGTCGTCTTGTAGATGCCTGAGATTCGAGTCGGCGTATCGCCTGACCACGGAGTCGAGCAGCCTCCTTCCCGGTCTTACGATACCGCTAAGGTAGTCATCTCCCTGGATGCAGGTTGGACGGGGTGTCATGTGGTGGTCGACGATGATGCTGCCGGGGTATTCGACTCCGCAGCCACTGGTGAACCCGCTCCCGTCACTGAAAACCTTGAGGAACTCTTCGTGGGTAAGATCTTCCACCGACTCTTCTGAGCCGATCTGCCCCGAGAACATGGATGAGAATTTGGTGTCGAACTCGATGAGCTGTCTTGCCACTGTGAGACGCTCGTGCTCGAAAGTGCTTAGCACTGACTGTCCTTGGGTTGGAGAAGGTGGGCTTATGCCTTGGATGGCGTGGGCTAGTTTCCAGGAGAGATTGTACGAGTCCATCATGGACACGTTCATGCCCTGGCCCGCCTTTGGACTATGAGTGTGGCATGCTGCGCTCAAGTTAGCGAAGAAGCTTCACATTTGAAACTGAAAAGGCATACCATCCCCAACAATGAAGATCCTCTCCAGCCCGTTCTCATCCGCTAGGGTAAATTTGTCTGTCATCCTCTGCCCAATCTGGTACGCTGCCCACCAATCCACAACGGTGCCCTCCTTGACATGGATCGAGTACGGGGCAAAAACTCGTTTGGCCTGTGCCATGATGCTTTCGAGAGTGATGGCTGCCCGCCTCACCCTCGACTTGGCCTTCGCCATCATCGAATCATCGTCTTCTTCTGCAGGCTCCTCGTCCTTGACTTGGACATACAGACGCGTAAGATAATTTCCGGTAGAGATTCGTTCTCGAGGGATGATCATGACTGATCCCGAATCTGAATGGATGGCACACCGCTTCCTGACGTCGGGGAAATTTGTATCGGCGACGAAGTCGACGACCCCCCAGATGTGGTCCGTCGTGTCACCCTTCAGGTCCAGGCTCATACTCTGCCTTACTTGGGAATGGGCGCCATCAGCGCCCACCATGTGCTTCGCTCTGACAATATTCCGCGAAGTACTCCCATCATCGTGGACAGATTCGATCTCGATGCGGACGGGGTACTCGGGGTCCGCGGGTGCATCCAGGGAGAAATCGATGAATCTGGATGAGCGGTGGATCGCTCCCGGCGCATAGAGATGGATGTCCTGCTCTAGAATCCGCTCAATGCGCCCCTGATGGATGGTGACCTCGTGCATGTAGCGTGCCGGCACAGCAACATCCGGGACGAATGAAGTGCGTTCTATACCAGCCTCCACGCCGCTCTTGGGGTTCCAAAACGCCACCTCGGACATGTGGCATCCATGTTCCAGGATCTCGTGCGCAAGATCAAGACTCTTTAGGACTTCAAGGGTGCGAGGCTGCAGGCCGTCGGCCTGGCCGGCCTTCAGCGTGCCCGGCTTCTTGTCAAAGCACGCCACGGAACCGCCGAGGCCATATCTCGCCAGTAACAGCGTAAGCAAAAGCCCGGACGGACCAGCCTAAAAGGGCCCCTGTTAGTACTGAAGTATACGGATGGAAAGATTATAGAAGGCTAACCCCGATAATGACGACCTCATAACGCTCGGGCCCATGTTGGGGATTGGCGGGTGTCGGTGTTAGTCGAGGCAGTGGTGGAGCACGGCAGGCATGGATGCGAAGGTCGCGGCTAGCATCTGCCTCTTCTTGGAAAACGGGCATCCTGACAGGATTTGGAATCGCTGACTAGATTTTCGAGGGAAAGACCAGATATCTTCCGTGCTGAATTTGAGTGCGAAATATGCCAAATCGAGGTCCAAAAGAAATCACTGGTTTATGCTATACTCACTGGGCTCATCCAAGCTCAGCGCATATTATCATAGAACATCTCAGCTACGAAAGGAGTTGGGTGGCCGCACAAGTGGAGCCGGGACCTCAGCTGGGATTGGCTGGAAAAGTGATCAGCACACAAGCATCGGATCGGATGCGTTCTCGGATGCGTTCCGGGCGGCATCCGGCCGGTGCTTGCCAAGGTTACATATGTTGTGGAGAAAACTTGGAGGAGCGCTGGCGGGCAGGCAGATTTGGAGATGTACCGGGTCGGACACCCAGAGTATGTACCGGCTGCCATTGAAGCCATTCTCGATCTGTCCGTGCTGTCCGTGTCGAAAGTGTCTTGTGGCAGGTGTCGGCATACTGCATATCAACTCCACAATCTCTTCACTTCTATTTCCAACTTTGAATAATTCTCTTTTCTCGATTCGTCGTCTGGATTACCCCAACCATGGCCTCGACCAGCGCCGCGCCGTCTACCAAAGATCTCACGATCGACAACGTCACTCAGAATGTCCACCTCATCAACTCTCAATGTCCAGACAGGAGGGCAAAGTACCTCTTCGAGAGGCTGGTAGCACACCTTCATGACTATGTCAGAGAGACACGGCTTAGTACCGAGGAGTGGATGACGGCCATACACTTCCTTACGGCCGTGGGGCAAATTTGTACCGACGTTCGCCAAGTGAGTATCCGGATCGAGGCCTGCATCCCTCACCACGCGAAGAGCTAACAGATCAAAGGAATTCATCCTTCTCAGTGACGTCCTTGGTGTCTCTCTCCTCGTGGACTCGGTGGACCACCCCAAGCCGGAAGGCACCACAGAAGGGACTGTTCTTGGACCTTTCCACACGCACGACGCCCATGTGGTTCATAACGGCACCTCCATAGCGGGAGATCCGGACGGCGAATCATGTCTCGTCCTCTGCACAGTACGGGATAGGGCTGGGAATCCCCTGGCGGGCGTCAAGATTGATGTCTGGGAAACAGACTCAAAGGGCTTCTACGATGTGCAGTATGAGGGTCGCGACAACCCAGACGGACGAGCCATCCTAACCAGCGATGACGATGGCCGCTTTTGGTTCAAGGCAATCGTGCCTGTTCCCTATCCTATTCCACACGACGGACCAGTAGGAAAGATGCTGGAGTACCTCAAGCGACATCCCTATCGCCCAAGCCACATGCACTTCATGTTTGCAAAGGACGGCTACGACCCGCTGATAACGTGAGTACTGAACATCTCTGCTTCAATTTATCCCGGTGTAATTAGACACTAAAATTTCTTCTATAGCGCTCTGTTCCTCCGGGATGACCCCTACGAGAGCTCCGATGCCGTTTTCGGCGTGAAGAACTCTCTAGTGGTAGATGTTAAGCGGGTGGAAGAGGCGGCTGTAGCTGAGAAGTACGGCGTAGACACGGGAAGTGCGTTGTTGGCGTACGACTTTGTCCTGGTGCCCGAAAGCGAAGCGCTGGAATTGAGGGAAAAGCGAGCTGCGGATGCTATGGCTGCGCAGGGCAGGAAAGTTGTATTCTTAGACGGATTGCCCGTGCCCGAGGTGGATTGACCGGGATTTGTTAAATGACACTACACGCGTCCACCATAACCTTCAAGGATTTTATCAGCCAAATGAAGCAGGGTCCGCTGGATACGCAGAGTGACCCATCCAGGGACAACCTAGGGAATCGTCGGTTATCTAAGAGCCGGAAGCGGTAGAATAGGGTGACATAGTTCACAGAAACATGGCCGTTGGATGGCCGGGTACATTTTTGTTTAGGATATTATACCTTTTTCCAAGAATTTATGGGAGGAATTTGGTGTCAGTCAAGACGCAGCAGACATCGGTCTGAGTTGAACTTGCTCACTATGTTGCACACATAACGGGTCGAACACGTGTTCTCCATATAATAGAATAGTTCATATATAAGTTCTTAGTGCGTGAAGGGTCTCTTCAAGTAGTGATCTGTCTCCTCTGGGAATGGTTCCTTAGGGATATCCATAAGCTCTGGCTGCAAGAAGTGCGCCAACTCGCCAACACCGCCATCCAGCTGCGCAACAGACCACCCATTCCCAAGCCACGCCAGTCGGTTTGACTGCCCCGTGCTTGAATCCTCTCCCTCATAAACGTAGCTGAAATCCTCCCACCGTGGTGACCGCAGCGACTCCATGGCGTGCAGCGCGCTCCCCGGCCAGACCCCGGAGATCCGATCGCCCTTGCCACCCTCACTGCGGTACCAGCTGCTACACCCATCCAGGTACACCGTCCGCTTGAAGTACTCCGTAGCGTGCTCCTGGAAATCCCGAACCCGCTGCCCCTGGACTTCCATCTTCTTGATGTTCTCCTTCTGCATCTTGCGGATGCATTTGATGATGTAGTCGCCGCTGCTCTCAATCATCGGCGTGAGGGGGCCGGTCCCGATCGCCGCGTTCGGACCGAGCATCATGAAGTAGTTGGGGAAGCCGTCGGTGGCGAGGGAGAGATACGTCTCGGGGAACGGTGTGAATCTTTCCTCTATCGTCTTCCCGCCCACCCCGGCGACGCGGAACGGCGGAGGGGCTGACGTTCGGAACCCGGTCGCGCAGATCAGGACGTCAAAGTCCAGCCTCCGCCCGTCCTGCAGCTCGATCCCCGTGGCGTGAGCCCTATGGATTGGAGTGCTGACAACCTCGACGTCGTCTTCCGCGAGCGCCTCGAGGTATCCCGGTCCGGGGGTGAGCCGCCGGCATCCAACACTAAAGTCAGGGACGAGCGTCTCAAACACCTCCGGCTTCTTCGCCAGCCGCTCGCGCATGAGCTTCGTGAAGTCTTCACGGGCGTGGCGTTGGACATTGGAGTCTTTGAGTGTCAAGGCGTGAATCGAATTCGCATCCCGCTCGAGGATTGTCCGGAACTGGAGATAGTAGCTCGGGTCGGACGAGAAGCGCGCCCGCTGTTCAGGGGTGACTGTCTTTTGTTAGCTGCAGTCAAAAAGATGAAGGGGAATAGAAAAGAAAGCACCGCTTACTTACACTCGACATTTTGAAGGCCAAGAAGGTCCATGGCGTTGTCTCCGAAGGGCCTTGCTATCCACGTCTTGCTTCTGATGAAGTTGGTGATCCGAGCGCCTCGGAGCTTCTGTAGCGCCGGCACGATCTGGATGGCGCTGCTGCCGCCACCTATGATACCAATGCTCTTGCCCTCGAAGCTCTGCCTGGAATTAACGTGTAAGCATAAAGGTGGCACTCGAAGTAAGGTTTTGGAGACTCACCCTTCGTCCCACGCCGCGGAATGCATCACGGGGATTTTCATGTCTTCCAGCCCCGGGACATCGGGCCAGTTGATATCATTAAGCGATCCGCGGGCGCTTATCACCACGTCTGCTCTATCCACGAACCTGGTCCCCGTCGTAAGGTCTTCCACGGTGACGGCCCTGTAGTTGTGAGTTCCTGTTCCGGGGGAGTCATCCCAACGGCCGGGAAATGCCCTACCATTTCGCTGCATCCTCCTGCCACTCAACGTCCACGACCTTGTGCGACAGCTTCAGGAACCTATCCACCGAGTATCGCTTTGCCACGGTAGTGAGGTACTCGCGAATCTCCGGTGCGGCGGCGTAGAATCTGCTCCAAGATGGGTTGGGCGCAAATGTGTACTGATAGGAGTGTGCTGCAAGCCCAAGTCAGGAGATATCTCTCTGTTAATATATGTCCCTAACCTACAGGGAATGTCGCATGCGCATCCGGGATACCTATCGTTTTAATCCGTTAGCAACTGTCAGGGTTTCGCCAGAGACGAAAATAGCCAAGCCCTACCTGTTCTCGTACCAGGTGCCCCCTACACCCGCATTCTTATCGTAAATGCAAAGCTCGACATTGCGTAATCTCTCGGGGATTCGGACGCCGCAGTAGATGCCAGAGTACCCAGCGCCGATAACAATGACCCTCATGGGCCGAAGGTTCTCCACTGGACTGTCCTTCAAGATACTGCGATGCTGATTTTCCTCGCCCGGCGGTCCCTGGTTGGACTGTAGCTCTACCTGGGAGGGAACACTGAACGGAGTCATCGCAGCGTTTGTGAAATACCGATCATCGACGTAAGAGAG
The DNA here is from genome assembly GCA_023628835.1 of Sordariomycetes sp. S4602. Lineage (NCBI taxonomy): Eukaryota > Fungi > Ascomycota > Sordariomycetes > Sordariomycetes sp. S4602. The sequence goes on from JAMAJV010000002.1 coordinate 158,392, forward strand.
CTTGAAGCGCCGGGCAGCACACGTGTATCAAACAATGGCGAAGGTGCTGATAAGAGTAGGCTCTTAAATCATCACAGCTGTTAATCCTATATATTGGCACTTCATATCTGCACGCGTTACGACCCCTGTACTCTCCCTGGACTAGACAGGTTAGCTTGCGGGGGTCGTTCATTCACTAGCATGTGCCCGTACCCGACGCCGCTTCCGAACCGATCCGGCCCCACCCCCGGATGCACAAACTACCCCATCATCATCCCCTGGTTACCCCGCAATTACCCCCGCATAGGTCCGGAGAGTCGCCCGGGGTTGATGTAAGGGTGGAGAGCTTTCCGATGGAAGCTGTTACGTCTGGGCCCGAAGCAAAGGAGCGGGGCATCCGGGCGTATCCATGTCCTGTTGGGACTAGTTCAAGGACTAGAGTGTTTGCTGCACATGAGCATATGCGAGCTCTATTCGTAATTCTCTGACACGAGCGAGTGTTGCTGAATAACACCAAGCTATCTACACGGTGTATGAGGAGCATAGTGCAGGCGCGCGAACACTTGACAAGAAGGCCATGGACATATTCTTTTCAGTCGGCTAGGATGGATCCGATGGATATGTCCCACTTTATCACGGTGGCTGATAACATCGGGGAGGTTCCGACGACTTTCATCGTCACGCCGGAGAAGTATCGCCTGAAGATGACGGAGCGGGTTCTCATTTGATGCAAATGGAGGACTTCCTTAGAGACACATGCGAGGCATGAGGTCCATTCTATCTAGCTAGAGGCTGTTGCTTTCCCCATCCCCAGCTGAGGGAAAGTTCTCTGGCCAGCTTCTACGACTGTGAATCCCGACGCTCAATCCGTTGGCTTTTCCCGTAATAACATCTGCCAGTCCGCAACTTGCCCCTCATTTCTAAGGCCTCTTCGCAATGCCGTTCCGTACACGCGCTGCCTTGCGAACGGAATGCTTGCCCACACAGGCAGCTGCTTCTCAAAACAACTCAGTTCCTATAGATGGAGAACGACTAATATAACCAGACCTTGCATTAAGAACATCTCAGAACCACTACCCGGAGGTTTCAATCAAATATCCGCCCTGGCATCCTCGCCGGCAAAAGCCCTCCGGATAAGCTCTCTGACGGGCGCCTTTTCAATCTCGCGCGGATTCCAATAAGGGTTAGCAACAGCTAATTCCGCAGCCCTGTCCACATCACCCTCCTTCAGTCCGTAGTCCGCCAGCGCACGCTTGACACCCAATCTAGCCAGCAGGACGTTGAGTCCCTTGATTGCGTCTCCCTCGGAGTCAGGGAGTGCAGTTGCCAGTTTCTCCATTGCCAACGGTACACTGGGCGCGTTATACGCCAGGGCGTGAGGCAAGACGATGGTATGCGTCTCCGCGTGGGGAAGGTTGAAACTGCCGCCGAGGGTGTGGCAGAGCTTGTGGTGCAGTGACATCCCAACAGACCCCAGGCAGAGTCCGCATAGCCAGGCGCCATACTGCGCAGAGGAGCGTGCGGCTAGGTTTGATGGCTCGTTGACGATGATAGGGAGCGACTCGGCCAGAGCCCTGACACCCTCGAACGCAAGGAGAGAGATGATGGGATTGCCGTTTTTTGCGTATAGAGCCTCGACTGCACACCCCCATGTCAGTGCCTTTGTAAAAGAAGGGGCAAGATTCTCTAGCGTACCTGCGTGTGCGATTGCGTTGACACCGCTGGTAGCGCTCATCTCGGCTGGGAGCGTCATGGTCAAGTCCACGTCATAGATGACTGTCCCAGGGAGGATCTTCGGGTCGCTCCTCGTCTTCTTCTGGCCGTCGGCGCTCTCTCCGAGAATCGGCGTCATCTCAGAGCCGGCGTAGGTCGTTGGGATACATATGTGCGGCAGCCCAGTCCGGATGCTAACAGCTTTTCCGAGGCCGATGGTGCTGCCACCCCCAACCGAAACGATGGAGTCGGCGTTTATGGACTCCACGTAGGCTAGCGCTCTTTCAGTGACGTGGGTTGGCGTGTGCATCGTCGCCTCGGTGAATATACCAGTGGTGTACTGGGCACCGACGCTTGATCGCAGAGTTTGGACATAGTCGGCCTGTTGGGGTGTTGCGAGGAACACCGGAGACTTGAGGTTCTGACGCGATAACTCGTCGGGGAGACTGGCAACGCGTCCTTGGCCAAAGATGACCCGGGAGGGCGACGACGTGTAGACGAAACTGTCCATTGAGTCCGGAGTCGAGAATGGATTTCTGGGTGATTGCCGTACGATCAAGGTTGGCCGAGAGAGGGATGCCTGTCGTGGTATTTGATCCCTGCCTGGCGGGGCTCGTTCCCGTAATAGCGTAAACTCCCCGCTGAGAGCGCGCATATGTCCGCTCGATCCGGTCGCTACCCGGTGCCGGCACGGTGATGGCCCCTCAATTGCCGTTGCAAGGGTCGACCCCACAAAACATGGGGAAACACTGGGTGGCGACCCCCGTTCTGCTCTTTTCTACCCCCCAAACGCCACATGAGGGGCAGAATAGCAGGAATGCGGGGCCACCCAGTTGACCCCAAATATGTTCTGTCTTTCTAAGCGCAATTGGCACTGTTGTTTCCCTAGTACAGGCCACACCAACTCTGGTTGGATCCAGGTTGACCGCTATTGTCTAGTACGTGTGCATCTTGGAGTCGGCGATAGGGGGGAAGAACTAGGTCGGTGCTACCGTGAAGCAGACCCGCGCGAAGCGGATCGGGAGGAGGGATGGCGGTGTTATATGCGGACGCTAGAAGCAAGGCGTATGGAGACCATGTTTTCCGTGTGGGAGAGCGTGCGGGAATCCATCTAAAACCGGGGTCTTCCGTTTGACTTCGTGGATTCCGGAAGCACGGGGCGCCAAAGTCCCTAGCTCTTGGGGGCCGGTGGTGGTCGCGGTGCCACTGCATGTGTCCCCATGTTGGCGCTATCCTGATCGGAATGTTCCAAAAAGCGGCATATTTGTTCTTCCATGAATGGTAGTCTTGGATCATCTCGGATGCAAGGCTCCGGGCTGGCGCCGGTGTTCCGGGATCACCGGTGGGTGGTAGGGACTGCCCCGGTTTACGGTTTACGGCTCTGTTTTCGCCAAGTAGGCGCAAACTCTTGCACCACTCAGAGGGAGGTGTGTAAGAAAAAAACTTCAAAAATAGACGTATACTCTTATGAAATTTATAGTTATCAACTTTGCTCTTAAGTATTCATTCCTCTTCAATATATTCAGCCTGGATCTTTAGGCCGTCGCAATAAGGTCTTGCTTGGTCCTGGATTGTTAGACACCATTGCCATGGTCCAGTGGCCCTGCCTTATTCTTCCGAGGAATAAGCGTGACCGGCGATTCTGCTGGGCGTGCCCCTTCCCCTTTTTGCCCTGGCGGCCCAGGCCGTCAGACTAGGGTGCCATAGTTTAAGACAAATATTTAAGCAATAAAATTAGGCATAAGTGCACGAATGCCATTTATACGCGCACTATCCAATCGACCACAGAAATGTCTTAATCTCTCTTTCCCATCTGTGCCACAGAAATCCGCCTGCTCACGGTAGGAAATTTGTACTTGACACTGCTTTTTGGCTGCCAGCCAATTAGGTTGCCTTGATATTCCGCAGGCTGTGTTCAAGGGCGGGGTTGCTGCCTAAAATGGTTTCAGCGACTCGCAGAGTAATTAAATCTTGGCTGGAGTCACCAAAGAGCCCAAATCCGAATACTGTTTTTGTCGTCCCTTTGCAATAACGCCCCGCCTTATGTGGTATGTCAGGCAGTTGAACAGACCTCAAATTGACGATGTTATGTCGGAAGTGCCGACGCCTTGCCTCGCTATTTTTGTGCTTGCCTGACGAGACAAACCCCTCGCTATTTTTGAGCCTACCTAGAGAGACGAAACACCATTCCACGTATGCAGAACTGCACCTTGCTGTCCAAAAAGGATGCAGAGTCTGCAAGCTATTTCAAACGGCACTTCTTCAGGGATATGCGCATGAACTTCGCTGTTCTCTGGACGAAGCGGAAGCATGTCATTATCACCTTGACCAAGTTTATGCTTCGAAAACAGGAACTCCCCACGAAGTGCCTCGCAAACGGAGAGGAACGTTTCATCCCAAAAAGACAAGACCAAGAAAGCGGTTATCAAGTCGGGCAGCTTTTTTCGTCTGTCCAAGAACATCTGCACCGGACCTCCGATTTACATCGCTGCAATGTGGCGTCAGAGGTGTCCTATACTTACGGGGACGAGAGGGACCCGTTCACATGCCTTTCTTCAATGTTTTTCCCTACCTAGGGCTTTCATCTTTGCTAGGTATGGAAAACAGCTTTCTAACATTTGATGCTATACAATCTCCTAACTGATACAAATAAGGCGCCAACAGCGTAGCAGGAATGCCGATAATGGGAAAGACGCCATCAGTGGCCGCCGATATACCGTTAGCAAGCTCCTGGATTGATTATTGCACGAAAAATCATCCGCTCTGCCTTGCACCGACATCAACGCATTTACCAACGCGGGTACTAGACCTTGAGCCTTCAGCAGTTTCTCAACACGTATGTCTCATTCTTGGCGAAGGGAGAAGAGCTCAATACGCTGCTCTGAGTCATTGCTGGGGTGCCGTTCAGACTTTGAAGCTCACCTCGTCAACAATGCAACAATTCAAGAGACGTATAACCTTCTCTGAACTCCCAAGGACCTTCAGAGATGCTGTTTCTATTGCGAGATCTCTTGGCTTCAAGTATCTTTGGATCGATTCCCTCTGCATCATCCAGGACAACAGCTCGGATTGGGAGAACGAATGCGCCAAAATGGCCGACGTCTATAAAAACGCAACGGTCACTTTAGCTGGCCCAGCTGCAACAGACGGTAGCTCCGGAATCCTTCATTTCCGAACTCACCAAAAGCACGAAGTTGTGGACGTGTCTATTGATGGAACTTCCACCCAAGTCGTTCTTTCATACCTGGGAAACGATCAGTATCTCGAACATTTCGGACCGGAACAGGATTCGACCTGGGCCACAAGAGCCTGGATCCTACAAGAAAGATTACTTTCTCGTCGAATCCTCTATTTCGGGAGCAACAAGATGTATCTCGAGTGCTTCACCAACGTTCGAGTCGAAACCTGCCACTATCCAATTGTTTGGGATTACTCGGAGATTTCTTGCGTCATCAAATGTTCAATTCCTCACATCCGAAATAATTCAGAGCGCTTTCAATATTGGCAAACAATAGTTGATTCTTACTCAGCATTGCTCTTGACAGTCCAGAAAGACAGACTTCCCGCACTCTCTGGCGTCGCTTCGGACTTTCAACAAGCGACGGGCTGCCAATACCTTGCTGGACTTTGGGATGGTAGTTTGCCCAGAGGACTAACTTGGTCTGTCAGCCCCTATGGGAGGAGAAAAGCGTTAACTCCTTTCACCGTTTACGTTGCGCCATCCTGGTCATGGGCATCCAACCCCAATCCAGTGTCATTTGTGCTTCCCACCTACGACTGCGGTTTCCAAGACGATCTCGAAATCCTAAATCACGAAGTCACAGTTGCAGGGACAAATCCGTATGGCGAAGTAAAAAGTGGGTTCCTCGAGGTTCGTGGACGAGCGCGCCAGTTCGCGATTGGAAATGCGCCCTCATCAGCCACGTCGCGCAAGTTACTCCATGTTCAAGACACCGAGGGCAGTTCGGTGGCTCTTTACGCTCCAGACCACCCGTCTAGCGTCACCCAAACACCGTTTTGCGTTTTGCTTCTCTACATTGGCAAGTTTGAATGGGGGGGGAGAGGAGTAGCACTCGCAATTGACGCGGCAATTGGCCATCAGCGTACCTACAAGAGGGTCGGCATAGCTTATACAGAATCCGGGGTGAAAGACTGTAGACTGGCGGAAAGTTTTGATCATGTAAATTGTAGTGCTCTTCGGATTATATAGCTTTGATATCTTCACAGTGGTGATTTACGTTGGGTTCCATAAATGTCAGTGATGCTGAAATTGCTCTGAAACTTCGAGGGAGCGAGGTTCGTGCCCCTTTATGGATGCTGCATGGACACCCAGTGGGCCTTCACCACCCTCCCTAAGGAAACGCGGAAACACGGATCCGCTCCACTCTCCGCCTATTGCCACTCCTTTACTAAAAAGGGTTTCGGTAATTTTCCGGCCACTATGCTCCGACTGCGGGCCTGTAGAATAGTACATTCGACGCACTCGTCATGGTTAACAAAGTATAACGGCCTCTTCTGCATCTGGGCCCACTGCGCAACGACCACGTACGGAAGAGCATCTGGTCCCAGCCTGTATACAGCCACCTCTGTTCCGTTCTCTTCGGGGGGGCAAAAGCCGACGACGTCCACACTCGCGGGTTTCCGCCCGGCGCATAGGCGGGAGCATGCCCAAGCCCGGAGCGGCCTCGCCGGTGGCCAGAGCACCCAATACATGTCTGGATGCTCACCGGACGTTAACCGCAAGGCAGGGCCCTCGGCGTGGACGTTGGGGTCGAACACGGCTTCGCCCCAGCCATACCCTACTGGGCCCCGCGCGGCCGCGGAGGACGTCTCGCGCCTAGGCCTTGCGAGAGCCGAGGATGATCGAAGATCGCTGGTCTGAAGCGCGCCTTGGTACGTGCCCGAAGTGCACGGCATGTAACCATCCGTGGCGCTTCCCCACTGCAAGACTTTCGGACCCGGCGCGAGGTCCATGACCTAGTGGCCCGCCCCGACGCCAAAGACCTCCGAACGCATGACGACGCGGGGGGCGGCGGCGGTGTTGACGTAGCACCGTGTGTTGATCTTGGTGAAGCTTAGGAAGTAGTTTGGCATGCGGGAGAGGACTGCCTCGAGCACGTTGGCTAAGATTCCGTCCCACGACATGATGTAATCCAGGTTGAAGCTGGTTCCCGTAAACCCGATGCACGCGAGGGCCCAGCATATTGCGAAATCCTCTTCGGAGGCAGACTCGATCTCGACGGCGCCGGCGTTCACCGTCCTGGACGTGATGCAAGTTTTCCCGTTGCCAAGGCGGACCGCCGTAAAGTCGCGATCGCCGCTCGGGCGCCGCTCGACGGTATACGTAGTGGACGAGGCGCGGGCCAGCTCCGCCGGCTTGCTGTACAGACCATAGTGCAGGGTGACCTGCGCGCAGATGCGCTCCTGGCAGCCGCACGCGCACAGCTCCCCCTCGGCCGCGCGCGTCGGCAGGTATGCCGCCTTCAGGAAGCTCCTTGCGTCGGGGGCCCTCTCCAGGGCGCGCGACCGCAGGATGCAGAGCGAGTCCTCGCTAAAGACGGGGACCTGGCCGAGACAGGTTACCGGCCAGACGGCGTGCGCGATGCCGGAGGCGAGGTGGGCGCTCCGCATGCCGATGCGCTTGACGAGACGTATTGGCACTGGCAGGTGGCCGTAAGGCTTCTCGACCATGGAGAGGGACGACGGGGGGATGGCGACCACGGGCGCGCCGGACTTAGACCGGCACGCGCACTCCGACTCGTACTTCCAACAACGCAGGCATACGAACTCGAACTCGAAAGGCGACGGGTCCGGCATCGTGTCCGAGGTGTTGGCCGGAACCAGTATCGCAGCGTCGTCTTCCACTCCGAGAATATAACGCGCCGTCGGCGGGAGTTGAACATTGGCGGCAGTTTTGCTCGCTTTCGGGTCCTCGGTCTCGTCGGAAGGTGGCTGCTTTTGCGTGCCGCCGTCTGCTGGGACGCCCCGTGACGAGCTTGCATGGTCTGGGTATGGCGGGGGTAGATCAGCCCCATAAGGCGGCGGATCCTGCCCGTCACCACGACTCTGCCGGCTGGTGTTCACTCCGTCATTGCTGGGGCTCGAAGATGAGGTTTTTGGGGTGAAGAATCTTTTAAAGGGCATTTCGGAAGACAACCCACAGATTCGAAGCGAAGTCGCGGGGTCGACGGGAAAATTGAGGAGAGAGGGAAATGAAGGCTTGGCGTTTCCTGTCCCGTAGTAGTTGAGAGAGCTTTGTTCAATACTCGTGTGTGGCTGCGCATATTAGAGGGCCTCAAGGCAGAGTAAGGCTTGGCAAATCAGCCCTTTAACGGTCTGGAGAGGAAGGGTGCTGTGAGGCTGCGCTGCTTGGCGCGGTGGGGGTGTTCTGCCAAGCCACATACATGTTCAGATATCTTTCCATGGGAGTATTCGAGGAGTAATACCCTCAAGATGTGGACTTTCTAACATAAGGCTACCTGCACCGCATCACCCAAAACACCCATATCGCCATGATCGCATACCGGAAACACGCATCGACTGAGAGACACGCTCTGTGTTTCCATTCCTCTCCAAGTTCGGTATACTTGTGGGGTTAGGCTAGTTAGTTGCAATACACGACCTGGAGATCGGGGCATACGGTCATTAAGGCCGTGGACGGTATTCATGACAACAACGAAGGCATCGGGGTCAAACAAGTCACCAATGCGCTACGACAGGAGTTTACCTTCGTCCCTATCCGCCGTAGCCTTCCACCTCCTAGATACCCGTCGTACACCACACCCCAACCAAGCGGCCAGGGCACCAGCTCCTTGTTCAGCTACGTGCGGCGTCGACCCGGCCGCCATGTTTGCACGATGGAGATTAGCAGGCGGTTCACCATACGCGTGCCACCCGGAGGTAGGACTGAGCACCATAATTAAGGAATTGCCGAGGTGTAGGCGGGCGGGAGGACGCTAAGACAGACACACCTCCCGGGTGTAAGGCGGGAAAACCAGATCCCGAGTTAACGCCGCCGATCTCGTGCCAAACACCGGTAACGATCCCTGCATCTATAACAAGGCGTTGATCTAATGATTGCATCAATTATCGCAAAACGAAAGAACATTTCTCCGCGGCCTACAGAACCACACACCAGCTCATTACCATCTCGCACCACGACGATCAGCTGCTCCCAAAGCCTCGGCCAGGGAAAACATCCAGGTCACACGGCAGATCGGATAAACCAGGAACACCACCATGCTCGGATAAACTGACATGCGCAGCTCTTCGTTTTAGACGAGCGGATATACAACAGAGACTTGCTTGTCGTATTGTTTAAGAAGCAAAACCTTGACCAGTCCCTAATTATAAGAACCTGAACGTGGGGCAGGAATTGCGCGAAAGGAGTGGCTTTCTAAATGCCGCATGATCAATTTGAGCGTCTGTTCTTATCCTGTTACGTCATCCGCTCTTCCAGGCGACTGCAACCCTGGGAAGGAACTGTGTCTCAATCCCGAACTCCGGCCTCGTCGGAAAAATAACATCTCCTAGGGCCGCGGAAACATCATCTCCCTGCTGCTACCCGGCAGTTCTTCGACAGACAAGGCGGAAAGTCATTGGCATGGGCCAAAACAAACCGGATCTCGGTCCACTGTCGTTATTCGGCATCTTTTAAGCAGACCAATATTTGGAAGCCGAAACCCCGATCCAAGAAGTATGCTACGTATGTCGGAGTAGTCCGAGCGGCCTTGCTCGATCTCAGTGTTCGGGGCCCGTCGATGAAGGTCTACCCAGCGTTGCGAGACTACTGGTTCAGCAACCCTGGTAAAATATAAGTCTTGTTTAAAAGGGAAGCATGCGGCCCTCGTAGTATCTATAATGCTATCTCTCGAACTTTGGTTATCTAAACCAACAGAAATCCAGCTCACTCCTCCATGATCCTCCAGTACGTGCCAACGCATCTCTTATACCTTGCTTCGAACGGCCTTACCGCGGTGGTGTACTACTATACCGGTATCGTCTTCGTCTGCTTCTTCCTAGCGACCATCGACGCGCTCTACTACCCGAGTGTGCTACATCGCCCTGGCCGTCCTCTAAAGCGCTCTACTCCCGATTCTCGACCGTATCTCCCATCATGACGCGACGGGTAGGCCATTCCGGTGTTGCCGTGGCAAGCGATAGGATCCCGCACCATCACGAAGAGAACCCAGGTCCTCATCCCAGCGCGCCCGAGACGCCGCAGCATGTCTCCGCCAGATCCGACCAGAATCACTCCGCAGCAGCGGCCAGGCAGGCATCTGACGACTCGCTGTCCATCAGCTCGTATCACAGCCGTCCGAAAACCGCCGACGCCCACGATATGGACGTGGACCTCAGCCTGCCGTATCGGACCCTCAGCAGGGACGCCGACATGTCCGAATACCGCACGGAGAGACCGACGGGAGAAATAGAGGGCCCCCTTGTGAGAGGTGACGGCCAGGAACGCTACCACCTGACGGTCTTCACGCCTGACGACCCGGGGAACCCCAAGAACTGGTCCACGGCCCGCAAGTGGTACTGCACCGTCGTCGTCGCGACGGCGTGTTTCGTCGTCACCCTTGCCTCGAGCAATATATCGGCGGACTTTGCGGGTGTGATGGAGGAGTTCGACGTCAGCGAGGGGCTCGCTCTGGCAAGCATGGCGTTGTTCGTCGTTGGCCTCGGAGTTGGTGAGTGGGTTCTGTGGGACTTTCGCGCTCGCACATCGGCCGCATGTCATCGCTAACAGCGCCCTACTACCACGGCAGGCCCCATGGCATTCGCGCCGTTGTCTGAGATCTACGGCCGATGGATCATCTAGTAAGTTGGAACACCTGCTGGGGAAACGCCCTATCTGCGGACTAACAGTGGTGAAAGTACGTCAACGCTCGGCCTCGCAGTCGTGTTCATCATCCCGTGCGCCGTTTGCACGAACATCCAGACGCTCCTCGTCTGCAGATTCATCGACGGCGTCATGTTCTCTGCGCCCATGACCCTGGTGGGCGGGACGCTGGCCGACATATGGCGCCTAGAGCAGCGCGGCGTCCCGATGTCCGCTTTTTCCGCTGCTCCTTTTCTGGGACCTGCAGGTACACACACGCACCCCGCCCTACTTCTCCCCTTGTTTATCCAACTCTAGCCTTCGCAGGCTAATCTTGACCTTTCTTCTGATTCCAGTCGGGCCCTTGACCGGCGGCTTCCTTTCTGAAGCAGCGGGATGGCGTTGGCTTTATTGGGTCCAGGTCATCGTCGCGGGTGCGGTCTGGATTCTCGTAACCTTCACCGTGCCCGAGACATACGCGCCCACCATCCTCGCCCGCAGAGCTCGCAAGCTACGCAAAGAGACGGGTGAGCCCTACGTCACGGAGTACGACCTGGAGATGCGCCCACTCGCGGAGAGATTGCAGATATTCCTCCTCCGCCCGTTCCAGCTCTTGTTTCTCGAGATAATTGTGCTGCTGATCAGCCTGTACATGTCAATCCTCTACGGTGTGCTGTACATGTTCTTCGTGGCGTACCCGATTGTATACCAGGAAGGGAAGGGCTACTCGGCATCTAAGACTGGTCTGATGTTTATTCCTCTTGCCATCGGAGTGCGTTCCTGGAAAGTTCTGCGTCCTCAGATTGTTCATTTATCTGACTGGTCTGTACTAGGTTGCCGGGTCTGGGCTCTGCGCCCCTCTTGTCAACAAACACTACCTTTACATATCGCGCAGGCATAACGGCCGTCCTTCTGCAGAGGCGCGGCTCTACCCAATGATGGCCAGCTGCTGGCTCATGCCGATCGGCCTGTTCATCTTCGCCTGGACCTCCTACCCGCGCCTGTCATGGGCTGGGCCGTGCCTGGCCGGCCTCCCCGTAGGGTTCGGCTTCATCTTCCTCTACAACGCTGCGAACAACTACCTCGTCGACTGCTACCAGCACCAGGCTGCTTCCGCACTCGCAGCAAAGGTATGCCTAAGGGCATTCTGGGGTGCTTCGGTGATCATGTTCACCCCGCACATGTATAACCGGCTCGGGTACCAGTGGGCCTCGTCGCTGGTGGCTTTCATCAGTCTTGCCTGCTGCGCCATACCGTTCGGCTTTTTCTACTACGGGGCTAGGATCCGGGGGTGGAGCAAGTACGCGTATGCTGGCGATGAAGAGATAAAGGGTGTGGAAGGGGCTGGGCTGTCAGATGTCGAGAAGGACAGTTCAGGGGCTGGGAGTGGTGGTGGAGTGCTGCGGGCGCCTTAAGTTACATACACCTGCTGGTCCTCCACTGCCATCCAACCGTGGATTTCTCCGACTAGAATATGGGGGCCACGGGCCACAAGTAGCCGCATAGCCCGCTCACAAACCCGAACTCGTTGTCATTCCGGCAGCTAGGTAGCTCGTCAATCTCACGAGCAATCCAAATGTCTCTATTCCCCGCCCACTCATCGCGCTCCATGGTCTCCTCAAACCCTGTCGTAGCCACAGCTCCGACAGTCCTGCTGCTCTGGATGTATTCGCTCGTGGCAGACGGCATCCCTGACTTCTGCGACGACATGGGCAGAGGACGTTCTCCTCCGTGGGCACTCGCTTCTCTCCGAGGCAGAAGCTGACGTGGAGGAACATGTTGATAAGCCCGACTCTTATAGACCTGTTCATCAAGTCCCGATTGATATGTTTGTGTTAGTTGGGGACTGAGTGGTCGCGTGCTTTGCAATATTATTCTTTCATCAGCGAAGAGCTCCTCTATAGTGGCCATGGGCTTAGACCTGCTGCAAGCCCGACACTTACAGGCAAAGTATTGTAATACATGCGGTGGCGATCTCCTCCATTTCCCGGTCCAGGCTGCTAAAGCTAGCTACAAGTGCCCCCGCCAGGCCTACGCACCCAGTGCGGATCATAGTCTTACCAAACCGGATCATCCCCGCCCCAGGGCCGTGGTGCGGCGTACGTGAACCCCGGCAGCGCGGCTGCCGCCGTCGCGAGCGTCCGGTCGCCTACCGTAAACTTTTGCGTGTGCTCCGCCGGATCGACCTCGCGTTCGGCGGCCGGCACATCCGCGCGCGGCATCCCAAGAAGCTCGGCGGCGACCCGCCGAAGCGACGTGCTAACAAGCCACGTCCCGCCCTCCCTCGCGCGGCGCTCGTTCGCAGCGCAGATTCCCGCGGCGAGTAGATACCCCGCGCTGTGGTCCAACGCCTGGGCGGGGAGCACACCCGGCGTCGCGCTGTCGTCGGACTCGGCGAGCGCAATGCCGGATTCGGCCTGCACGAGGCTGTCGAAGCCGCGGCGGCTAGGGTTATCCGTGCCCCAGGCGCTCAGCTGGGCAATGATTAGTCCGGGATACTTCGTGGCGAGGCGGTCTGGGGTGAGGCCCAGACGGTCGAGCGCTGAGGGGTGGTAGCCTAGGACGATGACATCCGCGGCTTTTAGTAGCCGGTGCATGTGCTCTGACCTCGCATCCAGCAGCGCGGATCGCTTGCCATGCCCGGTGTCGAGGTGCTGCCGTTCCAGCTCGGGGAGGTTGGGGGGATCAATGCGTAGCACGTCTGCTCCGAGGAGGGCGAGGGTACGTGTGCACACGGGGCCGGCGATGACACGCGTGAGGTCAAGCACCCGCATGCCGCGGAGCGGCGCCGTCGTTTCCTGGGGCATCCCGCGGCTAGCGGGACAGTCACCGATGCGCTGAAGCGAGATAAGAGGCTGGGCGCGGAGGGCGGCGTCACGCGCTTTGTCCTCCTCGAGGACTCGAACGGCGAGTCCACCGGCGTGCGAGATGCGGTCCACGCATTCGGCCGCCGACATACCCGCAACAGCCTCACGGACCTGCTCCGACCCAGCCGCGTCCTCAAGCCCCAGTGCGCTCCGTAGAGCACGCGCATGATGCGGGTAGTTCCCGTGCGTGCGGATCCAGCCGTCCGCGGCCCTCCAGAAGCCCGAGAGCGGGGCCCACGCCGGCGGGGCCTCGCCGTCGAGGGCGAAAACCCGGAGGCTGCGGTACGCCGCGGCGATGCGGTCGGGGTCCGGAGCGGCGAGTGCGGGCTCCGCCGGTCGCGACAGGAGGGAGGCGGCCGTCACGCTGGCCCACGCGAGGTCGCCGGTCGCGAGGCGGGATGGGAGCGGGACGGGATGTGCGGGGTTGGGGACGTGCGCGAGTATCGAGGGGTCGATGGCCAGATCTCTACATATGCGGGCGAGGAGCTGGCGGCCGGCGGTGTTCATGTTGCTGACCACTGTTCACCAGGTCAGAGGGAATTCTTATGGCGAGTCTCTTCTTCGGAGGGCGTGATGTGCTTGAGAAACAGTCACGTGCTAGCCACCGCTTTGGGGGGTGGAAGCCGCGACCCAGACACACCCCGGCCCCACCTCCCGTTTACTTCGTACTGCGGTCTAAGACTTATCGGCAAGACCTTCCCGTGTGGAAGAAAAGCCACTTTTAGACATTTTGAACCGTGAAGGGCGCCTGAACCATGATTAGCCCACATCGGTATAAGTGTCCATCCTATATACTGTCATATTGCCGCTCCTGGATTCAGCCACGAGTCTGTATACCCTCACACTCCTCCAACCACACACTCTATCTCTACGCTCCACCCGGGAAGTCCCTCACATGCCGCCTATACCACCCATTCGACCCCCCATCCTTCGCACTCTCCCCATCCGCCAACAGGTAATCCAAATTCCTCCTCCCGTCTTTCTCCAGCAGCTCCGCCAGCACGTCGGCGGCGTCGGCAATCACCCAGCTGAACCCGCTCTCCTCCACGATCCAGTTCAGGTCCGACCGGTAGTCGTGCCCGTCGACGGAGTCGTCCCCCACGAGCGAGTCGAGGAGGGCGGGCGCGCGGCCCTCCTGGAAGACGTAGTCGCTGTTGTTGGCGCGGATGTCGTCCGGGAGGGTGTAGTTTGCTGTGTCGAACGCGGATATGGGCGAGGTGACGGGGTCGACGAGGTCGCCAATGGCGTAGCTTTCGTCCAATTTGTCAGAACAGGCTTGAGAGGGCGCCGGTGAGGAGCTTCATAACGGAGGGGGGGCCTTACAAAATACCAGCAGTGGAAAAGCCTCGGTCCTCGCTCTCACCACCCTGCACATGCGTCAGAAGCTTCTGAAGCGGCCCGCCCGTCGACCGCAGCTCGATCTCAGCGCTGATGGTGTAATTCGTCCGCGCAAACGCCTCCGCCGACTCGACGGTGTCAAAGTCCTCCTCATCGCCCGGCTGGTACACGGGGATGTGCGCCAGGCGGATCCCGCTGGCGAACGCGTCCCGCACCCACGGCAGCGCCTCGAACTCCTCGGGGCTCTTCCACCAGCCCGCCTGCACCTTGTAGATGCACCACTCGTTGGCGCCGACCCCGGCCGCGTTGGTCAGCGTCTTGAGCGCCCAGTAGGCGGGCTCGACGGCCGCCTTATCCTTGAAGTCCAGCTGCAGCACAACGTTGGTCCCCGCGTCGCGGATGGTCTCCACGATCTCGGGCAGCGTGGCGACCGTCTCGGCGTGGGTGCGCCCCTGCTCGTCGCGGTAGTGCAGGTTTTCCATGAGGCCGCGGTAGTTGCTCTCGCTCACGGATGGGCTGTGGCCCTCGCCGGTGAAGGGGTTGTAGGCTGGCTCCCCGGCCTGCTCGCCCACGTCGGTCTCGCGGCCGAGCCCGGCGTCGTGGATCATGGGGAGGAAGCCGTCGGCGGAGAGGCGGATGTCCGTCTCGATGCACTCGAGGCCGGCCTGCGAGGCGCGGAAGTAGGCATCCCGGGAGTTATCCGCCGTGCCATTCCACCTATGACATGTCATTATAATGCATGTAAATAAGAATCCATCCGGCTTACCGGAGTCCGCGATGGGCGCAAAGGAGGGTCAGGTCGTCCCGAGGGTGGCGGAATGCGTCGATGATCTTGCGGACGTCGTAGGGCTGACGGGCAGCATTTACCGAAGCCACTAGGCCCAGCAGCGCGGCAGCCTCCGCCCCGAAAGTGCGTATATGCATCCTGTCGACAGTGGTGGGTGGGCTGTGGCTACGACTGGAGCAGTGTAGGCGATACTAGGTGGCGGTATGCGATTCCTCAATGTCGCGATGTCCGGCGGGGCAGACATTTTGTTCGATTTCGTTCGCCGCATTTATACCCCGAAAATCCCTACTCTATCTCTCGACACATCCGACATCCCGAATCCGTAACGGGCAAGAAGCTTCGAAGCGGGGAACACGTGCAAATGCCGCCGCTTGTCATAGGCACCATTCGGCCAAGGACATCTCGTCCGAACCGGCTGTCGGTGGACCCAGGGCCACGTGGGTGGGGTAGCAAGATTGAACTCGGGCTTTAATCCCACGTCTGGGTTTAGCAGCAGAACGACTAGCCGAACAGATACAACGTTGTATTGCATCCCGAGTCCCCCGACCAAGGTTATTCGGTGTGCTCCCTCCGCGGTTCGGAGTAAACCTCCGTCACTGGGCCGGTAGGCCGGATCCGACCCACAGCAGCTCGAAAAGAGGCGCGGGGTTGGCGCGGTTGAATTTGGCTAGAGCAGTTCCTTGAGGCAGCCCTTCAAGAGCGAATAAACGAGCAGTCTCACCCGAGTCGCCGGAGAGAGTTTCGCTGCTACTGCTAAGGATCTCCAGGAGAATGAGGAGGAGGCGCATGGGTTGAAGGTGCGGGTGTTTCTTGGCGCGCAGACTCTTACCACCCCGCCATTGGCACTACCGGCATAAGTCGCGGACATGGATGCGGGAGGGTCGACCTCGTTTGGTAAGGAACGGCGGCGGTTGCCCATAGCCCAGAGTTTATCAACAAAATGCCAAAGACCCATCGTTAGATCAGGGGGGGAGTTCAATGATTTCCCACACGATGACAATACCATGTGAAAGCAGTGCAGTTCCCCGTCTCTCTCGAATTCGACGGCAGTCCGAGCTCGAATCATATATTCATTTGCGTACGAACCAGTTCATTTTCCCGCCGTGCAGCCCGCTCGACCTCTGCTTCGAGAGACAAGTTAGATTTGCCCTTCCGGTGCCGGTAAGATCTAATTGTCCGCACGATAATTAACTTAGTTCCTAGCTAAAGCACGAGGAGAAGTTACCTCTGGGCTCGGCGCGATTGCCCTTTCCTTTTCTTGCCGGGGTCCTGTTTTTGTCTCTTCCACTGGACGTCAGTCGGCTGTCGCACATGAGGAGTCTAGAAGCACAAAAGGGCCACTTGGTCGGCCGTGCTGGGTGAAACTCATCGTCAGGTCTGAAAACCCGCAAAACATTGTTACCCATCACAATTACTGGAATGGGAAAGAAGGGCTAGTAATACTGGGCCGGAAAGACATTGAAGTGGGACCGAGGAGACAGCTTGGCGTCATAACAAGCGAAGGGGGGTTCGTGAAGGTTTGCTGCACTTGGATCCTGCGCGCCTCCAATTCATCCCAGGGGGTGCCGAGAAATTCGTCGCGACATGAGTCGAGACCGATGGCGCCCAGGCCCCTGCGCTTTGGTCGAGTTACGGACGGATCCTCGCGTTGTCGTTGGCCCATCCAATCTCCCCTGTTTCATATGTCCCCGTATGAGAAAATCAGAATTTCCTATTTGGGCCGGTGTAGGGCGGCGGGCTAGACCGGGCTCGGCAGCCTTGGCAGACGCCAAGAAGAGAATCCCATCCTTGCCGGCGAGAAGGTTAATGGCAGTAAAATATATAAAGCACCAAGGACGGACATTGTGTCCCTCGATACACCTCGCTCTTCATGGTCGTCATCCCCCCCTTCACTTCGACTTACCTTTCATTTTCCTTTCAATACCCTGTTTAATTCAACATTCAGCACCTTCTTCTTCCATTCACTCGTCCATTTTAGAAGCCAGGTAGCTCTCACGATGTTGACTCCACTCGTTCCCGTCGTCGCCTTCCTCGCGTCAGCCGGCCTGATCGAGGGACACGTCATCCGCCCCGGCGCCCAGCTCTTTAGACGGCGCAACCAGGGGAGCTGCCTGAATCCAGCCCTGATCCAGGGGTCCAGTGCTCTAACAGGCCAAGAACGTGGGACCGACGGGATAAAAGAAGGCCAGGCCGAATCAGCAACGTGAGCAACCCCCCCACGACCAACTCATACCATGAACTTCCTTTCCCATACTGACTTGCACGCTCCAGCGACGAGAATAACTTTATCAACTTCTGCCAGGGAAAGGAGATCACAGACGGCCAGCAGATCACCACGGGCTCCTGCAATGGAATACCCATGGGCAACATCCCGGCTGTGGAGAACATGATCTCGGCAATGATCACCAATCCCAAGGCAGGCTCCACAATCTCCTCCGACAACACCTTCGACATCACGGTCCAGACCACCCACCTCACCGCCGGCAACTTCGTCAATCCTACCACCAACTACTACACCGCCCCTCAGGACCTTGACAACAACGGGGATATCATCGGCCACTGCCACGTTACTGTCCAGGACATTGGCTCCATGGACTCCACCACACCTCCTGATCCGAGCACCTTTGCCTTTTTCAAGGGCATCGACGACGCTGGGGATGGGAACGGCCTCTTGTCGGCGACTGTGGACGGGGGACTCCCGCCGGGCACGTATCGTGTTTGCACGATGATTGCAGCGGAGAATCATCAGCCCGTTGCGATGCCCGTGGCACAGCGCGGCGCCCAGGATGACTGTACGAAGTTTGAGGTTGTGGATGATGGGACTGGGGGCGGGGATTCCCAGAATGAGAATCAGGACATGAAGCAGAATCAAGACGAGGAGGGGTTTGTGGTGGATGGGGACGGTGTCAATGACAACGAGCAGGGTGGGCAAGGAGGTGGAGGTCAAGGAGGTGATAACGGAGGTCAAGGAGATGGGGGTCAGGGAGGGAATGACGGGGGTCAGGGAAACAACAATGGGGGTCAAGGAGGTGACAACGGAGCCCAGGGGGGTGATGACAACCAGCAGGACGGCCAAGGACAGGGTAACCAGGGAGACGGAAACCAGGGAGGCAATGACAATCAGCAGGGCGGCCAAGAAGAGGGAAACCAGGGAGGCGATGACAATCAGCAGGGCGGCCAAGGGCAGGGGAACCAGGGAGGCAATGACGACGCGCAGGGTGGCCAGGGAGAGGAAAACCAGGGGGGCAATGACAACCAGCAGGGTGGCCAGGGAGGCAACGACAACGCGCAGGCTGGTCAGGGAGACGGAAACCAAGGAGGCAGCGACAACGACCAGGGTGGCCAAGGAGACGGAAACCAAGGTGGTAATGGCAACGATCAGGGTGACCAAGGAGACGGAAGCCAGGGAGGCAATGACAATGCGCAGGGTGGCCAGGGAGACGGAAGCCAAGGAGGCAACAACAATGATCAGGGAGGCCAGGAAGAAGGAAACCAGGGAGGCAGTGGAGGTGGACAACAGGGGTCGGGAGGTCGGGGAGGCGGCTTCGGACGGAGGCCGAAATTCGGGGGCTTCGGGGGCTTCGGCAACTTCGGCGGACGCCGTGTGAGGACATAACGAGCTAGACTTGCCAGGTAGCGCGGTCAACTATCGTGTGGTTTTATTTGTTATTTACTACCTTATCGCTTCATGAATATAGTTGACGGAGTTAGGCGTATTTCTGAATCTCTCTTCATATCTTCGGCTTCTCCCCAAAATCAATCTTTTACAGACGCCGATTCTAGGTCTTTATTTGCCAATGTTGGAGCCGAGTCTTCCATGCCGTAAAGCTTGGCGTTAAGGCGTGGGTTTCACTCGGCAGGCATAACCGAGGGAGATCCCAAACGCGGCTCGCAAACGCGGGGGATTACCTGGTCCCACCATAATGCCGAACTGGGTGCAGCTCACAAACATTTCGTCGCGCGTCGTTCTGCAGGGGGTGTTTCACGGCTCAACTTCAAGGGGGGAAGGCCTTGGCGCAACAGCCACGTTCTCGGCAGGTCGCGCCATTCCCGAAATGGAAATTTCGATTATTCCTGGACGGACCACTTGGTTTTAGGGGGTGGTTCTCATGCTATCGGCAGGAGCGAAATGTAGCGAAACTGGGGCGGGTCGCACATTATAGGCCTAGGAGCTTCCAAGCGAGGGATGGCGAGAGGAGATAGTGGTTCTCTATCACGTTTCCCAAGACGTTAACAGAATCGGATGAGGTTTTCGGCAAACAGGGTAATGTTGACGAGAAAAACGGATGGCCTCGGGCTATGCTTCGTCCTATTGCATAGGACTCATTTCTTTTGAATTCGAGTACATTACTATCCCTCGCGCTTACGGAGCCGAAATGATCACCACCATGCACACGGTCCCTTAGGGTTTTCGAGCAGCTACTCATCTTCTGGTCGGAGACATCGTTTCTGTACTTTCGCGCTGGGGTCTGATGACTGCCAGCTAATCCTGAGCGAGCTGATCTCGAGGCACCCCAACACATACTTCACCGTGGCAATAGATGCGCTGGACGAAGGCAAGGACTACAATGTTCGCATGACGCTGCTGCACAGGGTTACATCCGCCACTAACGTCCAGTTCTTCTTCTCAAGCAGGCTCTATGTCCGGGTGGGAAGTATTTTAACGATGCCAGAGGGATTACAATCCTCTCCTAAAACTGCAGCGATATAGAGCATTTCTTAAACATCAATATCATGCGCTAGAAAGATAGCTGTCGCATCATAGATCCACAGGTTAACAAGCTCAAGGAAATTCTCCTCAGCTGAGCGAACAGCATATAAGTAACAATAAGGTCTCCCTTGTTTTATAATATCTTCCTCTCCCTTATATGAACCTGGCCTGCTATAACAGAAAGGTTTCTCTAGGTGAAGATCCAAGTAAACTGCTTCCTGCACCTAATTATTAAGGAGAAGCAGACTAGAATCGGACATTACCCTAAGGCTCAGCACCCTTAAGGACTTTAGCACCATAGGTAAGGAACTCCTCTACATAGCCTATCACAACATGTATAACAGGGCAACGGGATTTAGCGCTAAGCCCAGCTGTCTTGCAGTAGTAGCCTTAGAGTAGGTATTAGCCTTCCAGACCCTTTCTCTCCAGAAGCTTGCCTACGCTATATCAGTAAACTATCAGAACAGGTCCCCTGTATGCAGTTTCTATAGGTTGGCCGAGCCGGATCCGGCTCCTCAGAAAGCATTCGCCCTCGTGAAGGGCTGGTTGGGCGACTGCCTGTCGACTCACAAGTCTTGCACGGACGGCATGGACCCGACCCGCCTTTGCTAGACGGATCAAAATTCTTCGAGGCATTCCACGCCATGGCAGGACATCGCATTGACTGCACGAGATAGCAGGAGACGACGCTGCGTAGTATCCCCGCCCGATTAGCTCTTGGCCCGGATGCCGGCAGGGAGTTACACAAGCCAGGAATAAACGTAGCGACCCTACACAGCGTGGTATCAAGGCAACCTCGGAGAGAAGCCGCGCGTGGCACACCAATATTGCTACGTCGCCTATGTCGCGACCTTGCAGAAACATGGGGACTTCGGGGATGGGATATGCGGTACTGGCGTGCGATGCAACCTAACTCGCCCGCTGGCCGATGACGAACACCAGGAACAGTGTCCAACCTGCTATCAGTGTCATTTGAGCAGGGCCTGCCGATATGCCTGGTCACTCCCTCTTTAGGGCGGTCCAATCGGGGCCTCTCCATAAATTAATGTCCCTCCAGTCGACACGTGAGACATTGCTGTTTCTCCCTGTTTTCTAGACCACACACCTGCCGCTCTGCCGCCTATAGAACTGCTATTATAGAGCCCTTTAGGGAAGGACCAATGCCGTCACGGTGCGGATGATCGCGTGGTGGTGGCGTAGGATTCGCCCCATGATCTTGGATCCGGGCTAAAAACAAAAAAAGTTCTTGAGAATATGCATATCAGCCACAGTGGTGCCCCCACACCACACGCGGGTAGGAGGATCTAGGGGCTGAGACTACCCAACTGCCGTAAAGACAAGACACTACTAGGCTTACTGATAAACGTCCCTGCGGCGAGGCGAGAGATACGCCGCATTCTTGCTCATGTCACCCGCAAAGGTCCCCCTCCGATTCAATATTCTCTTGAAATAGAAGGTGTGTAGGGGACCGAGCCGAAGGAAAGGTCCTGTGACACCATCCATCCACCTGCCTTCTATTTTAGGGCTTATACGGCTGAAGAACAATCCCATATCTGCGGCAGCCCTTCTAGTTCCCTGGAATATGCACCCACCCGCACTGCTCTGGATTGAAGGCGAGACATAGCGGTTCTCGATCCACGCCGCCAAGTAACGACTCCTTGGCCCGATAAGAGGAGTATGTTCGGTCCGGCCGCGATACCTCCTTACTAAAGCGGGAATCTGGATGTAACCCCGGTTCTAGGGAAGTTCCAGTGTCATAGCCATGGGACGTTATCCTCGTGGGTCACATTATGTGCGATTCGCAATCGCTGACATCGCGCACGGGATTCAGAACACCCACGATCCAGTCGTCCTCCGTATGCCCATACCAAGTAAGGCCATCGTTAGACTGGCCGAAGACGCCGCTGTGACCTCTTACATGCGCGCGCGACGGAGCGTGGGGGCCTCAGCCACGGTCACAGCGCATTCTGAGCTGCCCCAACGGGAAATCATGCCCCGGCGAGGCAGCTTGGTTTTGGAGATGGCCAAGATATGTCTCAGGGGCGGAGGTTGAACATAAATAGTGAGCGTGCTCGCCGTGACAGTCATGTCTCTCCTTCTATGAGATCTACATCCGTAGCAATCGCCTCCAGACAACTGTTTCTCTGCTTTAAACCCTATCGCCGCTCCAGGTCAATTCTGCATTAAAACCCGATTTTCAAGATATCTACCTCTTGAACCTTCCAGGATGAAGGTCTCGTTGCTTCTCGCCGTGCTTCCATTGGCCATTGCTCGGCCCTCTACCCTCCGCCGGAGAGCGGAGCCGGCGCCGATTATCCGCCCGACCGGGGTCGAGATTGTCCCCAACAAGTATATCGTCGTTTTGAAGTCCGACGGGGTCGACATTGATATACAGAGCACTATTAGCGCCCTCAACGCCGAGCCCGAATTCATCTACAACGCAGGCTCCTTCCAGGGCTTCTCAATCGAGCTGGACGATGACACCCTCGCCATCGCCCAAGATGACCCTACCGTAAGTTAGCACGGTATAATAAAGCCTCTTATAGCGGCACCATTCTTACTAAGGTTGGGGTCAAAGATCGCGTATATCGAGCAGGATGCCGTGGTTACCATCAACGAGTACGTTACCGAGAGCGACGCTCCCTGGGGTCTTGCCCGCATCTCCCAGGTGTCCTCCGGCTCAACTGACTACACGTACGACGATTCCGCCGGCGAGGGCACCTGTTCGTACGTCATCGACACCGGTATCTACACCGACCACTCGGTACGTAGCTACCTGCGCGGGCCCCAAGAGAATAGATTAACTGCAGGAAGAAGGATGCTGACGGCGCATATCCAGGAATTCGAAGGCCGCGCCACCTTCTTGGCCAACTTTGCGGATGACACCGACAGTGACGGCAACGGCCACGGGACACATGTCGCAGGCACCATTGGCAGCGCCACGTACGGTGTCTCCAAGAAGACGAGCCTGTACGCCGTCAAGGTCCTTAACGCTAGCGGATCTGGAACCTTGTAAGCCACCTACCGGCTCGGTTAACCCCCTCTTGTATTGTTGTATTTTTTTCTCACACCCTTTTCCCAGCTCTGGTGTCATTGCCGGCATAGATTTTGTCGCTTCCGACTCCCAGACCCGATCCTGCCCTAAGGGTTCTGTGGCCAACATGTCCCTTGGTGGTGGCAAGTCCGACGCCGTTAACGAAGCTGCCGCCGCCCTCGTCGATGCCGGGGTTTTCCTGGCCGTCGCCGCTGGTAATTCCAACGCCGACGCTTCTAACTACTCCCCTTCGTCCGAGCCCTCCGTCTGCACCGTTGGTTCCACGACCTCCGGTGACGCGAGGTCCAGCTTCTCGAACTTCGGCTCTGTCGTTGATATCTTCGCTCCCGGTAGTGATATCCTCAGCACCTGGATCGGCAGCCCCACTGCTACCGTAAGTAAACTCCATGCGGAGAAGACCCTTACTACCCTGCCCGCTAACTATTCCCAAGAATACCATCTCCGGAACTTCGATGGCCACTCCCCACGTTGCCGGACTCGGCGCTTATCTCCTCTCTTTCCTCGGCAAGAAGAACCCAACTGAGCTCTGCTCTTACATCGCCAGCACCTCGAACGAAGGCCTCCTGTCTGGGATTCCCCAGGGCACTGTTAACTACCTAGCTTTCAACGGCAACCCTTCTGCTTCCTAGATTTATGGGCGGAGCTTTACTAGGTCTTGCTTTGGGGGAGAATTAGGAGTCAAGCTGTATGGAATGACGCCTCTGCATATGTTGCGGGGGGTTCTAGTCATCGGCCCGACGTTCTAAGATTAACCGAGTTTTCTAATATGCGAGTTTTATTTCTTATCTTCTAAGTAGTATTCAGATAAATATCCTTACTTTTCTCTCTTCTTAATGCCCTGTCGTCGTTCTATTCTATC
The DNA here is from genome assembly GCA_023628835.1 of Sordariomycetes sp. S4602. Taxonomy (NCBI): domain Eukaryota; kingdom Fungi; phylum Ascomycota; class Sordariomycetes; species Sordariomycetes sp. S4602. The sequence continues at coordinate 182,522 of JAMAJV010000002.1, forward strand.
GAACGCATATGAGTCCATGACAAAGGCGACGCGGCGCACTTGTAAAATGGAGGAGGCGGCCTTATATATTAGAGGCTACTACTCACGCTCCCATGTTTTATTACTAGCTAAGCATGGATTTGAGTAATTACTTGCTAGGAATTCGTAGGGACATAGGTGTTGAGCCCTGAGCAACGTAGTGGGCATATTTATTCGACTGACCGTTCCATTAGGCTTCACCTTAACTCGAACGCCCGAACCGGTGTAGCCTTTGTAGCTGCCTGTGTGGTGACTGCCATTTACCCAAACAGACTGACATGGCCTACATCGTGTTATTAGAAACCCCCCAAGACCCCGGCCGCGCCGCGCGAGCAGGCGTTCCATGACGATGCCATTGGCGCCGCCTAGATGGGCTGGGCAGTCGGGGTGCTCGATTCGAAATATGACGCTGTGAGAAGCCGAAAAAAATAGGCAATGCTAAAGTGGTCTGTTACATGTAGCGTTCTTCGCGGTGGCGGCCTTTTTTCTACTCCCGAACGCGCCCCTCGAGACGCGCTGGCTGACTCGGGAAGAGCGACAGCTGGCCCATGACGGTATCTTCAAGGACACAACCGAGAAGCGCTTTGCACCGAGCACCTGGTCCGGCCTCTGGGAGGCAATCCGCGCCTGTCGCACCTGGGCCATCGTCCTCGCGGATAACCTCCCTCTCTCGGCAAACAGTTTCAATAACTAAATGCCAACTGCAGTCGAGACACTCGGGTTTAACACGACCATTACCCTTGTCCTAACATGCCCCCCACACCTCGTCGCCACCGTTGTATCCATCCTGGTGGGCTGGACTTCGGGCCGCTATGATGAGCGGACTTGGCACATCACCGTCTCCAAGCTCGTCGTCTGCCTGGGCTTCGCTTTGGCGGCGGCTACGCGTAACATCGGAGCCCGGTACTTCGCGATGATCTGACATCAGTGCGCTGAAATTTGCCAAAAGCCAACAGATATTATTGATACCCGGATCGACTTTCACCCCCAATTCCGCCAGCCTCGCCCGCCCTCCGTAGCTTTGCCGTCTCCATTCGGCTCGTATCCCCCTCTTTAAATAGGGTTTCCTTTCTCCTTGTTTTGCTCCAAGGTCAGAGACATACCGCCTACTACTACAAATATCTCTGGCATTACCTCGGCCACCGGCAATCACTCCAGGGACCTGTACGGTCACGTCTATTCTTTTCCTCGTCTTCCCATCTCAGACAGACCTCCGTCGTTAAGCAGTAAATCCTGTCGCCGTCGGGAGTCTTCGCGTCAAAGGTAAAGTTGTACCAGCCCTATCGCATGCTCGCGAATCAGCCGCTGCCCATGGGCTAGGGGGACACGCCAGAGGCCAGCCCAAGTAATACCGACGACCACGAGAGAATGACTTACGGGAGGCCCGAGGACCATCTTCCAAACGTATCCCGGCGAAGACACCAGGGCCCACCCCTTTTCGGGCGGGCAAGTCTCGTCAACATCGTGACCGAGTGGCTGCTGGATGTCGCTCATGTCGCAGAAGTCAAACTTGACGGTCTCGCCTGATTCATCGTCAGGCTGGCGGCCGTATTCCTCGCAATGTGAACCGCAGTCGCCTCCCAGCTCGATGGTAGCGTTCTGCGTGAATGTATCCCGGAAGGTTCCGTACAGGTTGAAACTGAAAACGTCGTCGCTGTAGAGAGTCATGAGGAAACACTGCTTTACGATGTAAAATTGTGGGTTGGACGTACAAGTACAGGGGCTGCTTGGTGAGCTCAACCGACGAGATCTGGAAGAGATCTGTGGGGCGCGACACGTCGCATAGACTGAGGGGGCTTCCGCCGGGGAGTTCGACAAGTTCGGATGAAACGGGGAGAGGTTGGGTCAAATGGGGCGCGCCATCGAGCCTCTGCTGCTGTCGCGACGGGGACCATGAAAAGGCCGTCGCAGCGTATTGCAGCCATGAAGGCAGCATCTTCGGGGGGGGATGCAAGCGTCAACCTAGGTGAGGACTGGAGGCTGCATTCAAAGTTTTGTTTTTTGATAGCGTGGGTAAACGTTGGATTGGAGGCGGCAAGTTTGTCTGTGTAAATGTTGAGGGGCGGCCCAACTTTCCAAAACGATGGAATAATTGGCTGACTGACGAAGGATGCAGGCTGTGCAACGCGTTTGAAACGGCTGCGCCCCAGGGTGTGATTAGGCTGACAGCTGCCCAGTACTGCAGGAAGGATCGTGATTTGTAGGCTGATAATTTTCGAGAGCGGGTCGCCAAGACGACACAAGGCATACGACACGAGCCAGAGGCACTGAATTCAAAGGCTATCGAATATGGAGGATATAAAAGAACTCCTCGTCTTATCGCCGTCCTATAAATGTCATCACTCCGAGTAGAACCCCTTTCTCAAAGTGTACCCGCTGTCGCACCATTTACCTCCACCCTGCCAATCTCTACTGGCCGAATGTGGTCGCTCTTGCATACTGGAGGTAAGAACCACCTTCGCGATTCAAGTTAGCTTCCAGAACTAGCGGTTCTCAACAGACTTTAGGGGGTCTCACGTCAAGTCCTTGGTTTCGTCTTTCATGACTTCGTCATGGATGAAGCCGCTTGCCATCCAAGCGAAAGTGAGATCCGGGTCATCACATAGACTCTTCCACTCAAAGTCCTCCCACCGGGGGTGCTTTAGAAGCTCGAAGAAATGCAGTCGCGATCCTGGGTGCAGGGCGATGATATCGCCGTCGAGCTTCCCGTTCTTGTACGTGCTGACGCAGTTACTGCTCCAGGCCGTTTTCCTCAGCCAAGCTATTGCCTGGCTCTTGAATGCTCTGGGTATGTGTGGCTTCGGGATCACCGAGCTGTAGTTCTCCGTCTGCAGCTTGGTGATGAATTTCGATATGTAGTCAGTAACCCGCTCGAGCGAGCTCACAACGCTGCCGTGCCCAAGGGGGCTGCCGGGGCCGAGGTACATGAAGTAGTTGGGCATATCAGCTGCAGTGACAGACATGTAACACTCGGGGTTATCGTCCCATTTCTGCTGAAGATCGGAGCTGTTCCGTCCAACAATAGGAAACCGGGGGGAGAAGCTCATGTTGAAACCAGTGGCGCAGATAATAGTATCCACATTGTAGTGATCACCGGCAGCAGAGACAAGGCCCTGATCGTGAAAACTGGCTATCTCGCCCCAGACGATTTCGACCTTGTCTGAGCATAGAGCCTCCAGGTAACCGTTTCCAGGAGTTGTACGACGGCACCTGTTTGGAAATAACTAATCAGTATGATTGTGGATCGGAATGTGGAAGAGTGGAGGAAGCCGTGCGCCACTAACCCTACTGAGAAGTCCGGCAAGAGCTTATCGACGATGTGGGGCTTCGGGGAGAGCTTTTCCGACATCTGCGCCGTCGAGAACTTCAAAGCCTCCTTCTGTTCTGTAGAATCCTTCAGGTACAACCGAAATCTCGAGTTCAGCTCCGACTCCACCGCCTTGCGGTAGGCAAGGTACTCGTCCGGATTCTCCGCCCACCTCTGCTTCTGCTCTTCCGAGAAGAAAAGATTCGACCCTCCCGGCCCGCTGAATTTCTGGGCAAACGCGGCTGTCACCCACGTCCTGCTGCGAACAAACACGTAGACCTTGTCGACGTCGCTCAATATCGCTGGGAGGATCTGCACGCCGGTGCTGCCGTTCCCAACCAGGGCCACCGTCTTGCCCTTGAGCGATACGTCCTTCGGCCAGGCGGCAGAGTGCAATAGCGGGCCCTGGAAGCTCTCCCGGTTGGGGATGGCGGGCCACTTCCAATCGTTGAAGCACCCTGTTGCGTTGATGAACACATCGCATTCTTCTATGAAAGGGTCCCCGACCTCGCCCTCGTTCGTGTGTCGGTTGCTCGTCATCAAGTCTCTGCCATCGGTCTGGACGACCTGAACCTGCCACTTCTGCCTTTCCTCTATCCACTTGGCGCCGACTATCTTGTGGGAGGTCTTGACGTGTCGCCTGAGATTGTGCTGGTCGGTGACCTTTTCGATGTAGTCTTGGATATCATCGCGCGCGGCATAGTATGACGGGAAATAAGGGTACGGTGCCCAAGAGAACTGGTAGTTGTGGATAGGGATATCTAATCCATGGTGTGAGCCGCGTAATCCAGCTTCTCGCTTGGAGGAGGAATCCTAGCGAGGAGGTGAGCTGAGAACTTACCACAGGCGCATCCGGGGTACCTGTTTTCGTACCAGGTCCCGCCGACGGACGCGTTCTTCTCGTATATTCTTAGGTCTACGTTCTGTAACGCCCCAGATTCGACCTTCTTTGCTAGCGCAAGCCCACTGAACCCGGAACCAGCGCAGACAACTTTCAGCGGACGCCTCGTCCCCATGGGGAGCTGCGAGAGTGTATACGCCAGCTCGCTCTTGTCCTTGTACGCTTCGGTCGCTCCCTCCTCTAGCCCTCCCTCAGGTATGAGCGGGCGGAGGCGCTGGACGGCATCATCGGCGGCAGAAGAAGACATTGCATTGGACGGTGCTATGCGTAATTGAAGTCCAGAGGTGTTCTAAATTTGGGAATACGCCTCTTGAGGTTCTGTTGTGACTTCAGTCACCAAGTGTGCTATTAAGAGCTCTTCCTTTAACTGCAACTACTTCAACTAATTGCCGCAGCACTATCACCCCGCGTACACCTCGGCATAGTTGCTTCCGACTGCTTTGCCTAAACTGTGGTGTTTTGAGAGACCGCGCTTCCGGACGAACAATGTGGCCGCATTTAGACTAGTTTGCTTCCACCGTTCCGAACTCGGATCGGAACTACGTTCGGAATTTGGCAGGAGCCCCTCACCAACTCACCAACGCCAATTGCCAGTTCCGAGGCTCTTCCCGATAATCTTACAGGGGCCGCTGACATTCCGGTCAGCTTGGGTCTTCTGGGGAACCCCTGTTCACCCCACACGCCACTATTCCCAAATGGGTAGGATTTATGGGCCCTCGCTTCACCAATCCGTCCCTGGGTTGATGCAAGCTGCTGATATTGGACGGAGACGGGGTTAGAGGAAGACACAGCAACAAGTTAAGGAGCCCTAAGTTGAATTTCTCCGAGTAAAGAAAGATCCCCGGCCTAGTAAAATACTACTAGCTTTGCATTAGACAATTGATACGTTTCTCTATTACTTGCTCGACGCTAATTTCTATGTATCACTATTGTGAGGGATACAGCTGTTCCTTGGCGAATCCCACCACCTGGGCGAGCCCCTCATCCGTAACTTCGCCGGCGGGTATTATGGTAAAGGCGTGCCAGGCGCCCGGGACTATGACGAGCTCCGATTTGTTGCCAGCAAGGCCCCACCTGGTAGCCATGAAGGCGCTGTCGTCAATCAGTGGATCTCCTGTTCCGCAGAGGAAGAGAGCAGGAGGTAGACCGCTGCCGAGATTGTTGTAGAGTAGCGACTTATCCGGCTCTCTTCTTTGGCTCTCGGGAACAGTGGCGAAGGCCGTGTCGATGAACCTCCTCATGCCCTCGTGGCTCAACACGGCGTTGCGTGTATGATGGACACACGAGGGGCTGAGGCCTATATCGTAAATAGGGAAGCTGGATAGGAGGGCAGCCACCTGGGACGGGACACCGCTGCGCTGAAGTACAAGGGCTGCCCACGTGGCCAGGTAACCCCCTGCTGACTCTCCCGCTAGGACCCTCAAGGGACCGCCCAGGAGTTCCTCCCCACGAGCTGACGCAGCAAACAACACGGCGTCTTCGGCGTCGTGATGGGCTGCCGGGTAAGGGTTTTCCGGAGCGAGCCTGTACTCGACCGACACAGCAGTCAGTTCGAGGGACCGGGAGAGGTGCGAGAGATAGTTGTCGTATGACTTGTTCGATCCGATGACGAAACCGCCTGTGAGTCGCGTTACACCACAGTATGAACCGAGAGGGGGCTGCGGAACGGAATCGAGCTCTGAATGGCCGACTGGCCGTTCGCAAACACGTACCTGCGTGGAAATGCAGAAGAATTCCGTTGCTTTTCGACTCTGGCGCAATGACTCGGAGGCCGATGTTGTGACCATCCCTGCCCGTAAAGTGCAAGTCTTGGGCCCTTTCACACAACGGTGGTTTGGGGAACCCGACGCCCTCGAGTCGATTCCTCCGATATTGGGCTACCGTTTCTGTTTCGTGCCATGCTACCTGCGAGTTGCACATTTGCTCCACTGCTAACATGGCTTTCTCCCGCTTCTCCAGTACCTCCCGGGAGGCATTGATAGTCCGGACAGTTAGAGTATCCATACTTCAGGGTGTTTTGTCGTTAAAGCTGTGTAAAGTATTGAAACCAGACACGAGGTTATTAAGGGGCTAGTTGTCAAATCCGGCAAAGGTCCGTACGTGAGGTATTGGGCTTCGTCGGCAATATAACCACACCTACACTGCCGTATTCCGGCCCCGAAGGTTGTTTTCGCCCAGCGTGACCTACCCGGCCAGAGTACAAGGTATTCAGTAGAGGACCTTAACAACGCTAACCACGAATGGACAGGGCACAATGGGCAAGGGTGGGAGATATAGGTCGCATTGGTTTTAGGTTCCGAGATCCGGAAGAATGCGGGGTTCAGCATGGCCCTGCTGGAACGAGCCAGTAAGCGAAGTTACTGCCGAGATACCGGAATCCTGGGCCATCCGCGGGGTAAGGGGGAGACTTGCGGGGGAAAGGAGCGTTATTGGAAAATCGTGTTGTGGGGAAAGCTAGAGGAAGTCGGGGAGTACCAAGATTAAATATTAGTGTCTGTTCGTATATGGGATTAATTATCGAGCTTTCTGCCCGTCCCGTTCAGAAGGTCGTAGGGATAGGCTTGATATTCGCCGTAAAATCAATCCGCCATCAACTCCTAAGCTTCCAAACAACAGCAGACACCGCCAGCATGTTCGGCAGAAAGCCCAAGGACGACAATACGGTCGCCAATGGGGCAGACAAGAAGTCCCATCTCACCCCTTACAACATCTGGGTTATCGTCTTCATCAGTCTAAGCTCTGCGGCGTACGGTTATGCCGGGTCCATCATCGCGACGACCCTGACGCAGCCTTCATTCAATGAGCAGATGAAACTGGTTGACAACCCTGAGAGGCCGTCGTTAATCGGAGCTAGTAAGACGAAGCTCTGCTACTACTTCTGCACGATGAATCGTGCATGGGGCAAATGCTGAAACTAGGCAATCGCAGTGAACTCGCTCTACTACTTCGGCGGTATGGTCGGGAGCTTTTCCGCTGGCTGGCTGAGCGATAGATTTGGCAGAAAGTGGTCCGTTGCCGCCGGTAACGTCTTGCTGCTCGTCTCCGGCGCGGCACTCACAGGATCCGTCAATCCCGGCATGTTTATCTTCTTCCGCTTCGTCAGCGGTGTCGGGTGGGTAACTACTACAGACCTTGTGCCCTCAGCTGGCAAGAACCACTTGCTGACGTGCAAAGATAGATCATTTGTGAACTTGGCCACTGTTCCCGTGTGGGTCGCCGAGTTGTCGCCGCCCAAGGTGCGAGGCATCTTGATTGACATCCACGCCACCTTTATGATAGGTGGTTACACCATTTCCAAATACATGGGCCTGGCGTTCTACTTTGTTCAGAGCGACGATGCATGGAGGGGTGCCATGTCGCTCTCCATGGTTCTTCCGCTCTTCATTCTCTGCGGCCTCTACTGGATGCCCGAGTCCCCGAGATATCTCATCTCCAAGGACCGAGTCGAAGAGGCCCAGGCCATTGTATACCGCCTCCACTCCACCTCGGACGACCCCAACAATGACTTCACCCGCAGGGAGTTCTACCAGATTCGGAAGCAGATCGAGCTCGACAGGAACTTTGCCGTTTCTTACGTCGAGATGCTCAAGGATCCGTCCATGCGCAAGCGCATTTGGACAACCATCTGGCTTGAGTTCTGCATGATGAGCTCGGGTATCCTCGTTATTCTGAGTGAGTTATTTTGAACACGCCCCTACCCATTCCCTCAAGCCGGGCCATTGCGGGACAAAATCAAGCTGATACTCTCGTCCCAGACTATGGGTCCATTATCTGGAAAAGCCTCGGCTTCGACACGGTGCAGGTCCTCCACTTCCAATGCGGCTTCCAGGTGACGGGATTGGTCTTCAACATTGTCGCCATGACTTTCGTCGACAGGGTGAAGCGGCCACACCTGATCGCCGGAGGCATGGTCATCACCGCCCTCATGATGCTAGGGGAGATGGTGCTCCAGAGCCAGTACGCGAACACGACCCACCGAGCGGGGAACATCGCCTGCGCCCTGTTCATCATCCTGGTGCAGGTCATGTTCTCGCTCTTCCTCGACGGGCCCGTCTTCTTCTACATCGCGGAGATCTGGCCCTCGCACGTTCGGTCCCAGGGCTTCGCCATCGCCATGGCCACCCTCTCGCTGACGAACCTCCTGTGGCTCCAGGCGGCCCCCAGCGCCTTCGAGGCCATAGCCTGGCGCTTCTACCTCTTCTTCATCGTCATCCCCCTTGTCGGCGCCGGCGTGGTCCTCAGGTGGTACAAGGACACGCTGCACAAGCCGCTCGAGGAGATCGCGGCCGTCTTCGGCGACGCCGACAAGGTTGCCGTGTATCAGGCCGGGCTCAACCTTGCCGGTGTTCCCGACTACGATATTAATGATAAGGATGGGGCGGTTTCGGACGACAAGGAGGCTTCCGGGCCAACCTCCCAGGAGATCGACAAGGCTGACGGGAAAGTATAAGCGTTGCGTCGGATGAACTGGTCCATATTAGCTGTAGTTAATGAAGAGGACTTTTCATCGCCTGGGGGGGAAGCGTGGATTAGAAATCCCAGGGATGGCGGTTAGGGAATGGCTTAGTCCAGTGCAAAGGCTCTTCTTCGCAGGTATAACGGTTTCGCCCCCGCTATTTTAGAATCCAATGTACAGGCGGTGCTCTTAGGTCAACACATATTCCGAGTCCGGTATGGCTGTTATGAACATCGGACGATGTCGATAGCATGATTGTCGGGTTTTAGTGTAGTGCGACCCGTCTTCCGAGGCACGGAGCGATACTTTGAAAGAATCTATTGCCCTGAGCAACGACTGTCATGGCCGCTGCTACAGGGACATGGATAGTAGCAGCGAGTATTGTTGAATCTTTTTCTTTTATACACGTACGACACCAGTTATCATGGCAGTGGGATATAAGGGCCATTGAAAGTTCTACAGCTCCTCCCGTACGTTCTCGCCTTTCCCCTTAGCTGCGTCGTCCCTCAGTTCTCATCTGAAAACCTTCCCAGTCGGGTTCTTTGGCAGGCTATCTACAATACAACACGGCTGTGCAGTCGCTTATAGTCTGTTCCCTAATTGGCGATGTGCTTTGACAACTCTTGGCCCGCGCCTCCCAATTTGATTTCTCATCCCCCTCGCAATCTACGTAGGCGAGCACGACATCTGTTGTCTCCGACTCGGGATCTCCCAGTACGGAGACCGCGACTCGGATACCCGGAACGCACTTGATAACGGAATAGCTTACACCAAATCTCTCGGCCGAAGGGGGGATGGAAAGAGTAAAGTTGTACAGAGCGATCGGCGGCCCGGACCAACTATCGGTCTCATTGTTACATACGGGCACTCCGGGTTCGGAAATGGCAATCACGGAACACGGAAGTATCGACGGCCCCACTATTAGCGCCGCGCTGCACTCTTCTACTCTCGAGACTTGCAATTCCGAAAACTGGCCGAACCCAATCCTCCAGCATTAGATCTGTGGGGAAGCGCTGCCGGAAACGCCACGGCTCTTGACGGCTCCTCCGTACCCCGTAACAGTGTTACAAGGAGTCGCGACAACTTCGGTCTCGAAGCTGGGGCGACGCGGAGATGGCGACCATTTGACAAGTCGAAAACCCTTACGATTTCCAACATCCCACTTGCCACTTGCCCATCAGCAGACACACACATCAATCACTCGTTAGACCTTCGTTCCATCCTAGGCATCTACAATGGGTAACCTTCTGTACGAGTTTTGCAGGCTCTCGGCAGCCTACTGGCCCCAGGTCCTCGCCGCCCTCGTCGTCAGCCGTATGCTGTACAATCGCTACGGCAACGGCATCTCCCAGGTTCCTGGCCCGATCCTGGCCTCTTGTTCGACGTCATGGATGTTCTTTCACTACTTGCGACGGAAAGGCTTGGACGAGAAGGCGATGCACGACAAGTATAACTCTCCCCTCGTGCGCATGTCGCCTAACACCATCTCCGTCTCCGACGCCGATGCCGTGCGAGTCATCTACGGATGGAAGCCAATCTTCTCCAAGGCATGCACACACACCACCCCCCGCGGGGTCCTCCCATCTGCAATAGCTGACGAATCTGAGTGCTTTGATAGAGCCGTCTGTACATCTCGCAAGATGTCACCACCGAGGACGGCACCGTCCTGCAGAATGTCTCGTCTACCAGGAGCGAGGCTGTGCACCGGGACCTCCGCCGTCCCATTGCCCACACGTACTCCTTGAGCACCTTGAAGGAGTACGAGCCGCTTGTAGATTCTACATCCATCGAATTTCTAAAGCAGATGGAGAAGTTTGCATCCACTGGCGAGATATGCCCGTTTAACACCTGGCTGCAGATGTATGCCTTTGATGTTATGTAAGTCGCATATAGTCCGAGGGCGCATTGGGGGTTTGAGGGTCTTGACCGTTCCTCCTACGTCGAGTGCATGTGTCGTGCTGACCCATGTCTCTTTAACGACAGCGGCGAAATCACCTTTAGCAAGCGCTTCGGATTTCTCGAAGCGGGAAAGGATCTGGACAACATGATGCTTCATACAGCACAGGCCATGGACTGGATAGGCATGGTGAGTGCTTGACCAACCCCTTATTCTCACACTCTGGAATCATACTCTTGACGACCCGGATGTTCCAATGACACTCACCGACACGACTAGGTCGGCCAAATCCCCACCTTTGACGAGTGGTTCCGCATCAAAGGCTTCGGCCACATCGTCCGCAAGTTCCGCCGGACGGGCCCCGTAATGAAGTTCACGGCGAAGCAGATCCGCGAGCACCAGCAGTCGGGCGACGGCAACAAGCGCCCCGACTTCCTCACGCGCTTCATCAACGCCCGCGAGAAGTACCCGGACGTCATGACGGACCGCCGCCTGGCCACCTACACCAACACCAACGTCAGCGCCGGCTCGGACACGACGGCCATCGCGCTGCGCGAGATCGTCTTCCGCCTCCTGACGCACGCGACATCCTATCGGAGCTCGCCGGCGTGCTGCGCAGCCGCGGCGGCGGGGGGGCCGGGGACGAAGAGTTTGAGAAGCCCATCACCTGGTCCGAGGGCCAGAGCCTTGGCTATTACCAGGCGCTCCTCCGCGAGTGCCTCCGGATGCATCCGCCCCTGGGCCAGCTGATCCCGCGCGAGGTGCCCGCGGGGGGCATCGAGCTGTGCGGGCAGCACATCCCCGCTGGGACGAACGTGGGCTGCAACGCGTGGGTGGTGCACCGCGACCGCAAGGTCTACGGGGAGGACGCGGACGAGTTCCGGCCGGAGCGCTGGCTCGACTGCGCGCCGGATCAGCTGCGCGAGATGGATCAGTCCAGCTTCGCCTTCGGCGGCGGCTCCCGCGTCTGCCTCGGCAAGAACATCGCGCTGCTGGAGATCTCCAAGCTGGTGCCCGAGCTGTTCCGGAGGTACGAGGTCGACATCGTCGATCCCAGTAGGTACAAGCTCGTCCCGGGCTGGCTGGTCTTGCAGACGGGTCTTGATGTCACGCTCAGGCCGAAGGCAGACGGCTGGTGGAGGCTGTAGGGAGAGACTGGCCGAAGGTTATAGCAATGGGGGGGATACAAGTATATAGAGTTTCACGACTCTACTGGCGGATGAACCTGACGCCTGGTTTAGGGCTGTGGTGGACCTACAACATCAATTCAGCAGATGGCGATTATATACATGTATGCAGTATATCGATCAATATAACAAAACTGTTCATTGCAAAGACCTTAGGTCATAATATAGGTTGATAATACACTGCCTGTTCGTGTGAGATTCGACCAGTTGCCCGCTTATCTAGGCGCATTTGCTTGAGATGTTAATCTTTGCGGATCCTGCTGTAGGATAAAATCCGAGAGTTCCGTCAAGGTCGGATCGAAGGTACATGCCAATGCTCCTAAATCAGAGGCCGGGTTTTGGAAGAAATCGGCCGAAAACCCTTCAGGAGTGTTCATGTCGCCTGGGCCCAAGCCCAACGCGTCGTCGCGAGGCGTGCCCTGCGTGCTCTCCCTCTGCTCGCCGTGACGCTTCGTGACGGCGTCGAACAGGGCCGAGACACTGCCTCCCGAGAAGATGGTCGAGTCCAGCGCGTGCAGTGCCCGCCTCGCCGTCGCCCAGGTAGGGGCAAAGTCCGACAGCAGCTGGTGCGCCTTCTGAAGCGAGTCTAAGACCGGCGGACGGTAGACCTCCAGGCTCTGGTCCTGGAGGATGTAGACCAGGTGGTAGATGCATTCGACGAGCGCCGTGCTGAGGAAGTACGCCAACGTCCGGCAGCGCGGGTACGCGACGGTGAAGCTGGCGATGGCCTCTATGCTACTCCTGGCCAGGTCGGCGCAGAACTGCCTGGATTCTTGGTCGCGGTCGCACGAGAGCAGCGGGTTTTGACGGATTATCATGCGCAACAGGTTTGTCCTCTGCAATGTGTGTGAGCAAAGGTGAATGTCAGCCGTTTTTACCATCCATGGAGGACGTACGATGTAGATAGCAAGTCGTCTTCGGACAGTTGGCTCCGTCTCGCCATCTGCCCTGTAGCTTGACACCTGATCTGTTTTCCAGGTTAGCTCCGGCGGGAGATCCATGCGAAAGATGTGGATCCGAGTGTCCATGAGGCTTCATTCCAGATGATGCGAAGTTAATAACCCTACAATCCATGATAAGGTCCTGTATTCGGTCGGACTCACGCGATTTCTTTCCAGTCACCAGCTTTGTTGGCGTTCGCCGCATAAAACGAATCCCATATCTGACCCCACAATCTTCCGAAATCGACCAAGGATTGGAGATAGTTCTCAGTGTGGACCTTCAATAGGTCTTCATCTGTGTACTGCACCTCGCCCCGACTACCCGCGGTCGATGTGGCGCCTGGCTGCCTCGGTCGGCCGTGGACGTGGAACTCGTCCACTGCAACTTCGGCATCGCGTATCATGTAGGGTGTTCCGTTGCGCTGGGCGATCCTCCTGTCCAGGAAGTAGATGGTCCACCAGAGCCTCTGGCTCGCGCGTCGCTTGCCCGCCATGGACTGGTCCCATAGAGACTGCGTGTTGAGCCTCGAAGCCATTGCCAGCTGAATCGCCGTTGCTATTGCTTGCGAAGCCGCCTGCAAGAGCTCCGAATGCATCATGTAGACGGCGCTGAGAGTGTGGTAGCGAATGATGTCCAGGCCGGCCTGTCGCGAGGAGCCGCAGTGCTGGATCAACTTCCAACCCCTCTGGAAAAGGGTCCAGCCCGGCCTGATGTCCTGGCAGCTCTCGACCTCGGGGTCCTCGCATTCGCCCAGGACCAGCAAGCTGCACAAGAGGGCGATTATGGCGCAATGGCTGGTGTCCACGTCGATGATTTGATTGCGGTCCGAGTACCCCAGATGTTCGAGTGCCTCGCATATGCGCGTCTCCGTCTCGCCCTGGTCCAGGAGGGGAAAGAAGGAGTCCAGCTCGCGAAAGAAGACGTCGAGGAGGTAGAAGAGTTTAGACGGCGGGGGTAGTTCCACGGGTAAGACGCGGTTCCAACCCGAGCCGCCGCCGCCTTTGGAGCGTCGTGTGTTTAGGCCGTTGCTCAAGCGCAAAAGATTCTGGAGATCGGCGAGCTGCGCCGGGATAGAGAGGTTACCGGTGCCACTACCGTTGTAGAATGTGTCGGTGTCGTCGCCGTTGTCGGCGCCCATATCCAAGGTGTAGCTCGTCGACGTGGATGTGAAGGTTAGTCTTCGCCGTTCGCGAGACCCGGCGCTTTTTTCACTGTACCATCAGTCTTATGGAACCAGATTACACACACAACAACGGTGGGGTTGTTGGATGACAGTGTCCAGGTCGGGGGCATGGAGAAGTACCTTGTCTGTGCAATTCCCGAGAACCTCATGGCTTGGTCCTGCGACTTGGCCAGCTTATTTGGTATCAGGGGAGTTGTCTCGTCGCCTCGTTGCTCGGACACGTTCGGACCATGGTTCGCGGGTAGGCCGGCGTGGTTGTCACTGCTTTATTATATCGGAGATCAGCGCTTGTTGAGGAATCCCTTCGCCAAAATGGTGACCCGGAAGGGGGGAGGGAAGCTGGAGTCGGTTTACCCAGTTCGCTTTCTTTTTCCATCATTTTCCCTCGCGAGGTATACACACTGCGCGCCGCGCACTCGACACGAGTAGCAGGTCGCCTCGCCGGAACACTGTGGTCATTCACGAACGCTGTTAATTACACCCGCTATATTCCACCACAGAGGTCTCTCCGCGGCAGTTGGCATCGAATTTACCTTCACTTTTCGCCTCTGGCAGTCTTGACTGAAAGGTAACAGCGCGAGTCAGCGAACCAGTCTCGGCAGTCGAAGCCAGAGCTGCATTTCCCGGCAAAAGCTTACCAGGCCCGCGGGATGTATTTACTGCGCTCTCTCTTTCTTGGCCCCTTGAGATTCGTGGTGGGCGGCGCGTCTTGGGATACCGCTTGAGGCTGGAACTGCGGCTGGGGCTGTCTGGGGGGCGCTTCGACGCCGGTGAAGGCCATGGTCTCCGACCAGCCCTGCAGGAATGAGGGGAAATCGGTTGGATTTTCCGACATTCTGGTCAATTCCCAGGATAGATCCTCGTTTCCCGAGGCAAAGGAACTGGTTGACGGGCTAAGAGGCAAGACAACGTCGTGTGGTTGCAGATTGGAGAGGGGTCCTATTCGTTCCTCGGGACGGCTTAGCGGGGTGATGAAAGGCAAGACAAGGGAATTTTGCGAATGAGGTTTGGTCTCCAAGTCCAGCTCCAGGATATTTCTTGTCCGCCTGTGGGGCGCGATGGCAGGGGAAGAGGGATCATTGTGAGTGGAGGCGTCATGCCCGACATTGCTATGTGCTGATAACCTTCTCGAAGGATTGCAGTAGTTCCTGCGCCAAGTGCGCCCATGCCCCGCAGACAAGTAATATACTGCACCTGGTTGGAGGAGCATAAGACGTTTGCCCCGCCTCCGCATCTCCGCCTTCTTTCCCCATGGGGTAACCTGTCCCCACCACAGCTTTTACCGAGTATGCTTGTGCACTCGGTGACGAATAGAATCCCTAGAGCACGTATCGGTGGCGGGGCAGCGATCCACCGGACCAATGGGTTGTGTTAATGACGGTCCATTCACACGCGGCACGGACGCGCGGCAGTGGAAGTGCCGCGAGTCTACTCCCGAGACAGCATCCGGAGGCCCGCATAGCCGTATAGGTATCATCTAGTCTCCTACGTTATGAGCATGAGAAAAGCCTTAGAGATATCTCCCGCCGGTGCACTCCACACACGCCCCCGTCATGTACGACGACAGAGGGCTAGCCAGAAACAAGATGACGTTGGCGGCCTCGCCCGCCGTGCCCGGCCGCCCCTGGACAAGGATGTCCGACGTGTCCCTCCACTTCTTATAATTCCGCGGAATCCCGACCTTGACCTCCTGGCCGCCCGCGCTGAAGGCCTCGGCCAGGTCGGGCGGCCTGGTCATGCGCGTGTCGATCCACCCGTAGGCGACCGCGTTGCAGCGCACGTTGTAGACGCTCCACTCCTTGGCCATGGCCCGCGTCATTCCCAGCACGCCCGCCTTGGCCGTGCTGTAGTTGATCTGCCCCTGGGAGCCGTGGATCCCGGAGACGGAGGAGATGTTGACGACCGACTTGGGCATCTCGCGGTTGGCCTTGTCCCTCCAGTGGCCCGCCAGCGCCTTGAACATGCGGTATGGCACGTAGTTGTGGATCTTCATGACCGAGTCGAACTGCTCTTCCGACATCTCGTGGACGACATTATCTATGAGGAATCCTGTGGGTACCAGCATCGTCAGCGTCAAATCCGCAGGTGAAAGTTGAAAAAAGGAAAAGAAGAATTCTAGAATTGGATCGTAAGGGCAGGGTGCACACAAGGTCAACACGCACCAGCAGTATTCACCAAGACATTGATCCTGCCGAACCTCTTCAGCACGGCTTCTACCAGCCTCGGGGGCAGCTCCTTGTCTAACAAGTCCCCCGAGAAAGCGAAGGCTTCGTATCCAGCCGCCTCCAGCTTCCTCACTGCCTCCTGGGACTTGACCTCGTCGATGTCGGCGATGGCTATCTTGGCGCCATTCCGAGCCAGGAGCTCCGCTGCCGCCCAGCCGATACCTAGATTGCACCCGATCAGTTGGAATGCATTTCTGATTCTCGCAGCCAGGCATGATCGCAATGACCGCCGGCTGCCCCTTCTTCTATCTACTCACCTTGAGCACCCCCTGTAATTAGGACAACCTGCGAGTCCAGCCGCCAGGGGTCGGCCACCGGCGCCATGTGCGCCTGGAGCTGCTCGAGTCGGTTCACCGCGCCAGCCATGGTTCTCCGATTTGCGTTTCTGTAGACGAAGCCGCGGGACAGCCTGCCCGACCTCGCTACACCCAGCCCCATCGATGATTTATCCTTTCTCCTCTGCGCAGTATTGGCGCCGCCCTCCACATCCTTGCATACGGAGCACTCCTGATAATTAATAGTGGGGACCACACAATTCCGTCTTGGCGAGCATTAGTCTCAAGCCGCTCAGCATCGGCCCCGCTCTCGGAATTTACTCACGGGAACCCCTCCCTTGCCACTGGTAAATTCCGAGCTCGGGATGCCTACCGTTAGGGGTTTCTCTGCGGCGAGCTTGCGTGCGCCTAGAGAATTCTGGGAAGCCAACGCAGTGCGCCTGGATGCCACGGCCACACACAGTAACATTGGGTTGCTCCGGATCTCGACCGGCTACGTCTTGCCAAGTGCTCTTGTGGGCGGCAGGGCTACTGTTGCTCCCCGGGCTCAGAATGTTTGTATCCCGATGCATTATGAGCGCCCAGCTTCAACGCGACAGCAAAATTGAAGCATGAGATACCATCTCGTCTGATTTCCCATTTTCTTACTGCTATCGCCAATGAGATTCTATCTGGCCTGCGAACATACTATCGAGATGCTCCCTACAATCACTTCGCCTATCCCCTTCGCGAGTCCCCCGTGGCACACAGCTCTGTCGAATCCGGACCCCAAGCTGAGCCGAGACGTCAGGGTCCTCGTCATCAGCGGTGAGAGTGAAGAGATTTCGATGGACATGGCTACCAATATGACGAGGAAGGTCGCCAAGCTGTGAAGCAATCTTGCACGGAATAATGCGCGAGAGTGTCTCATAATATTGAACACCAGTATAAAGTTCAATTCAAGTTTATCGAAAGGGGTTCGAGTAGGCTTTTGGGCAAAGGGCGATGGTGCAGTATTGAATTGAACAATCTGTATATGTGCGCATTTGCGTCTTGCTTCAAAGCAAACCAGGTATAAGTCCATCTCCTGGTAACTCATTGGAATCCACCGTCTACATTGATAACCTGGGGCATGTCAGTAACTCATGGAGGGTATGCATGGGAGGGCTGTCTCACACTGCTCGTAACGTAGCCGGATGCCTCGCTCAGTAGGAACAAGACGACTTTAGAGACTTCTTCCGGTTGGGCAATCCGCTTCAGGGCAGTCCTGGTGATCAGCCGGTCATTCACTACGTCGGCCGGACCCAGGGCCTTGACTAATGGAGTGTCGATGACGCCGCTGTCGAGCAGGTTGTTAGCACTGAGGCCCCCAAAGCCATCGAGGAGCAGGGATAGAAACACACGGAGAGACAGCATTGCATCTGATGCCGCGAGATCCCGCCTCCTGGGCGGCACACTTGCTCAGGCTAATGACGCCCCACTTCGCCGTTCCATACGGCGCGTTCCAAGGTGTCCCCCGCTGTCCGGCGATGCTGGCAACATTGACGATGCTCGCATGGTCCTTGGCGTATATCAGCTCGGCCTTGAGGGAGTTCTTGACGCCGTTGAGGTTGACGCCCATCATCCAGTCCCAGTCCTTGTCCTCGATCACGTCGAGCGCGTATCCTTTACCCGAGAAGCCCTGCGTGCCGATGGTGCCCGCCATGTTGGCCGCGCCGTTGATACCGCCAAATGCGTCCGAGGTTGCCTTGACGGCGTCGTGGACCTGCTCGTACTTTGCGACGTCAACGGCGAAGGCCAGGGCCTTGGAGCCGATGCGCTCTATCTCTGCCGCGACATCTTCGGGCTTATTGAGATCCAGAAGACCTAAACGACAGCGGTTATCAGTCTCTCAACTTCCGCTGAAAATCACTCCGAAGCGGATGCTTATATTCCAGGGGGATGTATGTGGGCTCTACGTACCCAGGTTTGCGCCCTGGCGGGCGAGGTAAAGAGATGTCGCGCGACCCTGCCCTGAGGCGGCGCCGGTGACGATGAACGTCTTGCCTTTCAGATCTGCGTACGACATGGTAATTGAGACGGTGTTTTCTTAGAGTGCCGGGCGTTGCGGTAAAATTACAGTTGACTAGATGAGAACGGAAGACCACTGTCAACGGAGAGTCGTGCGACAAGAGAGTGATGGGTTTGCTAGGTGAGAGACACTCACTCATGTATGAACTCTACTATACATACGCCGCCACTGGCCGAGCGTACTAGTAGTTGGGGTTAATATCGGAATACATACTCGCCCGCCTCCACAAATTGTTCGCATTGCAAGTGCTATCCCGCGACGGAACTTTACTGCGTACGGAGCACGAACTCCCCGCTCTCCGCATGGTGCTTCTCTGCTATGCGGGGAAGTAGGACACGCCACACTGCACTATCTAGGTTAGTACGTCACTATGGAACCCCCGCAGCCAGAAACACGGAATTGCTCATATGGCCGCGCCTCCGAGCAGCTACCGAATCTCGGAATGAAGGTGGAGTGGGGTTTCATCCCGACAAAGGTTGCATTCCGAAGCTTCAAGGCTTCCAGATCGGCGAAGAAACAAACATTTCCAAAGACTCCGCATCTAAGACATTGCCGAGGGTAGCAAACGGCAAGCTAAAGCTTACAACGGCTTAGAAGCTGGATCTCTGATTACAGCAAACTCGGCGAGTGGAGGGGGATGCGGGACGTGTACAAGCTTTCCGTGCGCAGGGGCGAACGACAGACAAGGATGCGACATTGTAGTATATCTTTCAGCCTGCCTGGACTTGGCCTATCCCATTGCAGCCGGTGTTGTCAAAACTATAGAATCCTGCCAACTCCGTTTCCTGCCCGTGATAAAGAACATCCCCCTTCGCTAAGTTACTAATTTACACTTCACTTCCATTTCTGTTAGGAGGTTTGCCAACATGACTATCAACGAGGGAATCCGATCTCCTGACAACAGCATCCCGGTGCCCGAATATGTTGTTCCGGTTCCATCACTAAAGCCGATAGAGGAGACAGCGGCGTATAGAGGCAAAGACGCCGCTGCTTACGAGCAGTCGACCCAGTTCTTCGACCATGCGAGGAGATTGAAGATCATTGTCGCGGGCGCTGGCTGTTCCGGTATTGACCTCGCTCATGCCGTCGAGTCCGGACGCCTGCGCAACGTCGACCTGCGCATTTACGAGAAGAACGCCGGCATCGGGGGCACGTGGTGGGAGAACCGTTACCCGGGCTGCGCGTGTGATATCCCTAGCCACAATTATCTAGTACGTTGTTTTGCTAGAAATAGGCTGCGCCTTCGAATGAAGAACGGAAACGCTTGCTGACAGAAAGCCTCCGCGTTGTTAGTTTTCATGGGCGCCGAATCCTCGGTGGTCGTCCTTCTACGCCAGCGCCCCCGAGATCCTCGAGTACATGGAAGACGTGACGGAGAAGTTTCACCTCCAGAAGCACATCGCGACGCGTCAGAAGATCACCAAGGCCGAGTGGAACCCCGCGAAGCAGAAGTGGCTCGTCACGAGCCGCCGCACAGACGGGAGGAGCAACGTCATCTCGGCAAAGGGCGTCACAGACGGCGAGGTCGGTCCGGAGCTGGTCGAGGAGTGCGACGTCTTCATCAACGCTTCCGGCTTCTTCAACAACTGGCGCTGGCCAAACACCCCCGGTCGCGAGAAGTTCAAGGGGGTCCTAGTCCATAGCGCAGACTACCCCACGGCCCTAAACCTGCGGGGAAGGCGCGTCGCGGTGATCGGGAACGGCAGCAGCGGCATCCAGGCCACCGCGGCGGCCCAGAAGCGGGCGTCCAAGGTGGTGGCCTACATCCGCAACCCCACCTGGATCACCGCCAACATGGGATCCCGCTTCATACCGCCAGGGCAGACGAACCTGTTCTTCGACGAGAAGCAGAAGCAGGAGTGGGAGGCGGACCCTAAGAAGTATCTCGACTACCGCAAGAGCGTGGAGCGGGAGCTGAACATCCGTTTCCCGCTGTTCATCCGCGATACGCCTCAGCAGGCTATGGCGAGAGAATTCACCACCAAGTCCATGATGGAGAAATTGGCGCCGAAGCCCGAGCTGAGGGAGAAACTGATGCCCACATTCGCAGTCGGCTGCCGTAGGCCTACACCTGGCGCGGGATACTTGGAGGCGCTCTGCGCTGACAATTGCGAGGTGGCTTGGGGAGAGTAGGTCTTCCCGTCAACCTTCCCCTAACGAACGATGAGTAGAGTGACTGACTCGTATACAGAATGGAAACCTTTACAGAGAGCGGTATCCGCTCCGCAGACGGGACGGAGCGCGAGTTTGATGTTATTATCGCCGCCACAGGGTTCGACATGTCCTTTGTACCTCGATGGCCCGTCATAGGCCTAAATGGAAAGGACCTGCAAAAGGAATGGGCCAAAGACCCGGCCTGCTACATGTCGACCGTGGCCGAGGACATGCCCAATTACTTTGTATACCTTGGACCCGGTAGCCCCGTCGGACAAGGCAGTCTGATCACATCCATCGAGCGCATCACGGACTACATCTGCGACATAGTCAACAAGATGCAGACGGAGAACTACTCCTCGTTCCAATTGAAGAGCGGCAAGGCCAAGGCCTACCAGCACCAGATGCTCTCGTGGCTGGAGAAGACGGTATGGGGCGACAACTGCCGCAGCTCCTTCAAGAACGGCACCATTAGCGGTCCCCTGCATGCGTTCCATCCCGGGAGTCGGCTGCACTACTTTGAACTGCTCCGCAGGAGGCGCTACGAGGACTTCGAGTGGAAGAGCCGCTCGTCGGATCCTATTTACGACTTTGCCTGGCACAACAATGGCTTTTTAGAGGCTGAGCTTACCGATGGAGTCGAGATGGATCCTACGTAAGTTCGACGTGATCTCAGATCGTGGCTACTTCGGAACATGGAGCAACATGACTAACGTTCTGCTATAGCTGGTATCTTAATCAGGACGAAACCACATTGGCCAAGTTCCCTGACGCGAGACGCGGGAAGGTGTCGAGCCTACAGGGTGGAGCCTAGCATGGCATTGCTGGGTTTCGATTGCGTTCGCCCTTTCTCCGGTCAAAGAGGTGGAGGTTGTTAAATAGCATCGGAGATAAACATGTGCGAATTTATTACCGTGTGTGTGTGATCTTTAGGTGGCTATGCCACCGAACGCGAAATATTGGAATCGAGGTGATGAGATGCCTGGCGTTGCAAGTTCAATGTCGCCACTGGAGGTACTTGGACGTCTGAATCATCAATCACTGTTTCGTGCTAGTGACTGAAGTTCAATTCCGGGGCCCATAGCCGCGTAAAGTTCGGGGGTATCCTTTTCAACTTCGTGCTTGATCACACGCCTCCTGGGCTAGGAGCGAGAATTGCTCAGCCTCTGGAAGCCGACACGGATCAACGACTCCGGGTAGCGAAGCCTCGATATCGTCGCCTATAGTGTGTCAGCAGCGGGCCAGCGTGGAGCCATACGGGGTTTCTACTCACAGTCGAACATGGCTGCGATTCCCTCCTGGATAGCCCAGTCGTTCGGGGCACGCAACCGCAGCCCGAGTAGCATGATAGCTACCGGTGGGCCCCAGCGATCTCCGAAGGCGGCGCAGGCCACAATAATCGCTTTCCGAACCACCTCTCTCGTGGCTGAACAAGTGCCAGCGCGGCCGTCAATGAGACGGCGAAGCTTGAGAATCCTCCTCGGCCAATGGTTCCATCCTTCTGGGTTCCTGAACTCTGGGTGCACATCGAAAAGACCCAGCGATATCAGTTTGTCCATGTTTGTCTGCGCACATTTGCCCTTAAGGTCTAGACTACCCTGGCTAA
The DNA here is from genome assembly GCA_023628835.1 of Sordariomycetes sp. S4602. Classification (NCBI taxonomy): domain Eukaryota; kingdom Fungi; phylum Ascomycota; class Sordariomycetes; species Sordariomycetes sp. S4602. The sequence goes on from JAMAJV010000002.1 coordinate 204,723, forward strand.
GGTACTCGCCAAAGTAGAACACGTCACCGGACCTCCTAGGCAGCGCGCGAAGCCGGAGCAGCTGGTGAATGCCGCTCGGATCGCAGTCCTCCGACGCCCACCGCGAAGTTGCTGCAAAGGCTGCCAGGATCTCTTTATCCTTGACAAATGTCCCCGGCGGAAACTCTCGGGTGTCAAGGATCGTGATGGAAACGTCTGACAGACGCACCGGTCGGGTCTTGTGTCGGTAAAGGCCGTACTGCAGGGCGACAAGCAGCGAGCACGTCCAGCTTGTCAGGTTGCTGTACGGGCAATTCGTGTGCCAATTCAAATGACGACGGAGCATTCTTGAGGCGTCCTCTGGCCCACGTGCGAATATATCCACTTTTGCAGGTGCGGAATATTTCATTACCTCTCCGGAATGAACATCTCAAATCGACGTGGATCCTGCACTGTATGGCGTGTGGACACGGAAGAGGTATCTAGGGACATCGCCCCGTCGAAACTGCGGCATATGTTCCAGCTGGTCGGCGCTCGGCTCGAACAGGACCGGTTCGAAGAGTGTCAGTGTGGTCGCCATGTTGATGTCCACTTGGGCGCCGGCTTTGTGGATGTGTCCAAGAACCAGATTCTAGAGACGGAGGTACAGGAGTCCGCGGTTCTGGCGGGCCACCCGATCGGTACGGCGTGGGGCGCGCGTGGTCGTAGTCACAGTTGATGACTGACGAGAAAACAATCGCGTGTCAGGCCTAAGGCGGGAGAGGAAAGGGGTTTCTCTTGTCCGGGGGGGCCTGCAGGAGTGGGGCCCGTCATCTCACGCTCAATTTTACATTGTAATAATAAGCTTTTGATGGCTTGGCAGGAGCCTGGTTGCTTGATACAAGGATGTTGTGAATACATTACTTATGCACATGTTCTTTGTGCTGGCGTTTCCAGTCGTTCAATCATTGTTCCGTCTAACGCTGGAAACAGAGCTTCTGCAGACGCGAGGCATGGGAGTCGAGGACCTGGGCGGGGAAGGAGTGTTGCTCAATGGCTTCGTCCAAAGGCGGTTAGCGCTACGCCCTACTCTCCACCCTGTGAACCCTTGCGAGCGGGCCCAACCGTATCAAACTTGAACTAAGCCTGACAGGGCAAGCACACTGTAGCTTTGCATCTTTTAAAGATTAGCAGAGCGGTAGAGGGTGGTGATAATGCAAGTTCTATCCGCCGACGCCTAATAGTACTAAACGGTTATTCATTGCTACCGGTTTGTAGCACCTAAGACAAATATTAATAAAATAAATTACATCCCATTGGGACAAATGCATGTATAGTTGCCGTGGGACCATGCCTTCGTGGAAAACGTAATGCCCTTAAGATAAACGTCATGCCCTTGTGTAAACCTAATGCCTTCGTGGTAAACGTAATGGTTATGATTTAAAGTTTCAGGCTACGCCCTGCTCTCTTGTTATAATTTAGGTTTTACCCTCTTCTGCCCCACACTGCTCCATCCTCTCCAAGTTTAGCCTGCGTCATCTTTAGCAGGGCTAACGCTATATCAGGTCATCCACTCGTAGGAGTAAATCGTCGGGTTCTTAGAGCATAAGTAGGAGCATCAGCCACCTCGCTGGACTCTCGTCAGATCCCTTCATACCATCGATAAGCTAAGCCAAGAAGTTCATCACCTATATACCCTATCTCGCCTTACCATTTGGATAACGGCTCCTCCCGTTATCATCCACGGTCCAGATTACGGCCCGACGATACACGCACGACACGTTATATTCCCCCGACTAGTATGCCTATCGCTGACGGAAATCTCACCCGCGCCAGCGCCCGAGAGGCCACCGCCGAGTTTGACATCAGCGGTATAACATATTCGTTTCGCGCGGTGCATAAGGGATTAGCCCCGGAGTTCGCTGCGGAAAATGTCTCGCTCTACTATGATGACATGGGTGACCTGACAAGCACGAGTATTCCATATCACGCTAAGTTTGGGCCGGCAAGCCTCCGCTTCGACCTTGACAATGGGCTGCGTATCCAAGGTGATCTTGCACGCACTATCGACCCTGTTAAAGTCGATGGCGATAGCACGTTTGAGCAATTGAAAGGTACGCGGTTCTATTCCCGGTAGTAAGCTTAGCACTATTAACATTTTATTAGATAAGGACGCTTAAGATTCGAACGACAAATAGTTAGGAAGACATTACATTCAGTTGAAGGCATAGCGCCGATACAGGGAAGAAAAGTGTCAAGGAGCCGACAAGCGACAAAGGGAGGACGGCCATATTGTGGCACGAAGGACTCCACGGCGTGATCCCATCGAAACACTGGAGCTCCCTTAGCACTGAGGAATTGCTTTCTGAACCGAGTTTAGAACAAGCTTGGGATCAGAGGAATAGAAGAATAGACCAATGGTCTAGATAGTTAAAAGAGGATTGACGCACTAAGGAAGAAAGGGTATGGAATAGTCTTGGCCTTACCGTATTGTATTTGGTGAGTTTGTGACTTGTGACTTGGAAGCGAGCTACGCATGCCTTCGAGACCTGGCTGAATTTGGATTACCAGTGGAAGCAAGACAGCCTGAACAGGCAAGAACCACGATGGGAACAATAAAAACGAACTACACAGAAGTCACATCAACAATACGGGCCGTTATGCGCATCGAAGCAAGTATGATTCTTGTATTCACCCTAGCACATGTTGAATTCATCCCATCCGCAATTGTCGCACAACCAATCACAGACAACCAAACGTACCAGCTAAAACGTCAAGCTCTCAAGGACCGGCTAGGCTGAGGGTTGATAGAGCGGGGGTGCGCACCCTAACGGTAAGAACTTGGAATTGTGCATAGGAGTTTACCTTGGCACTGCTGTTTAACCTGGAATGGGCACAGTTGGAACTACCAGAACACGTCTTAACGCGTCGTTTGGTCGGCTGGCGTGTTGCAGGCAGCCACACAGCCCGATGGGTTGCCTGCTCCTTGCCCAATAAGAACTAAGGGAGGCGCCAGAAGCTCATAAGCAGGGCATCACAGCAAGACCGCTGTATGGTGTGTTCCCAAGTCCTGTATGCATACCCCGCTCGAGGTCATGCATGTCACTGCGTCCGCCTTATCCGATGGTTGGCCCTCACTCAAAGGACAGAGTGACCACACTGTAGCTGCCACGCCATCCAGTTTCCTTGGCCCTTGAATGGCCAGGTTGAGTGAATTGTCAGTGGACGCGTGCGAGGTATCCATGTATTATATGAATAGCCCCTTGCAGTGGATCCATGCCTGTCATGGGAAGCCCCCCCGAAGACACACTTATTATCTTTTCACAAACCGCCCAGCTCCTTATCTCTAGTAAAGTGGAAATACTAGGCCAGGATGAGCGTTGTTCCGGCTAAAGGGGTTCTCAGGAAGCTCTATCAGGAGGCCATCACCGACATAGAACACAAATCGTCCGCCTTCTGGCAGGTCCTTCTCCAGCGGGCGTTCCAAGACGACGAGAATTTCATTGTTGTCACCGAGTCCCCACCAGACGAATCCCTACGTCGTGTCGACATTTTCGTCAAAAGATACGACCCCAATCACCACACCCTTAACGCCCTCGTCCTTGTCGAATGCAAAAAGCCCCACGGAAACCTCAGACAGGTTGAGGAACAAGCCGCAGACGCAGCCCGGCGATGTATCAGGTCGCATCATTTGCTCTACGTGTACGCTCTCACAACCGTCGGCACAACCTTTCGGACTTGGAAGATGGAATCCCGGGCGGTAGGGCAACTGAGCCTGATGCCAATGATGGGAACCAACACACCGGCCGACAGGAACCAGTACATCGATACCGACTCTAGTGAAGCATATCGCCTCTGGGACGATATCAGCCACATCATTGCGAACTTTCCTCTCCGATATGCACCGGTTTTGCCTAGCCAAGCAGACCTGGCAGCGCAGCAAGACTTTGAGCCAGAAGACGATGATCTCTCCGAGGGATGGGAGGAGGGGCCCGCTGCCGGGTACCATGAGACGATGGATGAAGACGGGCCTAGCGACACGGCAGGGGCGTCCAAAAGCCGTGTGGAGGTGCGGGTCCGAAAGATAGCCCACACGCTTTCTCCGGACGAGTTCATCTTTACAGACCGTAGGGGGAAACAACGGCGGACGACTAAGAAGGATTGGGTGGAAGAACAGTCTCAGGGAGTATGGGTGTTTGACAGCGGGCGGACAGTATACGTCAGCCGGGAGAAGATTAAGTAGTTAGCCTTCCTAGTAAACTATCTACTGTAAGGTGCCTGCCTTAACCAACGCTACACGGGCTTTCCTGACCGTCGTGATGAATCTTGACCTGTCTCGGGCCGACCCACCAATCGAGATGGCCGCGCCAAGGCAGCTCAAGCCAGAAATCTAGATCGCTGCTAGACACATCGACAGTAACCTTAGCCACGTGGTGATAGCAACCTGGGCGGCGGCTGAATCCGATGCGCAGCATTGGGGCGTCTCCCACATCCAGTGGCCGCAGGGTGCTATCATATCGGTACTGGCCGACACAATCAAGTGAGCCATCAGCGTACTCGAGCAGCAGGCCGATAATAGAAGCTGTATCTCCTGAGCCGGTCTGGCAGGTCGTCACCTGAATGACGTTATTAAGGGGTGCAGATGTGAAGTAACCCCAAGATTGTTGGAACCAGGACGGCGGAGGGGAATGGGGAACCTGGGACAAGTGATATCTGCACTTCAGGGTGGGTTCTAGAAGCCCGTCGCTGCAGCCTAATGCCGTCACTGCACTGTGAGCGGTATCGAAGACCAGGTGGCTGTGCTGACTTGTGAATCGAGAGAGCAACATCCAAGGCCGGCGAGGATGCCCAAGGGAGGGGGAAAGGTGCAGCCCAAACATAACAGCGCGATCTTTATTGCTAACGAGCTATATGAGAGGCAGGTAGTTAGTATGAAAACTTCCATGCTTCCAGTGAACTGTATATCCTACCATCAATCCAGAACTGATATGGTCAATCCTCGGTTTGCCTCTCCGTAGTCGAATCTCCGAGATCTTTTCGTCTCGCGCCACTGGCATATAGAGCCACACTGCACCCGGGCGGTCGACATCCTCATAGAACGAGAGCGGGGGAGGCTTGTCTCTGGAATGAGACTGGAGGGTGAGGATGTCCGAACCATAGAGGCAAGCAGAATAGCCGATGATATGGGCATTGTTGACCTGGAGTGCTGTGAGCCGCATGGTGGACGAACATGGTGGCTCCGGGAGAAAGCCTAGATCGCGGACTTCTAGCTTGTCAATTCCTGGCGGTGGTGGCGACGACCAAGACGGGCCTACAGCTTCGGACGAGGCATCGACAAGGCACCGCACTTTGCAGCCCTGGCAATGCGTCAGTTGTCTCAATCGTTCTATCCGTCACAGCGAACGGAACTTACGTCTGTGTCGACCCGGAACCTTGACGATGACGAGAGCCTCCTCCACCATACACCAGCTTTCACTACAGCTGGTGTCTCATCGTCGCGCGAAGGAAGGAGGCTTCGGAGTCCCCAATGGTCCTCGCCAACAAAGATGTCCTTAGGTCCGGAGCATACCCAGACCAGCTGGGCCTCGCCAGGATCCTTCGTGTTGGACAAGCTTTTGATATAGCGTGTGCCTTCTATTGCGACAAAGGTGGCATAGATATTGCAGGACGTACTTATCCAGTACGAGTCGTTCGAGAACTGCGATAGTTGCCCTAATAAGAGGACAGCACATTCGCGTACTAGGTGCTTCGCAATGTACCAACACAGCTCCAGCGGCAGACGGTAGGCGAAGTGGATGCCATTCGCTAATCTTTGTTGAAAGAACGACCGGCGGCGTTCTTGGACTGATGCGGGCGGCTCAAACGCATACTCAGTCGCTCTTGGGAAGTCTGTAGACGGCCCGGCTGCTAGTCGTGGGTCAAAGTCCAAGCAGCTCTTATGATACCCCCTCGCTTTTCCGTCTGCAGACGTGCATGGTGGCATCTGGCGACCTCCACAAGGATGGAAGCGACGGTTGTCAATGACGGTGTCTTGATCAAGGCCACGGCGAAATGGAAGAGATGAAATGCCATCGTCTGTTCCTACAAGACCTGTTAGTACGAGATGTTATGGCTGGCTATAAGGGTGCCACGAACTCATGACAATGACATCATCTAATTCTAGTGGGAAGCGACAAAGGCCACAATAGGGTGATCGAAGGCAGATCCATGGCATTGTCGATGGATCTGACCGGCTGGTTTGTTGAAGAAGTATTGGGAATATGTGACGTCGTGAGCTGAAAAATAGGGGCCAGAGCGTTTCCTGCAAGGCCACAGTGCAAAAGTTTCATCGGAGTTCGCACGTGACCAAGATGGGCAACAGGCGCTGCCACTCGCTGGCATGTGAAATCTTGGGCCAGCTGGCCACTCCAGCATTCAAACCCAGCCCAGAAGCTCATTCTGGGCAAGCTTACCAATGGCGAAGCCCACGATCCGCGAACGCGGGGCAAGTTGGGTTTCTATACCGGGTTTATTTCCTTCTCCTATAGACTTGGCTCTCCCTACCCGTACGATACTCGCAGCTGGATCTTTACTGCCTTGCCTGGCCCTTGCGGGACAATTCAGTCGAGACACTTTCAAGACGGTCACACGGGGTTAGTCCGGGCCTCGGCTCCTACAGACGGGAGATCCTGGCGGATGTAGATCGCGGCCGAGACAAGAGCTTTCAAAGGTCTAGGCAGTCTGGAAACTATCGTCCATCTCATCTATGGAGGGGACTTTGCGGGTAAATCGGTTGTGATGGTAGACGAGGTAGCCGTCGCCGAGGACAAAAGTCGCGGTAGATGGTAATTTCAGATGTTAGAAGAGAGAAATTTACACAAGGCTGTTGCAACGCGGCATCATATCGCCGTAAGCCGCCTTATAGAGCATACCCGGCCTAGTACCGGCCTCCTGCTCGCAGTCCCAGTCTCAGCAGCTACCACAGATTGATTAGAGCCCTGACACTTCACTTAACCTATTTTTAGTGCTCTAACAGAGCACCTCGCCTACAATACTACTCTTAAAGAATAATACTTTTATACGAGATATATTAAGTCTTTCCTATCTGGTATATGTATAAATGAACGTTTTCTAAATAACCACAGCTAAGAATGGAAAATGGCTTCGCTATACTGTCTCATATCCGTCGCCTGTGTCTAAGCCCTGTACATAGACATAGATAACCCACTAATAAGATCGTATCCAACCCCGGGTCATAGCCTTGTAAACCTCGCCCAAGATCCGGGAATTATGCGAGATCTAAGAGCACCATTCTTGACAGTTAAGGGTAGCGTCGTTGATGCATTGGCTCGTGCATCTCAACCGTTCGGCAGGCCGACCGCCACTGCACTGCAGCGGGCAGTTCAAGATGAAATAATCGTGGCATTCGGCGTAGGAGCCCCAGGCATTGCAGGATTGGCGGGCCTTAATGACACCGCTAGAGGCAGTGTCGACCGGGCTGGCGCAGACAGCCAGAGCAAGCGAGAGGATGTTGAGCTGGGTACAGCGAAACGAATTAACATGGACTCTGGACCTAACCCAGTAAAATGGTGAACACTTACAGGCCTAAGGAGCTGCATATTGAAATGGTAATGAGGTGTCTATCGAGCTTTGCTTGATGAGTGGGAGTTGGGAGTGAGTACGAGAGAGAGTTGAGAAGTAGGAATGCTTTACAACTGTCTCGAGATGCTTCTTTTATGTTAATCACCGGGCTCTCTCTCCCTTTTAAATATCTTTTTCTGCTCCCCCCTATTTGTACTAAAATCTCTTATTGTCAAAAGATCCAGCTTCGTTTACAAATCGAGTATGATTTGGAAGGCCAACTAAGAGTTGAAGTTTTAATGCCAGCTTGGCACGCTAAATAGTGACGTCAGCTCACCCGTGCGGTTAGGGAGAGTTACGCTGCGGCGTAGCAGCATCTTCTGCGTGGATAAATCGCCTTGGCGCTCGACGCGAACATCAGCACAAGTGACAAATAAATCTATTGCTTATGGTTCCCACAGGGCTGGTCGCCTGCCTTTGACAAATAATGTTCATTTGCAGTAGTTGCGGCCCTTAAAGCATAGGGCTATCTCTGAGTATAATATAAGGTATTGAGGGAAGAAACCTGAAGAAGTCGATACAGGAATACACACTATTAGCGAATTTTGTCCATAGTCATGGTGACACGTCAACTCCGTATGTTTGTGACCCCCAAGGCTCCCAGGCAACGACAAGACAAAACAAGCATCGCAAACAGAGACATTCAAGTTGAACATTTCTAGTCTAGTTTAAGGCTCCCATAATTTTATTACAATATGTCTTAAATTTTAGTAGATATAGCCGTTCCTGCTGACAGAGCTCGGGCTGAGCATACCACCTTTCTACGCCTTCCCCACGAAGCCTCATTCAAGCCCTCGAAGAACAACTCAAACGCGTTGCTTAGGAACCGAGCGGAAAGGATGTCCTGGGTAAGGGAGGCAGACGAAAGGGAAAAAGGGGGTATAGGAGGTGGTGTTGTCATATAACATCTAGGAAGAAAACAGTACGTGGGCGGAAATAGCATTTTCTCTAGATAAGAGAGCGTTAATCAAAAACAAATGAAAGGTAGGGGCAGTGAATATAAATTCCGTTTGTGTTATGGAATCCTGAAAACGCGGAGACCAGGTTACGGGGCGGGGCGGCGAGGTTGGTGCAGTTGGGGGCGGAATCCGATCCGGTTGTCAACAATAGCCGAAATTTCCCTACAGGTATGGTCTATCATACGATACCTACAGCTTGTCCATGCTTCTCCATAATCATGTATAGCCCGTAAGGTCCGTACGCCCGAGGATCTGGGTCATCCCAGAGCAGTTGCAGTATATCCCCAAGGTTTTTCAGATTCCGCAAATTGAACTCCTTGGTGCCCATCTCATGCTTCAGCGCTTGCTGGTGGTCTGGCTTTACCAGGCAGGTACCCGCGATGACGATGGGCCACACCATGTTTGCGACGTAGTACCGAGATGCCAGGGGACCTTGTGCATGGCCGAACAACAATCTGACGTGGCCATCGACGGCGGTCCTGCTTTCCATATTGACTGTCGAGCCTGAGAGGGCAGTCGTGAGGTAAATGTACAGCCCCTGGCGGAGGGTCTCGGCGGCGAACGACTTATATTCCCGGCCTCCGAGACTCTCTCCTGGGTGGGGTGGCGGCATTCTCCAGGACGTAAGGCGGGTTTGGAGGTCGTCGTGGAGATTTTTCAGTGCTGCGGTCGGGACGGCTGAGCCGGCGGCCTCCTCGGCCAGGCGGCGCGACGCCAGCTGACTTATCTGGGCGAGAAGCTGGAACAGCTCATGGCTGCCGGCGAACAGGGCGCCAAAGGTGGGAAATGGCGCCATCTCTTCCAGGGACATGACGAAGGCGTCAGCGGGATCCAGGGTGATGCTGGACGGTACGATGGTGTTATAGAGCATGAGGTAGGCGTATATCTCGATGCTGAAGCCTAGGGCGCTGAGCCCGATTGCGTCCCAGGACTGGGTCGTGTCTCTGTGGGCGATAATGTGCATTATGAGGTGCCGGCTGCTGCGGAGGTGTATGAACATGGCTCCTTGCGTGTCGCCAGAAACAGCCTTGCAGCATTGTGAGGACGTTGTAAGGTAGATTGCAGGTGGCTTGGACTGACCTCATAGTGGCAGGCCACCATCAACACTCGTAAAAGTCTCTCCCTCTTTTCAAGTTGATCGTCTTGGAGGTTGCTAAACTCGGTCCGCAGCCCGCTAACCATTTTCCAATAGTGCATCCTCGTAGCGCTAGCCACCTCGGTACTATCCGGCTCCTTGTACGCCAGGTGGGCTCCGCTCAGGGCCAGCAGGCCGTGCATCAGAAGGTCATCCGTGTACCCGAGGGGCAGTAGGACGCTGACGAAGGGGTTGTCTTCCAAGGTCCGCATGGCGAAGTAGGACGCGGTGTGGCAGAGGTAGTGGCGGAGGAGGAGCGTCGATTGGGGGGTTAGTCCGCACGCGCGCTCGTCTCCACTGTGGAGAACCGGGATGGCGGGTGCGACGGCGGCGGATAAAGGTAGGTGTGTAGCCGTGTGCTGCATTGTAGCCGCGTTTTGCATTCTGGGTGCCGGGTGGTGCGCAAGACTGCCGTGTTGCTGCCCGGGTTGGTGGCTGTCACTCCCAGGGCTGTCGGAGACGTCGGGGGGCCACTCGCAAGCCACCTGGTTCCGCCGGCAGCCGGCGCAGCGCGGCTTGACTTCATCGCACTTCTTCTTCCTCGTACGGCACGTCAGACATCCGGCACGTGTCCTACTGTGGCGTACTCGGGGTGCTGGTGGCATCCGGGGTTTGTTTACGTCCACAGACGAAAGCGATTATGAAGTAGGATCAGCTAAGCCAGACTGGGAAAAGTGACCTTCGCGACACCCTTAACTTAAGCCTCTGCCACGTGCGCTTTCCGGTTAGCTGGGATTTCGATGTCTGCACTTGTTTCCGCGGGAGGTTGGCCAGGATGTCTGTGCTTGTTTCTGCGGGAATTTTTCGGGAATAGGGTCTTATCTGGGCTAGTGGGACAGAATGCTTGTGTTGCAACGGTGACGTGTGATTGTGGCGCAGCATGGATGGTCGTAAGGCGGGTAGATGCACAGCGCGGTGAGACTCCTTATACCAATTAGGATGGTGCCAAGCCGCGGGTAGATGCAAAGCGCGGCTAGAGACTCTTACTACCAGGGATTTTCATCATCAGAGGACTTTTTACCGCCTTGAGAGAGCTTTGCATTATGTACGCCAAGAAGTGTAAACTTACGATATACGTCTGCCCAGGAATTTGCCCGCCAATAGTCAACATGACTGGCTGGCTTTTGCTACGCAATCTTCTTTTGACCCCGGAGGGGCACAGAAATGGAACGGTGACCGGGTAGACCGAGCCCAAGTCCGTGGCTGACTTCGATGCCACGTAATTTTATTTTGATCCCAGGAGGTGCAAGGTTGAATTCGCGGTCGGGTTGACTGAGTTCAGGTTTATATATAAGGGCAGGTCCTATCGTCAAGGCAACACCTTTCCCGGCCACCACCATCAACTCAGCTCCTTGAAGATCCAACTTTCCTACTCACCTCCTTATCTCACTTGCACACTCACCATATCGCTCCCGGTCTTGGACCCACAGACAAGATGCATCGCAAATCGGCCACGCGTGGTCTCTCCGTCCTCTCCCTCTTCGTGACAGCTCAACTCTCTGGGGTGGTTACTGCATCAGCTTCATGCAAAGCCAAGCCCATCGAAGTGGATGTCGTCGTCGTGGGAGGGGGTTTCTCCGGACTGACGTCCGCTTATGAGCTCCACAAGGCTGGCCTAAGCACCGCGGTGTTAGAGGCCAAGGACAGGCTCGGCGGGAGGTCTCGGTCCGTGAAGCGCCAGAGCGGAGACGGGGTCATCGAGCTGGGCGCCACTTGGATCAACAACCAAACCCAGCCCGAGGTCTTTTCTCTGACCCAGGAGTTCGGGCTGGACACGCTCGAGCAGTATAACGAAGGGTTCTCTCTGTACGAAGGGATTGATGGCAGGGTCATTGAATTGGACGCTGAACCTACTGTGAACGTGAGTGTACTCGAACCCACATCCTCAACATTCTTCGACAATGTTCAAAATGCTAACTAGATCACTAGACGGACGACCCTGAACTTGGGCTATTGGAAGGTGAAGTCTTGACTCTCATACTAGAGGCCGCGAACCAAACGGATATTGTGAACTTCGAAGATTTCCCTGCCGAGGATGATGTCACCGTCGAGGAGTACATTGCCCGGCAGGGGCTCTGGGAGCACCCGCATATCAAAGCTGCCATTAGCGGGCTTACTTCTGCCCTCGTCGGCATGGAGCCGGACCAGATTGGAGCGCACTACCTTTTCGACTATATCACCTCCGGCGGCGGACTCGAGAGTCTCTCCACAGAGAACAAGATGGGAGCCCAGGCCCTGTTGGTCAAACAAGGTCAGTGCCACTGTAAACACCAGGCGAAACAGCCTCACGTTCTTCGATCGCTAACCATGAATTGAACTGAGCAGGCACCACGGCCATCGTGACAGGGCTTGCAGACACCCTACCTGAGGGGAGTGTCCACCTCAACACCCCCGCCGAGCTCATCACACAGTCCGAGGATGGGGTGCTGGTCGCAGCAAAGAATGGTAAAACATTCAAGGCTAAGAAGGTCATCCTAGCCATCCCGACCAACACCTACGCCGACCTCACCTTCACCCCTCCCCTGCCGCACGAGAAGGGCCTACTCGTCTCCCGCACCAAGCCCGGCGTCTACGCCAAGATGATCCTCAGCTACGCCGAGCCCTGGTGGAGGGAGGCCGGGCTGGTCGGCAAGTTCCGGTCCGTCATCGGGCCGGGCTGCTTCAGCTGGGATACATCGGACCCGGCGCTGGACCAGTATAGCCTGGCCATGTTCACGGCGGGGAACATCGCTGCCGACTGGTACGCCTTGCCGGAGTCTGAGAGGGAGCAGGCTATCGTTGAGCACCTGGCCGGGATGGTGGGTGAGGAGCTCGCGGATAAGGCGAGGGATACGATCGAGTTTAATAGCGCCGAGTGGACTAATGAGGACTTCATCCTCACCGGACCAACGAGCACCATGGGGCCTGGACTGCTGCGCGAGTACGGGGCGGCGATGAGGGAGCCCTTTATGGGTCTGCATTTTGGAGGCGGCGAGATGGCGTTTGAGTGGAAGGGGTATCTGGAGGGCGCGGTCACGGCGGGGCAGACAGCGGCCAAGGAGGTCATTGAGGCTCTTGGAGCTGGAGGTAATGAGTGAGTAGGTACGGACAGAGGATCTAGAGGTGTAGAGAGATTTGGATGAGAGGTAATATTCTATTGTTAAAGTTTTATCTAATACCTTGATACGAACCAAAGTCGAGTCTGAGAACGACGTTTCTTCCCCAGCAGCTGTCCTGATCCTGACGTACCTGTGCGCAGAGCTCTACATTTCCGGTTTGCTCACCCAGCACGACCGCTGTCTGCTAGCCCAGCAGAACGCCGTCAAAAACGAGCTGGACTATCACTACCAACTTGCTGTCCATAGGCTGCTCTGGATGATCTCCCACTACTACCTTCCTGTAGGATTTCAGCCGTCCGCGCTGCAGTTTACTGACCTCTACCAGACAAACGTGTTTGTGGATAAAGACTGGAATATCACTGCCCTCGTGGACCTTGCGTGGATGTGCGCCCACCCCCTTGAGAGGATCGATGTCCCTCACTGGATCAACTCTCAAGGGTATTGACGAGGTTTCTGAGGACAAGGAGACGCTGGAGGAATACGATAAGGCGAAGGGGGTCCTATTAATCCTCAGGGAGGAGGAAAGAGCTTGCTTCAGCAGACAGTACGTGCTATCTCCGCATCGCGTGGCGACACCGCAACTACCGAGTCTTAATGGCTCGCCTTATATATCCAGTTTCGGCGTGGGCCCGGCGGTCCGAAGAGCACGCGGCACAAAGTAAATCACGCGCGTTATCGTTCTTACCCCCATGCGTGGACAGCGAGGCGCCGGGAATATTCCTGCTGAACGTTCTCCTGGCTGACGTCATATATCCCTCTTTCGGAAGATTGTAAATCTGACACCCGATCGAGAACTTACCCCAGGTCTCAAGGCGCTCGGCCTTATCATGCCAAGACTCAGGTGGTGGACCTTTTCGAAGAGCCTGGAGAGTAAAGGCAAAGACCTGTACAACAGCAGCGTTGCTCCTCTTCCAACCTGTGTTCCAATTCTTTTATAAGTCGACGCCAACCGGAAACATGGGGAGGTCCTGAATGTCTGCGACGCCTTATCCCTGGGCCAATTTGTCCCCACGTTCCGTCGATCCTATGCAAGAGATGCATGCAAGACGGAGTTCTCATTGGGTGGGGAGCCTGCCTGCATCGCCCCGAGACCGGGACCAAACTCTCAAACAAGGGTCATCCAAATACTGTACACCAAGACGTGAGGGGAAGCGTCTATAAAGAGACCCCTTGTCCCGCAAAAACAATGGGGCGGCCCTCACCCTAACAGGCTCTGCGGTCCGTCCCGCTCTTGCCCCCTCCACATATGTTGTGCCGCCTTTTCGTCCACCGGACTTGAACACAGGCTTGACGCCACCGCTATATCTCTCCTCACACCACAAGATACGACAAAATAGCATACTCGCTTAAGATGGGCAATCAATCCCCCGAGAGGACGGACAAGAAGTCGCCGTCCCCGGTGAAATCAGGACCCTCGAGCCCCAGCCGTGAGAAAGCAGCCACTAAGTCGCCGTCCCCAGGGGGCGCCTCGAGCCCCGGCGGGATTCTACCGGCTCACCACTGGGCGCAGCAGGTGTGTCGCGTGAACCCCATAACGCCCGGAGATGCTTTTCTAACGTTAGTATCTATCGCAGGATCCGGTACGGGAAGATGATGCCGAATCCGCACTCGGAGAGTCGATCGATTTATCAACGGCGTCCATTACTGAGAGCATCCTCAACTACCGCACGCTGCATGGTCGACGATACCACAGCGACGTCGGCAATGCTTCATACTGGTAAGTGATTCCGCGACCAAGAAGCGTTTTCCCTTTCCTCGAACTCGAATGTTGAATGGCGCTAATTGTTTTACGCGCCCTAAGGGGGTCTAACGACGCGCAGCAGAATGAGTCGATGGATATCAAGTATGGCGCCCGTTGCGACTCAACCCCGGTTCCACGACGGACGGTCGCTGACCTTGGTGATAGCCATCACACCCTTACTCTAGCGTGCGGCGACAAACTGCACCTAGCTCCCTTGGAAAAGGATAAGATTCAGGTACGCCCCCGTGCACACCCGCCTACCACACCTGCTATAGTCTCACCTTCATCATAGAAAGCACTCGATATCGGCACTGGAACCGGTAAGACGACCAGCATCTGGCCACTCCCCGCGGCGGCTACGGATACGAGGCTAACAAAGTGAGCCCTTCGATAGGTATCTGGGCGATGTAAGTCTCCGCTGTCGGCAATGGCCAATTCCACCTACCTTTCTAACAATTCCAGTGACTTCGCAGACGAGTTCCCAAAGGCTGAGGTAGTAGGCACTGATGTTTCGCCCATTCAACCCACCTGGGTTCCCCCGAACCTAAAATTGTGCGTAGCCAGGCCCTGCTCGTGCCAGAAACCGCGCTCCTCCCCTTTGCTCCTCCTAACCCCACCCCTAAAGAATCTACCTGCTAACATGACTTCTATCGTCCGGTAGCGAAATTGAAGACTTCACCAGCGAGTGGACCTTCTCCACGAACTCTATCGACTACATCCACATGCGCTGGCTCATGGGCTCCATCCCCGACTGGAACGCCTTTTTCGCCGAGGCGTATAAAGCCTGCAGGCCCGGCGGCTGGGTAGAGAGCCTCGAGGGGTCGTGTTTTGTCGAGAGCGACCACTGTGATCTGCCGGATAGCTCCGCTCTCGGCCAGTGGAGCAAGTTTTTCGTCGAAGGAGGCAAGCAGCTTGGGCGGACCTTCTTGGTGGTAGAGGAGGACCTGCAGAGGAAGGGGATGGAGGCGGCGGGGTTCGTAGACATTCAGGAGGTCGAATTTAAGGTAGGGCATGTGCGAGTGAGTGTGGTGTCGCGGAAAACTGACCTTTTTCTACGCGCAGAGGCCCCTCGGGAGTTGGCCTAGGGATCCCGTGCTCAAGGAGGCGGGGACCATGGCTCAGCTGGTTCTCGAGTCGGACACGGAGGGGTATATCCTCTTTGTGGCCAATACGCTTGGCTGGTCGAGGAAGGAGGTCCAGGTGTATATCGCGCACCTGCGCCGCGAGATCCGGTCAAACAGGTACTTTCCTTATTCTCGGCAGAAGGTTGTCTGGGGGCGAAAGCCCGAATGATACAGCACTACACAAGGGTCCTATGCTTATGAATTTCCTACTTTATTTGGATTACTTTAGTCACGTTACAGGACAGTCAGTCGTCCGGACCTGCCGCGCTGGAACAATTTAGTCCGTCGTGCTGCGTTACCTGCTTTAACAGCGATAACAGCTACTTATAGCAGGCAGGTAATTCTTAGAACACTTTTGCATACTAGTAGTACCCCTTTAGTACCCTGTCTAGCATAGCTTCCTTTGCTAGTTCGGACCCTAAATATCTAATATCCTCTTGTTATGTTATAGTAATGATTACCTTAAGGAGTTATAACTATATGTTTTATTACTGGCAGTATAACATCTTGTTTTGCAGGTTACAGAACAAAGGTTGCTCTTCGTTAACTCTGGCTTTATACAGCGCATTGTCACACTATGCAAACGCGCTGACTGGCTAGATGGTAACTGATAAAACTGCATCCACAGCATATTAGCCAGGGCCAGGACTTCCAGGACCGCATCAAGTGGGTGGAGGGGACAGTCTGCCTCTGGGACAACCGTGTTACGTGCTACACGGCCATCTCTGACTACAGCATTGAGAACCCGCAGGAGGGGCTCTGGCATGGTATTATGCTTACTGCGCAGGCAGAGTGGCCTGTTGATGTTAACAGACTTGAGTCTGTGTTTTAAGGGTGTGTATGTTTGAGATGTATTCAACTAGATCGTAAGCAAGAGTTTAGTTGATGCTTTTCGCCACCATCTGGAAACCTATGCTCTGTAAGGTCTAGGGCTCTCTCATCGCCTTTCGTAGGATGATACCTCGTAGAACGAGAAAAAGGGTGTCACCGTAGACCCGCGGCGCAAACTGAGCACACCAGCCCACAGAAGTCCCCCTATTTATATAGTGTTCCACCGCACCTCGATCCCTGCCTCCCGGGCGATTCCCGTGAAAGACCTCATATCCTCTAATTCGGTAACCCTGTGCTCCTCAATCCTATTTACGAGACTAATGAAGACCACACGGAGGTGCGGGAACCGCCGAGGAGCTTCGTATGCCGGACTCTCCATGGCCGCGAGGAGAGACCTGTAAACAAAGTAGGTTTTCCTACGGTTTAGACCGGCATAACGGTTTTTTTACGGCTGTCCAAATTGATGTGCCCCCTTACGTGTCCCCTCCTCCCGGACCGCACTGGGTTGTTGGGGTCGGAGCTGAATTACGCGTGCTTACGTGGCACCGCAGCTCGGGACGCCTTGCCTGTGTAACCAGCGAGGCCAGGCTCGGGACGCCTTGCCTGTGTAACAGTGAGGTCCAGGCGGACCAGGCTCAGCCACATGTTTAAGTAGGATTTATGCCCCGGACCCCAGCCTTCTAGGAGACCGTCCATGCCTCGCCCCCACCTTCGAACATAACCTGAGATCTCCCTCTACGGCGAATAAGCACCCAAAATGCCCGAGCCCTTCGAAATGTCGACCCTCGCGCCGGAAGGAATATACCGCCCAGTATCCCCCCATCTCATGCCCCCACCACCCGGCGCAAAGAAACGGCGGCTCCCAGCCTGGCGTCAGGCATGGCAGGACCTGCGCATGGCGCGGTGGTCCAGCTTCGGCGTCTGTGTGCTGTGGCTTTTCCTCCTGGTGTCTCTATTGATGCTCCTGTGGGTTCTTCTAAGTTTCACGGTCGGCTTTAGCGCCCCCGTCACTTGGATGTTTACTGGCCCCTTCGCTAGTGACCCGGCGTGCCATCCAGATGGGACTTTTTCGGTGGTCGCAAGCAGCTTCGACTGGTGGAAACCTAGAAGGTTCTTCGAGATAACGGTTTCTTTTGCGGGCCTCAACTTCACTACGGCTAAAATCTTGGACATTGCATGGCAGGCGGTAAGTATCCCCCATTATGCCTTTTCTTCCTAGCCTCGCCCTTCTGAACCTTGGTATTCCCTACCTTTACTCTAACGCTACATTCCTGGAATCAAGGTCGTTGGCCGAGGAGGGCAGGCGCTCCTTGCATTTGTCTCCTGGCGCGTGTTCTCAGACTATATCGCCGTGAAAATGATCCAGTCCTCTATCACATACACCACGTTCTGGATAATTTTCCTCTACCAGGAACCGACTATCACTTCTAGCTGTCAACTGGTGCGCGAGTTCAGTCTGCACAAAACTGTCGGATCCCGTATCGCGAGCACCTTTATCGTCTTCACGGTCATATTCGCCCTGGTGTTCCCTACTCTTGTGAGCTCTATGACGGGATACGTCACCGACACCGGCCCCTACGTCGAGGTGCTAGAGCCGAAAGGGAATATGGCTCCCTTGAATGATTTCAGAAAGGTGGCATACGTTATTCACGACGGCCATAGGATCAACCTGACAGATGATTACAATGTTTTCCTTAACACTGGGAGTATGCCAACCCCCACCCCCACCGTCGGGACATTTAGGTGTAATTTCATGCGATAGCCCTGTGCGGCTAGCTAACGGAGGAGTTCCAGGCCCCTTGGGTCTCCGTTCCGATTGCGCGGATCCTGATGAAATGGATTCCTCTAAGAGCACACTGGATTGCGCCATCTTACGAGCCGTGTCAGACTGTACGTAATTCTGTCTCCAAACTCCATGCGCCCTAACCTCTCGTTGCAGATGTAGAAAAATACGGCTTCTTCGGTCTCTTGAACGAAAATACAATTTGGACAAACATAACCAGTTTCAGGGATGGATCTCAGGATTCGGTACGATACTCAGACCTGAGCGAGGTCCCGCTCCCATTCCCGGCGCTGAACATCTCTGCTTTCTCTTTCATCGACCCCAAGTTTGAAAGCCACAGTTATGACGGCATCTACGGCTATGACTGGCGGCCCGATTCCGGGAGCGAACAGTACCCCTTCCGCAATGATAGCAAGCAGGAATTTGTCTATTCCAACAGAAGATACTCCATGGACTACGTCAAGGAGCATGGTCAGTGTCAGCCGTTGTCGACCGAAGTACGTTCCCCTATCTACCACCAGCCTTTCGTTGTGAAGCTAACACATATTGCAAAAAGAAATATCGGTGGGGCTTCTCCTTCATCCAGCTCTTTGTACTGCTGATAGTCCTCTTCATCTGGACCACTGGCATCTGCATGATGTGGTTCAAGAATCGCCGCCATCTCCCACTACAAGGCGAGCCCGAAGTGCCCCGCGGCTGGCGTGCCGTCCAAGAGCTCTCCCGCGCCATGGAACGGGAGCTCCTCCCTAAGCGCATCGACGTCACTGAGGCCACAGACAGGGAAACAAAGCGCAAGATCCGCAAGCGGTTGCATGGCGGTACTGTCTCGCTCCATGGTGCCCTCACAAAGCCAGACTATCGCACCTGGCCGGCGTTCCAGTCGTGGGCATGGTGTTGGGCGCGAAGAGAGAAGTGGTGGATGGTGGTATTTTTTAGCGCTGTGGGCGCTTCGACTGGGGTGTCGTATTGCACCAGAAGTTTGATTGCGTCCACAATCCCATGGACTCTTGTCGGTTTACTTCCCTTTGTAATTGGCCTGGGCACCACGGCTCAGAGCAGAGTCTTTATGCTTGTGGTTTCATTGTTGGTTGTTGTATGTGTGGTCCTGCCTTCGGTTATGGTAACCAGAACTGTTGTCTAAGTACACATTGGGAAACCATTGCATGGAACAATGGAGAGATAGAGAAATATAAGGGGTTAGCCAGGATTAGCAAGGGCAACAAAAGTACAGGTAATATTGTTAACAACCAGGTCGATAGGGCATGGGGAAAGACCTGAGCGGTGTTGGCTGGCCTTGCGCTAGCAGCTGCAGTGTTCATAAAGAGGGGGAGGGAGGGGATTAGGGAGAGTTATAGTCTTAGGAGGAAGACGCTAAATGTAAGCTGTAAAGCGAATGCGGGGTAATATGCAAGAGGCCTACTACTTCTAGGTGCACGTAAGACATAATACTTAAGACTTATAACCTAGCCCAGTTCTCCCTACTGCCTACCTGCAGGAATTCTATCCAAGCAGCATTCTACCTTATAACAACATCTGCAGATTCAAAAGGCAGCACGTTAGGCTATATAATAGTAAACACATTATTGATCTGCGTCTATAGGCTCTCGCCTACTGGCTGCTTACTCTGGTACGGGCCACTGGCGGCTAGAGTAGTGACGCTCCCCTCCCCCGTCAGCAGCTCGGACGCTACGGCGGTAACAGAGCCCTGCTGTAAGCTTGGTTCAAGAGACGTTGGAGACTCCAGGTATATCCTGCATAAACCGTAAATTATCTGATACCACCTCCCTGAGTTTACATTCACTGTGGACAGTGACGTTACAGTGCCCAGAGTTGTTTTCACTTGGGACTGCCAGCCCGGTGCACCAGGCGAGGACGGGTTGTTGCAGAGGCAGATGTAGGGCAACGGAGCTAGGCTCGGCTGTAGTATACGAGTGCGAAGTATAAAGACGATAGTGCTCTGATGTTAAGAAAAGGCAAATCAGAGTATTATAGAGTGGGGTTTAGGTTGCAGAATCACTAGGAAAGTTAGCAAAGTTCTATTCTCGCATTTATCCAGGTTTCTCTATGCCCTATATTCGAAATCGTTATAATCACGTAGTGAGTGAGCGTGGTGCGGCCGGACCACGCGATGAGGGTCGTTCTTCCCCGCATACATGTCAAGCTTATACAACGCGGTGCTGCTACCCCTGAGAACTCCACGAATGCAAGGCCAAGAGCCCTCAAAATACAGTAGTTCACTAATCGCTCTGGAGGGACCTGTAAACCTTAATCCGATCGCAGCAGCTAGTCTCTCTTAGGTTAGTCTAATGCCTAGCTTCAGGAAGAGCATGCATGCAGCTAATAGCTGCTACATATCGCGAAAACATCCGAAACATAGTCTATATAACAGTCCCTCTAACCTCATAGCATAGGTTCTCCGATCAAGGGGAAACATTCTTGTATTCGTATTCAATCTTCTGTCTAGGCCTCCCCTCTAGAAATACTTAAGTGTGCAGCCTAAAGCCTACCCTGGAAAAGGGGGTTGATCTGGACCGCGCCTCTGCATAGCCAATTGCAAGGAAAAGGAGGGAGGACAAGACAAGACTGGAGTCCGGTCACCGCACACCCACTTAAACTCTGTGGTCAGTCAGGACAGAGGGCAGGCGAAAGTTATGAAGCACATCGTGGACCTTCTTCCGGAGGCGAATATAATCGTTATTGGCGTTGAGGGGCTGAAACACCAATATTGCAATTATCATCCTGCTTTAGGGAACCGCCTGGTTAGGAAGAAAATGTAGGTTTGGCTGCAGTTTGTTTCATGGTGCGGTAAGCCCTATTTGTGCAGAGTGGTGTCAGGATCCGGTCTTAGAGAAGTTTCGTGCTGCAGGGAGCATGTAGGATTGGCCTAATAAATCCCGGCATGACTTTCAGCAACACCAGCAATGCGGGCTACGAGTATATGGCCAGATATCAAATACCTCTTCGTCCACACAAGCCAGGGTTGTGCCATGATGGAGAGCCAGCATTTAAGGAACCCGACTTCTCGGCTACGGCACAGCGTAGGTGCAAGTTGAACTCCTGGCCGGGGACCGGACTACCCGAGGAACCCTTGAACCCTGTCTTTTGTCCTCCTGTAATTTCATACACGTTGCGACGCTAGGTCTTACGGGCTACTCTTGAAAGAAGGTCATCTCCTGCCTGCCTAGATGGATGGATCACCACGGGATGGAACCCTTTTGCCGATAAATATCAATCGTGAAATCAAATGCGATTCTTTCTGTTATCTTGATATCGTGAGAGACTAAGAAAGTAAGTGGATACTTGGAGACCCAAGGCACGAGGTAAGGGAACTACACGAAGAAGCCTCCAAGAAGAACCCCAGTAACTGCATTGGGTGCTGACAAGGGGCAGCGGACAACCATATCCGTCACACGAAATGTAGGTGACCAGAACTTGTCAGCAGGCTGGGATCGTCATTATCACAGCCTGGCGGTTTAAGAGCGGGCCACACGATTTGCTGCTGGATTCTTGACTGCTTTAGCACCTCATTTTACTCTTTGCGCCTTTGACCGTTCATTACGTGCCTGAGGCTCCGGTTCGGGGAGATTGTTGCTCAAACATTCGGGCGGGCTGCTACCATAACTTGGACTTTCTGGCGGACTCTAAAACAGGGATTAAAAGGGGCCTCAACCCTTGTTAGGCCTCCTGTCCTCGAATTTTCCTTTTTGGCGGGCTCCAATTCAAGGCTTGCGGATCGTCCAGCAGTCCCAGTCCAGCAGGCTGGGCTTAGAAGAGGTCGGTACATTTACATATCTACGCATCCGGACGAGAAAAGTTCCTGCTCGGGTCCCACGATCGATTCATCTTTTCCGGAATCCGTGTAATTTGCTTATTGGTATTCATCTAAACATAACCAGACACTAATTCCCGTCCTTTTTACGCGGTAGCGTTCTCTTCGGGATATTGCACCTTCAGGTATCTCAGGTCTCCCGTCAGGCCGATGTTGCCCACGGGGTTCAGACCTAGCCACTCCTTCATCTGAGGGTCCAGCGTGTCCTGGATCTCCTTGGGCAGCTTGGCCGTCCAGTTGACCTGCTGGCGCATGAAGGGCGCCGTGTAGTACCCAAACAGCAGGGCACGGTCCTGGTCCTTGGTGATGTTGGACCCGCTCGTGTGCCAGACCCGGCCGTCCATGACGAGAATGTCGCCGGCCTTGGCCTCGAACGGCACCAGGAGCTCGGGGGCATTGGCAGGAATGTCGCTGCGGTGGACGTACTTGTTGGAGCCGGGTATGAAACGAGTCGCGCCGTTGTCAGCGTTCACGTCAGTGAGGCACCAGATGATGTTGAGGGCCCAGATGTCACGCCACGGATCCGGGAAGACGATGCTCTGGTCCGAGTGCAGCGCCATGCTTTGGGAGCCGGGGCGGGCGATGTTGGCGGTGAAGTTGGAGATGAGGAAGTTCTCGCCCAGCACCGACTTGACCATGTCGATGGCCGTCGGGTTCGCGATCAGGTCCCGGAATATTTTGTCCAGCTCCATCAGGTAGAAGACGCGGACATTGCTGGAGTTGGGGTCGAGGAATGGCAGGTGCGTGTCCTCGCCACGCTTTTCGGTCTCCGCCTTGGCCTTCCAGAGGCGGTCGAGCACGGCGGCCGCCTCATCCGTGCCGAGCACGGAGGGAATTCGGCACCAGCCGTGCTCCTTGAGGTGTGCTTTGGCGTCGTCGTGCTGGCCGGACATCGTTGTGTGGGCTCAAGTGATAGATTTAGAGTAAGGGGCTGTGCGAGAGCTAAGAGACTTCCAGAGCGATCAATAGGGGCATGGGGCCGCTTTAAACTCTCCTACAGCACGCGTCAATGCAGTCTGCGTGTCGACCGATTACTCTTGAATCCCACCCAACCCCTCCTGCGCCACACCGCTTGCTGTGTCATGTCTGCAGGGTATTGGGTAGTAAAGAAACCCGAGGGCCAAGGTGGGGACGCAGGGGGGAAAGTGGGCTGCCATTTATGCTGTCGGGGTGGAGTTTCGTGAAGGATGGATGCGGGGATAGGCCCCGTTCACAACGGGGAAGTGAGGACGTGGAACCGAGACGGAGGCTTTACACGAGCTGCCCCCTTTCGATCTGGAGTCGCTGCGCCTATCGCCGAGTCT
Source organism: Sordariomycetes sp. S4602 (assembly GCA_023628835.1). Lineage (NCBI taxonomy): Eukaryota > Fungi > Ascomycota > Sordariomycetes > Sordariomycetes sp. S4602. The sequence goes on from JAMAJV010000002.1 coordinate 228,105, forward strand.
CCCAGGTCGTGTTTCATTTTTAATTCCGACAAGGACCACTCTGTCCATCCCCGGCGCGAAGGATTTGGAGAGAAGAACCCGGTTCCCTGTGCCATACCCGCCCGCCCTCGGACCAATAACGCAAGGACACGACGGACTGTCCGGAGAGTCCTGCGGGTGGATTACCGTGATTCGGGTCGTGCTTTGTGAGCTTGCATGTTGACTGTAAGCGGGGTTTTGCTGGTGGCGATCAGACCGGTAACTACCCGAAGATGGTCGTGGAGAAGACCCTAGGATGCCCATAGCTCGGCACTATCCTCTTGCCGGGTCTCCATGCGTCGGTTGTTTCTCTACAGTCATGTCGTATGAGTAGTTCTTCCTTGATCTCATCCTACGTGCGCGACACGTCATTTACCGTCGCGGGGTCCCACTCTGGGTGTGACTGTTGGCGGTCCAGACCGTGAAAAGGAAAAGGTACGACCCCAGTCAGGTAAGCAAAACCACCCACTTTAGGACGCACTCATGTGCTTGGCGTCTGCTGGGATCCCCAGCCCCTGTATGTCGGCTCCGTGGTGGGTCTTCCTCGACATGCCCGGTATAGCCTCCACAGTCATAATAGCCAATTACAAAAGTTATCGGGGGATTAATGCAACGGTCCGTCAATGTACGGGGTTCGGGGACCAAGGACCCAGTGCCGAGCGTGCAAGTCCGAGCGATTAAACAGGGGGCGGCCCAACTTCGTGAAACAACCATGCTGGGGTTTTCGATCGGAATACGGACTGAGCTGCTTTTGAATCCCCAAGCGAACGCAGCCAACAGGAGCCTGAGAATACTCCCATCGCCAATTAAGGGGCCTTTCTTTCGCCTCTCGTGATCCGGCCCGTGGAGTTACACGCGCGAAATGCTCAGGGGGGCGACCATGTACATTTGCATATCACACATTGCCTAACTAATAACTCATAGGGCTGCCTGTGACGCCGCGGCAGATTCCCGCCAGCTACCGCTAGTACCATGTCAAGGGCGAGGTGGAATGGGCGTCAGACACCCGATGGTTCGAGGGTGACTGACTGTACTTACGTATTGGGTGTAGGTCGGCTCCGCAATTTGGGCATGTTGATGGATTCTCATCGCTGGAGAATGCAACCGCGTAGGGATCAAGGTTCGAAATAACACCGGACTGCGACGAGATCCTGCTGACGGGCCCCAGACACGACTGAAGCTACTTCAAACTCAGGAGACGGAGCTCGCTAAGATGGCCAAGTCGTTCCGGAACCAGGGCCCCAGCCCCCCGAACGCGCATGGATGGGCAAGACACACAAAATTTGCCGTTTCCAGTGTTACAATTCCGTACGCAATTACGCGAGCCCATGGGAGTAAGGGGAGGCCTGACCATGATAAACACACCAGTGCATTCCCCTCGGGCAGATCCGATCAAGCCCATCGTTGCTCAACTTATCTCTTTCTCTATCTCTTTCAATCATGGCGGGCTCTCCGAGGGACCTTCAGCCGATCGTGCATTTTGTCATCAATATCCTCTTCGTCCTCGGCGAAGGGAGTGCACTCGCTCGGATATGGACGAGGTTCGCCATCCTAAAGAACTTTTGGTGGGATGATTGGGCGATGGTGCTTATTGTGGTGCGAAACCGTTTCCGAACTTCAAGGTGGCGCGGCGTTGAGGATAGAGTAGAGGCTGACGGAGAAACTCACCCAGATCATCAACGCCGGCCAGCATGCGATTCTCTATCTCTTCGTCAACACAGGTGCAGGACTGTATGTGCTTCCCCTTAACCCTTGACGACTGACTTAGAACATGGCTGAATCTTTCTCATAGGCCACAGGAAGAGGTGCTGGCCGAGAACCCAAACGCAATGAGCACCATGCTGAAGGTGAGGGATACTGGCAACAACCGCCACAAAGACGTATACGATGCGGTACTGACTTGAAGTAGTACCTCTTCGCCGAGGAAATCTGGTATCTCTTCCTCCACTTTTGGATCAAGATGAGCTTCCTGTTCTTCTTCCTCCGCCTGTCCCAGTCGAGGCGATTCCACATCGCGGTATACACCGTGATGGCCGCCAACGCCTTGGTGACAGTCGGGACCTGGATATTATACTGCCTGCAGTGCATCCCCCTCGAAGCCTACTGGTATCCCGAACGGCACCCGGACGTGAAATGCCTACCATTCAGCCTATCCCTATGGCTGCCTGCGACGGCGGTACGATCTACGTTGTCCGAAGAATGTTGAGACTAGACCCGCTTGCTGACATATTTTGCTATCCCAGCTCATCGTCGTCGATTTCGCGATTTTCATCCTCCCCCTGAGCACCGTCCTCTCTCTCCAGATGTCGGTGAAGCGCCGCCTGCAGGTCCTCGCCGTCATCACAACCGGCGGCTCCTCGGTCATCGTCTCCTGCCTCCGCCTCATCGTCATCCAGAGGTTCACCGTGACGGACGACTTCATCTGGGAGGTCGGCAACATCTGCATCGTTTCAGCGGCCGAGATGGAGGTCGCCATAGTCGCGTCCAACATGCCCGCCCTTCGCGCCCTCTGGAAGAAGTGCCGGGGCGACACGCTCAGCTCGACCGGCCGCTCGAAGTACGTCGGCCCGAGCGGAGGCGGACGCACGGGGGACGACGACACGCGAGGAGGCCATCAATTGAGCAACATCTTCACGAAGAACAAGGGCGAGGAATGGCGAGGCGACGGCGATAAGGTCGGGGAGAGCAGCTCGACGCGCGAGCTTACCAGGCGGACGTCCTCCGACGAGGATCTGGGAATGAGAGGCCGCGGCGCTGATCCGTACAAGGGGAAAATTCTGGTTACCACGGAATATAACATTGCGGAAGAAGAAGCGCGTGGCGCCAGTCGGCGAGACCAGCGCGACTGGAACGGTCAGAAGGTGGATATCCGGGTTGGTCAATGAAAGGAGAGCGCCGGTCAGGAGGCCGATCCACATCTTGGGGCACCGAATGACCGACACATTCCTGACTCTAAGTGATATCAGCGGAGACTTCGTGGGCGCAAGCGTGGTACTTCTGGGCCAGTGTCACTTCCCAGCCCGGGTAATGGTACTTGTAGCCTACCAGCTCGAACCCGTTTCCTCCACATCACTACCCAATTGCTTCTTTGTCTTCTTTCCATCCAACTATGCTTAGTTCTCTACTTTTACAGGATATATAGAATATGGGAATGGATTGGCGCCTGGACTTCTTATATGGAAGACTGATGCAATACTAGCCTACTGTAGCGTAGATATCCATTTTATTCTATCCAGATTCCCATCCGTTCAGTCTTAGATAGACCGAATATAATCTTAACCTTCGACGGCATAACTGTTAAGTGCGGATTATAAAATATCCTTTTAGCCATGTACCTCCAGACTTACACCCCGGTGGTCTAGTCGGGGTGTAAGGACGAAGAGATGTACGACATGTCTCTGCAGAGACTGGCTAAGGACCTTCTGTTCGTCGCCACACCACTGTAGGAGGGCATACACGCGATAAACTGGGGTTCAGGCATGGGAAAGGCCTAGTATTAAACGGCATGGGCTGAAATACAAGTCCCGCTTTCCCAAATATTGGCGAAACTGCTCCCCCCTCAACGGCGGTTCAGGGAGATCCCCGGATCCGCAGCTCAGCTAACGTCAGCCACCGTAATCTCGGCGAAGCCGCTACTGATATACCCCTCCGTCGCGACGATCTGGAACTCGTGGGTACCAAGCTCAAGCCCGGCCTCGCGCCACGCGTCGAAATGGCAGCCGGTGTTCACGACGCCCTCGCTCCGCATGTCCCTGCGGACGGACCAGTACTGCATGAGAGTCGACATCCCTAAGCCTGGGCCGATACGCCGATATGACCCGATGTCGTATTCGCTTCCGTCGCACGTCACGGTGCCGAGGTTCTGGGTGGAGACCATGGGGTCGAATGGGCCGCGGCTCTCGACGATGTAGTATTCTATCTGCGGATCCAGCATCCAGCCGTAGACGCTAAGGTAGCTGTTGCCGTCGGGCTCGTAGGTGCCCGAGAATTGAATCGACCTGCCATGCACATGTCAACTATCTATCCCATGTTACATTGGTAACGCCGGTGTTTCGTTAACCGGCCGAGGGAGGGGGGAGTACCTCTCGGTCAGCCCGGGACTCCATCCCTTCCCGCCGTAGAAATTTCCTCCAGGTTGCCACTCGATACTGTAGGTACCGCCAGCAAGGTTGGTATAGTTTACGGGGGACGCGCCGTCGGACCACCACGAGTAGAAGAATCCATCGTGGGTGCCCTGTGAGTTGGGCGTGGCTTGGCGCTTCCGGAGAGGAAGGGAGTCCCCAGCGTCTGTTAGTGGGCCTGCGATGGCCTTTGCAGCTGCCAAGGAGACCCAGAGTAATGTGGTAAGGGCAACCATTTTGAGAGAAGATCGGCTGGAGATCCAGTTGGGGAACCTTCTATTTTGCGAACAGGGACTGGGGTAGGTGACGGTCCATATTTATTTACGCGCGATTCCGCCGTTTCGAAGCGGCGGCGTAGGTATACATACTATACTGCCAAGGTCACACTCAGGCTCACGCGACTTCTCCCTGTGCCGCACAAGGCTAGCAGGGATCATCCTACTCGTGGAAGTATCGGGCGTGACAGTAACGCTGTATAGACGAGGGGAGGTGGCTCGGATCCGTCATCCAATCAGATATAAGTTATATACCAAGTAGCCCTTCCAGAAGGCGGATGTGGCCCGAGCGGTGGTGGAACGCCCTTTTCCTGGTAGAAGGATTGTGGAGGCTTGGGGATATGACGTCGCATCGGGAATTTGCCTGAATGCAAACGGGGGTAAGACCTGGAAACATACCCGCCTTTGCCTCGACGAGGATTGTGTATGGCTTTACATGCTGCACATTCCGTAGGTTATATTTAGCCGTAAGCGACCACCTGCTTCGTAATCCATTTATGAAATTGGAATTGCGATCGACCTGCTCTAACTTGTATTCTTAGGGGCTACAATATGAGGTTAGCACATTCAGAGACGTTGGTCTGTGACGTCCCACTGCGTTGTCCCGAGAGCCGGGATGGCGATGAGACTGTGAAAGAGCAGGCTAGACCTAAAAGCTATCCGGTCTCTCCACCGCGTACGTTGGACCTACGGACGCTCTGTCGAGCAAACAGACGGAGACACCACATGGGGGCGGCGGTGCGTACGTCATACGGACCCCACAGCGGCACGGAGGTGGTGGGTAAGAACTGTCAGAAGGGGAAGCGCGCCAATTATGCCGGGGAAATAGTTCTCTCTGCCGAAAATCCGGGGTAAGGTTAAGCTCGCAGGGTCGTAAGGCGGGCGGGGGGGCAAGTGGCGTTGAGTCTGCGGTGCCAAACATGACGGCGGATGAGAGAGATGAGGGTCCGCATTGCTAATCAACCGAGCACAGGTGTGGCGAGAAAACGATATGCCTTCTTTTATCAGGGGATAACTTCCCTAGGATAGCGCAAAGATCTGGTTAGACATGGTGGTTCGAGTTCTAGCCCACAAATTCCGAGGATATCAAGATGTTGCGAGCCCCATAACGCATATATACGGTGGGATGGGTGGCGTCGGTGACGGTCCTGCGGTTGAGAGAACTGGTGAGGTTAAGGCCGAGGGGGCTAGTCGGCTTAACCGGAGAAGGCGATAGCTGGGGTCTTGCCCATGCTTTAAGACGAGGCGCCATTAGCTTCTGTCCCTACCCACATCCCGATGGAGGCCCCGGCGGCCGATGTCCGGGCGTAAATGGAGATAAAGCTAATCCATAGAACTTGGTAGGTAAAAAGCGTTAAGCTCACAGCCTTCGTCAACTTTGGTTCAGCCGCCCACAATGCTGTCCATCACCTCATCGCAGTCCCCGACAACAGGAATGTCACGGGACGGTGATCTCTAGCGTACACGAGGATGACGACACCAGGTATAATGTTACCGTACCCCCTGCTCACATGAAGATCCGCCTTGCTGCGGCCCGCCCCTGACGCACTCCGCCAGGTCGGGCTGTGTGGGGTAAAAGTGGGCTCGGATCAGCTCAAATGGAGTCCGGGACCAGTCTCGTGGGAACCGTCACTCACCCCACCCGGTCCGGGGACGTGGGCCTTGTCGCCGATCCTTGGTCCGTGCCTGGTTAGCTGACCACGTCCTCGACGCCTCGAACGATCGATGGCGTCGATCCATGGTTGTCCAGAAGCTCGTCTCGGTCTCTCATTTCCCTCCGTTTAAGAATTGGGCCTCTCTCATAGTCCCTTTCCTTTAACATACTCTAGCATCCTTTCATACATTTTACCCAGCTCTGCCTTGAAGTTTGAACGCCATGCCCAGCTCTACCCCTAAAATCCAGCCATGGACGGCGCTCAAGTGCCTCGATGAACAGCGGACGAAATATTGTGCGAAGCGCAAAGGGACAACGCCATTGTATACTACAAGCTACCTTGCAAGATACATTACTACATAAATCGAGCTGTGTAGCTGGCTGGAATTACTTGGCACATGAGACGTCGGTCGGTCGGCTCTTCGCACATGTTGATACCTCGGAGAATGACCGCCTGCGCAGGGATTCCATGTCCAACCCTTACAAACGATGTGCCAGGATTGAGTCAGTCCATGCCTCTTTATCATCAGTCCAGTCAAAACGACCGGCACTCCACAGTCATGTTCTATGTGAACGAAGAAGAACGCGGGGCTGTAGGAGCGACTTTGCGTCAGGTTGTTCACAATTTCCACATAAACAGGATGCTCGTTTGGCCCTTCATCCCTGCATTACCTGGCAAGCCAAAGTAGACGCAAGTACTCGGAACCAGGGAGAACAAAAGGACACCACATAAGCTGTGATACAGGTCTAGTGAGACACGTCCAGGTTCTGACGTAACACAACAGCAAACACAAACTTTGTGATTCGTGGGTATAACGGAACTCCAGCGTGCTGAACCCTCGCCTAATTTATAAGTCTGAGCAAATCCGGACGCTTCAAGCAGGCTCTGCAGCGGAATACGGAACCGCGTTTCCCCCTTGCATATCCCGCTCGGCCACCCAATGAGGTCTTGCCAACAGGTGATTCTGTGCAAAGCCTCATCCCTGTGTTGGTGACAGATGGCACAACCACGCGGTGATCAAATCTGTTGGAATGCTAGTTAAGGGAGCGTGCGAAACAAAACAGGACAGCGACACTGACAGAGTTTTATCTTGTGCTGATTTGACCCGCTACACTTTCGGGGCACCCGGGCAATAGCTTGTATGCTTCTTTTATCGCCCCAGGTTTACAAGCCTAGCCAAGTCCTCACCAAAAGCCCTGAATGATCCCATCCGACGCGGGAATGAGCTCGAACCGCCTTACCTGCGAGTTCCTTTTTTATCTGGGGCGCCAATTGTCTTTGCCAAGCCACGAACTATGCGCATCCTCGCGCCGCTTCCTCAACGAGTGATGGCTAACAACGTCGGCGTCAGCGAGAACGTCGAAATAACGGTTGGCGGTGTTGACTATTTCCTCGTTCCTAGTCCAGAGGTAGGGTTGTACTGTACTGTGTAGGCGTCCGTTTGCTCATTCATGCGCACACGTTTTAGAACTTCCTTCAGCAGAGTCTCGACCTCGATGGCAATTCTCCTACGCTCGTGGTGGTCTTTGTGACCTCGCCTGGTCAAGTCATCTCCCGGGCCACCCTTCGTGATTTCCGCGTCAACGTCCTCGAGGGTGATGATGTGTTCTGCTCCGAGTTTTACCGCAACGTGGTGTTCTATGGCTCATCCGAGGGCCATCTTACCATCGAGCCCGATTTTCGGCAGGAGTTAGCCGCGTGGAACACGGCGAACTACGTCTTTGTCAAAAGTAGTGGCCCGGAGTGCAAAGTTCCACAGGGGCCATACGTCTTCTTCAAAGAACAGACTTGGCAGCCGTGGCGTGTTTATGTTGACTCCAATGCGGCGTTTATGACCACCTTCAAGCCCTTCGTTGACAACCCAGGAAGATGAGTGCTTCCCTATGCGATTGCCTTTTCCTCAGCTTATTCAACTGACGCATTCTATACTCTTCTTCGCCTGGACTCACCCACGGCCGGGACTTTCTCCCGGGTAATCGTGCCGTCTCGCTGCTACTACAGTCCTTCCGAATCACGTCCATTGGATAGCGCCAGAATCAGTGTCAAAGACAACATCGACATCGCCGGCCACAAGACGACATTGTGCAACCGAGCATGGATGGATCTTTACCCGCCCAAGGCAGATAATGCTACGTGCGTCCAGGTGCTCATCGACGCAGGCGCCGTCATCGTGGGCAAAGTGAAACTGCAGGCGATGATTATGCGCGAGGAGCCCTTGGAATGCGTCGAGTTCACAGCACCTTTCAACCCTCGGGCAGACGGGTACCAAGTGCCGTCCGGAAGCAGTCATGGTAGCGCGGCTGGCATCTCATCTTATGACTGGCTGGACTTCTCGCTCGGCTCGGACAGTAAGAACACCTCGTTCACGCCACCACATATGTGAGCATGTGTAATTGATACCTGATATTGATTACCTGTATGTCTAGCCAACGGAAGTGGTCGGAAACCAGCATCTTACAATGGATGTTTCTCTATTCGGCCAACAACGGGAATCATGGACACCACGGGCGTGGTTGGGCAATTCCCGTGAGTCGGCCTTCGTCCGCCACCAACCAACCCGCCAGGCATTAGGACGGAGATTGGTTATTCGTAACGTATTAATAATAGATCTCAGACAATTCGACATGCCAGTGTTTTTGGGCGGGACATCTCTCAGTTCCCCAACTTCATATCTACCTGGTACGGGGGCGCTCCGCTCCTTGTAGCACCCTCGGAGGTGAGTAGAGCTGATGGTCGATGCTCCCGCAAATTTCGTCATTTTCAAGGGTCACGCGCTGATATATGCTTTTCCTATCGCTCTATCATAGTTGCCAGTCAACATTCTATATCCCCTGGACTACCTTTCGACCGGAAACGATGCGCAGACCGCTCTCATCGAAACCTTCGTGAAAGGCCTCGAGAAAGCGTACCAGGTCAAGAGAACAGAGATTTTGCTCGAGGAGCAGTCGCGCCGGGAACTCCCTGACGGCGAAGAGCACCCCGATTTCAAAAACTACCTGGAGCTGGTAACCCTTTCCCCAAGCGTTCCCATGGGGGTTTGAAGGGGTTACTGATTGATTTTGCTTTCCTTGTATTGCCTCTACAGGCCGGAGCTTACCCGTACTATCGCGACTCGTACTACAACCTACAAGGCTTCCGAGACGAATACGAAGAGAAACACGGAAAGCCGCCATTCGTCCATCGGGCAATGCATTGGCAATGGTAAGTGAAAACAAAGATCGACCCCAGAATCATCCGCCTTTTAGACCATTCTACCGAAATATTAATACATCGGTGGTTGTTTGCTATAACAGGGACATCTCTAAGAGCATCACCCAGGAGCAACGGCATGAGTATTGGCGCCGCTCCGAGGTTTATCGCCATTGGCTCCTTGAAAATGTTTTCAGGGCGGAGTCTAAGGACTCGGTGACTGTTATGATCTTCCCAATCGAACTTGGCCTGCCTAATTACCGCGATGCCGAATTGCCGTAAGACCTGAACCACCCCGTCGGTTAGAAAGAAGAAAAAAAAAAGAAGACCGACTTCCACCTGGGCTGAACTTACATTTATACCGCATAGACCACTCTCTATTCTCACCGGATATGCGTCGCTGAACATGTCGCCGATGATGCGAGCCCCGGAGCTCACCGCACCAGGTACAGGCCAACTTCTGCTTCTATCTTTGGAAAGTTTTCTATAATGTGGCACCTCTGACAAAATACACCAGTCGGCGATATACCGTATATCTCAAACGTGACGAAGCGAGAGGAGCCATTGCCCATTGCCGTATCGGTAATTGGGTCCCCAGGTGAGTGCGACAGGTGCTTTCTCGTCAATTGGAGTCCTGCTGCAATCACTATATGTTGGCGACACTGATATATCTTGTGAGGCACTGATCTCATCTTGGCGAAGATGGTGGAAAGGGGTATGAGGTCCGCCAATCTGCCTACTCAGGTGAAGACTGGGCGCTCAATGTATTGAGAAGCGCCCCTGTTGAGCTGATTGTACGTCAGAGAGAAGTCTTCTGGGATCGCGTCATTCGAGCTAAAATATTGGACCGACAAAGCGCAGTGGAAACCAGTAGTGGATGCCACAACTGGGCGCCCAAAACGTTGTGCCCGAAAGTGCCTAAAACTCGTGACTGCTGTAGTAAATGTTTCGCACCGTAAACAAGGCTTGCACAGCTGGCCACTGGTACGTATGTATGTATTCGAACATATAAATGAGAGAGATTCTACGTGGCAGAAGGCTAAATGCTTCAGGAGATAGTTTGTGTGAAGTTCACCTTTGAAGGATGTCAACTGAAAAGAAAGTTGAGATCAACATAACGCCGACGATACCTATAACCTACAACTGGTTTCCGAACCTCTCGACCGGGTTTCTCCCGACACGGGCCTGGCGTAAAGGAGAAGATGGATACGGTCGCCGGTTACCGACCGAGTATAATGTTCCCGACAGATATCCCTGGCTTGGCTAGCCCGAACAAGCTTTCTAGCGTCGGCCCGTTGACCTTCCCCGGATGTTAAAACGGACGACGGAACTCTTGATTGGCGGAGTAGCCGGAACTCAATCAATCTGCGGCGGCACTCGCGATTGGCACGCGTCGGGGTACCGAGGCGCTCCTCCAATCTAATCCAATTTTCCCGCCAACGATTGAGCCGTTACAAATATATCCACCAATGGCCGCGTCCAGAACGGCGCAACGCCCGACGAGAGACCTCGCTTTCCACGATCTTCATAAATGCAGCAGCATCACTGCTAGAAAACATGCCAGAAACGAGTAGATCCTTCCAAGGCCCTGATTTGTCTCTGTCTTCTGCAGTTCCTCGACCGTCGACACCATGAAGTCCGCCCTCGCCGGTCTAGCCCTCGTCGGCTCCGTCGTCGCGGAGAGCCGCACCTCCGCGCCGGAAGGCTGCGTCACCGTCTCCACCAGCGGCGGCGACTTCTCCAGCATCCAGGAAGCCGTCGACTCATTCGACGCGGGTTCCAGCGAGGACCAGTGCGTCTTCCTCGCAGCGGGTACCTACAACGAGCAGGTCCTCGTCAGCGACCGCTCTGCGCAGTTCACCATCTACGGCGAGACGGACGACACGACCAGCTACGCCGGGAACAAGGCCACGATCACGGAGAGCAAGAGCCAGGCCGACGGGCTCTCGAATGATGAGACGGCTACGCTTCGGGTCAAAGCTGCGAATTTCAAGCTGTACAATGTGAATGTTGACAACGGATATGGGGAGGGAAGCCAGGCCGTTGCTCTGAGTGCCGCTGCCGATAGCGGTTACTACGGGAGCGCATTTACGGGCTTCCAGGACACGGTTCTGGCGAACAGGGGCAACCAGCTGTACGCCAACTCCCTGATCCAAGGCGCGACCGACTTCATCTTCGGCCAGGAAGCCCCCGCCTGGTTCGAGGCCTGCGATATCCGCGTCGTCGAGAAGTCGCTCGGTTACATCACCGGTAGGTCCACTGCATCCCCTCGAGATATGATAACTAACACCGCCACCAGCCAACGGCCGCGACTCGGAAGACGGAACCTCCTACTACGTCTTCAACAACGCTAACGTCGACGCCGCGTCGGGCCACAACGTCCCCGCGGGCGCCTACTACCTCGGCCGCCCATGGCGCGAATACGCCCGCGTAGTCTTCCAGAACTCGGAGCTGAGCTCAGTGGTCAGCCCCGAGGGTTGGCGCGTCTGGAACGAGGGCGACGAGCGTACGCAGGGGGTCGTGTTTGGGGAGTATAACAACTCGGGCGAGGGGGCCGAGGGACCGCGGGTGGACTTTGCGCAGGCGCTTGATGCTGCTGTTGCTATTGAGGATGTTTTGGGGGGTGACTTTGCTAGCGCGGGATATTATGACGCGGCTTATATGTGAGATTCGGAGTTCTTGGTGGACGCGTGGAAACGCGTGCACTCTGAGAGTTGGCAGGACACCGCGGGCACGATTACATTCACGTATATATACTCTTACACTTGTCTATAGTTTGTATTTGTAGTAAAAATGCGAAACTGTGAAGCCGAGGGCGCCGTCTTCCAGTCGCTTACTGGGTTCCGTGCCCTTTGCTCCTACTCCCGTAAGCATACATCGGTCTCCTTATACGACTACTTTGTTTTCCAGTGCCGATTTCGACAATGGCTGGCGACAAGCTGTCGGGACCTGCCGTAATCGGGATATGACCGAGGACACTCTCTCCGCCCACTTCGGGACCGACTATGTGGAGAAGAAGGCGTGCTAGAGGCCCGAGATGTCGCTCTACGCCGGCCTGTTCACGGTTCATCCGGAAGGCTACTTCATCAAGCTCCACGCCGAAAAGTGCCCTGGGCGCTCTAAACACACCCCCCTGACCACACCGGGTATGTTCGGTAGGACCAAGGGCCTGGCGGTGCCGCGGACCATAAAAGATGCCATGCGCTCGGCGAACCCGCTCGGGGACCCGTACCCGTTGATCGATGCGCCGTATATCATCCAGGGCTAACTAGTTCGTTAGCAAGGTGGTCGTCAACGGGGAGGAGGTGGTAACCCTGTCCGGAAATAGACACGGCTTCCTCGCGCTTCGCGCTCGACTCTCGGCCGCATGATCGACGACCCCTCTCGGAATTCGTGACGGAGGAGGTCTGCCCCTGGACGCACCCGGGCAGCGGGGCTCCCGCCGACGACGACGTCAAGGCGTTGCGACCGGGGCGGAGGGTCCGGAGCCAGCTCTTCAATGCCGAGCAGTTAAATCGGCGGGTGTTCAAACGATGCTGAATGTTTCATTTCTTCCTAGAAGGCAGGAAGACGCAGTGATGAGGAGGGCCGGGGGTGGGATCATTTATGTAGACAGGGTTATGCGTCTTCCTTCGGAAGAAGTCATTCTTCCAGGGCAATACAAATGTGTATATACCCTTGCTGTTTGTGAGTGACGTATCTACCCGCTATCCATGTGGCCGGCCCTTTCGCCCTCTGCCCTCGCGCATGGACCCCCCACAGCACAGCCTTCGACAACACGGGACGCCCAGCCGATGCGGGCGATATTTCCCAACTCCCTCGCAGCATCCACGTATTATGGGAGGACGGATCCTTCCGTCCGCGGAGACTCGAGGCCCTGTCCCAATGCAGCCAATGCAACCATCTGCCACCACCCTACCACGCCGTCACCATCCTTCCTGCTCACCGGGTTCAAGACGTGGTCTGAGTCCATGGTACGGTTGCGTCCGAGCGACGGCCGCCCCACATTCTTTGTGTCGCACGAGGAAGAAACGGGCGGGTAAATCAGTGGCTTCCAGCAGGGTGGGATGACATTGGTCCGTAATCTGGCCAATCTCTTCGGGGAAGCGCAGCAGGGGTTGCATCTGCGTGCACGAACGATGGCGTGCATACATGTACGACTGAAGAACCAACAGCCAAGATCCCCCTTTTCCCCACTCTATTGTCTGGGCACTCTATCCGGGCGGGCCGTTCCCCAATACACAAATGGCCTTTTCTTTTCTTCTTCCATCACAATTGTGCTTCCAATCAGCGTGACCAGCCTTGTTTATCAGCTGTGCCTACTCCATCCACCACTTCATTCTCGTGTAATTCACCATGTGTCCCCCAACGGGAACTGCCGACCATATCGAGGTCGTACGTCTCGCCGCCCCAGAACTGTACAGAACTCTCAACGTCATGTACTAATCAGGCATGCTATTTTTCAGGATGACGCCGACGCGGAGTCGACGTACGCTGAATCGTAAGCGAACCGGCCCCGCATGTCGAATCACCACGACGGCTCAGTACTCCACGACTAACACACAATGTTGAAACACCCAGGGCTATAACGGACACGACATCTCTTCGAAGCTCGATCCTGAAGTACCAATGGGAGAACGGGAGGAGGTACCATGGCGACGGCTCCAGCGATAGCAAATACTGGTTAGGCTCTTCCGCGGGGCATTGTCTAAGCGCGTCCTGACCAGAGCCATGAAAGGGGCCCGAATGACGAGAAGCAGCAGGAAGCAGAGGATCTCAGGTTCGTTCCTATCTCGAGTGAAGCACCGAAGTCTTCTAGGGGCTAATTCAAAGTTAGCCACCAGATCTATACCATGGTCATGGGCGGCCTGAGTGAGGCTCCCATTTCGGACCCGCAGGTAACCACCGCCAACGATAGTTCCCAGTGGAGGGTTATGGATCAACTCTAACGGGGAATGCACCGATTACAGCGTGTCCTTGATGTCGGCTGTGGCACCGGCGCCTGGGCAATGTAAGTCTTTCGACAATATTGACCGAGGATCCTGCGCTAAACGTAACCCCAGCGATTTCGCCGATGAGCATCCGTCTTCCGAAGTGACTGGGGTAGACATTTCGCCCATCCAGCCGAGCTTCATCCCGCCCAACGTACGCTTCGAGGTTGACGACATCAACAAGCCGTGGACGTATCCGAAAGACCATTTCGACTACGTCCATATCCGGACCATGTTGGGGACGGTCGCGGACTGGACCGAGTTCTACAAGTCCATGATCAGGTAGTTATACTCACCCAGTCCCATGTCAAATCTGCAGCCTCTTGCCATCATACTCACTTCACTGACTCGAACTAGCCACGTCAAGCCCGGCGGCTGGGTCGAGCAGGTCGAGATAAACATAACCGCCCTGTCCGACGATGACTCCATCCCCCGCGGCGGCGCCCTGGACCGGTGGGCCGGGCTGTACGACCAGGTCGGCGAGAAGATCGGCGTCACCTTCCGCGCTGCGCAGGAGTCGTCCCAGGCCATGAAGGACGGCGGGTTCGAGAACGTGACGGAGCGCATCGTCAAGGTGCCTGTCGGGCCCTGGGCCAAGGACAAGCGCCTCAAGACGTGGGGCGATTGGTTCCAGTATTTCATCCTAGAGGGCCTTGAGGGCTTTGGTATTCGGTCGTTCACGGATGTTTTGGGGGTGCGTATGACCTACCCTGAGCCGTGATACCTTGAGGTGACTGTCCAGCTAAAACGTTGGTGTTCTGTAGTGGTCGTACGAGGAGGCGCAGCTGTACCTCGTCAACGTGCGAAAGGAGACGATGGATCCGAAGATCCACCAATACAGTGAAATGTACGATCATTCCCTATCCGTGCTAATAATTTCGCTCGGTTGTTTGTGTTCGAGTACTGACAAACATTCAAACAGACGGATCGTGTGTGGCCAGAGACCATCATAAGATATCGAATCCACAACACTGTGGCCACCTTGTTATTTCCTTTCTCCATAGGGACCGAAGGAGCATAAATTCACTCCTTTGGCTGTGTCTACTAACGATACATGAATACAGTCCACTTACACAGCCTGTCACACAATCGGAACCTCGAATTCCGTCCCTTTCTTTCCCATGCAATACAATTGCCAGTGCTGCTTTGACACGAGTCAAGAGTAAGTTAAGTATAGTATAGCTAATGGCAACCAGCAGGCTGGTTGCCGGAGCTCTGGCTGGTGGCAGACTCTCGAGATGGGGGCGGATACGCTTGAGATTCGGCGACGAGGAGAAGAAGGCCTCATAAGTAAAGTATCAGATTTTGTCAAATTGAGCTAGTTGTCACGAGCGTTATCACTTGACTTTTGGCCCAAGGCTAAAGAAACCACAATATCGGCATATCCTCACGCCCCAAGCTCTTGCCACGCCTACCGCATTATAAGCGACACGACCGTCGAGGACGGACTACGACACCATTGCTATCCGATCCCGGCCACTTGGGAATCTTGAAGAAACTCTTATTCCACAGAGCCGGTCGGAGCCTCCTGATCCCGTTGTTTCCGTGGAGGCAATTGAGGCGGGCAGTCCTCGGTCACCGGCGTGGGTGGTCGGCGGCGTCCCATCTGCCCGACCACCACCCCCGGGGGCCAAATTGTGTGCGGAGGCTCAGCGTGCCACGTCACCTCCGTCTCGCGCCGGGTCTCCTCGTTGGACGCACCATCCCGCACGAATACCTGAAACTGCGGGCCCTGCTTGGATGGCTCCATGGCCAAAAGACGAAGGGAGAACCTGACTATATAGACGGTCCGGCTGCTCACGTACCACTTATCCTTCACTAGTTGGGCCTCGAAAGACCCGCCTTCGATCGAAGACCGGATGGTGCAGAGCCTCGTGAGCCCACTGGGGATCCCTCCTGCCTTGGCGGACACCCAACCTGGCGCCCGCTTGGTGTCAAACGTGAAGAAGATATCGAATTGAAGCTGCGTGAGGCTTGGCCTCTCTGGGCGCACTGTTTCGACCTCGAAGCGCACGATGGTGTTGGTCATGGTATACATGAGCCGAGAGACGTCCAAGTTGTTCGAGGGCTCGCTGAGCCGGGTGAAGATGCAGGGTATGTTCGAATCGCGAAAGACGGGCAGAGTTCGCTCCGTGGTCCCCCACGCCTGCCGGCGTGCGAGAAGGCCGTCGACGGCGGCGGTGTAGGTTTCGCCCGCCGGCAGGACACGGGGGCCACCGGACATGGCGGAGGGGGTATCCGAACCGAGGGCGCTCCGGAGCGCATCGGCACAGACTTGGGCGGTGGGTCCGGTGGCCACTATCGCGATTGAGGAGACATTTCGCAGACGGGGCTGGATATCCCGGGCGAATAGTTCCTTGTCGTTAACTGCATCGGGTAGGACAGTTACCTTGTAGGGCGTTCGCGAGCGCGAGTACAACTGGCCCTCCCAGCTCGGCTCCAGGACGGACACAGCTCCTTCCCCAACCTTGACCAGAAGTGTTTGGAGGTAGTCGCTGCCACCCTCTCCGAGAACGGCTGTGGCGACAGCCTCTATCTCGGCAGGGCCTAGTATGGCGCAGTGCCCGGCCTCGGTGCCGATCCCCGCTTCCCGGATTATCCCCTTTAGCTTGGCCAAGGCTGCCCAATGAGGCTTCAGCAGCATAATATCCGGGAGGCTGAAATGGAATTCCACCGCCGCCGCGTCCCATGTCTGGCGGTCCATTTGGAGATCCTTGGAAACGGTTTCTCTGATGTGGCTGTACAGGCTGGAGAGGAAGTAGACCCACGCAGTTCGCAGTTCCTCTCGGTGCTCGCTGACTGTCTCCGTATCAGCGCCGAGCTCCAGGAACTCCAAGAGGCTTAGACGCTGGACTATCTCGCTCCAGGCACATTGGAATCCCCACGAGAGTCGACTGCCTGGCCATTCAGGGGGTGCTGGACATGAGGGTTCGCTGCCTTGCCATTGAGGGGATACCGAAGTGGGCACTCTGGGGCCAATCCCACCTGGCCACTCGCGAATGCTGTGGACCACTGCGTCTTTGGCCACCCACGACACCGCTTTCTCGAATTAGTAACTAGAGGCCACCGAGACACCCTTCATATATGGCGGAACATGCGGTTCTAGAGGGCGGGCTGGGGTCATACTCGAACACGTACCCGTGGATAGTTCCCCTATGTCTATTGCCACAACCACCTCCAGACTTCTTGCCGTTGAGATCGGTAGGGGTGGAATTACGTTCCTGAAATCTCCTGACAGTTGCTCTGTACTTTCTTGCGCCGAAGGGTTACTGATGGCGCCTGCTCATAAACTGACGCTTAGCTTGAATTCCCTTTCCTTTGGAGCGCAAACAATGACAAAACGGAAAAAGAAGGGCAACTTACCAGACATCATCTCGCCGCCTTCTTCCTCTTCTCCGTGGAAACTTGTGGCAGTTACATGGTCCGATGCCGCGGTACCGAGCCCGTCGCTATCGCTCGGACCGCTTTGTGATACGGTTTGCGTAGTCACACTATCCTGCCGATGGTGTTCACTGGCGAAAGTATCCTCGTTGGGATCAGAGACGGTCTCTTGGTAGCTTGTCTCGGCGTATGATGTCAGGACCTCAATCTCATCCACCCATTGCTCTACCTGCGTCCTGGAAGGCCTCCTACGGCCGTGGCGGATGCTATTGACCCGGGCGAGAATCTCTTCGGTGTCGACCTTGATTCCGGCCACTTCTTTTTGAATGGCCCTATGGTCACTCCGGACAGCGCTGGTGTCTTTCTTGATATCCTCTTGGATGGACCTATGGGTTCGTGGTTAGCCAATGACATGCCAGGCAGAGATTCAAGATTTATTTCTGAGTGCAAGAAACGTAAATGTGGGGAACTAGGATGGCCCAGGAAAATATCGGAGGCGCGAGGGAATGAGGGGTAACTATTAACAAAACATAAGATAAAATGGCCACTTACATGGAGACAGCATGCAAGCCAAGACTCAACGCCATTTTATACGCCTCAAGACTCTCCCTCAACTTCTCCATGTCCCCGCGCCCAACCACCACCCACTTCGTCCTCGTCCACGCGCTCTCGCGCCGGAACTTCTCGACCAGGTCCGTGATCTGCACCACGACCAGCGAGCAGCCCTCCAACGAGCCCCGGAGCTGCTCCGCGAGCCCGCCCAGCGTGTCGGGTGACGCCGACAGGCCGCGGGCCAGGGGGTCGAGGACCGAGGACAGGGCCTGGAGCTCGCTGTTGACGCGGTCGAGGTCGTCGGCCGCGTCCTTGACCACGCAGGAGAACTCGTAGATGACGACGGAGGCCTTGGCGATGCCCCCCGCGATGGACAGGGAGGCGGTGACGACGCTTAGCGGGTCCATGCTCGGCTTCGGAGGCCCGCCCGGGAGGTGGTTTGGTCGTGGATTGGATGGGGACTACGGGACAAGGGCAGTTGGGCGATTGTTTGTGGGAAGAAGCGGAATTTGGGGCAGTCTGCGAGCCCTGGGATGTGCAGGCTGCCTTATGCAAGTCAGGCGTGCGGCATGGTCGCAACAGGATGTCAGCGCATTGGCTTACTGGGCTGGCCCCTGTTTCACTCCGGCCGCTGCCAAAAATATCGCGCATTTGGGTGGAGCCGCATGGCTGAGCCACGCAGCACTGCCACAGGGTGCGACATGGTCTGCGCAGGCTGGTGAGAACCACGCTGTACAAGAATAGAGATTTTGACATGAGCTAGGCATTTACATCAAAGGTGGACATAGCCGCGGCGAATGTTCTTTTGGGTGGACCGGAGTGGCGGGACGGACCTGATCTAGGTTATGGAGGGGATATCGAAGTCGGCACCGTGGGGCCGGAAAATTGGAGCGCTCCCAGACTTTCCTTTGCGGATGCGGTCCTGCAGTCGATATAATCGACTACAACTTTTCCATCCTCCGAACACAGAAAAAATGGCGATATGGTGGTTCCCTCTTCTTTTCCCTCTGCTCTCTCGGGGGGAGGAGATTAACTACAAGTCATGAGCACGTCAGGGATTTGCAGGCACAGCTCGGGGGGAACGAAGCTCTGAAATGAAGTCTTTGGAAATGTGCACCTAGGTCCATCGTCCCGGTGCCACCTTGCTTGTGACCACAAAACCTGGCTCTTCCTCTGCCCCATAGTAAAGCAGGAATGTCGCCGCTTTCCCTCCGTCTGGGATGATCAACAGGAAGCAGAATATTGAACTGATTTCGAATTGAGCAGGCGGTGAGCCCGGGTATGCGAGTGGGCCACACGCTCCAATTCCTGGGTCTGACTAAAGATTTCCTGGAATTAGGCAGGCGGTGAGTGTGGGACAATATTTGAGAACCGTCCGGGCAACGGGAAGCGTCGAGGTGGTCTAAGTGAGTAGACTAACTAGAAGCAGACTCAGTTCGTGCAAGCCAGTAAAGATATCAAGATGCCGAGGCCGTTTCGGGCCCAAAAGCCAGGGCCTATCTCTAACGTCCACGCGTACAGTCCGGCTGCCGTTAAGCTGGCAGATACGGCCATTGGTGGAACCCGGACGTCCGTAATGCCAAGCAACGGCGGGTCGGCAAAACGGCCGTTTCCCCACAGTACACTAACCTTAATCGGGACGGCCCGTCCGACCGCCGCATCCAGCGCAGATCGGGGCAACGCATCTCTCGAGGGTTTCGGGATCAAAACATCACGGACTCGACGAAGCGGAGACGGAGCGAGAACCCCCGCGCGGTGAAGAAGTAAAACTGGTAGTTTAATAACTCGTATATTGATGCCTTAAGAATTAAAGCACATGACACCATCTTGGCGTCGGCAGTCGTCGTTACAGAGAAAAGGTTGTGCAGAGAAGGGTTGCAATGCCATCCGGGGCTTTTGCCAAATGTGTCGACCCATAAAGTTTTACAGGGGGCTTACGACTGGAGTAAGAGGAAAAGTCGCTTTTACTGGTACCGAGGCTTGTGGGGTTATAAAGTGCAGACACCCTGGTTGACCTTGTGAGACATCCACTCATTAAAGGCCGCGAATAGCCTAAAGGTGGACAGGAGGGTGGCGAGTCCTCCTTTTTCTTATATACATACATACTGTGGACACACGGACACGCGGAGGGTTCCTCCACGATGTGAGCTACTCGACCCTCGATTGTCTTGGAATACAATACATTGCGAAGCAAGGCCGCCCCGAAAATGATGAATCTCGGACGTTCCGTCGCTTGCGTTCTGGCGCTCGTGGCCGGTGCTTTGGCCGTTCCGTCGCAACAGCTGAACGCTCGTCAGCAGCCGTTCACGTCGACGCCCGTCACCGACCACACCGAGCCGTGGGCGTTCGCCTTCCTGCCCGACGACCGCATCCTCGTCACCGAGAGGCGGGGCGACCTGGTTCTCGTCGACCCGGCCACCAACTCCAAGGGCGCCATCACCGGTGTGCCCCAGGTCGCCTACGGCGGCCAGGGCGGCCTCCACGACGTCGCCCTGCACCCCGAGTACGCCGAGAACAGCATTGTGTACATCAGCTACGCCGAGGGCAACATCGGCGGGGCGGGCGGCGCAGTGGCGCGGGCCACGCTGACGCTGGACGCCAACGGCGGCGGCTCGCTGGACGGCCTAGAGGTTATCTGGCGCCACTCGCAGCAGGCCGGGGGCGGGCTGCAGTTCGCGTGCCGCCTGCTCTTCGACGCCGACGGCGCGCTGTGGATCTCATCGGGCGAGATCAACCAGATGGTGCCGGCGCAGGACATGACCGGCAACCTCGGCAAGATGATCAGGCTGTACGACAACGGCACCGCCTTCGCGGGCAACCCGTTCGCGGCCGAGGGCGAGGTGCAGGCGCAGATCTGGTCGCTGGGCCACCGCAACCCGCTGGGCATCGACTTCGACGCCGAGGGCCGACTGTGGGAGGTCGAGATGGGGCCCATGGGCGGCGACGAGCTCAACCTGATCGCCGAGGGCGCCAACTACGGCTGGCCCGAGGTGTCCAACGGGAACCACTACGACGGCCGCCCCATCCCCGACCACAACACGCGCCCCGAGTTCGAGCCGCCCAAGGCCTTCTGGGTCCCCGTCATCTCCCCGGCCGGCCTGATCATCTACAAGGGCGCCCTGTTCCCCGAGTGGACGGGCAACGCCATCATCACCGGCCTCACCTCGCAGGCGATCGTGCGCGTCGCCATCACCGGCGACACGGCGGCGGAGGCCGAGCGCTTCCCGATGGGCAGGCGCATGCGCGGCATCCGGGAGGACAAGGAGGGCGCCATCTGGGTGATTGAGGATGGTCCTGGCGGCCGGCTATTGAAGCTTACCCCGAATTAAACGTGCGTTAGCGAGGATTGCGAAGTTTGGGGCCGCATGTACGGGCGGTAGATTATATTGCCGGTTTTACGCGTTATATAACCGGGGCATTTTACCTTTAAGCTTAGGATAGATGGCAACTCATTATCCTTATCGAGCTTGTCAAATGTTTCCAGCGACATGGTTCCGGCAAAATTCTTTACTTGCATACCCCGGGATCCAAAGCTCCGTATTTCGTACATAGCTACAGTCTCCAGGTTATGAAACTCAGCCAGATTGAGTTGCCGTCTACTTACGAGTGCTAGACTTTAAGACTCTAGGAATATTCTACCTCGTGGAACGTCGAAGCTGAAGTTTCGGTGGCGTTTTATTTCTCATGACCACGAGTAGACAGCACAGCTGACCTCCGAGAGAGCATCGCATCGGTGGAGTAAACACAAATGTACAGAACATACCCGTTGCCGCTTAACTACAATCCTTCCCAAAGGAATGGATGCTCACACATCTCAGCAACGGGCCCAGGCCAAACAAGGAATTACTGTAGAGTAACGTGCCATCCGACTCTATCCAGAAAACAGTAAGCCTATCTGCTGTACATGCCTGCTTCCCGACCACAACCAAATGGTTTCACTCTAGATATTCCTTGGGGATTATACCCGCAGCAGCCATGCGCTCAAACGCGATCCTGTACCCCTGGACCGTATCAAGCGACTCGGTAAACCCAGCCTCCCTCGCGCGGGAAATGTCGTACCAGCGGTCAAAGTCGAAATCAACAAGCATAAAGTGCGTGTGGCCCCACCCCTGATCATCAACCGACCCCCTCCGGAGCGAGAACTCGTCGCAGAGCGCGTCCCACGCCGCGCGGTTCGACTTCACAAAGTCCTCCATCGGCTGCTGCAGACCGTCCGCCCGAGGCCCGGTGCCGACCAGGCCGAATTGGCTGCAGATCCCGGGCCAAACGTGCTCCCAGGTGACGGGGCCGTCCTGGTCGGCGATGTTGAACGCCGGGCCCCCCTCGCGGAGCTCGTCCTTGAGGGCCACGTGGATCTCCATCCTGGAGAGGATGTCTTGGAACGTGTCGGAGTGCTTAATGTGGTAGCCCTTCTCTGTGCCGGGGAACGGGACCTCCGCACCCCTGCCGTGCACCGCGCGCTGGACGGACAGGTACAGAGCGATGCCCTGGCCCATGTTCATGGCGTTGCTGCCCGGCACGAACCCGACGATCCCGTCCGGGCGGATCTCGGCGAAAGTCCACTTCCCGCCCCGAGCACGGCACAGCTCCTGCAGCGCGTCGTACTGGGAGTAGTAGAAGATCTCGTCGCGCCACGGCTGCGGTATGCGCGGGTGGCTCTCGCGCAGCGGGGGATTGATGGGGATCTTGTCGGCGAACTCGAGCCCGTAGCCCTTGCCCCCAGTCTGGAGGATCACCGCCCGCAGCAGCGGGGTGACACGGTCTAGTGCCCGGACGGTGTTCTCCAGCATCTGGGTGTTGACCCGCTTCAGCTCCTGGCGCGTGTCCTTAGCGATGTAGGCTAGTGGCCCATATTAGCGCGACTCTTGGCGTGGGGCGGCATCACGCGAGGGGGGGCGTACCGGTGAAGAAGACGTGGGTGACGCCCTCGATCGCCTGGATCTTGTCCTTGAGGGACTGTTCGATACTCTCCACGCTGCTAGTCAGGTCTATGCCGCTGTATACACGCAGTCTCGAGTCTGTAGGAAGGCCGGACTGCGAAAGGTCGAATGGCCTGTTCGTGGTCCCGCTGATGCGGCTCCATGTTGCTGCCGTCGGGTACTGGCATAGCTGGTTTAGAAGGGACCATCCGGAGATGCCCGAGGCACCCAGAACGAGGGCGTGTTGTTGTCGGGATGCCATGGCGGTTGTCTCGTCTGCATCAATATATGCAATAGTACTTGGATTTCTCCCGGGTTTAGGTTGTCCCGAGCCCTTTACTGCTCCCGGGGCATAAGCTTTTGTACCCGTCAGTACTTAATGGGGAATTTCATTAATTACGTACAGCTTGGCTCTTTTTATGTGGCTGTCAATTAATAATAAAAAACGTGTATAGCCGGGGAAAATCGCCACGATGCATTTGCCGGTCATTATTAATATGCGACTCTCCCGAGACCACATGGTTCCGGCCCCAGCCTGTATTCGGTCAGACGCAATTCCATTCGCCAAGGACGCGTCACCGCACTTTAGCTTTGATTCCGTCTGAACGGCAGCGTTCGGGTGCCGCGTCCGATTTCGCGGGGCAAGACGGCGGAGACCGAGCCGCTTATATGCTCTCGGGGCGTTTCCCCGCGCCGTGGAAGTGGGGCCGCGGGCGTCAGTTGCGGGTCCGGATGCGACCTTTGGTCATCCCGGTTATACATAAGACCGGGCGGTCCAGAGCCTATATGCCGAGCCTCTGGTGGATATCTCTTCTACTTGGACCGCGTTCGGAACTAATTACCAAGCTGTGCAACGGGAGGGGGCCTATGAGATAATTGGCCAAGAGGTTCCTTACCGCCGGAAAACCCCCCCGCAGTATCGTATTGCCGGAACCAGGGCTCCTTTATGAGCAACGGTACAAAGCCCTGTCGCGACCGTCGCACCATTCCCTTGAGATGGTGCATCATCAACCTCACGCTCTGGACACGGTGATACCCTACCTTTTTTCACCAATGTGGGACTGTACTCAAGCCGTCGCTAAATGGGCTCCCTGGCTCTAGCCAAGGTCGAAGCGGAACCCAAGACACGGCTTGCCAAACACGTCTAAAAATTACATGCCTCTGTATCTGACAATCAGTACATCCTGCGTATCTAAAGGACTCTAGGAGGTCCACTTGGGCCAACCCACGGGCTCGGATGTGCCATCTGGATGCGTCCCTTAACCAACCTTTTCGCCCCAAGGGTCATGCTCGCACATGGAAAGAGGGAACCGGCCCATGGAATTCATCCCGTAAGGTAAGATAGAAGGCGTGTATGCAGCTTTCCAGCCCGCTAACTCATCCCATAATAATGTCCACCAGCATCTCCTGGCTGCAGCCGACACCGGCTCAGGCAGCGATACAGCCATGGCCATGCAAACAATTATAGCTGGCCACTAGGCCGCGGCTCTCTTATCACGACTTACATATCTACTCGCCCATTCGCCGTTTCTTGGTCCTCTGATCTAGCCGTTCGCATTATGCCCCGATATGTTCTCCTCCAAGACGCCCTGCCCTGCAGTCCCCACGAGAATCTCTTGCGCGAGGAAGCTCATTTGAAGTGGCAGGACACCAGGAGTGCACCCATCGTAGCGTTTAGACAATGCTTGCAGGCAAGGATCGACCTGCCGCCGCGCTTCAAGAGGAAGTTCAGCTTCCAAGGAGGTTTTGAACAGCCATGTCGATATGGTACCGAAAACCCGAAGCCGCGCATGCATCACATCAGGATGCCGGCCGAGAACGAGTCAGTCATGAAGCTCCTCTCGGAAGGACTTTCCTATCCGATGAGATGGATTCAGGCGTGATTCTTAATACAGCCCAACTCTGGACTAGCAATTCTCTGCATACTGCAAAGACGCCTTAATAATGGCCCGGCGGCTTCTCATTCGGGTCAGCCCGCGCCCAATCACAGACTCCATTTGCTGCAAGTGAAGCGTGCGTGCATATGTGACAGGATAGGATGGGATTCTTTATTGGCCAATACCCTCGCTCGTTGAAAACGCTCAGTTCGTCATCAGCTCGACGATCCTGCTTACGCTCTGTGTAACACTACCATGTCTTGGCGTCCAGCCTTGGGCCTCTTCCCCGCTCTGCCGAGCACTTCTCTCCTCCACGACTCTGTTAACCGTTAACATCTGCCTTGTCCTTTTTTTTCTCGGTTGACAGTCACGACATTAACCACGGGAGGGAAGCATCGACACTCTCACCATCCAACGCACTGAGCAATACCCGAGGACGGAGCTGCTGCGACAAGCGGGAGAGGGGCGCTCTCAATGTCATTGTCTTCTGAGCCGCCGAAGGACGGCCAATGTGGGTAACTCGGGCCGTGTGGCGTATAACGAGTAAAACTAACTCGCTACTTCCTAGGGGCTGCCAGGAAGGTGGGCGAGAGGCTGCTTCGAGATGAGGAACTTAGGGAGTTTTACCGCGATGCCGTAAATGAACTCGGCACACAAGCATTCCACACGAAACATTTCAAAATCCTGGAAGAGTACCTCCATGGCTTGCGGGACAAGTTCCAGGGCCATGTCCATAATCGAATTCTTCGCCTTCTCAGTGCTGGCCCCCAGCGGCTTTTGCTAAGTAGGAGCATTGGACGTTTATCAATGGTACCCGTGAGCAGGCCTGCAGAAAACGCCAGCTCCCCATCCGCATCGTCGGAGTCCGTGTTAAACGACAAGGAGCTTATCGGAGAGACAATTCCACCTGTTACCGCCACGAGCTCGTCATCAGAAGTTGAAGGAGGCCTTCAAGACGAGCTTCCGGAAGGGGTGGACGACGAAGGCCCACGGCTTTCTCCAGGCGACTCAAGAACTTTCATGGAGATGCTTGAAGGTGGCTTTTTTGAAAATGGGGCCCCCTTCAAGCTGCTCAGAAAGCAAGTCAGATACCTGCCTCTCGGCGAGTCGAGGCAACGGCGCCAGACGGACATGCTTAGATTGAGAGAGTTCTTGCGAAAGCATTTTGACGAAGCTGTTATGGGCGGGGACGAGTGGATTGAGGATCTGAGAAAACTAGGGTACTCGCGTGAGAAATTTACGAGGCTCCTCTTTGAGAGCAAGTTCGACTCCCCGTGGATATACTACGATAAGACGAGCGATATGACGGAAACTAGGCCTTCAGTACGCGAGCATCGGCCTTCCTGCCCCCACAAACTTCTTGCGGGTATTCCTGTCACAACAGCGGAGCTACCACGGAAGTACGGCCAAAAGGAGGCCGGCGAGGATGAAGCCTCGGAAATCTCGAAAAGCCCCGGGGAGCTATCCCTCGATCTCTCGGAAGGCAGGAATCATGTCATTGAGCACTTCTGCGGGCTCGGAGGGGTGTCCCCCTTGTCTATGGATGATTGGAACACCGGAGTGCATTTCGAAAAGGAAAACTCGAGGGCCCTGGTGGAGTATTGGACGGGCTTCAATCTGAAAGGTATCGCCCAGGTTGTGAGTCACTTATTTTCAGCGATCGGCCACTCTCAGAACGCGGGGTTGTGTTGCTGCTCGTTTACACTGCTGACCCGATCCCGACCGGTCCACGACACGAACTCGCAAATACGGCTGATGTCACTCACGTTCTCGGAAATCCTCACCTCGCTCCCTGTTTCGACATGGCCAAACTCTTCCTGGCTTTATGACTACCAATTGACAGAGCGTCTCAGGTCACTGTTTGGGCGCATTTTCCCAGACGCCCGCCTTCCTGATGAGGAATTCCTGGGGCACACCGTCTCTGAAAATATTCACGGCATGTGTCTTGTTGTTCAGGTCCTCTCCGTAGGCCTTCTTTCATACAAGCAGGCCCACGTGGGGGCCGTCCGCCCGTTCTTCCTCGACACCCCTATCGACGAAATTTACCTATTAGGCCGCTATCAGGCGGGGGATTCAATCCATTCTGCCTCCGTTAAAGCACAGCTTGTCGAGCTCTCCTGTCTTTCGGAAGTGACCAAGGGGCCTGTGCTGGTGTTTTCTCCCTCATGGGCAGAAGGCGGTCACTGGTCACCGCAGCCAGGACAGAAGTTCAACGTTCGTGGCACCCCAGAGGCTATACTAGACACATGGGGCCCTGGAGGTCTTGTCTCCCGCAAAGATAGCAGCGGGCCCTACATCGCTATGCAAATTGGTCCTGGGTATATATACGCCTCGGACACCCCATCTACGCCTACCATGTATCATTTTGGACCGGAGCTCAAGCTTTCTGACGATAACCCTGTTCTATCACCTGGGGTCGATATCGTCGTCGGGAATCCTGTCCAGGAGAATGGCACATGTCAGAACGTCGAGGAGGATTGCTGGACCTACGCGGCTCGGAACCACCACCTAGAGGATATCAGAGCGCATGACCCGTTCTGGAAAATTCACCAAAGGCAGCTCGCTCTGCAGGGGGGCTACCATGTAACCATCCAAGGGGTCTTTATCCAGGAGAAAAAGCCCGGGACTCCCGTGAAGGACTCAGTGCTCTTGTCCGTCGAGGCAGATAAGCACATGGCGCAAGGGCAGCTGGTCGCGTTCCTGGACCGCCACTACGGCCTGAGAGTCAGCTACTGCACGGGTATTGCCCAGCGCGTCCCATTGCGGCAAGTCGTGGCCGACCTGTTACCAGGAGCCGCGAGATGCCTGACCGCATGTAGTAAGTGGGAATTATGGCTCAGTCTGTCAGGCACGCACGATGCCATCCAGAAATTCCGCAACACCAGCACTTACCTGCGCGAATGGCTCCTGAATCTTCCGGATGACCTACGGGATCTGATTCACGAGCTCGTTGGCCTGATTTTTGGCGCCCTACGCCACACGGGCGTGGATACCACGGGAAAGCACTTCAACATTCTATGGGTACACGACGGAACGCTTGGATCAGGGCTCAAGATTCCCATCGACGGGGACAACAGGTGGATAACCATACTCACCGACACGAAACACACGGCTACTTTCGCATACATCACGCATACGTGCCTCGAATGCTACCCCATAACCTGTCATGGGCATGACCTCAGCTGGAGGAACGAGATCCGCCTTTTAGACACAGCCGTGTACGAGAGGGCATCCAAGAGGACGGTACTGTTGGAGCCCGAGCAGGTGTATTACTTTGCCGTCGGTGCTACGACGGTGTGGCTTCAGGCTAGACCCGCCGCGGGGCCAGAGCATCCATCCGAACTTCTCTGCCTCAGCTACACCGCCTCCATTCCCCAGAGGATACTCGCGAGGTTGGTAGCACGGGAGTGGGGAAGCCGGTTGATAGTGTGGGAGCGGGAAAGTCGGAAGAAGCGAATGCTGGCGGAGAACCATATGGCAGCCGGGGCGTCAATACGGGTGAAGATTCGGCCGCCGGAATAAGACGTGTGTTCCTCGGGAGGGGAAACCTCACTTTCTTTCATTTACGGAACTCTATGGATAGGGAAGCACCTGGCCTACCTTCATTTCCGCTATTCATGTCTCCTCACAGAGGAGGAAAGCTGGTGGCTGACGAGTTTTCTTACGGCCTTTTTCTTATCCTTTCTTTTCTTGTTGGTTGGGCCGTCAAGGTCCATGTTTCTCTGGTTAAAATGATCCATAGCCCCTGGCTTAGTCCCTACTATTTGATGTGCAAAGCAGTGCCTTACGTATGTCCCCTTGAAGGTGAGCGCATTATTGTTCCAGAAGACATCTGCCCACATACGCTGTTTCGAAACCTCTGGGCCATTCTATTCTTGGATTCTCTGTTTGCCACATGCATCGTTGAAATGGCCGACATCACCATCCAGGCGACGAGAAGCATGGTCTGTGCGTCTCGAACCCCTGAATTGAATCTGTTTTGTACCAGCCCGAGAGAACGCCCGCTATCTTTATTCTAATTGGTCTGTTGGGTCTCTTTCTCCTGTCCAACACCAACATTCCAGCTCTCTTTTCACGTGCTCTTATGCAGTGCTTCCCCGCTCCCAAGAGTCCTCTGATATCCAGGCTACCACCATCTTAACATCGTATTTCTCTCCTACATAACTCGGGAGGCCAAGTTTTCACGGCAAGCACCGACCAATCTATAACACCTGCGCGGACCATCGAACCCCGGCCGCCCAAGAAGGTGAGCACGCTGCCTTATCTATGAACTAGCTGGTCGCTAAAACTAACCGATTCTTGGTGGAGCACATATGGCGGACACAACTCCCCAGCCGCAGGCGACCGCGCTGAATGTCGCCTATAGCGGATCAAGCCACCCTCCCAGTCGTCACTCGAAGCCTCGTTTAGTAAGCCTGGGAGCGTCCGGGTTCATCTACAGGCTTAACGATATTGCCATCAAGAAGTGCCGCCCGAACGAAGAGCAAAGCCTCGCCCACGAACAGGACATCTTCATACTCATAGAACGCCACCCCCCGTCACCCCATATCATCCAGTGCTTCTACCGGGTTCCGAATGCGATCTTCCTGGAGTTCGCCCCGGGGGGCGACGTGGCCCGCGTCTTGCAGGACAACCAGGAGAGGGAGCAGGAGCCGTCGTGGCGAGTGACGCGGGTTCTGAAAACGCAGCCGGTGAGCTTGTGCTGCCTCTGGATCAGGCAGCTCTGTGCGGCCGCCTCCTGGCTCGAGGGGATTGGGCTGTGCCACGGGGATATTCGCCCGCAGAATATGCTGCTCCAAAGCCAGCGCCATGTCAAGCTCGCTGATTTTGACCGGACTGTCCGGGCCGGGGAGGACTTTAACGTGGGTACGTGTCCCTTCGCGCGGCTACTTGGCGATGAGGCCGGCAAAGATCGGGGGACGTGGGGGGCCGTTGGGCCTCAAACGGAGCAGTTCGCCATCGGCTCCGTGATGTACTCGTTGACCAGAGGCCACGATCCCTACGAGGATGAATACTGGGGTAAAGAGCACGGCCCCATCATGATGGATAAGCTCCAGAATAGGGAGTTCCCGCCATTAGGCCCGTCGAAAATCGACGAGATCATCAATCACTGCTGGAATGGGCACTACGGATCTGTTGCGGACCTGCTTGGCGAGGTCGAAGGCCTGGATTGTGACCAGCCGGGCTTCTTCCACAGAGAGGATAGGGAGGGCTGGGAAAGGGCATGTATTGCGGAGTGTGAGGCGTTCGTGGAATGTGGAGGCTTGGACGAATTAGTGACGAAGTAGTGGCTCTTACAGTGGACACTCAATTATGATATTGACCGGAAGACTGTCCTCGGCTAAATAAACTAAGTCCCTACACTCTATGTGTTGAAGGAGGCACGTTTTAGGCTTTCTCCCACTTGCCGTCCCTCATCACCCACGTACCATCCGCTTTGCAGTCCTCGCAAGGCCCGGGCTTCGTTGACTTTCCCAGATACGAGGTTTCAACGATATTCCCGCAGTTGTTGCAGGTATCAGGATATGGGATGATAGTGCTTAGACCATCTACTTGATGGCCGCACTCCATAAAGATCGGGGAAATAATTTCCTTGCACATGACTTCTCTAAGTGAAGGCGTTAGATTCACATGACAGGCTGTAGACAAGAACATGTCTTACAGATTCTCGATGGATGTTAAGCGTTGGATATGGCGAAGATATATGTCAAAACTGGAGTAGATCTATGTTTAACTTGCTCGAGTTTCAAGATTCATGCAGCGACTACATGACCCCTTTTATATTCCAGTCCTCTGGGGGTGCCTTGTCATACGTCTTTGTCTTAGGGTTTGCTCTGGACTCGGTGAACTTGGGCCCTCTTCTTTATCCAGTCGACTTCATCTCAAAGACATATCCCCGCTGACGCAGCACGACTGCTTCGTATGACCTTACAGATGTGCCAGGTAGCTCTCAACCGCATCGAAAGGCCGGAAACGGATGCGCAGCGACGAGCGGGCCAAGCGGGCGCCATATCCGGGTAGGGGACTAGCGCCAACCATCACAAAGGCCAGAGCCTCCCGCGGCCCTGTTGGCCCTCAGTGGCTTTTTTCTCTTTGGGAGCCATCGCCCGCCATGTTTAGGGCGCCCCAGGCCGCGGGACCACAGCGGGAGCGTCTCTTTCAGAAAACTCGGATCAGACCTTTGACATCGGGAGGCCCACATTCCATAAGTCCTCTACACTGTCGAGGTGGTCGTCCCAACCGAAGCATGGGACGGCAGGATGCCGCATGGCGACCAACCGCGTGAACGCATCGGATCCAGTGATCGACGGTGGGGCGGGCGCTGCCGTCCCCGGAATGAGGGTCTGGCACTAACCACCAGCGGACCAAAGCCCGCTTTTAGCTTGTTGGTTCTTTGGCTGTTTCCGTCAGTCTGGACCAGCGGCCGTCCATGCATAGGGCGCCCGTACAGCGGCTGGCCGCGGGATGAAAGGTGGAGACTACCAAAGTTCAGCTCAAGGTTTCATGGCTTCCTCTTGACCCCGCTCCTACTTTTCGAACCGAATCCGGAGGGCCACCCCCGCCTCATCCGCCCCGCTGATCTTCGCCCGTGTTTGATGTGGGTCCGTGGGGGGCAGGTATCCGGTCCTCCTCCGCCCAACATGCGTAGCATTCCGAGCACTTTGACCGGATGCGGCGAGGCCGGCTCGTGTGGGAGCCGCGCGTTTCCCGCTCTTTTACAGTAGCCCGGTCAGTCATTTTCCACGGCGGGAGTAATGTACCAGGAGCGATTACCGGTGGTCGTCTGCGGCCGGACAGGGCGGAGCTGAAGGGGCCCATTCCATCAGCCTTTGTTCCTCTACCCCCAAATTTGGGACGTTGGGCTGGTGTGGCCTTCATAAGCGCCCCTAGATCGACCGCGGGGCGGGCGCTGCCGTCTCCGGAACGAGGGTCTCGCACCAACCACCAACGGACCAAAGCCTGCTATTAGCTTGTTGGTTCTTTGGCAGGTTTGGACCGTCTGATCCAGCGGCCCCCCACGCATAGGGCGCCCGCCGGAGTTGTGTCGTTGGGATGCTCCCAAGCCAGTATCGCTCGAATGACGATATTCCACGATATGTAAACCCTGGATGCCCAGGCTTCGCTTGAAAGCCTACCTCGAATTCTCATTGACAACTTAATACTGCGATTAATACCGATTATTCAAGCTTAGGCCGCAGGTGGACTAGTGTTATATTTCAATTTTTGAAGACTAAATACCCACATTGCTACTTCCTATACTTATATGCCTTGAGTCCTATCCTCGGCTTCTGCAATCCATTTCCTTAGCTGTGGCTCGTTCCGCGCCTTCAATCCGACCTTGAAGGGCTTAGGGTCGGTCGTCAGCGACGTCGGGACGCTATTGCACTCAATAGCATCGATGATAGGGTGGTCCTTAGCATCCTTGGCCTGGGTGATCTTGAACGCGGTGATGAGGCGGATATAGGCTGTGAACAGCTCGCGGTTGGCAAGGTGAGACCCGGCGCACATGCGCGATCCGGCGCCGTAGGCGAAATGGGGGGTGCCGCCCTCTGTGTCCCCAAGGAACCTCTCCGGTCGGAATTCGGTGGGGTTGGCAAACCGTTCCTCGTCATAGTTACCTGCCCAGGCGTTCTGTTTTGGGATAATTAGGCATGTTTTTCCCTACCTGCCGGCCGGGTAGCACTTACCATGAAGAATGTGGTTCCTGCGGGGATGACGGCGCCGTTGTACTCGATATCCTTGATGCTTGTCCGCGGTAGACAGATGGGAATGACGCTCCAGAAGCGCAGGGTCTCCTTTACGAGTGCGGTAACGAACGGAACCTTCTCCTCAACCAGACACTTCTCCCACGCGTCGCCCTCGGGGTAGACTTCCTCAATCTCCTTCAAGGCCTTCTCTTGGATCTCCTGACCGTGGGGAGAAGACAAGTAGGCCAGACCCATGATCAAGTTTCCAGGTACTGTGTCCAAACCAGCCGAAACCATGGTTAAGCAGATAGACTTCAATTCCGCTGCAGAGAAAATATTGTTAGCATCAAACCCGCGCAGATTCCAAGAGATATGGAAAACCTTACATTCGTTCAGCTTCGCATCCGGGTCCTTGAGAATATTTCCGGTGATGCAGGGCTTATCCGTTCCCTTTGCGATGCGATCCTTAAGGTCCGCAAGCATGTCTGACAGGTACTTGTCACGTCGAACGCGGAACTCCTTGGCCTTGGGGTTCTGAGCACCCCATATCCTCAAGAGGGGGACGTAATCCTGCCAGTTGTTGCTCGTGGACCGGAAGGTCGAGATCTCGCGCTCAACCGTGGTTATCTCCTGCAGCAAGTCGCTGTCAACATTGCCGTCGATGCGGAAGCCGTAGTTGAGCGTGAGAGAGGTGTTGAGGGCGAAACGCGCGAAGTATGGTGTCGGGTCCACATCCTTAGTCCCGTTCCTGCAGTCGTCAAGCAGCTCCCTTATACTCGTCATAGATTCCAAGTCGAGAATGGGCATGTAAGACTGCACGGCAGGGCGGTTCAGGGCCGTGCCGGCGGCCTTGCGCCGACTCTTGCATGACTCGTCCCAGGGCGAGGTGCCGATGGTGAACCCCTGCGAGGATGACACGACGGAGTGGAACGTATACAACATGGGCCGCGAGATAAGGGCGGACTGGTTCTTGATCCAGAAGTATCGCACCGCCTCATAAGAGTTGACGAAAATTACGCGCTGGAAGATGTGTTATAATCGCGGGAGTTGATATTAAGAGCGGGGAACGATTTACCTTGTTTCCCAACCGCGTCTGGAACACGGGACCATACTTCTTGGCCCATTTCGCGGCGACCCGGGCATGATCAGTCCCCAGTTGGAATAGATTGCCAAAGATGGGAATTCCGGGGATGGCCGGGAGGTTCTTGATTTTGGGGGTGTCCGTGGACTCTGATAGTTTGAAGAGGAAAACGAGCGCCGCAACGGCAGCGACTCCTATTAGCTGGTATGTCATGTTGGGGAGATGTCTGGTTCCAGGGATAAGTGCCACCAAGGATAATCGAGGGATGTGTGCCACGGATCGTCGAGAACTTGACGCTGCTGACGCTTTCTCTTATGTGCTGTTTTCACTCCCCCCCGACTTTTTCGACATGACGCATGAAGGAGGTTCTATCGGCGATTGCTGCCGGATGCTCCCCGCATTTGGGGAACTTTTGGGTCTGCGGGGCATGCGGGGTGGGTTGGCCCCTGCAGCTCACACGAGATTCCGAGCCTGTGTGCACTTGTTCCGATTCCGATTCCGATACCGAACATGGACTAGCGGCTTTCACCCTTGTACTCAATCGACTGACCATGACGCCACCACCTGAAGTTTATATCAATTCAATTCCGATGTGTAGGATAGGATAGTCTCGAGTATATAAAGCAGTGGCTCGAAATAGATAGAAGATATAGAAGGAATCTAAAAAAATTCGCCAAGCTGAAACCGCACATCGACATCTGCTATATTCTCGAGTGTTGCTCCGCAAACTGCCATAAACCACAATGCCGGTAACCCAGTTTGAGGTAGGAGAAACTTACCGCTATCTTAATGGGTTCGGAAGTTATCACGAGTACGTTTCTCCGACATTCGAAAGCACTGTTAGACGGCATCCTCTGAGGATTACGCCAGCCCTGCACACAAACGCTAATACACCAACCCAGAACGGAAGCGGTCGAGGGCGCTCTCCCTCTAGGACAGAACTCCCCGCAGAAGGTTGCCCACGGCCTCTACGCCGAGAAGCTTTCCGGCACCGCCTTCACAGCTCCCCGCAGCGAAAACCTCCAAACGTGGCTCTACCGCATCCTCCCATCCGTGACCCACAGGGCCTTTAAGCCTTCCCCCCAAGAACTCCCGGGCTACCCAGCAAGCGGGAAACCGGAGTATATCCAGGTCCCGAATCAGCTGCGATGGCGGCCCTTTGAGGCGAGCGATAGCTACGATTTTGTCTCGGGCCTTCGGCTTGTGGCTGGCGCAGGAGACCCGACTATGAAGACGGGCCTGGCGATATACATCTTCGGCGCTGGGAACAATATGGCGCCAAAGAGGGCCTTCTATTCAGCGGATGGCGATTTCCTCATCGTTGCTCAGCAAGGCGCGTTGGATATTCAGACGGAGCTCGGCCGGCTCCTAGTTCGCCCTGGGGAGATAGCCGTGATTCCCAGGGGTATTCGATACCGCGTGGAGCTTCCCGACGGGCCAAGCCGGGGCTACGTCCTCGAGCTCTTCCAAGGCCACTTCCAGCTCCCGGAGCTTGGCCCCATCGGCTCTAACGGCCTAGCGAATGCCCGCGATTTCCAGGTGCCTGTTGCCTACTATGAGGACGACCAGTCAGATTGGATTATGACGACCAAGTTTGGCGGGCGGCTGTTCGACGCGGCGCTGGACCACAGTCCCTTCGATGTGGTGGCGTGGCACGGCAACTACTACCCGTACAAGTATGACCTCGGCCGGTTCAACGCCATCGGGAGCATCAGCCACGACCACCCGGATCCCAGTATATTTACCGTGCTCACAGCACCCAGCCCTGTCACAGGCACCGCCGTAGCCGACTTCGTCATCTTCCCGCCCCGGTGGCTTGTGGCCGAGGGTACCTTCCGCCCACCGTGGTACCACCGTAACACCATGTCGGAGTTCATGGGACTCATCACCGGCGACTACGACGCCAAGGCAGGAGGTGAGGACGGGTTCCAGCCCGGCGGCGCCTCGCTGCACAACGTCATGGCCGCCCACGGCCCCGATGCCGGGACGTTTGAAGGTGCCAGCAATGCCGACTTGGCCCCGAAAAAGGTGGGGGAGGGCAGTATGGCGTTTATGTTTGAGAGCTCGCTGATGCTCGGCGTGACGGACTGGTCGTTGGTGCGTTGTCAGCGTGTACAGGAGGAGTATGTCGAGCATAGCTGGGGCAATCTGCAGAGACGATTCAAAGGTACAGATAGGGGATAGTGAGCTGGGCACGTAGGGTCGAATGGGTTTTTATTTATTCAGTTTATAGATTTAACTTGATCCGCAAGCGAATTGATGAAACAACCAAATATTCAGTCCAAAAGTTGGCGCTGAAACGGATCCTCCGCAAGGATAGTTGCAGGGGGTGATTCCCCGCAAACCCACTCACGCCACCACCCTTGGCTGCTTAGTCACCGGTTACGGTCTGCGGGGATTGCCGGTAATTCGATTAAAATACCCCGCGTCGGTTAGAGTTTAGTCTCCCGCAGCTCTGCAAGCCGGAATTCCGACTACACCAAAACAACCCAATTCCACTCCCGCTCTCGATGGCAACGTCATCAGTCCTCATGCTGCCCGGAGTGCGAAAGAAACGGGATCCGTATACTCCTGTAGCCTGGTAAGAACTTTGCTACCCCCCTTCCCTTTGCCTTATACCCCCTTTTCTCGGAAGATTAACTGCCGTGGGTCGACGATTTGCTAATCTGGATTCCCTTCATTTCCTCCAATGCAGTTCTGCGTGTAAACGACGTAAGATAAAATGCAGCGGTAAAAGGCCGTGCGCGGCCTGTGTTGCCAGCGAGTCGGAATGTAACTACGAGCGCTATTCCCGATTCCGCCCTAGACTGTCAGTCACCAATGATCCTTCTGTCGTCTCATGCACTTGTCCTCAGTCCTTTCCATCCGACCCCCGTCACCATCCCTACTCCACACTAACCATCTCGTGCGAATGGTTAACTAATATATACGCATCAGGAGGCCTCAAACAGCCGAATCGCAAGGTAGTCCGATACGACTGACAGCACCTTCAGTCGCTGCCGAGTCAGCACAGCCTGCGCCGGAGGACACCCCACCCTCTCCGGTCCGAGACGCCGGGCTCACGCCACCCTGGAGCTCGGACTACTTCTTCAACCTTGCCGAGGAGCTTCATGCTAGCTCTGAGCCGCTTGATGCTGCTGCGCAGGAGCCGCCAGCCCCCCAAACACCGAATTTTGCCGAAGTCATGCGGAAAGCCCATAACTGGCGACTGGACAATGGTAGTGCGGGTCTCATTAGGTTCATAGGGTCGAGTGCCTGGACCAAGATAATCGATACATACGAGGACGAGATCGGCGCTCAAAACCCTTTCATGGAGCTTGATACTATCAGAGGTCACGCCAAGGCGGCTTGCGAGAATACCACTTCGGATTCCAATCCGGCGGCTTGCCATATGGATCACACCTTATTCTTTCTTCTTGCCGTCGTGGCAGTTCTTCAGGACCCCGATATAAGCCAGCTCGCGGATTCGTTCACACAAGAGTCGAGAGAGCACGCAACAGCGAAGGCTCAGGAGGAAGCCGTCGATGAGCACACCATCCAGCTACTCATACTAATCGTAAGTAGATCCAAGTAAATCCAGGCCCGTTATACTCGACAGCGAATGCTTTGATTTGCTCATTCAGGCTAATATCCATCAATAGAGCGTTTTCTACTTCATGTCAGACCGTGAGGTCCTTTCTTGGCGGTATATTGGCAATGCGCTCCGGATTCTCCAAGAGCTAGGTTATCACAGTTCAAAGTCACTCGCGCGATTCAGCCCTCAGGAGAGGGCCAGGGCAGAGAAGATACTATGGGCGGCGTATATAATGGACAGGCGGTGGAGCTTCGGCACGGGCCTCCCTTTTGGAATTTCCGAGTCCGATATAGACCACGATATCGAGACCATGGTTAGCCGCGGTCCCCCTCCAGATATTGCAGATCAAAGGCTCACGGTTCTCTCATAGGACATATCTTTCTCCTCCGAGTACGTCAAGTCTATGGTCGGCTTCTGTCGGATAGTAACCGAGTGCCGGTCATCCATTCTAGGCCCGGGATCGTCGACCACGGCTCGAGACTTTTGCGACTTCAGAGTGGTGGAGTGGCGGGGCAACCTGCCTCACATCCTCCGATTCGATAACAGTCGCCCGGCGTTCAAATCCACAGACGAGTCTCGCAGCCATTATAGGCTACGGCTATTGCTCTATCTCAGGGCTAATCAATTGCGGACGATTATACGTCGCCATTCAGCCATCCGACCCGGTACCGGGAGCCTTGCCAGATCAAGCATGCAGACTGCGATTGAAGTTGCGTGTGACACGATTCGGATCCTGGACACTGTGGTCCAGACTTCCGATGTCTACCAAGCGCAGCAGAAGACATTCAACCACTTCCTCGAGTCAGCGATTTCGTCCTTGCTCCTGGCTGTTGGTCACCGGAAGGAAACGGGTGAGCCATCGTATTTCGAGGAGCTTCATATGGTAATGGGCCTGGTGCGGGGCTTGGCAACCAAATCCTTGATGATGCGGAAACTCTGCGATAAGCTGGAGCGGCTGAAGGTTTTCCAGGCTGCTCTCAAGCTGGGGACACAGAGCACTACATCTTCTGGGTCCATGCAGTCAACCAAAGCAAGCCAATGTCCTGCAGAGTCTCCAGAAGCCGGTACCGACGGTGTGGGCCCGCTGTCAACCACGGCATTCACACCTGTGTCGGAAAACTCATCGCGGTCACACCATGGCGATTCAGAGGCCATACCCTACGCAGGACAACATGGCACCGGGTTTTCAGGTACGAGCCCAGGCGCTGCATATACTGCATGGATCGGCACCCCCCATCCAGGTCAGGCACACCTGGCTACCATGGCCACCGAAAGCGGGTATCCACGTATCCCAGGGGTTTCCTGTCCGCCTGAGCTATCATCGCTTCTGGATCCGCCCTATTACGGCGAATCAGGCGCCCTTTCAAGTAGGAATGAGAGGGTCCAAGGAGGTAATACGGACGCTCTCCAGGACATGTTCTTCGCGGATATGCATGAACTTCTGTGGCAGCCGGACAACACCTTCACCTTTTAATCCCCTCAGCCAAGCCATAAGAGTAGGGGACACCCCTATTTATAATATTAGGAGTTTCCGAAGGCTGCAGCTTGTTATTATTCCAAGACTCCATACGTCCATATACACTGAACCGGCTTTGGCCTTGGCTGTGACACCGCCCTTTAGTACATTGCTACAGACCATTACAAAGATCAACCGAACCCAATGCCGTAGTTTGTAGTGACGTCTTCTTTCTTGAAATGAGGACTGAGCATTCTTGGAAATTCTTAACTCCAATCAGAGCGAGCGTAATTCCGGAGAGCTGTTTATGCTTCTCCACACGCTTCCCCGCAAATACCCCGCAAACACCCCGCAATACACAAGCGGGTGGGATCTGAACTACACGTATTCTTGTTTTGTGTGGAGTCACAGTTGTTTCCGCGTGGTCTGGGGCATTTTAATTCCCTTGGCTAGCGCGAACTAACCAAACTTGGTCACGGAGCTGTCTCGACACCGGGCTTATGCTCCTCAGGGGTTGCATCCGGGATTCCGTATACCGGAATAACAGATATAATAGGTAACACATGTGATGGGATCAAGTAGCTATCACTGCCTTCTACTATTAACGGAGAACCGCACCTGTAAACCCTGCCTCTTATTTTATCGTATCACTGGGTGCTCCCCAAAGTCACAATCAACCCTATTCTAAATTTCGACCTTGCCGGCCTGAGTTGGATTCCCCCTGATACCCGTGCTCGGTTGTCCTACTCAACCGCTTCCACGGACGGCACCATGGCACACCCGATCGGAAACCAGAGCGGCGAAATCTCCGAATCTCAGAAACAAGCAACGACGGATAGCGAGAAGCCGGATTCTATCTGGCTTGAGAGCAACATTCACTCGGCGGCTGGGACCGGTCATGCCGCGACCGACAGGTATCTCACAGAGCAACATAACGCAGCCCACTATCTCCAGAATCATTCTTTCTAAGGTGTCGGCATTAGATATGGTGTGCCGATTGTCGAGCTGGACAAAGCGGCGGAAAGACGATTGAGATGGAAGATCGATCTTATGGTCATTCCAAGCGTCGCGCTCATTTATCTATTTTGTTTCATCGACCGCGCCAACATCGGTATGCCACCTCACCCTCCAGGATACCAACAACTCCTAATGATGTCTCATTAGGGAATGCTCGGCTTGCCGGCCTGGAAAAGGACCTGGGAATGACCGGCGCCTACGACTACAACCAGCTGCTTTCCATCTTTTACATCAGTTACATTCTCTTCGAAATCCCATGTAATATGGCCTGTAAATGGATGGGTCCCGGCTGGTTCATCCCCATCCTGGCACTGGGCTTTGGGATTGCGTCCATTGGCACAGCTTTTGTCCAAGACCTTCCCCAGGCGTGTGGCGTCCGATTTGTGTTAGGCGTTTTCGAAAGTGGCATGATGCCAGGCACGTCGTACTACTTGTCGAGATGGTATAGGCGTTCAGAGCTCAGTACGTGCAGATCCTACGTTACTTTTTCTATCCTGTCTTTCAGAGCTTCCTTGGCTTGACGGAGAAAACACTAACGCAATCCTAGCATTCCGCCTCTCACTGTATGTTATCATGGTTCCCCTGGCCGGTGCCTTCGGAGGCCTCTTGGCATCGGCAATCTTGAAACTGCCCAGCTTTGGCGGTTTGACGGAATGGCGCATGATTTTCGCTATTGAGGGCATCGTGACGGTCGGCGTCGCTCTCGTCGCATTTTTCACCATTACCGATAGGCCGGAGACTGCTCGCTGGCTAACGGCAGAGGAAAAGGAGCTCGCGATTGCCCGTGTCAAGTCCGAACGTGTCTCACAGACGAGCGTCCTAGACGAGTACAGTCATACGAAGGCTTGGCTCGGCATCTGGAACCCCGTTGTCCTTGCAACCGCGTGGCTTTTCTTTCTTACCAACATTACTGTTCAGGGGTTGGCCTTCTTCCTGCCTACCATCGTCTCGAAGATTTATCCGGATGATACTGTCATCCAGCAACAGCTAGCCACTGTTCCGCCCTATATCGTCGGGGCCTTTTTCACCTTGCTTCTCCCGGGCCTCAGCTGGAAACTCGACAAACGCCAGATCTTCATCATACTCTCCGCTCCTCTCGTCATGACCGGTTTTCTCATGTTCTTGGCTTCCTCAGACGGCAAAGTACGTTACGCCGCGACATTCCTCATTGCGTCTAGCATCTTTGCACTGGGTCCCTTGACGAATGGCCAGGCCTCCGCCCAGGTCATTTCGGATACATCACGTAGCATGTCGCTTGCTACGAGTATCATGCTTGGAAATGTTGGTGGGATGGTTTCCAGCTGGTCCTATATTGAATGGGATGCACCAGACTATAAGATTGGCAACGGCATCAACTTTGCGGCAGCAAGCGGAGTCCTTCTTTTCGGCATTCTAACGCTATGGTGGACTAGGTGGGATAATAAACGACGGGACAGGAGGGATGTTGACCAAGAGCTTGCTAATCTATCTCAAAAGGAGATTGAAAACCTCGAGTGGAAACACCCTGCTTGGCGCTGGGCACCATAAACAGTTGGCTTTTTATTTTTATTTTTATTTTAAGTTTTTATTTTCAATTTCTTTTTCAATTTTTCAATTTTCTTTTAGTTATATTATTAGCTACTGGGGTTTCGACCGGAATCTATACTAGCTCGGAGATGAACCCGCTGCACGAGTAATTACGGCTTGTCAGACAGGACCATCATAGATATGGAATTAGATAGACTATCCCGGCTTGTGATAGCCCCCCCCGGTTGACCCTGTGCATTTTAAACAACGATGTGATACTACAGCGTCCAGTTTTACTTTAGGCGCAACTCAAGCATCACTGGCATAGAATGTTTTGTCAAGATATGATTATTCCAGACCTATACCGTGTATGACCATCAAGGCACTTGTAGCAGAAAATATTGACGCACTTTAACCATGTGTGCTAGAAACTACTGTCTTAGACCCTTAGGGGTATCCTCCTGCTTGGCCCAGTGCGCTTGTACGACAGCAGGTTCCTTGCTCATCTCCTCGTAAATCCTCTTGGTGACGGGAAATGCGTCCATGTCAACACCCCATCTGGTGGCACCCCAAACAGCCGGAACCAAGCAAACGTCTGCCAGGGTTATAGAATCGCCAACTGAATACTTCCCCGCCGTGGTCTTAACCACGCTTTCGTAGGCCTTCAGTCCTTCTTCTTGAAGCTCCCTGGCCCAATCTTCCTTGGACGCGCCAAGACCTCCAAGTCGCCGTAGTACGCGAAGGTTTGTGACTGGCTGCGTGTCCGAGGCCAAGATGTTCACCAACGTTCGTACGGAGGCCCGACCTTCGGGGTCAGAGAGGCTAGGGAGCAGCGGGCTCTGATCGGGGAATTGCTCTTCGAGATATTCAAGTATCGCCACAGACTGCGCTATGTAGGCCTTGCGATCGGGCTTGTTGATCTGGAGAGTCGGAACGGAACATGACGGATTGATGGTCTCGTAATCTGCTGACGACTGATCTCCCTTGAGCAGATTGACATAAACGGGAGTGTATGGTATCTTCTTCAAGTTGAGCGCAATCCGTATCCGCCCTGAGCAGGACGACCGGAAGTAGGTGTATAGGGTGTATTCTGGACTGTCGGGAGCCATGGTGAACGGTTTGCGTAGAGTCCTGCTCGGTCAAGGTGATTTTTGGTGACACCCGTTTCGAAACCCTTTACATATTTTTCGGACGAATGTGGCATGACACGACTCTCGGAACTTGATTGGATATGCTGCTCCTCATCGACCCAGTGTCGGAGCCAGTCCTAACCCGCCCGCCGCTGCCCTGACCAGGGGCCAGAGTATCTGGCTCGGAATCAGCGCCCCGCTTATTTCCGGCTGTCACAGCTCCAAGTTCATTCCGGAATTTTCCCACACTGTTACCCACTCGGTATGCATCAAGAACGAGATCGGCACTCGGCAACAACAGCGGTGCTCTAACAATGCGGAGTCGGATAGCAAGTCTGGAATCGGAATCGGCGCGGCCACCCAGCTCCGCCTGTTTACAGCCCGGAATTCGTTGTGGAATTCCGTCCCGCCCGCTCTGGTGTGATTTCCCCTCATGCAGGTGTCGCTTTACATCTCTAGCGCTCTATAACAGCGGGTTACAAATTCGTGCAGTATACAATAAATTTCGTGCCATTGTGTTCATCAACTGCTCCTCATTTCTGTAGACCTCATTTATCGCATGCTCCTGAGAAACACCACAAAATGACGACCTGGGTTCCCGATACCACGCCAGAGACTCCCTTCTCTCTAGCGAACATCCCATTCGGGATTATTAGCTCTCAAGACGATGCCACACCCAGGGCGGCGGTAGCAATCGGCGACTATGTACTCGACTTGAAGCAGCTCTCGCAAGCTGAACACTTCGGCCAATTGTTTCCGATGCTGAAGAGCCACCCCAATGCTTTCCAGGAACCTACATTGAACTCCTTTGCAGCGCTGGGCAGACCTATTCACAGCCAAGTACGGAAGGTTATCCAGGATCTTCTCTCGTCGGAAACGTCGAAACCCACCGCGCTACGGGACAATGTCAATCTGCGAAAGAAGGCTCTACTACCTCAGAGCGTAG
Source organism: Sordariomycetes sp. S4602 (assembly GCA_023628835.1). Classification (NCBI taxonomy): domain Eukaryota; kingdom Fungi; phylum Ascomycota; class Sordariomycetes; species Sordariomycetes sp. S4602. The sequence goes on from JAMAJV010000002.1 coordinate 271,481, forward strand.
TCCAAAACCATCTGCCTGTGAGCATTGGTGACTACACGGATTTCTACGCTGGGTATAACCACGCTTTCACCGTTGGCTCCATGTTCCGGGGCCCCGCCAATGCTCTGCAACCGAACTACACACACCTACCGGTGGCTTATCACAGCCGCTCGTCGAGCGTCATTGTTTCCAAGACCCCTGTGCACCGGCCAGTAGGCCAAATCCTGCTGGACCCAGCGGCAGAAAAGAAGGAGCCGACAACAGCGCCCTCGAAACGGCTCGATATAGAACTAGAACTGGGCGTCATCATCGCGACTGGAAACGAGCTCGGATCGCGCATCAAGGTCGACAACGCAGAGGACCACATCTTTGGGTATGTGCTGCTCAACGACTGGAGTGCCCGGGACATACAAGCGTGGGAGTACGTCCCCCTGGGCCCATTTAACGCAAAGAATTTCGCCAGCACAATCAGCCCTTGGATTGTGCTTGCGGATGCCCTAGAGCCGTTTAAGACGAGGGGGCTCGAGAACACAACCAACCTCCAGGACTATCTGAGACAATCTGCGGCCGCCAACGTGGTCGGTCTTGATCTCGAAGTCGAATTAACAAGTACGATTACACCCCTGCATCTCCCTAATATGTGGACGGCATTCTGACGGACTTGGTAGCACCGGAAGGGCAAAGCACGGTAATATCCAAAACGAGTTCCAAGAACATCATTTGGTCCGTCTCACAGATGATCGCGCACCATACGCTTGGAGGATGTCCGCTACGACCCGGGGATCTCCTTGGTTCTGGCACTATCAGCGGGACTGAGCCTGCCCAGAAGGGTAGCTTGCTGGAAATGAGCGGGGGAGGTAAGGGCCATGTCGCACTTAATGGGGGAGGTGTCCGGAAGTTCCTCGAAGACGGTGATATTATCACCCTTCGTGGTGCTGCGGGAGAACTCGGTCAGAAAGTTGGGTTTGGCGAATGTGTCGGTAGGATATACGCCCCGAAAGCCGAGTAAAGAGAGCAGTTCCAAAGCTATTACTTTAGCCTATTCCAGTTTATTCTATATAGCTTTAGAAGAAATCTAAGTTTTGGTCTTTAAAAACTCGGCTTTTATTACTCGCTCCACCGGTCCCATAAAGGACTCATAGACACGTTAACCTTCCTGTTTGCACCTCGTAAAGCTAACTGCCAAGAAGGTCTTAAGGTAGGTATAAGTTAAAAGAGACACTTCGACTTGCTCCTCTGCTCTTCTGTAGGGTTCTATTTTCAAAATATTCTCTATATAAGTTACAAGAGTCAAAGGGTAAGAAGAACTTGGGATAAGTGCAATAAGCGAAACCAAGTTATAAAGCATGATATGCTACCCTTTTTCAATAAACTGGCCTGGCAGAGTTTCCAGATGTCAAAACAGGTAGTAAAGTCTCGGAAGAGACTAAACCCCTATGTGAAGTTTCTTCCTTACATGGCCCTGTCAGGGTGTACGAGCTTGCCGCTTATCCTGCTGAAAACAGCACTGCAACCGTAAACCGGGGCGACGCCTAGCACCCACCGGTGATCCGATGAGCCCAGAACACTGGCGCTGGCCTGGATCCTTGCATTCGGGATGGTCCGGGGCCGCCATTTATGGAAGAACAAATACGCCAGTTTTAGAACCTTCCGACCAGTAAAGCGTCGATCATAGGGATTTCGCTTGCCTGTCTCGTCCACTCAGGCACGAGTTTGGTAAGCAGAGGCGAGCGAGGGCCAGCAGGATGAGCAAGGCACCCTGCATTATGGCGGGTGTGACAGAGCGGACAGCAGCTGAAAATCCTCGGCGCAAGATCCGGCCGCTTATGCGGAGCCTCGTCACCACAGTTTCTTGACGCCCCTCGTCTTATATTACCTACAGCCCGTCCTCGAGATTTTAATCTCGTCCCATCGCAACTCTCGCTGAGTCTTATCCAATCCTCCTCGACTCGAGTACTCACGAAAATGGCGGTTGATGAGGACGCTACCTGTGGCGCGTCATCGCGCGAGTGGGCTGGCTTCATCCTCACCGTGCTCACCATGAACGTATCGTGGTGGCTACTCGACATCCCCCTTCTATTCACCCACGGCATCAAGACGTACATCAACGCCGTCACCTGGCAATGCTTTCGCCTCTACATGCCGTGTCTTGTCGCCATCTGCGCTGTCTGGATCGCTCCAACCCCAGAGGCGCAGCCCCTCATCTTCTACATGGGGCCATTCCACGATGTCATCGATCGAGTCAACAGCAACCCCAGGTCGCCGGCGTTGACCAAGCTCCAGCTGGCAAAGTCCCTGCTTATCGACATGGCCACCATCATCGCGACTATCATCACCGTCGTTAGCGCCATCGAAGCGGACATCGAGACGGCCGAGGACGAGGACTCCCAAACGACGAGGAGGCCCGGAGTGTGGTACTCGTTGTGGGCATACCCGTCGCTCCCCGTCGCCATTATGGGGCTTTGGCTGATCCTCTGCTCGAGGCTAAAGTGGCGCCGCGCTTGGACCTTTGGCATCGGATTCCTCGTCGTCATCGCCGTTGGCGCCGTGTTTGCGGCTCCCATCGCGCTGCTCTCGCCTACCGCCAAGGAGCAAAAGATATGGGCTTTACCCGTGGTCATATACGCTCTTATGGCGTTGCCGATAATGGCTTGGGACAACATCTGGGCCTTGCTCCTCTGTCTTGCTTACGGCGTGATTGGCCGTTTGGGGTTGGGCATTGCCGCGGTGTCCGGGCGTGGCTTCCCGTCCTGTGAAGGGAACAGCAGGGGCTTTGGCATCGCGTACCTTGTGGTTGGATGTATCGGTGCTGCGCTTGCGCTTTGGGGGAGGATCAGGTTTTTCGGGAGGCTGAGGTTTGATGATCGTTCCCAGGACCTTTCTTCGGTGGCGAGAAGGGGCACGGCCGACGTAAAGACGGAGCAGGCGATCGTACCGCCGAGTGATAACGAGGCGCAATGGGGTGTCGGGACTCCAAGGCCACAGGACGTGCACTTGCAGCCCTTGACAAAGCCGTCTGTCGCGCCTTCGCTTCGGCATCAGGAGTATCCTGGATCCACGGCTCAGGAGACCGCCGTGCCTCCGATTACTCAGATGCATGTTCAACTACGGTAGTAGCCCCAGGCGGGCATGTTTTGAATTCAGCGCTGGAAGTTAGGTGTTAGGCTCGTAATATTATGCAGACGTCTTCATGAAGAAAAGACATCATGGACTCAGATCAAGAGGTTCCTGAATAGACGTGTGAGGACGACATCTCTTGACTTCTGCATTTTACTGTAAGATTCGCAGCTCCAGGTGTTCTAACATGACTATGTTGCTGCATTGGCGCTGTTTATTAGCGGTCGCCCTCCGGTTTCTCACGCGCCTGGTCGTCCATCCGGGGGTATGTGTGATGTTTTGGAGCCCAGGCAGGCGTTGGGGCGCTTCCTTTACCTCCCGTATCCATCCCACGCCTCCAGGGTCCTCATGTTCCGCTCAGCCGGCGGCGAGGGCGCCAACAACTGGGAGAACTACTTCTCGGGGGGCTGGAACCAGTGCCATACTTTTCGGTGGGGCCACCTTCACCGGCCAAAAGCTGACCTGAATCGACATGGTTGACTCGTCGTTCTCCGCCCGCAACGTGCCCTTCCACTTCGGCGACGACAATTCGGCCGTCTACAAGTCCGGCAGCTCCATTGCCGCGGCCTCGGGGCTGGCGGGCGCGCTGACCTACAGCGAGGGCGTGCTCCGGGCCGTCTCAGTCGCGCCCCGACCCAAACGAACATACAGGGAAACACGGGTGGCAAGCTCCGGTAAAAGCCGCGATGTGTGCCAGTCCAAGGGTCCGTGGGCACGGGGCCTACAACCCCCTTCGGTGAGCTCGGGGAACAATTGTCCTCAAATGGCATATGCCACGGACTAATCGTCGTATGGATCGGGTCCTCGGTGTCGTGGGACGCCTGATCGATGGGCCGTATCTCAGGATCGTCCCAACAGGCCTTCGACGTTCCAGAACGCCCGTTAGCCGCCTACCCCACCTCCCGCCGCAAATTTGGGGAGTTGGGCCGGTGTGACCTTGAGAAACGCCTCTGAAATCATGGACCGGGTTGAGGCAGTCTCTCGGGTTCATGCACTCCTCCAGAAAGATACCCTTTGCCGTCAACGCCAAGGTAGGCCTGCGTCCAGCCGCTCTGAATAAGGTACGATGCCCGGCTGGTAAGTTGTAAGTGATTATGACGCCCAAGAACCCTAAACGCCAGAGGCTTCTGGTTAACCATTTCCGTACAGGCGTGTTTGATCGCGAGGAACTCCGCTCCATCGCCCCAGGGAGCACCGCCAGGCGATCGACCGCGACCGGGGAAACAAGGGCATCTTGGAATTCTGGGCGGTACTTCCTCGAATAGCCACACAGAACGGGCCCGTGGAGTTGCAGCCTCCCCCTGTTGTCGTATCCAGAGGATGCACGGTCGGGAGCCCACTCCTTGGTGAGTCGCAAAGGTTCCAGAATACCGTTCTGGCACCGATGGAGTGGGCGAGGAGTGGGTGGGGCCGAACATGGTGCGAGTCCTCCCTGGGCTCGGGCTGGGGACAAGGAAGGGCCCGCTGGAGTCGGAGGGCCGGCGCTCCGGGCGGGCGGTGGGTTCATGCGGGCTAAAAGGAGAGCGCTAGCTAAGATGGGAAGGACTGACTATCTGTCACTCGTCCCGCCCTGCGAGGTGGACAAAGGCACTCACAGGCTGCAAGGGGCTTGAGAAGGCCCGTCTGTCTGCTTCGTCTTGGCGGCATCCAGAGGTGTCTCACCAGATAATAGTAGTCATTCTAAATCATGGGTGCTCCTAGGGGTGAAAGCCTGCATGTTACATACAGCATGCAATGAAAACATAAAACATTCTATCCAGCTTACCGTTATCAACTCGGTACTATCATCTGACTCTTTCCGACCTCCAGGTAGTTCTAAAGGGGGCCTGGGCCATTGACATGGTAACACCCGCCTCCCATCCTCATGCATGCCACCCTTGCTATGGTTACATCTCATGACCGCTGACTCGGCAAGTCCTCTTCCGTGTCCCAGGATCCCGATGGTCCTCGGCCGCCGGTGGTGCGACCGCTCCCGCAGGGGGGCGTTTGAGCTGGTGAAAAGGGGGCAAAGCAACTTGTACAGGGTTATTATGGGGGCCCCAATGATTAATTATGCCGCACTGAGGTTACAGCGGGGAATGTATGGTAATAAGCATGCCTTCAGGGTTAAATCATGGATAGTTGCGTGTCTGCTACACAAGCTTATAACTGCATGCAATCCTGTGCGCCGTTTGGCTTTTACTCTGGCCGATCCTGTGGGATCCTCGTTCTTCTCCCACTGTGGGCTGAACCCCCGTTCGTTTCTGTGTGGCTCTTCTAAGTACAACCTGGAAACTATCCCTTTTATTAATATTTGCTGCTGGGCAAATGAATCAGATGCTGTGCCACGGGAATCCGTGGCTATCCGAGCGATCGTGGCTATCCGAGCAAGCTCGGACCCGGAAAAAATTACCTGAGACATATTCGCGGTTTGCTCTCCCGGGTTTGCCGGACCCTGGCCCCACCGGCCGTATCTGATCATCGGAGGGGCTTGCTGTCCCCCGGCGTTAGCTTCCAGTCGGGCGGCCCCGCGGCGGGGCTCAGTCGGCCAGGGCAGCCGAAAGGGTCTTCAAGTTTTGTCGGCACCGTAGGCGCATGGGTACAGCTACAGGTACTCCGGTTGAGCAGCGCGGATTGTGCAACCACGACACTCCTCAGCGGCCAGCGCTGCTGTGGGGGTCAGACACGGCAGAGCAAGGGCGCCGATCGATCAAAGTGCATTTCTTCACCTCAGCCCCAAGCACGCCCACGTGTCGGCGAGGACGACCGGCGTCCAACCAAGCTCCGCCGCAGAGGTCTATCCCGTCCCTTGCGGCTCGGACACAAAAGCGAGCCCTATCCAGGAGCGCTGCGAAAAAAGAAGCGAGAGGCGGTGGGAGCGCGCGGCGGGCCACGGACAATCCGAACGATCGCACACTAGGCCTATTCGGGAAATGACCTTCGGACGCCCGCTGCCGTTGCGGATCCGACGCACCCAATATGCAAAGGCTTGAGCGAGCGAGTTGCCCGCACACGGGGTCTACTTTCTGTTTATGAGGGGGGGAAAAAGCGCGCTTGGGGAAAAGGAGGGGAAGGGTCTAGTCGCGCATGCGTAGACCCGGCATCGGTCTCTTGACGTTTCGTTTCGTCGCACAGGTACATTCCCCGTGTGCTGCTGGCTCTCAGTTATATAGCGCCCCCCCCCCTTGAGGCACACCGGTCCCCCTCCCACCCTCCCTTTGTCTAACCAAACCCCCTCTCACGACTCGACGCGAATACCATGTCCGGGAGCACGGCGGACTGCACGGAGGTCGGCCCGGCGTGCCCCGTCGAGGCCACCACCTACGGCTACTACCCCGCCCTGGGCCCCAACGCCGCCCTCCTCGCCGTCTTCGCCCTCCTCCTCCTCGCCCAACTCTTCTTCGGCGCTTTCCGAAGGGTATATGCCTACTCCTTCGCCATAGCGGCGGGGTGCCTCATCGAGGCCGTGGGCTACGCGGGGCGGCTGATCATGAACGGCAACCCGTGGCACGAGACGGGCACGCGCATGCAGATCGTGTGCCTCATCATCGCGCCGTCCTTCGTCGCGGGCGGCATCTACTTCACGCTGAAGCACTTCATCCGGCTGAACGGGCCCGAGCACTCGTGGCTGAACCCGAACCTGTACACCTGGGTCTTCATCGGCTGCGACATCGGCTCGATCCTGCTGCAGGCTGCGGGGGGAGGCATCGCGGCGGTTGCTGCGGCGGATAACGACGCGGACCTGCTGGACGTGGGGAACAACGTGATCATCGCGGGGATCGCGTTCCAGGTGGCGACGATGGCGTGCTGTGGGCTCATCACCCTGGACTACAGCATCCGGCGGTGGAGGAGCCGGAGGGCGAAGCTGGCGGCGGCCAAGGGGGGCAGGTCCGCGATGGTGAAGGCGCGGCTCTTCCAGGGGAGCGTCGCCCTCGCGTACGTCGCCGTGCTGATCCGGTGCATCTACAGGTGAGCACTCGTCTCTTCCGACTCTTACCTTTTCCAGATGCTAACTCCCGCAGGCTGCCGGAGATGGTCGGCGGCTGGGGCAACGAGATGATGAGGAAGGAGGACGAATTCCTCGTCCTCGACGGACTGTGAGTGGCGGCTGCATCCTTCTTATGGTTGTAGCAGGCACGTGGCTAACAACGGGACAGCATGATCGCCATCGCCTGCGCGACGCTCACGATCTTCCACCCCGGCTTCTTCTACCCCTACATGCGAACCGGCTACGACCCTCCGCGAAACCCCTCCGTCGAGCTCTCGGCCCCCTACAGCAGCTCAAGCGATGGCGTCCACCGAGAACCAGAGCCCAGCGGTTATCGGGCGGGCGCTTTCTAAGACCGGAGGCAAGGGAAAAGCTATGCGGCATTTACACTATCGAATTATGTCCGTCTCGTCCGTCACCCAGTTCGCTCGCCGTCATTCAGTCGTATGGTCATACGGCCGTATCCAGGCCCGTCGTCACGCATAAGAACAGTCGACGAAATCCATCCAACGCCATCCCCGACATCGCGAGGGGAGAAAACAACAAAACGCAAATGATCCCAGACCTCCGCCCTACAAACCCCTTCACTCGTCCAGGCCGATGTACTTCCTCGGCCACGCCATCAGCCCCTTCCACGGCTCCTCCACGCTCGCGGACACCTCCCTGATCAGCGACATGGACCAGCCCCTGGCCCACCACCTCTCGTTGATGGGGTAGAAGCTGGCGGCCCAGTACGACAGGATGACCAGCGCCGGGTGGCGCCTCTCGCGCAGCGCCTGGATGAACTCCTCGGGCACCCGCACGATCCACCCGACCATCAGCTCGCCCCACTCGGGCCGCAGGCTCAGCATGAACATGTAGTACAGCGAGTCGACGGGGTTCGACACGCCGAAGGGCTGCAGCACGTCCGGGACGGACTCGAGCTCGCGGCGGAGCGCGTCGATGGCCATCTGCGTGTCCGGGACCAGCGGCGGCAGGTCGGCGAGCTCGGGGGCGGCCATCAGCGGCGAGAGCGGGCCGGCCATGAGGCTCGCGCGCGACTCCTCGAGGACGTGGTGGATGGGCTGGACCCGCCGCAGGAGCTCGAGGAACTGCGTCAGCGCCGAGTCCATGGCGAAGCTCGGCACCGCCTCGAAGCTGGGGCTGATGTCCATGGTGATGGACAGGATGTTGAGCTCGGGCGGCAGCATCTTGGAGGCGAAGGCCCACTGCGCGACCAGCATGCTCATGGGCAGCGCCACCTCGGCCGTGCGCTCGTCCAGCCCCCGCAGCAGCGTGACGAAGCCCTCGAGCGCGGCGGTCTGCTTCTGCAGCGCGGTGGTGCGGTAGGCGGCGCGCTGCTCGGGCGTCAGGTCGGTGGCGACGGACAGGCGGTGCATGGCGGCCATGGCGAAGATGCCGTTGCGCAGCGCCGGGTGGTGGATCGAGTTGGGGAAGATGACGTCGCGCCACACCAGCTGGCCCTCCTCGGTGCCCCACGACGTGCGGTACGTGTGCACCAGGTAGAAGTGCGTCAGCTCCAGGTCGATGGGGTAGGCGGCGGCGGCTGCGGCGGCGGAGGCTGAGGGCGTCGGCGCGGGGGAGCCGGCCGAGGATGAGGCGGCGCGCCCGGACGAGGCGGGCTGGGGGGCATCGCTGGAGTCAGCGCCCGGCGAGGGCTCGCCCTGGCCGTACTCCTGCAGGTAGGAGCAGTTCTCGCGGCGGCGGTGGCACCGCCTGCAGCATGGGAGCGTCTCGTCGCACTACGTCGCTGGGCCGCCGGGCGGCCTCGGCGTTAGATCCCGGGGTCCCGGCGTTCAAGGTATAGGAGAGCGTTGGGGGCGTCCGGGCGAAGAAAAAGGGGGAGATAGGAAAAGAGAGGGGTTTTTTCGGGAGAGGGAGGGGGAGAGCGGCGCGGACGGGGGGTTGGTTACCTTGACCTTGCGGGCTTTGCACTGCTGGCAGCCTCGGCGGGACTTTGTGTGGTCCTTCATGGGACGCGATCCATCCCCGACTGCGCAGGGTGGGTGGGTGGTGGCGGCGATGTTGGACCAGGGTGAAATCGGAGGGGGGATTTGCGGTTCCGGGGAGGGGAACGAGGCTGAACCGTTGGGTGGGAGTGGGTCCTTGGGCCTGTGTGTGTTGTGCGCAAGACTTTCTTGGTTTCGGCGTCTCCTTGGTCGGCGGTTCTCCGCACATTCCGGAAAAACCGTTAAGGAAGAGTGAGGAGAGCGGAGACCCACTCCCGCCAGGTTGCAGCCGACCGTGCCATGTCACGTGGTCCGACAGGTGGGAGCCAGTGGGAACCAGTGTGAACCGACGAGTGTGGGCTGGGGCTGGGCGAAGCTGGGCGAAGCTGGGCGAAGCTGAGGGAAAAAAAAAAAAAAAAAAAAAAGGGAGGATGGCGCCGGTCTTGGTTGCTATTCTTAGACTAGTCGGATGTGATCCGTCACATCTTCTCCCTTCTCCCGTGGGGGTCCTCGAACTTTTTTCGCTGGCGGTTTCGGGCGCTAACCTGGGAAAGGGGCAGAATGGGGTTTGGCGAGGAAGCCACACACGTAATTGTAGACTTGTACCTGTACTAAAATAGACTATAGACGCACATAATTTAGACGCCAGTTTGTCACTTGCCCTAAGGAAGGACCCTTACTCTCTTCGTGTTCGTCATAAACAAAAACATTATCATCTCAGTTAGCAACCACGCTTGTTGCGCTGTCTATTGATTGTACAACTCAACTCAATGGGTGGACCTGACACAGCGTCCAGTCGCTTGCCAACCACGCCTACAACTCTGAAAGGTCGCTTTCTACAGGGAGTATCACCTTTGCCCTCCCAGTGTCCAACTCTTACGTTCCTAGGGGAAAGGTACAGTGTGTTTGGCATGCATCATACACGCTTGGCACCTCTCTCTGCTGCTAAGGCCATTGCTGGTAGCTTGTCTCTGAGAAACTATACAGAACAGGCCATTTCAGCCGACCCCACCAGCAATCGGGGTCCCCTGTAATGTGTTCTCCAAGTCTGGCGCTAGTTCAAGCGGTCAACCGACTCCTGTGACGTCACCTTGACTAGCCGAGGAGTAACAGGGGGCTGTTCGAGCAAGACGAGCCGAAACCATAGAAGAGGATGGATTACAAGGAAAAGTCATTTCATAAGAACACGACATCCCGGGGATACGAGACAATAGAAAAGGGCCCGAACAGGACGTCTGAGACCGCACACCGGAAGCCCACCCTAAAGTGAATCACATTGCTGAACGCTACGCTACAGCTAATACAAGTCAACCATATCTGTCACATCGTGCCCTTCCCCGGCAGCAACGTGTCCATCCTCACTGTCTCCATGGTCCCAACACTCCCTGAAAAAGGCAGCGTGTCATCCCCCCGCGCGCGCTTCTGGTCGCGCTCGGGCTCGCCGTTGAGATCGCTCGCCACCACCTCGAAGCCACGCGGCAGGCGCGTGTTAAGACTGTCCTCGATGCCCCCTTTCGCGAAGAAATTGCGTTAGTTACGTTTCAGAAAACGAGTGTCTCAAAGCTTAGGGGGGGTGCGAGGTTAAAGAACGTACAGATGAAGATGTAGAGCCACTCCAGTACGACGGGGAACCAGGTCGCCAGCGTGAGGACCTGCCCGAACCCCCACTCGCTCGCCTGGTCCGTCGCGCCCGCCGTGGCGATGATGTCCTTCCTCAGGATGCTAAAGTACGCCAGCAGCGCCCAGGAGATGAGCAGGTTGAGCCACGCGACGCTCATCTCCCAGACGGACCGCAGGCGGAGGATCCACGGCGTGCCGCCGAACCGGCGGGCCCACGGCCGGTCGGCCAGCCCGGGGATGCCGGCGCCGGCCGTGAGGACGAGGGAGCAGGCCAGCCACAGCAGCGGCAGGCCGATGACGAGGAACTGCGCGGCCTTCATGGTCTGCCAGTACCGCTCGCCGCCGCGCTTGTTGCAGTCGTCCCAGTTCTCGGCCTTCTGCGTGTCCGCGTGGCGCTCCTCGTAGTCCGCGTTCCCGCGCGGGCTCAGGAACACCTCGGCGGCGAGGAGGGCCCAGATGGCGAAGAGGCCCGCGCGGCGCAGCCAGGCGCGCCGGTTGGTCGGCTCGCTGCCGGCGCTGTCCGGCGACGCCCTGTCGCGGCGGCTGAGGAGAGTGTAGAGCACCAGCACGGGGAAGGTGGAGAAGGCGGCGGCGATGACGGAGAGGACCATGTTGTAGGTGCCGCTGTCGCTGAAGGTGATGCCCCTGTTGGCCTCCGGGAGCCTCGACTTCTTGTAGCCCTCGGCGGCGAGGTACAGGGCCGCGCTGATCATGGCCATGCACAGGAGCATGGACGACATGAGGAAGCCGTCCAGCGTGCCGCCGAAGGCGTCGAGCGCCCGCCGGGCGAGCGTGGGCCGCGGCGCCGCGAAGGCCCCGCCGCCGCTGCCGTAGAGCGGGCTGTGGGCGCCCTTCGCCGACCTCTTCTTGAAGAAGTCCACCGTGGCCGCCGCGGTGAAGACGAGCAGGTAGATGGTCGTGAGCGAGATCTGCATGTAATAGGCGGTATAAATCTAAAAAGAGAGGGCGGCGCGGTGGGCCGAGACCTTAGCAAAGCTTATCCCATGACAAACGTATGGGTAGAGTGGGCACTCCGGTAGAATGGCACATGGCATGCCGTGTAGGGAGCAACCCAACTTACACCAATGCCCGTTATGTCGGCGTTCCCGGTGTAGGCCTCCGCCATGCACGACTCCTTCGGGCAGTTTTCGTGGCCCGGGAACAGCACATTCTGCACCACGGCCGACTCATAATTTAAGGCGACCGCGAAACCGTCGTCGTCATACTCGTAGGCGTCGAACAGATGATATGTCCACCACTCGTTGACCTTGGCGAGTACCATCGGAGTCGACATGCTGTCGTTGGCCTGCTGCACCCTTGCCAGGAGGCCGTCCGGCTGGATGGACCCGTCGATCATCGCTATGGCCTGGATGTACCCGCCCTCGAGGTACTCGCGGCGGTCCCAGGGGTTCGGGAGGTACCACGTCGCGAGCCAGTTGCCCCAGGCCGTGCAGTTGGCCGTGAAGTCCATGTCCTCCCACGGAGGGATGAGGGGAAAGTCGTCGCTCGACATTGTCGGTGGGGGATGGGTCAACCGGACTCCTGGCGGGTGGGCGGGGCGGGGCGGAGGGAGAAGAATGAGCGTTGCGGCCGAAAGACGAGCAGATGAGCGGACAAATGCAGCGGCCGAGTGCGCAATCCGTCGTATTTAAGCAGCACGCGATCAGCCCGCTTTTAAGGGGCCGATCGCGAGGTTTTACCCCCCCGGCACCACCATTGTTTACCAAGCAAGGCTCGCATGCTGCCGGCGAATCCGGACATGGGGGTGGGGGAGGGGGGGGGGATTGATAAAGGATCGCCTGCAATCGAATACCACCCTGGCTGCCAATAGGCGCTTCCTGCCCTTCTCCCCGAAGTGAGCCACTGGTGATCATTACCGAAGATCACAGCATCGGCTGCCGCAAGGCTGGGGCGGGAACAAGAGAGGCATGGACCAGCAGAACGACGTGTCGTACAGCAAGGCAGTTTTCGGCCTAGTGCTCACATCACGGCATCACCCTATCCCATATCGGGACCCTTTTTTCGAGCGTTGGCGGCAGTGGTCCAGGGGCGGAGACCGTTTCGCGGCCAATGATTCGTCGGGCTCCTCTATTTCCGGCGAAGGATCCAGTGAGAACAGCGCCTCGTTATCCACAGGCCGTCCGCAATGCGAGGTCCAGGGATGGGCCATCCGTGCACCCTGCTCCGCCCAAATTTTCCCGCGTGCTTGGATTGGGCGGCTCGCCGGAAGACCAGATGTCAAAATGCAGGGCCCTTATTACAAGATTAGCGGAAGGTACCAAGGTGTGGGGTGCCCCCTTTTGGCCCGGTCACAATCTTTCACCAGCTTGTCCGTGTCCGTGCCGCACCCTTGGTATCTCCTAGGGCTGAACGGCGTCCGCAGACAAGCTTCGTCCCGTGCACGAGGCGGCGTGAACGCAGCGATCATGCAATCACGACTTTCGCTGCTCGTCCCAGTTCTCCGTTAAGCCGAGCCGAGAGATGCATCCCGTTAAAAGGATCAGAGTACTCTAATACCCCTTGCTATTATCATTCGCCCAGGTATGAACGCGGAACGACACGGGGTCGTCCTGCGGCGCCTGCCATACTTGTACTGGCCTAGGCCCTTCCGTCTCTACGAGACTGCTCCGCGTCGTCACGCTTGCCCTGATTAAAACACGGGCTTATCGAGGGTTTCTTTCGTTTCCAGACTCGTATTGGGGATCAAAGGCAATCCGGATGTGACCCTGCAAAGTAAGACCTAACAGAACCACAGGAGGGGCGCTCCAAACCCACTCAAAATAATAGAGTGGTATACAAGCATGGTCCGGCCTGGATAAACCTTTAGGCTGGAGACGTACCAAGTATAGAACTGGAACTTGGTTGCTCTGGGGAAGAAGTTGGAGTTTTAGCATCTTACTCGTTCCCCTTCTTCCCCAGGTCGGAAACATTAGCCCCGACGCTGGCTTCAGGTCTATTCGACATGCTTCATCTAAGAATTGGACTTCTCCCCCGAGCCGTCTCGACTGGTGCCCCCAGCGCGTCTCGTGTTTATCTCCTCCCTTTCCACGTATTTGCGCGGCCGTGCGCTCCCGACCACCTCCTTGTCTCCGACGACGATAAGCGGCGGGTCGTTCCGGTAGTAATCATCAAGATCTTCGAGAGTGCGATTGGCTTGGAAAGGAGAAAAGAGAAAAGGTAAGCAAGAGATCTAAATCCAGGCAAGGGACTTTACGACGAACGACTTACAAGTCTCTGGGTAGAAGAGGTAGATGACGGGCATGAAGACGGCGTTCAGGACGGTAAAGACGATCCAAAACCTCCAGCCTATGTTCTGGATCCCTATGGGCGTGATTTGGACAATGACAAAGTTCGTGATCCTAGGTGGCACCTCTATTAGCGAGGCGTCCGTCTCGGGAACCGCCCCCACGCTGTGACTCACCAGTTGGTCGCAGTGGCAACCGCGGCGCCTTTTGTCCGCATGGCGATTGAGTTGATCTCGGTGGGGTAGAGCCACGGAACGCCCAGCATGCCGATGCCAAACGCAATGAAGAAGAGGAAGAAGAAGACAATGGAGCCCTGGGCTGCCCTGCGGTCGCCGTCGGGCGGGCTTCCATACCGGAGCAGGATCGTGATCACCAGGAAGGCCAGCCCCTGGCCGGCGGTCGACACCAGCATGAGCCCTCGGCGGCCCCACCTCTCGACGAAGAGGACCGACATGCAGGTGAATAGGAAGTACGTTACCGAGTTGACGGCTGTCAGGAGACGGGCCAGCTCGTTCGACAGGCCAACGGCCTTTATGAGCACGGTTGGCAGGTAGTAGGACACGATGTTGATTCCTACGGCCTGTCAGCAAGAAGGGACCGGGTGTGTGAGGGAGCAAGGCCTGGCCACCCACCCTCAAACTGCTGGATGAACTGCGTCCCCGCGCCGAGGACGAGGCGGCGGAGCGGCTTCGTGGCCCCGGGCTGCGGCCGGAAGATGTCCCTCCAGCGGATCCGATGCTCCCGCTCGTACTCCACGCTGTACCGGATCTCATCGCGCTGCGCAACCACGCGCGCATCGTCTGCTTCCCTGCCCGCGATCCGCGCCAGCACGTCCTGCGCCTCCGCGCCCCGCCCGTGGGAGAGGAGCCACCTGGGCGACTCGGGCAGCCACGGCACGGTCGCGAACAGGGCGGCGACAAAGACGAGCTGGAAGGCGAGGGGGAAGCGCCAGGCGACGCCGCCACCGGCAAACGAGAGGCCGTAGTTGATCCAGTTGCAGACGCAGAACCCAAGGATGTTCATCGTCATCTCGAACATGACCAACTTGCCGCGGAGGTGCGCGGGAGACGTCTCGGTCTGCCAGATGGGCGCCGTGGCCGTGTTCATGCCGTTCCCGAGACTGGCGCGCGAGGTTAGCGGGTGTTTTCCTGTCTAGGAGGGTCATGGAGGGGGACGCTTGGAACAAACCCGAGGACGATCCTCCCGACGAACATCTGCTCCAGGCTGAACGAGGCCGCCATCAGGACCGTCCCGACGGCCATGATGGCGGTGCCCGTGACGATGGATTTCTTCCTCCCCAGGCGCTCGCCGACCGTGAAGGCGATGATCGCCCCGAAGAAGCAGCCAATGTCGTAGATGGCGGTGACCGTGGACAGGAGCGAGGTCTTCTCCGGCCCCACGAGGTTGTGGAGGACGAGGAAGTCGTCGGTGACGATGACGCCGCTGAAGACGGCCTGGTCGTAGCCGAACATGAGCATGTCGGTGCTGCAGGCGAAGGTTATCCAGAAGGTCAGCCATTTTCCCGTCAGCCCGAAGTACGGGGGCTTTTGCGGCCCTAGGGGTGCCATCGTGAGGAGGGGAGTGATGATATCACGTATATGGGGTATCTTTCTTTTTTCTTATTTTTTTTTGTTTTCTTTTGTGGCAAGGGAGGCACCCGCGAAGCCTCGATGACTGGGAAATAACTCTAGTCGTGGGAGGCGGGGGCGTATTTTATCCATCCCGCATTCTCAAGGGGCCGGCTCATATCCCATGGATTGGCTCCACTGGCAGTGCCAGTCTGGGGAGCATAGGGTACTGCGGGGCCGGCCCCGGATTGCGTATCGCTTGGCGCCGTAAGCAAGGAACCAAACCTGGGGAGGGGGCAGCAGGGCAGCCAAATACGGGAATTGTTGTGCAGCTCATCCCAGGAGTGGGTCAGCAATTCTGCTCTTCCCGGTCAAGGAAGCCTGAGCCGGGAAGCAGTAAAAAAGCAGCGGCTCGGGCTTACGAGCACCGAGGCCAGGCGCGTCGGTAGCGTCTTCGTCAGATCCGAGCTACGACCATGAGCATGCCCACACGCAACCAATTCCTCTATCGGAGTTCCACGCAGAGAAGCGGATTCGTAAGCGGGCGGACATCCAGCCAGGCAAGGCGTGTGCGGTACTGGGTATTCATACCGGGCCTTCCGGCCAGCATGGGAGACGCACCCCCACGTTGGGCTTGATGTATAACAGGGAACGAGCCGCACTACGCCGTAAAACGGCGATATGGCTCGATTACTCAGTACTCACCTCCTATGTCTGGTTATTCGTGAATCCTGCCTCGAAGCGAAGGGGGGGTCAGCCCAAGCTAGCTAGAAGCGGTAATTTAGACGGCAGCCGACCCCGCACAGAGGCCCGGACAAGATTGCCGAGCCGGAGAATCCACCCCGCAGATATGGAACAACCCGGCCACGGCTAACAGTATCCGGGGCTGGTCTAGGGCGCCAGACGCTCCAGGAAAGGCCGGTGAGAGGGAACTAGTCAGGTCAACGACTGCCGCAAGATATCTCGCTGACGAAGGGCAACGAGGTACAGGGTCGAGATGGTGATGCTCACGCCTAGGCCGGATAGACAAAGCATGCCACGCCGAGGGCGCCGCGAAGAGCTTTGTGGATCTGGGGGAGCTCCCCGAGACTGACACACATTTCTAGGAAAATATCCTTTCCTCACCTTGAGGCCTTGGCGTGGGGCACCTGGCCTCAGTGCTTGGTTGCCATATTATCACTGAGGGATTATGGGAAAACGCAGGTACTTGGAAATGCGGAGCTTGTATTTGGACGAGGTATACATGAAGTCTATATGATATGAAATAGTCTATCCGGTATCAGTCGTATGGCATCGTGTTCGCGTACATGGGAGGGCATCAAGTGACCAGCTTCAGAGCGTCTCGTAAAACGAGTGGAGACGGACGTTCTCGGGGAGCTCCATATATGGCGCACCCAGCTCGAGGCCCGAGGCGTCACTGGCGCTGGCGAGATACTGCCCGGGTAGCTGGCTGATCGGAGGGGTATATACACCAATGTCGGAGCCTGGTGGGGCCGAGGAGGTCATCTGCGCGGGCATCGTCGGCCGCTGCGGTATGGCGGCCGCTTGGCCGTGTTGCCACGGCTCGTGCTCGGGCGGCTGGGCGACAGGAAAGGCGCCCCACTGCGACGCGTCCGCGAGGGGGAGCTGAACTATGACGCCTGCACTTGACGACGGCATGGAGGTTCTGTGCGTGGTTACCTCCGGCTGATGTGCCGGGATAGATGTCCTGCCGTTCTGCTGCGACGCCGGCTCGGGCGAGGACTCGGGGACGGAGAAGACGCTCCACTGAGACCCTTCCTCGGAGGCGAGCTGCAGGTCGGGGACCGTCTGCTGGTAGTTGCACACCACGCCGTACGCCATGCACTTGCTGCACTGCGGCCGCTCCTCGTCGCACTGCTCGTCGCAAGCTGGTTAGCGGGACTGTTCGAAGCCGTCGCGGTGGAGGGTGGGCGGATGGGCGCTGGGAGGGGTTTTGCTCCGGACATACCTTGACCTTGCGGATCTTGCAGTTCCGGCACCCGGCGCGGGACTTCCGCGGTCGCTTCGCCTTGTCGTCCGTCATTCCTTCGACTGGTGTATCCCCCCGGCCCAAATTCTCAACGTTTGTACTCGTCCCCCTTTTCCTATTTCGGTCTGCACGGTCGGGGTCCGGTTGAGGCGAAGACAGGGCAGGCCGGACTAGTGAATCTCGGGGTAAAGGGCTAAGGAGGTAAATCGTATGTAGCGTGGGGGTAAGAGGGCATGGTCGCATCCGAGGGGACGTAACAGAAGGGGGAGGATCCGTATTATAACTTATAAGTCACGTCGCGCTTAATTGACGCCTTAATCCGCCTCGCGCGTTTCAAGGGGCACCTCCTGTCGACGCCTTCCACTGAGCGACGGGCGTCATCAACGTGCGCGATATGCGCCATTTCCGGCGTATGCCCAGGGACTGCCTTGTGAGCCGCGTGAGGCCTTTCCATTATTTCGGGATCACTAGTCGGTGGGCGAAACGGGATTTACGAAATGCCGCAGGCGCAGGATCCAGGGGGTGGCGACAAGTGTCTCGGGAGAGGGCGGAAGAGGTCTTTTCTGCACACATCCCGGGGAAACCACGGGCCCGCCGCTGATACAGTGGCTCTCCTAATTTCGGTTATGGTCTGGAATCACGGAGAATTGGGAATTCAGTCCCGCTTGTTGACGAGGTCAAGCTTTTTACGCTGGGGCGGGCGAAGGAATCTGCGTGTTTATACGGGTTTCGAAAATCGGATCCACCCTGGACAAGCGCGCATCCTGGCGTAAAAATAGAAACGGCGGGAATAAACCTTTGGAAATGGGCCAATAGAAATGGAACGAAAATAGGAATAGAGTGCGAGTAAGAATGGCCCTGACAAACGAAAATAAAAAGGACTCACGCCGCAGCCGGCCTCTCCGAGGGAGCTCAGGTCCTTACACCCTGCTCCTCACAACCTGTCCTCTCCCTCTTCGCCGTTACGGTCGCAATCCCTTGTGTCCGCGTCCGCAGACATGACTGGCCTAGGGCCATATTGGACCCAGGTACCCCGGAGTTCAGAGGTGTTGGTGCCCGAAACCGCTCACATTCTCTACGGATCAATCGTGAGGAGAACTCGACAACTGAACGACGACGACTATCCCATTCCACCCCAATACAAAAACCCCGTTTGTTCCACGCCGCACATCCAGAACAGGGACGCCCTCACTCCGGCTTCCTCCCCCACACCCACCTCAGCTGCATGCCCATGACCGTCGACCCGTCGAAGATGCCCTCCAGATCCCCCACCAGCCTGTCCCTCTCCTCCGCCGTGATGCCCCCCTTGGCCGCGATGCCGCCA
The DNA here is from genome assembly GCA_023628835.1 of Sordariomycetes sp. S4602. Classification (NCBI taxonomy): domain Eukaryota; kingdom Fungi; phylum Ascomycota; class Sordariomycetes; species Sordariomycetes sp. S4602. The sequence goes on from JAMAJV010000002.1 coordinate 290,240, forward strand.
AGCGCCGCGGTGAGCATGCGCGCCATGAGGCGCTTCCCCGCGTCGCTGCTCCAGGCGTCGTAGTCCTCGTTGTCCCTCACGGCCACGTCGGCGAAGCCCGCGGCCTCGACGTGCGCGGCGAGCTTCCAGGGGTGGCTGTTTTCCGTGCTTCGATGTTAGCCGAGCGAAGAGGGGATACGGCATTGGGAAGGGAAGGGTCTTGGAGGGATTGGCGCGGGGAAGGCTTAGGTGACGTCGCGGCCGAGCTTCTTGGCAAAGGTCTGGTCGAGCGTCATGATCTCGGTGATGGCCGGGTGGGGCGGGATGCACGTCCAGCTGGGATACCCCGTCTCCTCCCACAGCAGACGGCCCCCGGGCCTCAGCAGCGCGAACATGTTCCGCGCCACCACCTCCCACTCGCCCTTCTTCAGCCCGTACATCAGCAGGCGCGCGTGCACGAGGTCGTAGCCCCCCACGTGCTCCTCCGGGAACGGCTGCGTGGCGTTGTGCCTGTGGAGCGAGAGGTTCGCCGGCCGGCTCTCCGCGGCCGGGAACGTGTCGTCGGAGATGTCGAAGCCGGCGAGGGCCGTGGTGGAGGGCAGGCGGGAGCCGATGTCGATGAGCCAGGCCGCCGTGCCGGTGCCGACGTCGGCGATGCGCGGCGAGGGGAGTGTCGCGAGGTGGGCGGCGATGTCGTCGGGGACCAGCTTCCCGCCGGTGAAGTTGCGGAGCATGACGTGCTGGTCGTCGAGGCGCCCGGTCTCCGTGGACGGGGGCCCGTCTCCCAGGATGTAGGTGTGTTCCGAGGTCATGTTGGGTTTGCCGGCTTGTCTCGAGGGACGGGGAGATAGGGAGGTGGTGGATGTGCTGGGCTTGTGCGACTCTCTGCGTGTGTGATGCAACGGTCAAGGGGGTGTGCTCGGGCTTTAATACTCGCACTATCAGTGGAGCTCCCTCGACGCACGTCAGATCTTGTGGCGTCGGTGTCAGCTTCGTTTAAGTACCAAGCGCCCCGGAGACCCTGGGCGGTGTCCCCAACTGGTAAGACTGCAATCGGCTAGACCGGGTTAGTGGCTTCGCCGAGATGTAAGATTCCCCGAGCGCCCTTGCGCAGCCCCGCCGCCTCCGGACCTATTGGGCTACAATCCCATGCCTGACGTATCTCGGTGCCGGGTATCGGCCGATTCACCGTTCGCGGATCCGCTCCCACGCACGTATTCAGTTCCGGGACTACCGGGGTTATACGGGCAGGATCACCCCCGCGGCCAATGTTATCGCCACAGCGATATTTGGCAGACGCCGAATGCTACTCTGACCGGAACAACTTGGCGCAGCCTTGTGGCGAACTACTCATACCAGCGACGTGGCAATGCGGGTGAGTGCCGACTTCCCGAACCGCCGCGGTGTTCGTGTCGATGATCGACGCCTGCGCCCCGTTCATTCCTCCGCCGGCACCTTTTTGCGCGAACCCCGCTCTCGCGTCTCACTTCACCGACGAGTTCGGCTTGTGTCGGCCGAACGCAGTTATGTACAGCAGGGGACGAGGCAAGTGCCCTTGTTCGCGTTGCTACTAGCCGACCAGTGGCTTTCTTTGGACGCGACGTCTCTATTTGGCTTCGGTAGCATATTATCCCCCGGCAGCTGCTCCGCCTGTTGTGTACCCCATTTAGATGCTGGCGGCCCCGCATTGGGGACACGGCGGCTGTCACACATGGAAATGAAGCCCGTGGACACTGTTTCACTTCCCCCACGGGGCGAGATGCAGGTACCGACAGTGTGGTTGTGGGTGCCAAGATAGCGACTTCAATGTAGCACAGCGTTCCCACCAGAGTACTATTCCGACTTCTACGCAAGTCCGTCCTATCTGAGCTAAGAATATCTTGTTGCCAGATGCTAGACGGGTCTCTCCCTCTCGCGGAGTGCAAGGGGGTTGAGAAACCTGATGTGCGTCTCAAGGATTGCAATTTTTTCTAGCCATGTGCTCATGCAACAAGGCAAAATGCCAGACTTTAATTGAGCATTTCGTAAAGGGAACTGGATTAGGTTGGCTGATGTGTCCCAATGCACGTGGCCTGCAATGCCTCACCAGCATGTTTAAGGCCTTTTCATCTCCCAAAAAAATCAATCTCTCACCCTTTAGTTGTATTAGACAGGCTATTTGTCTGATGAAATGAGCGCCATGTTAATGAGGTCTTGTTCCACTAGGCAAGTCTGAGGCTTTGAATTTCGCTTTGGCCTGACTTGTGTAGAGACACACCAAGCTTCAGCACAACAAAGCATCAAAAATATGTCGCAAAATCCACTCGCTGACTCATAAAGTCGCCTCCAAGCGCCAAGCGGACAGGGACAACGCGACTCACCCGAGATACACCTGACACCAGATGCCCGCGCATCCCACCACTTTTAAGGTTCGAGAGCCACAAAATCCGATTCGTCCAATCAGCACGGCGCCACCCCACTCCCCAAACAAACGCCGGAAAGCAGCATGTGCCTGGAAAGATTATTCAGTCGCACTAAAAAGTGAAAATTGCTCAGAGGCAGGAGCTTCCGATGACCGGCATGCAACCCCACGATAAGCTGCACAGCACAGCTCGCGAACCGTCGCACCACACCCTTTGTTTCGAGAAACGCCCGGGAAGAAAACACACGGAGGGACTTTTTTTCTGTTCAGGATGTGTGGAGTATCAGGCTTGCTGGTTCGTTGTTCCCCGCCTCGGACTGCCCCTCACCCCCGGAGGCCCAGAGGGTAGTCGCGTAAGGCGCGGCGCGCGGGAAGGCCTGGGCTGACGTTGGATCTCCACAGCTCGGCGACACGAGGGCCGACACGGCGGCCGTCGACCTGCATGAGGCGCTCTACTTCCTGCAGCACGTGAGTTCCCCTCTCTTCCCCTAGCCAGACCCCTCGAGACAACCTCGTTGCTGACGTCTTCCTCTCTGGTGTAGCGAGGTCAGGATGCCGCGGGCATCACGGTGGCGCAGGGCGGGAGGGTGTACCAGTGCAAGGGCAACGGCATGGCCGCCAAGGTCTTCGCGGACGGGAAGCGCATCGCCGACCTGCCCGGTTACATGGGCATCTCGCACTTGAGGTATCCCACCGCCGGGTCCTCATCCGCGTACGTCGTCCCCGTCTCATGTCCCCATAAGTCTCACCGACTGGGGGCGTTCCCATAACCAAAGTCCTCACACTTGCTAACTCACTCATGTCGAACAGGTCCGAGGCCCAGCCCTTCTACGTCAACTCTCCGTTCGGTCTCTGCATCGGCGTCAACGGAAACCTCGTGAACACGGAGTACCTACGCACCTTCCTCGACCAGGAGGCCCGCCGACATGTCAACTCCGAGTCAGATTCGGAACTCCTGTGCGTCCCCCCTCCCTCATCTCGACTCACATCTGTGCCCCCTCTTGCTAACTCTCACCCCGCAGCCTCAACATCTTCGCCCACGCCCTCAACGAGCTGGGCAAGGCCCGCGCAAACGTCGACGACATCTTCACCGCCCTCCGCGACGTCTACACCAAGTGCCACGGCGCCTTCGCCTGCACCGCCATGGTCGCCGGCTACGGCATCCTCGGCTTCCGGGACGCCAACGGCATCCGGCCCCTCTGCATGGGCTCGCGCCCGTCCGCCACCCTCGCCGGCGCCACGGACTACTTCATGGCCTCCGAGTCCATCGCGCTGAGCCAGCTCGGCTTCTCCAACATCGTCGACATCCTGCCCGGCCAGGCCGTCTTCATCGAGAAGGGCGGCGCGCCGCCGCGCTTCTGCCAGGTCGCCGAGAGGCGGTCGTACACGCCCGACGTGTTCGAGCACGTGTACTTCGCCAGGCCCGACTCGTACATCGACGGCGTGTCGGTGCACCGGAGCCGGCAGAACATGGGGATCAAGCTCGCGAAGAAGATGAGGGAGACGCTGGGGGAGAAGGGTATTCAGGACATCGACGTCAGTATGTAGACCCCCCGCATCATCCCCTGCTTCAATCCTTGTGAACTTTGTCCGCTAACTTGGTTTAAAAGTCATTCCCGTGCCGGAGGTGAGCAGCGACCGAAAACTCTATTGCTTTTGAACCCAGCCACTGACCTTAACCCGCGATAGACTAGCAACACGGCCGCTGCCGCTTTGGCCAGCTACCTAGACCGCCCCTTCTCGAGCGCCATCGTCAAGAACCGATACGTCTACCGCACCTTCATCCTTCCCGGCCAGCAGGCACGCAAGAAGGGCATCCGGCGGAAGCTCTCGCCTATCGACTGCGAGTTCAAGGGGAAACGCGTGGCTCTGATCGATGACTCGGTGGTGAGAGGAAGTGAGTGCCGGCCCCTCCCCGTTATCAATACAAACACGTCGGGATGGAAACGAGCTAACCTTTCTAGACACATCTCGTGAAATTGTGAGTAGTCTACGACTTTGCGATGCGCAGCTGCGATGAGTGGGGACGTTAAGCTTGCAGAGCCAGCTGTCGCTTCCTGGACACGCCGTTTGAACGGTGCACTGATCTTGATTTCTAGGTCCAAATGGCCAAAGAGGCCGGTGCGGCGAGCGTCATATTCGCGTCGTGCTCTCCCGAGATCATACATCCTCACATTGTAAGTCTCTCCGACGGCGGCGCCGCCTCCCGAGCCCGCGTGCTAACCCCTTCTCAGTACGGCATTGATCTCGCCGACCCTGAAGGTAACAATCACCCCCCACATCACCCTCTATCCCCCCGTCACTAACCCAGCCCCAACAGAGCTCGTCGCCCACGGCCGCACCTGGCCCCAGATCGCCCAGCAGATCGGCGCCGACCAGGTGGTCTTCCAGGACCTCGACGACCTCAAGGCCGCCTGCATCGAGGCCGCCGACGGCGTCAGCGAGGTGCAGGACTTCGAGGTGGGCGTCTTCTGCGGCAAGTACAAGACCGAGGTGCCCGAGGGCTACTTCGAGCACCTGAGCCGCCTGCGCGGCGGCGGCGGGAAGAAGGCCGCCGCGGCCGCGCAGTACCTGGTCGGGAACAGCGGGCCCACGAGCGTGCATGTCGGGGGGAAGCCGGTGGGTGATGAGGCCGCGAAGAGCCCGGAGAACAGCGAGGACCCTAGGTAGGTGTGGATGAGGCCTGGATTTGGTGCTTTTTGCTGACGTTGTTCACAGTATCTACAACCTCGCGAATGAGCCCGAGGGGCGGTAAGGGCGGGCGCGCTTCGTTTAACGGCTGGGGAGGTTTGGTTTCGTTTCGTAGTGCTTCTAGGGATAGAATGATCTCGCTCGGTGGGTTGCGTGGGAAATTTAGCTCTTATAGACCACGAAGAATAGATGATGATGCTTGACGAGCTAGATGGGACTGCACGGCTTCAGCCGATTTTGTTTCTGGCCATCCTTCTACGACTACGCCGCGGTGCTATACTCCAATTTTGGGGAGGCAGCGGTGCCATGTGCAGCTTCAACCAACAATATTACTAACTGCTGTGTTGTCTCTAGGTATGGGTGTTCGGCAGCACAAACAGGTTTAGAAACTCGTCAAAGTCAATAGTTTGTGTAATCCCCACGCTCTCACCCTTGGCCTCCTTGAGCGTATACCCATTCCCCAAATACGCGAAGCGGTTCGCGCCAACCTCGTGGGTGATATGAAAGTCCTCCCATCGTGGATTCTTAAGAGCCTCCATGAAGTGGAAAGACGTGCCGCCGTACACGGCGGTCACAGGGCCGTCAACGGTCCCGTTCTTATACCAGCTCCGGCAGTTCCGCGTCCACACCGTCCGGTTCAGATAGCTCTGCATGTGTTGGTTGTACTCCTCGTTCGCGTCCCGGCGCACCTCGAAGGAGCGGACCCTCTCCGTCTGGAGCTTGTCGATCCACTTGAAGATGTAGACTGCAGTCATCTGGATGCCGAGGACCAGGGAGCCGTTGTTGACGGGGCTGTTTGGGCCGATGAAGCTGAAGTAGTTTGGGAAGCCTGGCACGGCAGTGCTGAAGTATGCCTTGGGCAAATCGGTAGTCCACTTCTCAGCGAGGCTCACGTTGTTCCGACCAATGACTGGGAAGGCGGGCTTGAAGGAGGTATCAAAGCCAGTGGCGCATATGATGGAGTCGTACTCCTTCTCCTCCCCGGACTTTGTCAGTATTCCCTTCGGGGTGATACGGCCGATTTCATCCCAGTGCATATCCACGTTATCCCGCGTCAGGGCCTCCAAGAAGCCGGGGCCGGGGGTAGGTCGTCGACATCCCACGGGGAAAGACGGTATAAGGGCCTCCATCGCCTTGCGACCTTTCTCAGTGTCTCCGAGCCTCTGCTTCATACTGTCAGTGAAGAGCTCCACGGCCTGTGCTTGCGCAGGGCTATCGGCTAGCCAGCGGCTATAGTTGACATTCCGCCGATCGATCATAGCTGCTCGGTAGTCGCGAAGGAAGTGAGGGTCCTTGAAGGCCTCTAATGATGATTTGGCAAAGTTATACTCCGAGTCCATCTCTGGGTCGTTGGCTGTAGGCTCGTTGATTCCGGGGCCGGGGGCGATCCAGGTCTGGCTGCGGGCGTAGAAATCCACCGAATCGCAGACTTGCGCGAGCTCAGGCACGATCTGGATCCCGGATGATCCGATACCTATGCTTGCTACTCGCTTCCCCCTGAAATCGTAATCCTGATCCCAGCGTGCTGAGTGCACGAGCTTGCCCTTGAATGTTTCCAATCCCTCGATCTCGGGCCACTTCCAGTTGCTGGGGGCAGCCAAGTTAGCTTGAGCCGGGGAAGAAGTATTCAACGATAACGAACTTGAGAACACCACCAGCGTTGATAAAAATGTCAACCTTATCGACAAATGTTGTGCCGTCAGGTTTCTCAACAGTAACCTCCCACTTTGCGTTGCTCCCGTTCCACACAGCGCCCTTGATGCTGTGCTTGTAGCAGATGTACTTGTTGCAGTCATATTTGTCTGCTACCTCGTGCATGTACTGGTGGATCTGCTCTGACGTTGCGTAGTAGTTGGGCCAGTCAGGCTTGGGCGCGAAGCTGAAGCAATAGTTGTGCGCTGGGATATCGCACTTGCATCCGGGGTATCTGACGGAGCCGCGGTCAGCATCGCAGGCTCAGCACGGAGCCACGAAGTTCTTCGATTGAGCCCGTAGAGGGAGACCGTCTAACCTGTTCTCCAGCCACGTTCCCCCCAGGTCCTCGTTGCGCTCGTAGATGACGAATTCGGCATTCTTACCCTGGAGGCGTTCGCTGAAAACAATGGCCATCATGAGGCCCGAGTAGCCGGCGCCCATGCAGGCAATGCGGACATGGCGACGCTCTCCAAGTGGCTGTTCGGTAATCTTGTAAGACGGATCGAGGCGAGGGGCATCGTCTTTCGCAATGCCGTTGGTCTTAGGCTCCCCAGTCGCATCGGTTGCGCGGTCGCCTCCTGGCAGTACTGAGGAAGACATTGTCTTCAATTGAACCGCCGAATGAAACACGAGCCGATTCAGTAGCCTACTAATGCGGTCTTCTGGTGGCCGTGAAGCCTAGGTTCAGTATATCTTATATTTGGACCCATGTCTACCGGGTCTATCTCTGAGAAGCCCGGGGAATCATCGGCCGCCACAGTCGTGGAAGTAGAGTGTCCGGCGGTATAGCCCGGCCAGCGCGAGGCCGGGACCGACGTTGCGTTTTATGTGGAGCTCTGGACATCAATGTCCGAGGGAGGAATTCCTATTGGACACGCTAGCAGGCTAGTAGATGTCCGTGCGACAAGTTGCTCACGTATCGGTAATCAGCCCGGATCCAGTCGGCAGTTGTCCCCCGCTCCCTGGAACTGTCGGAACCGAGAGGTTCAACTGCACCACCTCTGGTGGGCCCGTGAAGCCCGCGGGTACTTGGCTCCTCAGACCGTCACATCAGTCCAGGTCCACAGCGTCATGTCGCCCCACTACGCCTAACCCCATGTGCAGGAAGGATTGCGGGGGAGATGCGGGGGAAATGTAGCTGCAGTTCGAGACGCGGTCCTGCCGGCAGGGTCGCAGGCCAGCCACTGCGGTGCCAACTTTGTTCATACATCCACCATAGCAGCAACAAGCTTCTATCGCAGAAATGACTCCGGCCCAGGAATCCGGAAGAGCCCCCCGGAGGACCCGAGACGCCCAGCGGCCCGCAGTCTGCAGGACCTGCACCTCTTGCCGCCAAAAGAAGGTCCGGTGCTGCGGAACCCGCCCGCGATGCGCAGAATGCAGCCTCGACGACCTCGACTGCGCCTATCCCCAGGACAGGCGGAGGGAGCCTCGCCCTACCCGGGCCCGCGTCAAGAGACTCGAGGCCGCCGTCGCGTCTATGCTCGACCACCTGAAGGCTTCTGGCGTCGCCCCCGCTGATGCACAGCCGGAAGAATGGATCTCGAGAAGTTCAGATAGTGGCGGGGGGCTTGTCCCGGCTCCTCAGGGACCTGATTTGATAGAGTCCGCGGCGGTGACGACCAGTCACCCTGCGGCGGCTTCGGGGTCAACCACCGGCGGCCCGGATATACAGGCGGGGTTCGTTCTGTCGCCCCCGAGCAGCCGTGGCGAGTCCGCAAACGCTGTGCCGGACAGTCGTCTCGATGATTTTAATCCGATGTTCTCCGGGCAGAGCCAAGATCACCAACCTCCGGGTCCTACTAGTGCCAGCCTCACTTCAGACTCCCAGCCAGCGCAGGGTCACTCGCCTCAGTCACAAGCACCTGGTCACGCCGGCCGAGAAGCTGTCGGTCTCACCGGCCTATCATCTCGGGAAGCCCGCGTAGCCGGGGTTTCCCACGACCACGGCTGTGTGTATTCGGTCCACGGCCTGGCTAGTATGATGAACCGTACCTCCCGAGAATACAAGTCGAACACCTCCCCGACTGGCCCGGCCAACGAGGCGGCGATGACCGGCGCGAGGGCTAGACTGATCAGCTACGCGGCGCTGCAAAAGCAGCGAGAGTCGTGGATACCCCGTCAGCCCCATACCGCCATTGATTTCGACGGATGCGACCCTGAGCTGGCTATGCACTTGCTAGAACTCCATTTTAACCGGCAGCACTATGCCTATCTGGTCTCCTACCGCCCCGCCATAATGGACAGCATATCCAGCGGCGGTGGCCCCTGGGTCAACAAGCTTCTGCTCAACGCAATATACTTCTGCAGCTGCGCCGTCAGCGACAGACAGTGTCTCCAAGAGGACCCCGCTAACCCGCAAAGTGCCGGGGCTCGATTCTACGACCGCTTCTGTCAGCTGCTGGGCAGCGAGATTAGCAAACCAAGCATACCCTCCGCTGTCGCCATGCTGCTGACAAGTGCTTCGCTCGTTTCACATGGACGGTCAAGCGCGGGCTGGAACCTGTCCGGGCTTGCATACCGCATGATCATTGACCTGGGCTGCCACCTCACGGTCGGGTCTGACCATCAGACCAAGGCGAGCTCGGACCCCGGCGGACAACGAGTACTGAACGTCGACATCGAGCAGGAGATGCGGAAGAGGCTGTATTGGGGAGCCTTTGCAACAGACGCGACACAGTCTCTGTATCTTGGCCGGCCTTGTATGTTCGCACCGGTCGAAGCGAGGGTGCCGTTGTGCTTTTTAGACACGTTCGAGGAGCTGGAGAGGTGGGAGCCGTATTCCGACCCCCAGGCGCCGTCGACGCATCCCCCGACGTACCCGCCCCAGCCGGCTCATGGTGTGTCCACCTTTGAGGCGCTTGTGCGGCTGTTCCAGATATCGACAAGGATTACCAAGATGTACGGAATCGACACAATCAAGCAGGACACGCAGCGCGTCCAGCAGGAGATGGAGGACATCGAAAGCCACCTCCATATTTGGAGCGACTCGTTACCGGGACACCTGCGCTTCAACCCCGAAGGGTTATTTGTACCTCCACCGCACCAGATCACACCTCAGTTAGTCCGCCCTGTCCCTGTCAAATATCCGGAAGGCTTTCTAACGTCTCCCGTAGTACCACCTTCCACGCACTCAACATACTACTCCATCGGGCGTTCTTAGAAGATGGCCACCTGTGTCACCATTCCAACAGCACCCTGCAAGCACGGAGCGAAGAAGCCTGCATCCGCAGTGCCCTGACGATCGAAAGGTTCCTGCGATCGTACCGAAACACGTTTACCCTCCGCGGCGCTCCGTTCCTGATATGCTACGCCACCTACTCCGCCGTCACCGTCATACTCCACCAGGAGCGGCACAACAGGGGAAAGTTCGTGGATCTCATCTCGTTCTTCTGGACCTGCCTCAGCGAGCTGCAGAGGGGCTGCAACTTTGGCATGAAGAAGCCGCTGGCCGTGCTGAGAGACATGGTCCGCGAGTACGACGTTAGTGTCAAAGAGGGCGGCGCGGAGAGGACGGATAATGATGGAGAATTTCTACAGCCTAGTTTAGACGAGAGGATCTTCCTCCCGTTGACTATGCACCAGCCGGGAAGCGACCGCGGGACGGATATGGAGTGTTCCCCAGGCGGGGATAACCTCCTGCCCAATCTCACCGGAGGGTTGGATCAGTTGGATCCCATGCTGGGGACGTCTGCTTCCGGGCCAATGTGGCACGTCGATGACCGGGAAAGAAGCATCTGGCAGGATACACTCTATGGCCTCTTCACCTCGCCGTTCCCAGTCGGTTAGGATCAAGGACAATCGTCAACATTTCACTGTGTACGGTGTAGCTGGAAGCTCATTGCCCTCGAACATGATTGATTTCGTTTGAACTGATGCTACGTCAATATGGGTCTGCGACTAAGGCTTGTGGACCCCGAGCACCTTCCACACGCGGCGGAGATTCGGCTTGGCGGCGTTGCCCCGGACCTTTTCCGTCCAGGGCGTCATGCTCGCCTGCCACTCGGGCCCGCCGAGCCCGTTCTCCGCGTCATAGTAGTTCCAGCCGTAGAAGGTGGCCGTGTCCGTATCGCCGTACGTCTTGACGTGGCGGTAGCGGCGGCAGTTGTGCCAGCCAGGCACGAGACTCAGCAGGCCACTGTGCTCCGTATCGTACCAGCTCTCGTAGTCATCCTCGCAGCCGGGGCCCGGGGTCCCGCCGTTGCTCACCACCGTCGAGCCGATGGCCGGCGGCGTGGGAAGGAGGTGGGGCTCCGACGTGAGCTCCTTGGCCTCGCTGGTGTCGCGGCCTCGGACGAAGGCGCAGACTTCCCAGGCGAGGGACGCGAGGTCGCCCGAGTGCGACTTCAGATCGGCATCGTAGTAGGACGATGAGTTGAGGACCGGCGTGATGTCGCTTAGGAAATAGGCCGTGTTGAATTTGGGGGTCGCCTCGTCCCTGGCTTCAAAGGTGTAGTAGGCTTCAACGTTCGGACAGGGCGCCGGGGGCGGACTGGACGTTGACGGTTGGCCTCCGTCTGCAAGGGGGTCGGCCATGCGCATGATGAGTCCGGGGACAGCCATGGTGTGTGATTCGGGGATGAGATAGCTATGACCGTAAAATCCAGAGACGAGGGAAGGGAAGCTGTTATACCTGTTTGTCTGGGGAGTGAAAAGAAGTAGATTCAAGGACGACTCCGGCTTCCGTTCCGGAAAAGGAATTAAGAGCTTTTATTATGATATGGCTCCTACGACGAGAGACCACAGGAAACCCCGAGGGCGGCACTAGTGACGCTGTGTCGGGACTAGTGTGGTGGGGACTCCATGGCGTTGAGGACTTTCAATTCCGGTGTGAAGTCCGGGCTTGTATGCGGGGACAGACTTTGAGGGGTAGAGTGGATCAAGCAGCGAGGGGCAGTAGCATGGAGAGAGGGGCCAGCGGGGAAATACTTACACGTAGACGTGGGAAGAAGGTATCCGACTTCCGATAAGACATCTAGGACCGCCTACCTGTTGGTCTTGGCAAAGATTTCCTTACCGCAACCATTCTCATTCATCTTCATCCATCCTTGAACCATCTGTCAAACGCCCCTTCATTGTCATAGTAGTCGTACCAACTCAAGATACCATGGCACCCCCAGAAATCCCCATCCCCTCCTTCGAGCAGCTTCCCCTGAATAAGGGAGACCCGCCATACTCCGCGTGGGGACTATGGGGAAACGGTCCAGAAAGCGCGTTCGGCGCGCTCAATTACCTGACCGACGAAGTGGTTCTGACGGCAATCAAGGAGGAGGTCAAGTCCGGAGAGCGAGTAGGACTGAAGTAAGTCCGGGTTTCCGAGGAAAGCTGTCAACATCAAAGCGGCGGTATGACAAGTTGACTGACCGGAGCGTGCGACGGCAGCCTCCCCTTGGATCTGATTAACCCGCCTCTGCTCGGCCGAGCTGGCTTTGAGCAAAAGATCATCGACAAGAATCCCCGGGTGATAAACGACGACGTGGTGAGTCTCTCGTCGTCGCTGCCGTGCCAATTCAAAGACTGCAAGCTGGGACTGACGCCAGCCTTCTCTCTCAAGATTACCTTCAACACACAAGGCAGCTCCCAATGGGACAGCCTTCGCCACTTCGCCTACCAGAAGGATAAGAAGTTCTACAACGGGTTAGTTAGAAATCCGTAACCTTAGAATCACTAAGCGACCAAGAATATTCTAACTATTTCCTTTACCCTTAGGACTACCCAGGAACAAATTCACTCCGCCCCCCGGACTCACCACAACGACCTCCAGCCCTGGACGGCCCGCAACCTCGCCGGCCGCGGCATCCTCATCGACTACGCCTCGTACGCCGAGCGCCACGGGATCTCCGTCGAGGCCTTCTCCTCGCACCCGATTACCGTCGCGGACGTCGAGGCCATCGCCAAAGAGCAGGCGGTCACGCTCGATGCCGGAGATGTGCTGTTCATAAGGACCGGCTTCGTTGCCAGGTATAAAGCCGCGGACGAGGGTGGACGAAAGCTGGCGACGGAGGGCAAGTGGATTGGCCTGGGTCAGGGGGAGGGGACGACGAGGTGGTTGTGGGAGAAGCAGTTTGCCGCTGTAGTGGCGGACAACCCTGCTTTCGAAATGTTTCGTAAGTACCTTGCATATGATGTCTCCCCGCGTCGATCTGAGGTGATAGACTAACAAATTCGGGCAGCGCCGGCTGATCACGACTGGCTTCTCCACCCTGTTCTGTTGTCCGGGTGGGGTACACCTATCGGGGAGCTGTTTGACTTGGAGGGGCTATCGGAGTTGTGCAAGAAGAACAACAGATGGTCCTTCTTCTTTACATCCTCGCCGTTGAACTATACCGGGGCCGTGGCTTCCCCCCCAAACTGTACGGCCATAATGTAGAAGAGTCCGGTATAAATAGTTGAACCTACCAAGAGACATTACATCGAACAACGTGGAGCTTTATTCCCATATGTGCTGTACAGTAGACCTTATTTCCTGCATCTATGTGGAATTACGCCGTTATCAATTCATCACCACACGGTATCGAATATACATACGAGCGTAAGAGTGGAATCAGGCACTACTCTTTACTATTATCCGAGGAGACATCCATCGAAAAACGGAAATAAGCGTAGACGAACTTATCTCAAGTATGCGTGCCGATGAGAGGATGCATTAGGATTTACTACTTGATCAAGAAAAGCAAAAGCGATTAAATGATTGAATATAGCCTCCTTTAACGGTTCAAATAGCCTATACCAGACTCCATCCAAGTTGTAGTTTGGGCATGTTGACAGAGGCCGTCGACGCTCTTCCAAGCCTCTGCTTTCTCCGCCACCACGAAAGCCTCATAGTCTCCCTTGCTAGAAAATCTCGTAAAAACCACCACATCGTCGCCATCATCCTTGTCCTCCCTCTCAAGAACCCAAAAGCTGCCGACTCCCAAAGTCTTCTCCGCCGACTCCGCCACGGCGCGGAGTGCCTCCAGCACCTTTGGCTTCGCGCCTTCCCGAGGCGTCAAGTCCTGTATCACGACGTAGTCCTTCAGACCATCCCGCTTCGTCATAAAGTTCATCAGGGAGCGAGTCAGGAACCCTATCCCGGTAGGGCGCCAGAACCTCAGGTCGGGATATCCGTCTAGAAGACCTTCTGCGGCGACGGCGGCGCGAAAGTTGCGGTAGGCTTCGCCGGCACGGTGTGTCTCCCTGTTATCCTCTGGTGTCTCGTACCTACCCAAGGAGTCTCTGGTTTAGTTTCTTCATTGTCGGACAGATTATAACGACTAGGTCAAGGGTAACTGACGCTTCGATTCCGCGGACCCAGTGATGAGGGACGGCATCGTTGTCCCCGGCATTGCGAAACCATGCGTACGCATGGCACCCGGGTTCATTCTCATGGGTGAAAGGCCCGACTTTTGAGATTAACTCGAGAAACTGTACACGTCAGACCGTGCCCGGCGCCACGGCAAACTTGATCCGCAATCGGGTCCGGCAATGCTTACACGATCCGTTTTCTCCGGAGACGGGATGTTCCCCAACGGCACGATGACAAACATGATGGACTGCTTGATCTAAATGGCCGGTATTGGATATTATCGATATCTCTGTCAGCACAATTATTATGCTGGGCTGGTGTCTATTAAATACACATCGTGCGGGGGGGCAGTCACCGGATTTGGCGATCTCGGAAACCTTAGCGGACATTAAAGTCCAGCGCAGCTCTTCCTCCATGCCCCACGATTCTCCACCTGGGCAAGAAGAATTCCGGCCGCCACAGCCGGAGTACCTGGAAAGGTAGGTAGGTCACGGATGAAAAGAACGACATACGTCCAACAAGCGTTTTGTTTAAATCTCCTTAACCCCGGCAATTACTTAATTGGTGACGCCCTTCCACAACCTACACGACCACATTGGTTAGCGGCGTGGATACAGCGACAATGCCTCCGCCAACCCCCAAGCTCCCGGTGTCGTTCTTCGGTTCCGTCTCTACCATCCAGGACAGACATCTCAAGATCCGGTGGTACATGTGTGTGATCATCAACCTCTCATCACTTAATTACCCCGACGTCATCCCCCAGGTGTATTCGCATCTCGACATCAACCTACTGTCCTCCTTGACTCACGATGGACGCTTCGAGGCCCTTCAACAAATTCGTGAGGGTCTGACAAAGTCCGTGGGCATCGTCGGCGCGGCCCGGACCGGCAACGCAATGCGTACTCTTGCGAGCTGCACGCCCGAAGAGCTGATGCTCAAGGAATCGCCGAGATCCCGGGAGAGCGAGGAGAAGGCCATCAAGCGGGGAAACGAGTTTTTCGGCAGGGTGTATGATAGGAATCCACTATTCGATGTGGTCGATACCGAGAGGGCAAGCCCCGACTACCTGTTTGTTGTGAAAGGTATCCAGTCGCCATTCGTTTTCTCGTTGGGTTAACAAGTGTGAAGCTAACAATACCAATTATAGATATTATCTATGGGCGTGTCTTCTCATACGACGGGATACTCGATGACCTCACCTCGTCGTACGCCATGGTTTCCGGGCTCTACGGAATGAACAGTCCGGGGCAGCTGCGCAACCATATGATCGGCATGTTGCTGAACGGCGCTGAAAGAGGGGATCTGAAGGAGCTCCAGGTGCTTTTACTTGGGTTGGCAGACATTTTGGGAGTCAAGTTCAGATTTGATCCAGTCCCGATTCCAACTATTCCCGTGCTGGAAAAGAAGATGAATGGAGGACAGGGCAATTAGAAGCGTATGGGTTTAGATGGGCATATCTCGTTCGTTAACTTGGTGTTTGAACGGTGGCAGGATTAGCCTACAGAACCATTCCCGTTTAATTGCGTTCTCAAGGCTCTTGGTCAAGTCCCCATGATAACAACTGTACTTGACGTAGGGTGAAACTCCTTGCCGGTAAGATAACGAGGTCTGATGTAGGCATCACATTTGACTTGCGAATGAAAGAGTCCGCTGCAACCACCTCCTTCCCGGTCTTATATCTCCAGACGACCACTTGTCCAAGTCCTGGCCACGACCAATTCACGGAACACCCATCATTAAACCAGTTGTAAAGTTCCACACGAAAACGGTAATGATATTGCACATATCTCCCCGCCAATAGCCTTTCTCAATACATGTATCGCCACGTAATGGCCTTGTCGCCCTTGAAGGACAGCTCCTCCTCCGTGAACTCCTCCCTGCGGCCACTCCTCATATCCCGCTTCCTCTTCTTGTTGATCCTGTTATACCCGACAATTAGGACGAGCGAGGCGGTAATGCCCGCGAGGACAAACCCAAGAGCTAGCGAGTGGCCCAGGATATAACGAGGCTTGTCTTGTCCGCGGTAGAAGTTCGAAGCCATCGCCCCGCCCAAGTTCCCAACGGCAATCTGGAGAGCCATCCCCGTGCTGCGCTTGTAGCTGCCACCCAGGTTGTTGGAAAGCCAGGTGATGACGCCCGGGGAGGCAGGGTACATGCCGCAGGCAGCTAGGAAAATCCCGGCGTAGTTTACCTTGTTATCTCCAGACGCGATGCACCTTGAGTTTGAACGTTAGCATTGTGATCCATTCCGGTGAAAACAGTCTGGCACTCACATCGAAAGTCCTACTACCATGAAGCACAGGCAGCCGATGATAAATGGACTTCGTCGGCCGTCCCGATCAGAGATGAACGCGACGAGAACGGCAAGCAACGAGGCGACAATGTATATGGGTACAGTCATGAGCTGTGCTGTCGAGCGCCCATAGCCCATGTCCAGGATGATAGTTGGCAGCGACAGGCTGATTCCGAAAATGGGGCATACAATCTTGCAGAAGGTTAGCCACAAGTAAAAACAGTCATGTCGGGAGTTGGGCCGGTCAAACTCACACCCCAGTACACAATCACCATGACCCATATCTGCCAATCCTTGAAGGCCTGCCACACGTATGCCCAGTTGAACTCCTCAGCTTCCCTAACTCGACCCCCAACATCCTCGCTCGTCGCGTTCTGCATGCCGCCCTGGTACTTGAGGCGGAATAGGACGAACTCCTTCTCCTCCTGAGTCAGGAAGCCCGCCGTTTCGGGAAAGTCGTATAGGGTGAAGAATGCGATGATGGCCACGACAACAGTTGCAATCCCTTCGAGGATGAAAATCCAGCGCCAACCTTCTAGCCCAGCTATCCCGTCCATCTTTGCAATCCCAAAGGCGAGAAGACCGCTAAACGCACCTGCGATGGAAGCAGCGGAGAAGAAGAGGGCTTGGCGTATTTGCATCTCGTGGCGACAATACCACATGGTAAGGTAGTACTGTATTCGTATTTATTAGCAACCATGTCAAACCATGGCAATACTGGACATATGGAGCTCGCCACCTACCGCAACGCCAGGAAACAGACCAGCCTCAGTCACGCCTAGGAAGATCCGAGCAATGAGAAGGCCGTGGTAGTTTTTGACGATGCCCATGAGCGTCATGACCACACCCCAGGCCACCATGATAATAGGCAGCCACCTGCTAGGACGGAGCTTCTTAAGGACCAAATTGCTGGGAACCTCAAACGCAGCATATGTGAAGAAGAAGACCGTCAGACACCAGTTGTACTGGTCTGCTGTCAGATTCAGGTCCTCGGCTAGGCCCTCGATCTTCGCGTTTCCGATGTTTCCGCCTGGACTAGACGTTAGCTTTGTTGTGTTGGCGTCACGAGCGGTTGAGGCGGATGGACTCACGGTCTAGGTAGGACAGAAGATAGAGGAGCGTCAGCATGGGAATGAGGTGCATATCCATCTTTCGCAGAATCTTCTTCTCGTCGAGGTGGGCAAATGACTGCATGGTAACCTCGTTGGCACCAGTCGTGCTCGGGATGTCGGCGCCTTGCTTCATCGTGCCGGTTTCAATCTCGCCGACCTCGACCTTGTCGGAGTCGGTGAAATGGTTGCTCTCTCTGGTCATCTCGATTGTCGATGTCATCCGTGTTGAGTATTTAGAAGAGGCCTCGATCAGCCATGGAAACAAGAAGGTAGAAGGAATAACGAGAACCGCAAATAAGGTAGACCCGATGCCACGGTAATTATACAGCGGTAGTGCCTTGCGGACTGGGATTGTCACGCTCTTCTGCCCCGGTTGTCTGTACGTAGTGGACAATCAAAGTCCGGGGAGTGGGTTAGTGTCCTGGAGGCGAGGGCTTGGCGCACGCGATTGCAAGGTCTGGATAGGTCAATCATGGGCCCACGGATTAAGTTTTGCGGGGAAGACCGGGGTATGTGGGCTCCATGTGGGCTTTGGCCTGCTCCGCATCTCTTTACCAGGGATTATCGGAACCGACGCTTCCTCGAACAAACACATGTAGGCTGTGCATCTACTACCACAGCGTCACAGGTGCATGCATAGTATCCACGCGAATTTATTTCACCTGCCGGAGTCTAGGTCGGGCCAAACAACTTCCGCGTCGTCACGGGCCACATTGTACACTTCCAATGATCTGGCTTCCGGTGACCGGAAGCATCGTCTAATCGCGACTTCAACCCAAATCTATTCGTCTCTATCAGACCATACCATTGACGCTACGGTACAACCACTCAGGAGGAGCTACTCGTAATTGTAGAATCCACGCCCAGTCTTCACACCGAGATGTCCGTCCCGAAGAAACCTTTGGAGATACTCTCGCGGTTCACTAGGAAGGTTGCCCCGTGCGTCGGCATAATTCTGTTCAATGGCCAGAACAACATCCAATCCTACAATGTCCATCTGTTCGAATGGCCCCTTGGGCGTCTTCAAAACTCCCTTGAATATGGCGTCGATATCCTCGGGCGGCGCGATGCCTTCAGATGCTGCGAGAAGGGCCTCTCTTTTGATCGCGGCCCAGATGCTGCGAGGTGGCACTCGTTAGCGCTGGATGTTCCTAGGAT
This sequence comes from Sordariomycetes sp. S4602, assembly GCA_023628835.1. Taxonomy (NCBI): domain Eukaryota; kingdom Fungi; phylum Ascomycota; class Sordariomycetes; species Sordariomycetes sp. S4602. The sequence goes on from JAMAJV010000002.1 coordinate 308,854, forward strand.
ATAATTCCTCGCAAGACCTACCGGTTGTAGATGTACCCCATCGAGCCTGCTTTTACGTGGAAAGGAGAGAAGCCGTGGGCCTTGCTTCTACTCATCATCACGGCAATATGTTCTGGGTCAGTCGTATCATGGCCCATTATCTCGAGTTCTGGTAGCCTAGTTAGCCTTTGAAAGCTAGTGGTATATCCACTGCCTGGATTCTCCTTACCCGATGTTTCGGGAGGCCAGTCTAAAAGGGTTGGTATCAGGTAAGCGACATGGTCTCTAAACCCCCGGACCATACGAGTACTCACATGAATGGGCGCTTAGAAAACGCCGTTCATTCTTCAGCTTCAGGGTCTCCAGAATCTCTGAGCATGTAAAGCTGCTAGAATTCGAGGCGATAATGACGTTGTCTGGGGCATGGGAGTCCAGCTCCGCCAATGCCTTTCTCTTCACTCCAAGCTGTTCGGGGACGCACTACTTAAAAGTCAGACTAGCACACCGGCCGAACATGGGGATCTCATACCTCCACGACCAGCCACGAGCTCTGGAGCGCAGTCCTTAGGCCGTCAGGCAAAGATGTGAAGACCTCACCCCACCGTGGATTCTTCCGCCCAGCTGCTGATCGGAAGGCCTCGACAGCATTGCGGCTGCCTTGCAGCTGACTGACCTGTGAGTCTACTAGGTGAACATCGTTTCCCCTGCTCGACCACTGGTAGGCGTGTTAGACCATGGAACCGATTGGCTGTGAACGGGGATTAAAAGGGTACCATATACGCCAGCCGACGACCTTGTGTGCCAGCGCCTAGGATGGAGACGGAGTTTCGTGAGGCAATTCCTAGTGCCATGGTGCAGGTACAACAGGCGAGTGACTGCCGAGTAAGGGGCCAGAAGCGGAAGAAGGTCAAAGCGAGGGAATATGAAAATGGTCGAGGGATACTTGATCATGTTATTAATTAGCAAATCCGGACTTTGTGGGTCCTGTGTTAGGCTGGCTGTCGACCTGCCTGGGGCTTGGTTACATGTCACTGTCGGAACCGTCGGATCCGACCCTGCGAGTGCGTCCCCCCATAAATTAGTATCTGGCGCCAGCTTATCGAGGTCGGATTTGAACTACCCTTATGACCTACCAATAAGCGAAAGACTCCGCAGTAGACCGATGTTCACTTAGAGGAAAGGCCCAGATAATTATTACGGACTTCTAGGTGTGAAGAACGTGGAGCCACTAATACATGCCTCCGAAACATTTATTAAATTATCCAAGAACGGACACGATATCAACGGCTAGGGCTGTATGAACTCAAGAACATGCGTCCTTGTATATTCCATGTTAGACAGGATACGTAACGCCATCAACACGATGGGGGAAACTCGGCTCTGGCGGCCTGCACGGACTTGGAGCTCTGTGGCAGGCGGGTCAAGGTAAGCTCCAACGTGGACAGGAGGCTCTGGTGCGTCACGTCGGTGATCTTCCCAGAACCAAAGTCGCGATCGATAGCCTTGCGCATGAGCTGGACTCCCGCGACAACGTGGTGCGGGTGAGGGTCTATCGACACAATCGGTACCGTGAAGGTGCGATCATGGCCCCCGGTGCCGCTGAGGTCGCTATCCACGCTGGGTGGGTCTGGCTTCAAGATGATGGTGGTGTGGAGGCCGTAGGCCAGGGTATTCATGACGGTGGCTTCCGCATCGCTGATCACATCGGTTACGTCGGCCAATAGATCGTGACGATTGGTGACCTCAATAACGTCGATGAGCAGAAGGATGCTCAGGTGATAGTGAAGCATGAGAGAAACTGTACATCTGTTAATTCGGGGCAGGGCTGGTAGGTGTGGGAGATCACTCACACCATCGCAGTTTGGTCTGCTGGCCGAGGAACTGCAGTCTCTTATGGCATTCCTCCAGCTGCGGACGGTAAATGTCATTGAACTCCCTGACCGAGTCGAGCACCGCCGCGAACGCCCTGTGCACCTCGGGCTCCTGGTGGCCGTCCCTAGCAGCCTCCTTGAAGACAGCCGTCAATTTCCATCCGAGGAGCTTCCAGGCAGCCCCGGCAGCGATGATCTGATTAGCCCGCTCATCGGTCATCTCGGCGTTTTCGCGACGCCACCGCTCCGACGTCTCGCGGAACATGTTCGAGCACGTCCTCACCAGCTGCCACGGCATCTCGCACTCAAAGCCGAAGAGGCCCGAGGAGAGGAGGGGCCTGGAGTCGAGGGTAAGGGAGGCGGAGGTGTCGAACGTCAGGGCCGCCCAGTACGCGGTGCTCTCGTCGTTGATGAAGCCGGAGGCGTCTGTCGCGTCCGGCGAGGCGCATAGCATGTGGGTTTCCTTTGGGAACGGAGACACTTTGGAACCGCTGAACTTTAGGTTCTTCTGCCGCGCTCGCAGGATTTGGATCTGCTGGAGCGCCGCGTGGACGCAGGCCTGCCCGGAGATGCCGTCCGTCTCCTCGTCCTCTGAGATGCCGGAGGGGATGGGTGTTAATGAAAACAGGAGGAGGGATAGCATGGATCGGTACGATGGCCGGTGGATGATCCGCAGCATGTCCCTTCGCGCGAGTCTCCAGAGCATTTGCACGACAGCCAGATGGTCAACGTCCGAGGATACAGCGGGGGACACGACGGGTAGCCATCTGGCCGAAAAGGCCGCGATGCTCCCTCGCAGGGAGTTCTCAAGCTTCTGATCCTGCTCGTCTTCGCGGTGGTCGCACTCGTTGTTGGCGGCGGACTCCACCATCTTCCGATCCAGGCGGCGGCACAAGTCGGAAATACTCACATACTTGTCGGCCAGTCGATCTTGCCCAAACCTGTGATTGTCAGTCTCCAAGATCCTCTCCGCAACAGGCGTGGAGAGATTCCTCACAAAAACGGACAGCTATATCTGCCCATCCACGAGCCGAAGACGGCCTCGAATCCCCATTTGTAAAGCGTCAGGAGCCATCCATAATCTGCCTCGCTCTGCCCACCAGTATGGTGATGGGTGGCGACCGAGGAGGTTGATAGGGGAGTAAGAGCCGGCGGGTCCGCAGTATCAAGCGACACCGTGATGGTATCTTCTTGAGCGTTGCTACCGGGGCCGGGGGTCGACCCTTCTGGATGTGTGGCCACCGTAATATCCGTGCCGCTGCTTTCCTGAAGTGACGGCGCGACACTTGGAGAGCGATAAGCCCGCGTACGACGTCCCGTTCGCGATCCTCTTCTTGGCGCGTCTCGTTTCGCATCATCGAGCCACTGCGCAAAGAAAAAGCTGATCAGTTTTACTTTGTCCCTTTGGGATGGATCACGTTACGACCATTCATACCTTGAATGTGCACGCTCGTTCGCGGTTGCGGCATCGGGTGCAAGGCCCAGGCCCGGAATGATCGCTTGCGGATCCCGAGGCCGACGCGTCACAGGCGACGCGGGACCTGGGGCACTCATCGCAGCTCGAGAACTGAGTCCTGCGAGTGACGGGAGTACATGGCATTGGCGGGGACGCTGGCGCGGAGAGGTAAGATGCCGACCGAAGTACGGAGTCAGAGTGGCATCGGATCCGGTAAGTACGGGGAGTTGGAGGGGCAAGCGGGGGCTGAGCAGTCAAAGACAGAGAATTTGGAGAGGCATCGGATCCGAAGAGTACGAGGAGTTCAAGGGGCAAAGGGGGCTGGGCAGGCAGAGGACGAGAGTCGTCAGAGGCTGGATGGATCGCGGTATTGGCTGGGGCTTGGAAGTGGCAGCTAGGCCTAGTTAGCAGTAGCTTACCCCACTGGCCACCCCTGGCTTTGCATCTATGAGGGGTACACAGGTCAGACGACCTGCATGACCCACCTGACGTACAAGTAACCCGGATCCGAGGAGCCAGCAATCGTCACCTTGTACCTTTCCAGCCCATGGACGATGCATTACTTTGGATCGCGAGGCACCAGCACCATGCTTGCCTTTCCCCTTTGTTATGATGTTGCATATGAAGACCAATTCTCTTACCTCCTCGCAGAATTCACCGGGAACCTGATGGTGCTCTGTCTCTACTCGCTATAACCAGGATCTTCCTCTCACGGCACGCATCGCAAACTCGGAGCCCGACAGTTTAGCTATCTTAGTGGCCTAGGAGATATTCAGGGCTTGCAGTAATGTGTGGTGCGGCGGAGGTTCTCCAGACAGCACTTGGATTACGATGCCCATGCCAACATGATCCTGCCCTTTGCCGGATTTAGGATGTCCGGACCCCGCGGGTCTTATGTGGGACAATTCTTATGTGGGGGGCGCTGTGCTGAGCCACCGGTCAAAGGTGTCCGAGGCGCCCTGCAGCGGAGACACTCCAGGGTAATCCGTGGTCCTTCCAGAACCAAAACAGGCCCCGTCCACACTACCTTCGGCTATAATCCAGGGGCTCCCACCACACGAGCGGTCCCATTGGTCGCGAAACTTGATCCCCCATCTGTGGAAAACACCCCGACGTTCCCCACAAAGTACCACCGTGATACCTGGGAAGCAAGACTCCACAATCATGGCCGACTTCTCGTGCTACGGCGGCGCCAGCGACGAGTGGCTCGCCCTAGAACCCACCCTCCCCCCCTCGCAACCCGCGAACCCCACGACCCCTGGCTTAAGGGAGACTGTCAACGCCGCCCGCGAGGCCGCCTCCGCCGATAGCTTCGAGGACATCGCGCCCAGGCTGCTCGTGAGGAACCACTCGATCCCAACCCGCGACGGCGCCGCGATCGAAGCCCGGACCTACCGGCCGTTATCTGCGGATGCGGACGATGCGCCGCTGCCGCTGTACATCCACTACCACGGTGGTGGCTACTACTTTGGGACGCTGTCGTCCGAGGACGGGGTCTGCGGGAAGATAGCCCTTGGTGCACATGTCATGGTGCTGAACGTGAATTACCGACATACGCCAGAGGTCCGGTATCCTACTCCGTTCGATGATGCCGAGGACGCCTTCTTGTGGGCGCACGAGCACATCAGTGAACTAGGGTTCTACCCAAAGGTGGTCTTGGGAGGCATCTCTGCAGGAGCCCACTTCGCAGCGTCTATCACCCTACGACAGCACCTAGGAGAGATAGGCGCCTCTCTTCCTAAGATCGCAGGGCAGGTCCTTATGATCCCCGTCCTGGTAAGCCCAGAATGCTATGCGCCACAGCTGGCAAAGCCCTCAGACCCCTCTGCCTCCTCGTACACGGAGAACGAGCACGCGCCGATCCTGCCCAAGGAGCGGTACGAGTGGTTCGTGAGGCTTCTGGACGTCCAGGACTCGAGGGGCGAGGGGCTAAAGCTAAGTCCGGGGAATGCAGCGCCAGAACAGGTGAAAGGGTTACCGCCGAGTGTGTTTGGCATCACAGGGAGAGATATGCTCAGGGACGAGGGATTGCTTTACGCAAAAATGCTGGCAGAGGCAGGGTGAGTTTGCGTTCTCTAAAGACTTTTGATGATTAGCTGACTTTTCTATCGTGCTAGTGTTCCGACCGACATCAGTATGTTTAAGGGGTTGCCCCATGGGTTCTCGCGCCATAGTCAGTTGTCCGAGTGTGCAAGGTGGGACAATGTGATGGTAGAGGGGATACGCTGGGCGATAGGAAAGCCGTCCGCTTCGCACAAGTTCACCGTGAAGGTAGAATAATATAGCCACGGACAGCAGCTTCAATACTCTTGTTCAATACGATTAAAGGTAACCCTGACGTCAACAAACAAACTATAATCGTGCCATAAGATATAGAGGAAATGGCTATATAATGTCATGTGCCACCAGGCAGCCAGAACCGCCAAATCCGAGATCAAGAAACAGACACACTGCATTTTCCTGCTGGAAACACCACGACCGTCAAGCTAAGCGACGGGGTTGCCGCCAGGCAGCTCAGAAAGCCCTATGAAAGAAGCCATTAGCGGTCCGCAGACGCCGAGGGAAACAAAGGGGGAGGGACCAAGGGCACTCACAGCCGTCAATATCCTCGGAGACCATCTCGGGCACGGTACAAGCGTTCTGCTCCGCAAGGCTCTGCGTAGTGAGCATCGGCGCGGACACGTACGTGTGCGCGTCCATAGCCTGCTGCAGCGAGTCATCCTTCCACCCAAACACGTAATCCGCGTGGTTGGAATACCCCGTCGGGTCCCCGCTCGACCACACGAACGGCTGGCTCCCGTCCTCGGGCCACTCCTCGGCCGGGAACGCGCCCGTCTCCCACACCGTCTCTAGCAGGATCTGCGGCAGCCGCACGGGGTGGGTCTCCGGGCAGGGGCCGCCGGACTCGAAGGTGCCGGAGGCCGGGTAGGCGACGTGGTCCTGGTGGTTGGGCGAGTCGAGGTTGACGCCGTCCCAGCAGGTGGGGAAGCGGTGGTTGGCCATGATGCCGAGGCGGCAGGGCTCGGGCGGGAAGTCGATGTACTCCGGGGCGCGCGAGGCCTGCGAGTCCATGCATGTGTAGGTGAGCTGGCGGACGCTGCGGGACTCGTCGCGGGTGCGGTAGTTGACGTCGCCGACGAGCATGCGGAACTGGCGCGTGTTAGTAGGACGGTAGTGAGAGGGGGGTTGGGTTCGGGGGCGGACGTACGCCGGGCTTGAAGGCGGTGACGGAACTCTGCTGACCGGTGTCGAAGAGGGCGTCGGACATGTAGTAGACGACCTGCCTTCGGTCAGTGCACATGGTCTAGTCTAGGAAGTTGGACTAGGCTCACCATCCCGCCCTGCATGGGCACGCCCGTCTGCTGGAGTTGCGGTACCCTCTTGAAGGTCCCGTTCCGTGCGCGGAAGTACATGACCGCCGTCCAGTAGTTGGAGAAGTCCTCGGCGAACTGGCACGTGGTGCAGCTCGAGCCGGCCACCAGGTCGTGGCCAGCCTCGGCGTCCATCGTCACATTGAAGGAGTCCTATCCCTCAGTTAGCCCTTCTCTCACGTCCGGGTTTTGCAGTAGGCCGGATAAGGATGGGTGATGGCGTACGCCTCCGATGATCTGGTGGAGATGGGGCGAGGGCGCTTGGCCCGGGTTGACCAGCGGGTCGAGGCGCTGGACGGTGAGCTGGGAGCACCCGAAGCGGAGGAGGGCCGTGATGGGCGCCGCGGAAAAGAGCCCGAGGGCCGCTGCCACAGTCGTGAGCTTCATCGCGATAAGGTGAATCAGCCTTCAACTCGAGGATTATGGTGATTACGTCCGAAAGGAGAAGGGGCCGAGGAGGAGAGGCAGTTTTGACCTTCCCGGAAATCACTGACACTCCTATCTAAGAGCGGCCCCCTACGCCCGGGGCACCGACAAAGGTCCAGGCCAAAACTCCTGTTATCCTGACGTATCGCGTGTTAATCTGGCAAATGGATAATATCCTCCGAGAGCCAACCCTATCTGGGCGACCGGCGGCGGCTAATGTCGCCGGTTTGACAGATGGCAGCGCGGCATGTGCAAGCGAGTATGGCGGATATTGCCCGGTAGTGCGCCTCCCACCCGGGGTCGTATTACCCGATGCGGGCGGCGCGTGGGCCGGGCTGAACCGTGCGGCCGGGGGGCACCGGCAAGGTGGGCGTGCGGATGAAGGCGGGAGAACTCCACAACGTCCCACAGCGGGCCGTGACAGGTCGGGATTACCCACCGCTGCGGCGTTGGCGGCGGGTCGTGTGAGCCGGGCGTACAACGGTGGTCTCCGACGTAATTTTATGGAATCTTACCAACTAGTATTTACCAGCTCATTCTGGGCGGAGGAGGGAGGAGAAAGATGGACTCCACAACGTTGTCACGACAGGAGTCGACGAAAACCGGCAGTTGAAGATGGTGTTAGCTGGCATCTGCTATACCCCCGTCGGAACACAAGCCACCGCACCGCGCCGAGGTTCCGGCCCGTTGTCTACCACCCCTGATTGCCTCTTCATATCTACACCAACTTCCCTTTCCTTGCCACGGCGTCGCCCGCAGCGTCGATATGGATGGTGCTCAAGGAAACCCCGCTTTTCCATATGAAGCTTCTCTATCGAGCTGTCCTATCATAGCCACGCGTCTCACTTATAAAATGCCGAGATCGCGCAGGAGATCACATTTACCGGGCTCTCCATATCCCCCGACCAATGAGGTATAAGCCTCTGTCGGTAAATTCCTGTTTACATATTGGGCTTTGCCTCATCGCTCATTAAGACGGCACTATGCATCCGACCGACGTAAATATTCTCCGGGCGCTGGATTACACGACCAGTTCCCTCCTGTCCGACGAGTATATCTAATCATCCCGGCGGTAACGTCCCTGTCGTCGCAACACAAGTCCCCAAACCCACATAGAATACTCTCCAGGGCCAACAACACTCACTCAACCATGAAGGTCCTCATCGGGCTCACCCTCTGGCTGGCCACGGCCCTCGCCCAGGGAAACGTCGAGTGCACCTCGGAGATGGTCGAGACCGACGACTGCGCCGCCGTGATCAACCCCGCCGCGTGCTACAACATGTTCGGGTTCAGGAGCGCCCAGACGCTGAGCTGCATCGAGGGCACCGACGACGCCGACCGCGCGCGAAAGGTAAGGGCCGCCAGGAGCATCGGACGGTGTGGAGTAGACGTGCTGACGGGGATGTAGGCGTGTGCGTGCTGTAGCTGTGTTGGGGATGTCATGTGCAACTGGGTTGCGCAGAGCAACATCTGTGCGGGGTGAGCGGTGGAGGAGAATGGGTTGGGGGAGGCAAGATGTGGACAAGGGCGGTGGATGGTTGTAGCTAGAGGGGCCCGTTTGTGGCGACTGTACGAGACGTTTTCCATTCTTATGGGGTGCGCTGAGCACGCGCAACCCCGAAAGGCGCCTGTCTAATAGTGTTCTTAAGCCCATTTCATTCACGTCCCAAGTATCTGTCGTTCGTAGGCAAGCACCGATGTTGACAGGGCAGATCGTGCTGGATGGAGCCCACGTCTTGTCCTATCCCGGCGCCGTCTTCGAGGGTCGCCGGGATTATCCGTTGTCCGCCACCCTCCGCTTTGCTCGTCATCCAGCCTAGTCATGATCGGTTCACTTCCATTCATTCCCTTTGCTCTTCCCGGCGGATTAGTGCCGTAGACAAGTCAGGTGATACTAGTGAGCTGGAAATATTGGGCGCAACCGGGCAGTGGGATGCCATTCACCTACCAGCCAGGGACCTTACGTCGAAAGGAAGTTTCGGGTCAGGCTGGGCTACGCCGCGGCGAGCTTAGAAATTGCCGGGCGCAAGGTACTCGAACACTCAGGCTACGGACCGGCTTTCACCCACGGGACAGGCCATAGAATCAACGTCGAAGCTTCGTTTGCTAATTTCTAACCCGCATAAAAGAAGCCCCAAACCCTACCATTAGGGGTCTTCCCTACAGCGGCATATCCGTTTGGCTCTGGCTCAAACAGGAGCGTCCGACGCAGCCTTCAAGTTGGCCACAATAACATCCACATCCCCCGCCGAGAACCCCAGCTCCTTCTCAAGATACCCCCTCGCGCCCCCGAAGTTCTCATCGACGGCCTTGATGAACGCCACCATCGACCCGGCCCGCACGCCGGCGATGCTCCTGACGCTAAAGTCGTCCAGCGTCGGGCCGCCTCCGGTAGAGGCCTGGAACGCGCCCATGAGGACGTTCCGGACGGGCTCCACCCCGACGCGGGTGAGAAGGTAGTCGTGGGCGACGGCCTCGGGGGGCGTCTCGACGAGCAGGAGGATCAGCGCCGCCAGGACGCCCGTCCTATCCTTTCCCGCTATCCACACCCCGTCAATATAGATCCAGTTGGTGGTCATATGCGCGAAGGGTGCTCACCGGTACAGTGGAAGAGAAAGGGCTGCTGCGGCCGGTCTCTGACGTGCTCAAACACCTTCCTAAAAATCGGCGTCGCGACCTCCAGGACATGCGTGTACATCCACACGAACCCAGCAGCGCCGTCGTCGTCCTCAGAAAAGTACTTCGGGTCGGCGCGCTCCGGCTCGCGCGCGTACGGCTCCCAGACGACATCCACCCCCTCGATGGCGGGCGCCGGGTGCTTCGATCTCTCCCCCGGGTTGCGCAGGTCGAAGACGGTGTTGACGCCGAGCGCGCGGAGCGCCGCCCCGCCTTCGTCGGAGACGGCGCTCAGGCCGCCGGAGCGGTAGGCGAAGCCCGGGCGGAGGGAGGCGCCGCCGAGGTCGCGCGCGTTGAAGCTGCCGGGGACGCTCACGAAGGGGGCCTGCGAGGTGATGGCCGCGACGGCGTCCTGGGGGAGCGCCGTCCGGATGTCGGTGGCGAGGAGCTCCTGCAGGTCGTAGGACGGCTTCTGGGTCTCCATCGTGTGCTGTTTCTCGTGCTTTGTTGTACTAGGATATTCTGCTTGGTCGAGCTTATCGCTTGTTTTCGATTCGTTTTAAAACGAAAGTTATGTTGTTCAATGCCGCTGTTGGAATTTTCTCAACAAATGGTAAAGACCTCTATTCCCGGACTGGGGGCTCGCTCATAAGTACCTGCGTGAGTAGGTAGGACTCGCTGTAGGACCTGGAGCCTTCTTTCAGCTATTCCACCGGCGGCGTGTTTCGGGGACTGTTTCTCCCGAACGCCTGACTTATTTCCCCATGATTTGCTCGTAGGGCTGCTGTGGAGCTCTTGGAGCACTTCTGAAACATTGGCGCCAGCGGCAGGCTCTGGCAGCTTATTCGCCGTGTGCGGCCGGCACCGCACTCCGCAGATACGAGATTTACGAAGGCGTTTGTTTCTGCTCGGGCCCAGTGGGAATTCGCCACTCGGACAACAATAGCCACCGTCGGCGTGATGGAGCTTCCGGCGCTCCGCTCCGGCGACAGTCAGCGAGGGCCTTGCATATACATACACGGTGAACGGGGCAGGCTGTTCCATTCATCATTGTCAGTATGCAGCTCCTTGTGGAATAACCCGCTGGAACCAGCGCGCTCATGTCGTTGATTAGAGTAGTCCTGGCTGTGGCCACAGAGGATCTCAGGGATTCGGAGCTTTGAAAGGACACACACTCCCTCCGCACGTAAATTCTCCAGCCTGGCGTAGGATTGTAGAACCCCGGCGGACAACCCGAATTCAAACCAATTTTATCCTGTATGACAAACATTCTGAACCCCTTTACATTCCGTTTGCAAGCGTTACCGACATGGTAAGTTCCACAGCCACTATATAAGTGATGTGGGCCCTCCTCTTGGCATTGGTCTCCTTGGCCCTTGCGCCCTGCCCGCCTCTCTTGGCCTTACTAGGCTTGTTCTCCTTAGCCTCACTGGCGTTTTGACTTTTTCGGATTCCTCAACCCTGTCAACCTTGACATCTTTCCCACCATCTTGGTCCCCGTCGTGCCCGTTCTCTTCAGTACCATATGTTGGACACGGCAAGACACTGTTAGTAAGAGCTAAGACGGGTTTACGGGAGATGCCTCGGACCTCCGTCTCGGGAATTTAGGGGCTTCGCTTCAGGTGGTCTTGCAAGGACCCGACCGGGAAGTACTACATGGCGATGAAGAGGTTGTGTTTGTCTTGGTACCATACGAACAAACTACAATTACGTTACCAAAACATCGTTGCACTCACACCTACTTTCATTCGGCAGAAAACCATTAGCACTGACGACGGCGGCCGCGCTACGGAGAGCATACCTGAGCAGTACAGCCTTGAGAAAAGGGGATATTCTACGTTTGATTTGAGCCATACAATAGATCTGTAAGCCAGGTTGAGTATATACCATGTATGTATTAAATAGAGTAGGCCTCCATTGCATAAAGCAGGACGCAATGGCACTCACAGTCCTCGTAGCAGTCGCTCCGCTACCCCGCTCATCACTCATATCAGCCCGACTCAGCCATTGGTATCCGACCAAGGCTTTATCAAGTTATCGGAATTTACCACCCTCAGCCACCTCGGTTCATCCCACACAGTAGGGCCTCAAGCCAGCCATATTGCGCCCATGGATGACTACTGCCCGGATTGCAACGCCGCGAAACCGCAGCGATTTTTCCTGGATAGTATAGAGCCCGGCTGTCCGAGCTGCCAGACCCTGGCCCAGAGCCTGCGCCACTTCTACCCGCCGGACGGTCCCCGCGGCAAGGTCACGCTCGGTTTCGACCCCGGCGACGCCTCTCCCGTGGTGCGCGTCGCGGGCGTCGATGAGGACGACCCACCCACGGGCCTATCATACTACGTGAGGACAACACAAGATGCGCGAGTCGTAGACCGGCTTGTCGGCAGGTTCTTCCGCGACCCGCCTCTTGGCCGGGACATCGAGGCGGTCCCCTCTGGCCAGCGCACCCTGGAGCGAATACTTGCATGGGATACGGAATGTCAGCGACTTCATATGAAATGCCAACGCAAGACGCCACGGTTGCCGTCTCGCGTGATAGACGTACGGCCTACCAATGGGGAATGCAGGCTGCTCGAATCGAAGGGGGCACGTGGGAATTACACGACACTCTCGCACTGCTGGGGGAGGCTTCTCATCCTGACGACAAAGAAGTGCAACATCAACACCCACGTGCGCGGCATCAGCCTCAAGGCACTGCCCAAGACATTCCAGGATGCCATTGTGATTACTGCTCGCTTGGGGATCCAGTACCTGTGGATCGACTCCCTGTGCATCATACAGGACGATACCGACGACTGGGCCAAGGAATCCTCCATGATGGCTTCGATATACAACAACTCGTACCTTACCCTCGCCGCAACCGCCGCCAAGGATGGATCGGAGGGTCTGTTCAAGCCTCGCGATACCGATACCTACTCGTACAGGGTGAAAGACTCTTCCAACACCACAGAATCCGCAATTATCTGCTCCACGAGACGCAGGAAGCATGACTGTTTCCGGGGAATCGACGAAGCCTCTGGAGATGCCGACACGACAGCCCTGCCGCTGATGACGCGGGCCTGGGTGTTCCAGGAGCGCCTGCTATCACCGCGCCTACTCCACTTCAGCTCCGACGAGCTGGTCTGGGAATGCCAGGAGACCACTAGCTGCGAGTGCGGACGCGCGCCGGACTACCGACAGTCCGGAGAAGTCCCAAAGGACGGTCCCGACAAGCTGGGGAGCGCTCCTCCCGACAGGATCCTGTTCCAGGAACTGATCAAGGACAGGCACTGGTACCGGCTGGTGAACAGTTACACCTTATTAAACCTCACCAGAGACGATGACCGGCTGCCGGCCTTTTCCGGAATAGCGAGCAGCCTCGTGGGCGCCGGCAACTACCTCGCAGGCTTGAGGAGGACGCACCTGCTGGGCGACCTCCTGTGGTCTACCGCTGGGAGCGGACCGTCTGCGAGGCTCAGCCCCTATCGGGCGCCGTCGTGGTCCTGGGCCTCAGTCATGGCAGCGATCAACCACCCCTCCAGCGGACGCCCCGGGTGGGGCAAGGACGACAACGACACTCTGGCACACGTCAAGGACGTCTTCACGACGCCTTCCACCGCCGACGCCTTTGGGCGGGTTAGCGGCGGGGAGCTGCGCGTCTCCGGCCCCTACTTCGAGGCGTCAGTGGTACAGAAGGACCAGAGCGAGCTGATAGGGTCTACGTTTGGGCGACACCACCTGCGCCTCGAGATCCCGCTGCTGCCGCCGCACCTCTGGCCGCACGAGGTGGTCTTCGACACGCTCGAGGACGCGCGAGGGGCTCGCGGCTCGTCTGTAACGCTCCTGGCGATCAAATCCGAGGGGGGCAACATACATTATCTCGTCGTGGCTCCGCAGCCGGGCGCCCCGGGGAAGGTGAGGCGGAGGGGGGTTACGACCTTGATACCGTTTGACCGTAGCCCGGGGAAGACGTCCAAGGTTCCGGTGCAGGAGATTCTGGCACAAGCGCGGGTGGGAGAGTTTGTCATAGTCTAGGATGATGTCGAAGGACTTAGTCTACGTGTTGCAGACTATCTTCTGGAAGCTTCACCAGCGCTTGTCCACGCCGTCGGTCTCCAGCTCGTCCTCAAACTCGTGAGCTGATGTTGGCGAGGGGCGTTGGCTATCTCCTGTCCCTGCATAAATGCTTGACCAAGTCCACAGGATACTGCTGTGCTATGAAAAAAAAGAAATTAATAGACAAAATACAGATAGCGTTTAGGTGGTATGAACGGAAAAAAAAGTGCTATACGAATAACCTTTCCGAATGCGAAGAGTGCGAACCAGCTCAGTCTTGGCTGCCCTGATACCTCCCAAACGTCACCTAGCAGCCGACACACACACAATAGATCTCGCGCGCTTGGCTACTTTGTCTTCTTAACCCCCTCCACCGCCAACATCATCTCTTCCCTATCCCAAAAGGCCCACAGCACCGCACCCCCGGGCCCAACCAGAAGACTCCGCAGCCCCCGCTTGCCCACAGTCCACGCCGCGGCAGACGCCCTTGAGCCCGACGCCGTATACGAGAGGCTGACGGCCCAGACAGATGCAGCCACGCAGGCGCAGTACATGTCATACAAAAGGAGCGTGTGCGTGCCCTCGGCCAGCTCCTCGATCTGGCGGGGCCCGAAGGCGGACATCGGGCGGAACATGGCTTCGAGGTCGAGGGGCTCGGCGGAGGAGCCGAGGAGTGCGCGACGGAGCTGCGGCAGGGCGGCGAGCGCAGTCGTCGTGACGTGCACGGCCCCGGCCAGCAGCAAAAGTTTTACGTACACTCCCCTCGCCGTCTGCGCGTCCCCGGACTTCTGCCGTGGGGAGATTCCCAGGGCGCGGCTGGCGGGTGCGAGGACGTGGAGAGCGATGCTGACGGTCAGCGGGAAGATCTGCCAGAGCGCCAGGAAGCCCTGCCTCGTGTGCGTCGAGATGAGCGATGCGGGGAGGGTGGTTAGGGCGGTGGGGAGCACGAAGCCGAGGAGCATCGCTGCGGGCAGGGTGGAGAGCTTTGCGGCGTCGATGGCGAACAGGCCTGCGTTATTTCGTCGCGGCCCGGCCTGGAGGCCGGCGAGTGGCGAGCACCAGAGGTGGATGGCGCAGTATATCGGCAGCGTCACGCCAAAGGGGATGGTCTGGTAAAGCAGCCCCCAGATAGCAGAGCTTCCACCACAGCACAGGTCAGCACCGTCTCGAGGGAATTCAAAATGGGACACAGCGGGGAAAAGGCCTACAAGTACAGAATGGTGCCTTTATTGCCCGGCCGTAAGCCCTCGAGCACCACAACACCGTACAACGGCACGATCTGCCCCGCGAAATACAGAGTAAAAGCCGAGAGCGCCGGCCTCTCGCCCGTGGTGCACGAGTAGAAGAAGCGCACGAGGACGGCGAGGAACTCGTCGAGGACGGCGACGCCGGTGTAGTGCGTCCTGATCGGCTCGCCGTCGGGCAGCGTCCCCTCCTCCATGGCGGCGCGGATCGCGTCTCCCCATCCGTTGCGCTCGATCAGGCCGAGGATGGAGTAGTAGCCGAAGGCGGAGATGGCCAGGAGGGCGACGGTCGGGAGGATGGGCTTTGGCATTTTGGCGATTGCTGTGTGCGGTAGAAGGAACGGGAGTATCCGCGCTTTGCGCGAGTGAAGTCGATTCCAGATGGTTTGGGCGAGGGTTTGAACGTAGCGCGGGGCGGGATGTCTGGGTTGTTATTTATTCGGGAAGGACGGGGCTTAGCGCTTGGGGGACGCGACAGCGGTTTGGAAGGATCAAACGAATGAACGAGGTGTGGGGCGCGGGCAGCATTTCAATTGGTGACCGTCGTTCCGCATGCTGACAGGGAGACATGGACTTCAGTGGCTGAACGTGTCCCGGCATCCCAAAGTGCTGTGCCTACTCGGTGAGAATTACCGCCCGCTGCATCCGAGAGTAGAGGGCTAGCCAATACTGACGACAAAGAAGGTAGGTGCTGTTGGGAATCGTGTCCTAGCTGGACTTCCTACAGGCAATCCCTGTATTACTAGCGAGCCGATCTTTTCTAGACCCAGGCCCAGGGGAGGCGGCGAAAATGCTGTATAGGAACAATAGAGTACCAAGAAAAGAAGACAAAAATAACAGCAAAAATAGAAGTGAACCCAGAGCGATTTGAACGCTCAACCTTCTGGAAACTCGCGCGATGAGGATAATTCTCCAACTGGGTGCTGGAATCAGACGCGCTACCGTTGCGCCATGGGTCCTCGGCGTGCTTGGCGGGTTGTGTCGTGGCCCGCTTTATGAGCTGGCCCCGTCTCCGGTGCTCCTCCGCCAAGGGGTGGAAGCTTGGCTAGCGGGGCTTGCAACGACACCACCGTAGTTGGTAAAAGCCTGGACAGTGGTTGTGAATGGGCCAGCATTAAAGCGAGCGGAAAGCTCTGGAGCGCTGCTGGATGGGCCTTATCCGCGCGAGATGCTCGGCCGCCTGAGGGCGGGCGCTGATCGTCTAATATAGTCCCAAGACACTAAATATATCCCGATTCTTGGCCAGCCGTTGAGGCTCCTAATGTAGTTTTGATGGACCTACGCGAACAAGTGACGCCTAGTGCGTGGCAATCTACGAGCTGTCAGCGCTCAGCTTTGGATCCGCCAGTCTAATCGTCCATGCGCATCTGGCTATGCGCTCCCCCGTCGTTGTCGCGTCAATCGAGCTGGGTTCTCCACGCGACGAGGCGCCCATATCGATTGGAAAAATGCGGGCGTCGGCCTGCGGGGAGATGGCGCGGGAACTGGTAAGATCGGCGCTGTATGTGGGCCGTGTCCGAAGACATTTGGGCGTTGGTGATCCCGAAGTTGGAAGAGGATCGAAGAACGGTCTCGGGGGCTGGCTGTCCACGTCACCGACCCTCTTGGGACTCAGCTGTCAACAACTCGTCTCAGAACCTCACGTATGACAAGCGCCCCCGAGCTCCCGAAAGCAACCACGTTGTCCAGAAATTCAAACGCTAACTTGTGTGTCTGGGATCATCCGCAAATCTGGCCGGCAATCTCGCGCTGCTAATCTCCCCTGCATTATCACACTGCATGACGGACCGGACAAGCCATGTGTGATTTTACCATCATCCCCCGGCCCCAGGGACACCGGGTTCCCTGGACGCGAAGTTTCCGCGCCCGCGGGCCAGTTAGATCCCTCCCCGTTGACCCCGGTTAACCTCATCGAATTGCCCCGCGAGGGAGGACCCGAGGGGTTGGTATCACATCTGCAAATACGACGCTGTGTTGGTTCTCACAAACTCGACCCGAGTAAACATGGAGTGTTTGGTTCTCGATTATTGCACCCCCTTTTCTTTTCCCTTCCACCTTCGTATCTTTCCTCGCCCTCCCCGCAAGAAAAATAAAAAATAAACGCCAACTTTGACCTCTCGCGACCCATTTGTGGACCTCCGTACCGAGCGTGCCCGTCCCGGCGCGGTGCCGTCCCATCCCGAAGCCAGGCCGCTCTATTCGACACCCGCGCGCCGACGTCACTGGATCCAATTCCGCCCCGAGCGGGAGCAGGCAACAGCCATGTCGGACCCGAATCCGTTCATCAGCAATGGCACCTGCTACCACGGCGCGGGTAAGAGATCACCCAGCAACGTGCTCCCTTGTGGGAACGCGGCCCTAGGCACCAAGCATTGCTGCGCCTCTGGGGATATGTGCCTCGGGAGCATATACTGCCTCAACGAGGACAGGAACAGGACGTATAACGCCGCGTGTACCGATCCCACATACGAAGACTCCAAATATAATGCCCAAACAGGTATGTTCCGCTGTTGGCCCCCCCCTCCTATCGCGGGATGAGTTTCGGCTTCCTACACCCCGTCCACGCAAGAGAGTGACCCAGCATATGGAAGGTAGTCTTGGACATGGCCAAAGAAAGAAGTTCTGACGATCCCGAGCAGAGGGGGCTCTCTGGAGCTCTGTATTGTTCTGCACTCAAAATAGCAGCCCCGGCGGCGCCCTTCTCTCGTACTGCATCGACAGTGAGGCCCCGCCCAGCTCCTCTCGTTTTCTTGAGTGCGACTGCCCCTCGGACAACGGGGGAGAACCCTACGTCGTCAATAACTCCTTTTTCGGCTCAGCGGCCCTTTTGCCAAGTTCCGCGGGCCAGAGCGTGGTGTGGCAGCCGGGATACGTCCCCACCTCTTCAGGCGATTCTTCCTCGGTCAGCGAGACGGGCGCGGGGACGACGGTCACGATCGTGTCCAATGGCAACGGGGACGATGGTGGCGATGACGATGGCGGCGGGGCGAGCGGCCTCGGCCTCGGCGCCATAGCGGGGATAGGGGTGGGCGTGTTGCTGGCGTGCGCCCTCGTTATTGGGGCGACGTACCTGCTCTTCAGACGAAGGCCGAAGGGTCCCGGAGCTGCGGCGACGACCAACGTGCGAGGGCCGGGCGATGTGGCGGAGTTGCCTGTGCGGCCAGGGACGCCGCCGCCGGGTGAGTTGGAGGCCGACACGGGCCGGTCGGGACTTGCTGGGGAAGCCCCGTCGGCCGAGAAAAGATGGAGTGGGGGGGGAAATACTGGAGGGGTTGGTGGTGACAGGGCTGGGAGGACAGCGAGCGTTGTGTCGGAGCTGCCGTGATCCCAGCGCTCTGTGGAGGGACACGATGGTCCCTTTGGCTTAATCTTAGTGTTTGGGGATGGGCGTAGATCAGATACCACATAGGCATATAGCTAGCGTGCAATAGCACCGTTTCACCGTCGTGGGCGTTTCAGACGGAGTAGCGAGCGGCTCGAGGGCCCTTCTTTTCCCGTGAGGGTATCGGGCGTAATGACGAGACGCCCCAAGCGTTTAAGTCTACGGTGGTCAAAGAGGATATCTCAACGCAACCCACTCGACCCCGGCGGTCTTGGTGCTTACCCTTACAATCAAACTTTCAGTGTCGGGCTCAACGGGAAACACTGCAGCAGCCCGCTTGAAGCAACGTTCCTGGCGAACGTGAGACCTTCTTTGGGAGCGTCCACCATGCTCTGTGGCTACTCCTGCACTTTCGCCGCGGCCAGAATTTGTGCCCTCGTGTAACATGAGGCGCCATCCAGGGTCGCCCGGGCGCCAAGCCTCCGATATCCTCCCCTCGGCTAAACAAAAGGGCGCGGAGCAGCCGCGATATCCCCGGGAGCCGCCCTTGCATGTCGCATTCCGCAGTCGAGCCAGTAAAAGACCCGCCACGTCCTTGGCGCCTGCAGTCGAGCATGTTGGAGGGTCCTCCCGACATCCCCTTGGCCTACGGCTCCGCTCCATATTGGTCCCCTAAGCACTATTATTAGAGGGCGCAGCAGGCGGTTAAGGGCGCCCTTCCCTTTTGTAGTCCCGCGCCCATTCCCCCCCAAAGGTGTGTCTTCATCCTCGAGAGAAACATCATACGTACGCCGTCCTTTTGGTTCCGTACAACCTCGCGAGGCTCGCTCTTTCGCAGCAGGCGTCGATTTCCAGTCCAACCCAGCAATACCGCTCTCCAGCCGCTCGTGGATAGCAAAAGCCCGAATCCTCGACCTTACAGCAATTCTACCCGGAAGAAAACCAGTATGTCGGACCCGAACGTCAGCAGTGGCACCTGCTACTCTGCGCCGGACGAGGAGTCCCCCGGCGACATGCTCCCCTGTGGCAACGGGTCGCTGGGCCACCAGTCCTGCTGCCAGGCGGGAGACATGTGCCTGGACGGCTGGTATTGTTACAACGAGGAGCACGAGGTGACGTACCTGGCGGGGTGCAGCGATCCCCAGTACAAAGACGACCGATGTCCCCCCACGTTGGACCCTGGTATGTCTCCCCTTTGCTGTCCCAGCATGGCGAATAGTGGCTAATCAATGACGGAGTAGAGCACCCATGGGTACGAGTCTACTTTTGCGTGACGGAAACAGATCTGTTCATCCGCCACTGTGGCCGCGCGAAGACCCCGGGCAAAATCGACGACCTCGACCGATGCTCTTGCCCCAAAGTCGGCGGTGAAGCCATGAAGGTGGACGACACCTATTTCGACGACATAGCCCTGTTGCCCGCATCCACCGGCGAGAGCGTGGCGTGGCAGTCTGGATATGCACCAACCGTTACGGGAGAACCGTCCCCTACGGACAGTGACAGTAAATGGGACGGCGAGGGTCTCGGCAGGGTCTCGGTGTGGGCACAAAGGCTGGGATTGGGGTTGGAGTGTCCCTGGCAGGGTTATTCATCGTTGGGATAATATGCTTGATTTTGAGGAAGAGGAAACGGGTTACCACAAGCTATGCCGATGGCGAAGGGTCTAAGAGCGCGATAGCCGTTTTATTTAGAAGGATAAAGGGCGGAACTAGGGTTGGGAAGGGGGAGAAGGCGGTGATTGACGATCTGGGAGCTCTGCCGGCGGAGCTGCCGGTGAGGTCGTTGACGCCGCCGCCGTCGGAGCTGTGGGCCGACGGCGCGGCGTCAACAGTCTCTGGGGAAAGTAGCCCGGGGGCGAAAAGCAGGACCACAGCCGGAGATGGTGTTGCCACGGACCGGCGAAGTTCGCGGGTGGTTTCGGAGCTGCCTTGAATTGTGTCATGGAAGGGGTCTACATCGTTTACGAGATTACAATTATAATGTTTAAACGTGGGAACAAAACGGACACTACACGTGGATATTAGCTGCTGCATGTTAATTGCAAATGAGTGAGCCCGTAAAGGCCCTAGCAACATGCATGCTCTGGTCCGCAGGGGTTCAGCTCAGATCATCTTGAAGACAACGCTGTTGCGGTTGCACATGGACAGGGTTAGGCCAGTTTCCGGAACACCTCTACCGCTAGTTTAGAACTCTACTTGTGCATGTAATTAAATTGTATACACGTAGAGGCTGCAGTTACATGACGGAAGTCCTGAGCATCCCAGCGGTTGGTTGCACTCCCGGACGAAGCGGCAGTTTGTCCTAACTACCCACTTTCAACAGTCTTGGCATCCTCTCTGCGTGCTCGGACCGGCCTCGGCGCCCGCGGACCCCGCCCGCCCGACCCGGCGTCGAACTTTTTCGCCCCACTGCCGACACCTCCGGTCTAGAACAAACGTCTAACTGCACCGACAAGCGGACGGAGTCAGGTGTCTCTAATTGGCTGAAAACGAAAGGGACTTTTTGAGCGGATGCTATCGTTCGGGAAGATGCTCTCGCGATTCGGGCCAATGGGCTCCCCGTCCAAGCCGCCGGTCGGTCTGGCGGTCCGGAGCTCGACGGCTCTCATTGTCGCGACGACGTGCATTGCTATATTCACGGTATGGAGAGCCGCTCATGTCTTCCCTCTCCGTCCTAAATTGGTCATTCCTGTCACGTCACGGGCTAAGGGCTGACAATGAATGGATCCTAGGACATGTTTCTGTACGGCGTTATTGTGCCGGTGGTCCCGTTTGCGCTCCAGTCCCGGGCTGGTATCCCTGAAGATGAAGGTAATACCAGATTCACCGCGCGTTAACCCGTGTCGTCAGCGAGATGATTTGACCTCTGACCACCGCTTCCAGTCCAAAAATGGGTTTCGATATTACTCGCCGTCTACGGCGCAGCCACCCTCGTCGCGTCGCGTGAGTACCGCCTTCTCTCCCCACCTCTTACACCGTCTTGTATACTTACCCCTTTCCTCTCCAAGCCTTCACGGGGTACTTCGCCGACCGCACGTCATCCCGCCAGCTCCCGCTCCTCCTTGGCCTCATCGCGCTGGCGGCCAGCACCGCCCTCCTCTGCGCCGGCTCCAGCATCGCCATGTTCGTCGCGGGCCGCGTCTTCCAGGGGATAGCGGCCGCGGTGGTGTGGACGGTCGGGCTGGCGCTGGTGGTGGACACCGCCAGGCCCGACGAGATCGGCCAGATGCTGGGGTACACGGGCATTGCGATGGGCCTGGGGCTGCTGCTTGCGCCTTTGCTAGGCGGGATCGTGCTTAAGGCGGGCGGGTACTACGCGGTGTTTGCCATGTGCTTTGCTCTCCTGGGTGTGGATATTGTGTTGCGGCTCTCTATCATTGAGAAGTCTGTTGCTGGCAAGTGGCTCAGCGAGGAGGGACAGGCTCAAGGAGAGGCCCCATCTACACCAGGGGAACACACGGCCGACAACAAAACCGACGGGGACGCCCCACTAACTACTGACGGCAACGACCCATCTGTCGGAACTAGCCCAAGCCTTCCAGACCCGCCTACAAGGCCGGATTCTGTGGTGACCCACCGCGGTCGACGCCCGACGTTCGTAACACTACTATCCTCCACGCGGATCCTCGCCGCGCTCTGGGCTATCCTCATCGTCACCTGCCTCCTCACATCCTTCGACTCCGTCCTCCCACTCTTCGTCAACGCCACCTTCGGCTGGGACAGCCTCGGAGCAGGCCTAATATTCCTCCCACTAGCTCTGCCAACCTTCCTCTCCCCGCTCATCGGCGCAACAGCCGACCGCTACGGCGCACGCTGGCTCACCGTCTTCGGCTTCTTCCTCTCCATCCCCCTGTGCGTGCTCCTCCGTTTCGTCACGCACAGGTCCGTCTCGCAGATCGCGGTGCTGTGCGTCCTGCTGGCCTTCATATCCATCTCGGTGATGCTCATCATGACGGCCATGATGGCCGAGATGACATTCACTTTACGGGCGATGGAGGACGACGCCCCGGGTTTGTTTGGGAAGAAAGGGGCGTACGCACAGGCGTATAGCCTCTTCAACGTGGCGTTCTCGGCGGGCTGCGTCGTGGGTCCGCTTCTGGCTGGGTTTATCAGGGACTCGGCTGGTTGGGCGACTATGGGCTGGAGCTTGGCGACTCTGTCCGCTTTCAGCGTTTTCACCACGGTGATATGGACGGGGCCTTCCAGTGGCATTTCACTTGACTTTTGGCGGCGCGGGTAAATATTGGTAGTTGGAGAGATGGAGATGGGTAAAGAGTAAAAACAACTCTAAAATGGTCCGAGAATCGCTTGTCTCGTACTTGATAACTTTGTGTGCGAGGCTTTCCGCCGAGTCTACGATCTGTGATTATCATGACGCTAATATGGCTCTACTCTCTAATCCAATCCTATGAAGCGAATCAATTACTCCTCATCCTGGTCTCCGCCCTCCTCTGCGCCCTCATCCGCGCCCTCTTCTCCGCCCTCCTCCCCGCTCTTAGGAAAGGCAACATACTCGCCCTTCTCAGTATCAAACACAACCTCGGGCTCCACAAGTTCCCCGCCCCGCACCGTCCCAGCGCTCACGGCACCGCCCGAGACGGGCCGCGAGATGTGGTTGGCGCCGTGCTCGACGGTGAAGTTCGCGAGCGAGACCTCCAGCCCGTTTCGCGTCTTCAGGTCCGGCAGCCCGAAGTAGCGCGCCTCGACGCGGTCCGCGCGCACGCCCAGCTCGATATACCCCCTGTAGAACAGCTCGCTCCACTGCAGCGGCTCGTTCCGCGGCACGAAGAGGTCGCTCGCGTCCGTGGCCTCCCCCAGCGTCACCTCCTCGCCGAGGATCGAAGGAGACCCAACAGCGGTGCCCGCGAACTCGACACCCACAGCCCCCTTGCCGGTCTCGGAGTCGTAGTCCTTGCCCTCCCAGACGAGGTCCGAGGCCCACGCGGAGTGGAAATCGCCCGCGAGGAAGACGTTGTCCGTGATCTCCCCGTCGTAGATGGCGGAATAGGTGCGGTTCCGGTTGGCGCGGTACGTGTCCCACGAGTCGAGGTTGATGGGGTCCTTGCCGCCGAGCTCCTCGGGCTGGGCGAGGTGCGTGAGGATGATCTGCGAGCCGACGACGCGCCACGCGGCGCCGCGGTCCGAGGAGCGCTGCAGCTCGTTGTAGAACCAGTTCTCCTGGCGGGAGCCCATGAGGGAGCGGGCCGCGTCGTCGGCGACGGCGGAGATGTAGTCCGAGTTCCACTTGAGGTCGGTTATGGAGCGGTCGTACTGGCGGGTGTCGAGCATGATGAGGTCGGCGAGCTTTCCGATCTGGAAGCTGCGCCAGATGCTGTTATCGGGTTAGTCTCTGCTGGGACGTGTTTGGGTCTAATGTAAGTAAGTTTTCTTACCGGAGGTTATCGTCCATCTCGACTTGGCTGATACGCAGGCGAGGTTAGTATTCTTATCTTGCGCTGCTATCGCTGACTGGAAGATCGATCCTACCGGATGGGCATCCACTCAAAGTAGGCGCGGACAGCGTTCATTTTCCGCTGGTCAAAGCTAATGCCACCGTCGGCGACAAAGGTCTCCTCGGTGTTGTTCATATTCGTAGAGCCATCGCGGTACGTGTTATCCGCGACCTCTATAGCATCACCCAGTTAGCATGGCACTCTCACCCCATAGGCTTGCAGCGCTTACCGTGATCGTCCCAGACAGGAATCCAGGCAAAGTTCTGGTGGCTGAGGAGGAGGTCGAGGTCGGTGCGGTACGTGGCGTGACGCCTCCGGTAGTCGTAGAGGGTGTAGATCTCACGCTCGGGCTGGGGAATGCGGTCGATCTCGGTCCCGTCTCCGTACTCGCCGTTCTCGTACTCGTACAGGTAGTCTCCGAGGTGAACGACATAGTCAACGGAGTCCTACATGACGTTTGTAAGCTGTGTGACTCTTGCTTCACGGCGGTCGCTGTGAACTCACCTTTCGCACAGGGTTTCCGTAGCCGTTGAAGAAGGCAGCCGCTGTTTGGTTGTTAATCGACTGAGCCGGAAATGACACAACCAGTGTAGTTCGACTCACGGAAGTTGGCGCAGGAATACACGGCCAAGTTCACCTCCTCAACTTCATCATCCTCGCGGGGGATTGTCTTGGTCCTTCCAAGGGGGCTCGTGACATCAGATTCACAGATGTTGAATTTGTAGAAGTACTCCGTGAAAGGCTCTAGGCGGGTCGCCTCAACCTGCGCTAGTCATCAGCATATTTGAACTCGGCCGCTCATCCGTCTCAGGGCTTCTCATACCTTGACCGTGTAGTCAATATCCGAGCTCGTGTACACGGTGCCCGAATCGGCAACCGAGGCAAAGTCGTCCGAGGTAGCAATCTTCCACTCCACGCACACAGGGTTCTTAGAGGCCTTCACGTATTTCTCCGTATCGTGGTTAAAGTACCCGACATTTCCGCTAACCGTGACGTTAGACTTGTCATTGTCACTAGTAGGCGCCGCGCGCGTCCAGAGGATGACGGAGTCGTGGTACGGGTCTCCGCTGGCCACTCCGTGGGTGAAGTTGAGCTTGGAGGGGTCCTGGGGCTCGCCGGGGTCGCTGCGGCGCGCGACCTTGTGGATGGCGATGCCGAGGCCGGGGTGGTGCTCCGAGGGGCTGCGGTAGTTGATGTTCCGCGCCCAGCCGGCGGCCGCCACGGAGACGCCGGAGAGCAGCGCGAGGATCGTCTGCGACTTCATGGTGGAGGGGGTGGGGTGGAAGAGTGACGGGAGATCGCTGATCCTACGGATGAAGTCTAGATCGCCTGCAGTACCTGGGGCCCAGGAACGCGGGTTTGGAGATCTCGGGCGGGACGAACATATTTATATTTACACGTGGGTGTGGAGTGAGGCCCGAAGACCCCATTCTAAGAGGGCCTTGTGCGCCTGCTCCGTGCTACGTAGTACCACGTCGATCGTATTAGGAGCAAGACTAGCACGAAGGATTGCAAAAGTGCACTCCGGTGCAGCAGGTGGGGTATCTCGCCGTCGTCAACGGGTTTCCCCTCGCATGGGGTGCAAGCCTGAATATCTTGCCCTTTCCGGCTCGTAGTATATGCATGTGGCACGCTTACGGGCGTGGCCGCCGGCCGGGGGGACGGAGCTGCACCAAGAGGGCTCCCTTATCGAGCTTAGGAGGACAAACTGCAGCTCGGTTCTGGCAGATGAGGTATGTCAAGAGCTGGATGACGTCTTCGCGGGTCCAATTGTCCAATGAGAGAACCTTGTTTACACATGCAACAACCCGGACTCGTAATCTTTGCGAGATTTAGCTGTTGGTTAACAGGAAAGAGTGGGATTTGGGGGTTGGAAGATGAGAAGGATCTTGCTAGTGTGGGCGAGCTTCCCTCGTGGCTCGATAGGGAGCTCCTATTGGCTGGTCGCCATCCCGGCGTGCCGGAGGCAAAGATCGGCAGTCCGATATTCCGCCCGGGCGCGGGGAACAAAACGGTTGGTACGTGGGGGTCTTCGAGCGATCGGAGATGGCCCGGAATTTTTTAGACGTGTCTAAGAAGTCGGAGAGAAGCGCGTCGTGCCCGGCCAGAATCTGCCCATAAGCGGTAGTTGGCGGCACGAGCTCAGGCCGTGCCGGTTTGCAGCTGGCGTCCACCACGTGAATGTTTTAAAGGTGCGTATAGGATATTTCAGCAATGCCCGGGCGTATTCCCCGTACCTAGACCCCGTGCTGCATTTGGATACTCTCGCCTACCGTTTTGTCTAGAATCCTAAGTAGTATCCTCTGCAGTCAGTCTCAACTTGGTAGGAGCTTGGTAGGTGACGCAATCCATGGGCGGTGAGAGTGAGGCTCCGCTCTACAGGCAAAAAGAATACTTGACTCGAAGAGACAAAAATGGACACACCCGGAATCGAACCGGGGACCGCCTCTATGCTAAAGAGGAATTATACCACTAAACCATGCGCCCTCTTCTATGTTACACACTGTGGTAAACTCGCTCCAGATGGCTTCGGCGCGGACTGCTTCTCGACAAGCTCTTCTGCATTTCTACGGTTGCACGTCAAGCAGATAACATGCCTTCGTACTGTAAATAAAACTGGGCCACATCCGCGTCGCTTTGTTCCCAAAGCCACTTCAATCCCTCCAGCCATTCGGCATTAACCCAATCCTGACCCATCTGGGCGTGAAGTAACGATCTGAAGGCGACGGCTTCCCTGGAGAAGAACCCTGCCTGTGAGAAGGGGAACACGGACGATCCCACATCTCCGCACCTCTCGCGCGCCACCTCCTCAACAACCGCGGCAAAACGCCGAGCGAGCACCATCCGCTTGACCACGGGAGGGCGGTCGTCGAGAACACCGGGCGCAGGACACCCGACGCCCATGAGGAGCGGCATGCGGTACAGGGCCGCGTCTGGCACCGAGATGACCGAGTCCCAGTCGATTACTGCGAGGACGTTGAACTCGCGGTCGACGAGGATGTTATTCGGGTTCAGGTCGTAGTTCGCAAGACCGAAGCCCCCGAGCCGATGGCTTCCGGCTTTCGTCTCCGTGGAGCTGAAGGACGAAGCGAGGGACCGGAACGCTTCGAGTAGCTCGCTTTGCCCGGGAGCGCTGTCCCCTCGCACCATGAGCGTTTTGTCTAGCACCATGGGGTAGGCAGCATAGAACTCGGCAGGCGACTCGTACGGCCCCGACCCCGTCTCGACGAACGGGCCCACGATAAACCTCGTTGGGTCAGACTTATCCCGAAAGATGGAGCCGATATGAGGCATCCGGATTGATGCGAGCTGGACCATGATCCCCGCAACCTGGCGCCAGAACTTCTCCTCGAACTCTTCGGGAATGCCCTCGTGGACGCCGGGGAAGCTCTGCGCGACTTCCTCAGCGGTGTTTCCGTGGACGTATTCCATGAGCGAGAAGGGGCATCCGACGGTGTTCTTCTCGTCGAGGTCGTAGTCGTAGACCTCCGGGATAGGGATGTCCGTGTTTTTACTGTGACTCTTCAGTATTGCCAATACGGGCTTTACTCTGTGTAATACGGGGGACACTAACCGGACGAACTCCATGGTGGCAAGCTCCGACTCCATTTCCACAATGACGCTCCGTTCGTGTTCCGTCTCTGGAGCCGGACTAGGCGTTCCTTCCAGCCCCTCCTCTTCACTCATAGGCGGCATCCGCATCCGAGCAACCCACTCAACCCCATCGTCGAACTGGATCTTGCGCACCAGATTGAAGTTCCCCACGGAGAACTCAGGCGAAATGGTACATGGCTGACCTGCCCGGACGGCCGACGCACGCGTGCGAAGGGCTTCGAGGTCGGCGGTGCGGAGGAAGCGGGATATGCGCTCCGCGTACTCGTCGACGTACTCTTCTCCTCCGGTCCATGCGGCGCTGCCCACTGCGGAGGGGGTCGCCATCTCCGAGAGACCTATAATGGGGCTTAATGGGTACAACCGAAGTGGTCGGGTTTAGGTCCTGGGCGGCGTTCCACGGGGTAGGATTATCGGCTCCATGTGTGGACGTATAAATGTGAAAAGGCGCGGCAAACAACCCCTGGCAAAGTCTCAGCTCCTAGCACGGGGCTCCTGTTAGGCGTCTGCGAGGGACTGACCGGCCTGAGTCGCATGGGCCGCACTGGAGCGGGGTACTGTTCCACGCTGTGGTCGAGCGGTATTGGAGAAGATGGGGGGATTTACTCGCCCAGTACCGCTTTTGCTATTATGTCCGCACCTAATTATGACACGGTCTCCCCCCGGGCCTGCGTAGGGTATTCAAATCCAATCCTGGAGCTCTGTTGGTCTGCTCAGGGAGCGTTCGGATGTTGCAGGTTAGGGGTTAGGGTAGGCTGCCTGGCTGTGAGGGGATAGCAAAGGTAATAGTTGGCGAAGCAATCGGGGAGCCTCATGAAGATCATCGTCATTGAAGTCTCCCTCGGCATCAGCCCCTCCCCATGAGGTATCTGCGGGAGACAAACGCCGGGACTGTCGAGCGGCCCCAGTTCTGGTCTCCAATGGCCGCCACCAACGGCAATCCTTGCATTACTACGGGAGGTGACGGGTGCCACTGTCATGGCGGAGCCTAAGCTAACGGGTATTCGCCGGAAAGAAGAAAGGAAAACGCCGTGGGTCATGTATACGCCCCCGCTCCGAAATCCCAAGCTCAACTGTGCCAGATCTTACACGGGGGAACGCGCCCCCCCCCCCCCCGGTTCCATGCGTATGAACGCAGCCTCACTCCCCTGCGGCCCTTCACGCAGGCAGCTCGCTAGGAGGCTTGGCCGGCTGCGCATCCAGCTCCCGCGGCGGGCCCTCGGGGCTCCTCAGCGGCGGCGTGGCGTCCAGCTCGCTCTTCGCGAAGCCCGCCCCAGCCGGCCTCCCTCCCTCGGACGGCGCCGCGCCGCGCCGCCTTCTCCTCAGGAACCACCACGCCGCCGCGCCTATTATCGCCAGCCCCGCCACCCCTCCCACCACGCCTCCCGCGATGGCGCCCGCGTTCGCGCCGCCGCCGTCGTCCGGGTCGGAGGTCGAGGTCGCGGTCGCGGTCTCGGATGTGCTCGTCGTGGCTGTGGAGTCTGTGCTGCTGGGTATTGTTTGCTCTGAGAGAGAATTGTGCTGTTAGTTCGCAAGCATACCACATGAAACGGGTGTGAAGACAGCGAGGGGTTGAGAAAGGAGGCGTGGATGTCCATATGGGGGTGCTCCTCACCGACTAGGGGTAGCCACTCCTCGTTGTCCTCTAATCTCGTGTCCGACTCGGCGCAGCCGTTACTGAAGGCGGACGTCTGGTTGTAGCCGCGGTAGTCGCCCGCGCAGCAGAAGTACCCCGGCGTGCCGTCCCAGTAGTGGTTGTTGTAGAGCCCCCAGTCCGTGTCCGCGCAGCGCGGCTCCTCGTCCAGATCCGGCGCGCAGTCGTCGTCGTCGTCAGCGCAGCACTACGCGTTTCCCCCAATTGAGGCGTTAGCGCCCCGGCTTCTGCTTTGTTAGGGGAGAGAGGGGGCGGTGGTTGGGGCCTTCCGTACGTATGTGTTGTCGTTCGCGGATTTGCAGACGGTGTCCTCCGGGCAGCAGGAGACGAAGTTCTGGCCCGCGTTGCCGCACTTCTGCAGCGTCCCGCAGCCGTCCTCCACGCGGATCGCCACGCCGACGTCGTCGGACATTGTTACGCGATTCGATTGTCGTCGTCGTCGTCGTCCGAGGTGCGTCGGGTAGCCTCGCGCTAGTAGAGAAGCGAATGGGAAGAGGGGAGAGAGTGCTGGAGTTTCGTGCGCGGTCGTCTGATGGGGAGGCGGGAAGGGAAAGGGGAACGGAATGGCACGAGCGAGGCTCGGCCGGGCGCAATATGCAAAGCCCCCTCCATATGCACCTTGCACGACGAAGGATTCGATATGTTAGTGTGTCACAGCGGCGATTATCTCCATAATTATGACAGCAGGTATTTTACTACAAGCCGCATGCCAAATTCCACCAAATAGATACCTGCTCGGATAAATATGGGTAGAGTGGATCTTGTAATACACTATCATGTCGGATCCTTGAAGAGGTGAGGTCTCTCATTTGCAGAACGGCAGGGGTTCGCCATTCGAGCTCGGGCTTCATTGGATGACATGCCGAAGTGAGACTGTGCCAACGGTGTCAGCATGCACATCTTGCCTTGTTTGGCATTAAGGTGTCTGGTACCTGGTACGGCCTTCGCTACCTATTACTTCCCAATACGGCATGTCGCCAGTACCGAGCAATCCTCTGCCAAGACGGCCGAGCCACGAGGCATTTGCGCGGTAAAATCGAACAGAACTGGCAGGGGAATGGAGTTGCAAGGCACACACAGTCAGTCATCTCATATAACGAGGGCGATTGTGAGATGGACCTCTCGAGATTCTATCGCGGACATACAGTACTACCATGACATTCGCAGCGGGTTCGGACCGGGAGTTTTGTGCCGGGTTATTTTTTAGTGCGGGCTTGGCAGGGATTTGCGGGGATCGGAGGAAACTTTCGTGCTCCTGCGACTGATGGGTTAATCGCTCATCGGCTTGGCAACTCTCAGGCATGTACAGTGGACTAAGTGCCTCGTTCACAGCGCGCGCCGGGTAGCTGTCGTGCCCGCTGTAATGCCCTCAGCAATAGCAAGCGTTAATATACGCCTCTCCTGGAACACCCATATCTTGGCCGCAGCCTTGTTGATATCTACCCCGATGGCGGATTGGATGCTCCGGCATCAAGTCTCACCTACTTGGTGATCCTCACTGGACGCGATGGTGTGACCACCATGGACACACACAGACACACGTCTTCCGCGCCAACACAAGGGCCCGGCGCGCCGGGACTGTCACATTCCAAGTTCATTGAGCTGCAATCTCGAGCTTAGAGGCAGATCGCCCCACGATATTAAGCCCCGTTCCCCCAGCTCCCCCTAGGCGACGCCGGTAATGATGCCCACGACGTGAAACTGCCACTAGAGGCCCGCGCGGTCCCCGCCCTCGGATATGGGAGGACGTCCCTCTGGCTCGCCGTTCTTTACCTGACCACGCTGACTGTCCCGTGGGTGCTAATGTGCATCCTGGACAAGAGACCCCAGACAAGTTGGTCGTATCACTACCAGATGGGGGCCCAGGCGACCGAGAGTTCCCTCGCCCTGGCCGACGTCCCCGTTCTAGTCAACACTCCGAGGGACATCTCCGGTGCCATCGTGGTCCGGTCACGTCTTGAAACCAAGTAGCATATCCGCCACGTTCAGGGCCAGTCGCAGCAACTGTCGTCACGATTCAACGTCTTGTCATTCGTTTGCGCCCGCTAGTACTCAGTGCTGTAGGGCATGGTCGTATGGTGGCGGCGCGCGTGAACAAGCAGGCAACGCGATTTCTAAATATAACCAAGAATACAACCCCCGCAGGCAATATTACAGCACACGCAGGCTTGGCGTCCCTTAAGGCAGATACCGGCCTTGGCGCACCACACGTGATGGCCCGCGAACTCGCGACACCGACGAGCGGGCGCTATCGCTGAGAGCCTCGTCTGCGAAAACCCCCGCCTGAGTGCTTGGCGTCCACGCGTCTCCCCCGCTCTCTTTCTCAAGCCAAAGCCGCCCTTGTCGCGACACAAGAGGCATCGAGGGTACGAAATGGGAAAGGAAGAACCTCGTCAGAGCGGGGGTGGTGGCGGGAAGGGGAATGATCATGTCTCCAGGGAGAAGGCCGTGCAAGGAGCGGACGTGGAAGGGCGCATGGGTCGACTTGCGCTCACGAGAGAGCCCGCGGGCTCGCTGCGCCGTTTACGGCTGTTATCCTTGGGTAGGACCCGTCTCCACCAACCACACCCGAATCAGAGTTGCTAAGGCCTTCACAAGATGGAAGCTACGGCATTCGGCCAATTTCAAGTCTGGTTATCCTCAAGCAGCTCATGGAGACCATACGCCCGGGACAAGACGTCAGGCCATGCGACTACTTCGACCTCATCGGCGGTTCCGGCACGGGAGGGTAAGAATGTCCAATCGCCCAACTTTCACTCTGACCTGTTCTAAGCCGACGATCTCAGAATACTAGCCGTTATGCTCGGCCGTCTGCGTATGTCGATACCAGAGGCCATCGCCGCGTACCGAACCCTCTCGAACCAAGTCTTCCAGCCCCGGAGGCAGCGTAACTCGCTCCTCTCTCTCATAGCGGATCGGCTCCCCTCGAGGTTCGACGCCGAGGCCCTCGTGCAGTCGTTTGGCGACTTGTTGCAAGATGCGGGTGAGCGCCGTGACGCTAGGCTCATTGATTCGAGAGAATCTGGCTGCAAGGTGTAAGTCGCCCCTCTCGCCTATCACATCGACTACCAAGAGCCTAGGGCTGACGTCCCTGAAGGGTTGTGACGACTGCGACGAAACGCGCGGCTGGCCTGCAATTGCACCTCCTACGCACATACCGACACGCCGGCGAGTTCCAGCCGGACCTCTCCCTGGCGCAGACCTGCCACGCCGCGCTCGCAGCGTCAGAGCTCGTGGGGCCCTGCGCCGTATCCGCGGCCGGATTTAGCTACGTCGGTGGCCTCCCGGGTTGGAATAACCCCACGCCCCATGTACTCGCCGAAGCGGCCCACCTATGGCCCGGCCGGGAGGTCGGCGGTCTGGTTAGCCTGGGCGTCGGCATCCCCGAGCAATCAGCACTCCGCGCCCTGTCTAAGCCGCTCGGCAGGTCGATCGCGGAGCGGGCTGCGGAAGCGGACAGGACAGGGCGGCAGTTTGAGCTGGGAGGCCATGGCCTGGCGCGTTCAGGGGCGTATGTCAGGCTGAGCGCCGGGCCGTATCTGGAAGGGCTGGAGGCCGTGGGGGCTGACGGGCGGACTAGCTCGGTGCAAGACGCGACGGACCGGTATCTGCGCACGGGGGCGGCGATCGAAGCGATCCATCATTGCGCGGCTCGCCTAAGGGAGCCGGTACCCGAGCCCGAGGCTGAAGCGGGTCCAGCGGAGGAACCGCTGTCTCCGCCGTATGAAGAGAAGGGAGAGGAACTTGTGCCTTATTCGGAAGTGATGGGCGAAAAGTCGGAAAAGAAGCGTAGGTCATCTTGACGTGTTTGCACTCGGGGGATGGGACTGACGATCGTATAGTGGACGACATACCGGAGATCTCACTGTCCGTCGAAGAAGAGAAGTGGCTTCTAAAGCACGGCGATCAGCTTGACGAGGATCCTAACCCGGTCTTGCCGCTGGCCGCGAGAGACGGACACATTGGCGTCGTAAGGACGCTCATCGGTCGCGGTCTCGATATTAACGCCCGCGACCCAGTTGGACGGACGGCGCTGCACATAGCGGTGGAAAAGGCCAACGAAGGTCTCGTGCAGCTCCTCCTAGAACACGGCGCCAGCCTAGATGCAAAGGACGACCTCTACGAGACGGCGCTCCTAAAGGCTTCGAAGAGGGGCTACGTGTCTATCGGGCTGAAACTCCTGAGCAGCGGTGCGGACCCGAATATGGAGGACAACATCGCTTGGACGCCGCTGGCTTGGGCGTGCGCCCGCGGGGACGAGCGTCTAGTGCGGGAGCTAGCCCCGCGGGCTAGTCCACTAGAAGAGCCAGAGAGTCGGTTCTCGCCCATCTGGTGGGCCAGGAGGCAAGGGCGCGACGACATCGTCAAGATGCTCGAGGCCTCCCCGGTGGGACGGCCACCGAGTACAAGGGCACCGCCGCACCTTCTATCCGTCCACCCCTGCCACCCGCCGACGCAGGGCGCGCTCCCAGCCTCCTACGCGGTCACCGCCCGCGTGAACGACGTCAAGATCGAGGCCCTGCTGTGCACCGCAAGCGAGGCGACGGTCATGGGCGCGCGCTGCGCCGCGGCCACCGGGATTAGCGGGCTCGTGGACACGCGGTACGCGGGGCGGGCGAGGGGTATCGGGAGCGCGGTGATCACGGGGCGGGTGCACCTGTACGAGCTGGAGATATCGGGCGTCTACTACCGCTCGAGTTTTTCTATTATTGACCACGCCGAGTACGACCTCATACTTGGCTTGGACCTTTTGAGGAGGTATGCTGGGACGGTGGACCTTGGGGATGACACGCTGACGCTGAGGGGCGGGAGTGCGGCGGATGGCAAGGAGGGGGGTGTGAATGTTGTGGAGATGACGCCGGTTGGGGTCAAGGGGAAGGGGAGGGCGTAGATGGGCGTAGGAGCAGTTGGCGTTGACAAATACCCTTATAGCGACCCGCGCCCATCGACATTCGCGTGAAGGGGGAAGAAAGGCACAGCGGGCACGCCACCTTTAGCGCTCGAATATATGACACCCGGGGCTGACTTCCCCTTCCTACCGTCAGCATCTTATCATGGAACGCTTTGCAGCGGTGGTCTTGCGCCATCGGCTATGCTCAAGAGAACGCGCCTCGCATAATTACAAATCGGTCGATTCTCCCTGAGGTGAGTTTGGGGGCCAATACCGCGAGCCGAGAGCTGGCTCAAACACACTATTTGTCCATTTGTAGGAACACAGACACTGATGTTACTGGTTGTTCGCCCTGCCGGGCGGGGCAGGCAGGGCGGAACTCCGCAAAACGCAGTGCTGGTCCCCACAAGCGGCTCAAGTGCCAACGTCATGGTCTGTCCATTCCCGATGACATTATTAAGCTTTCATGAGGAGAAAGGGAGGGAATATGTGCGCTTAATTACCTATTAGTAAGCTAATTCATGATCGTAGAGGCGGCGGCGCGAATATAAATCAAACGAGATACATTGCCTTTTGGACAGAGCCGCTCGATTCAAGTCACCACATCCGCTGTACTCTCCAAGCTAGATCGCATCCTCAAAAACATGGCCCCCACCATCCTCGTCATCGGCGCCACCGGCAACACCGGCCAGGGCGTCGTCGAGACCCTCTCCTCGATCGTGTCCGGCGGCGACACGCCCTTCTCGAACCACCGGATCCTCGCCCTCACGCGCTCCCCCAGCGGCGCCGAGGCAAAGAAGCTCGCCACCCTGCCCGGCGTCGAGGTGGCCGGCAAGGACTGGGCGGAAATCGACGAGGCCTGGCTCCGCGAGCACGGCGTGGCCAGGGTGTTCATCGCGCCGTACGTGCAGCCGAGCATGTTCGCGCAGGAGTCGGCCTTCCACCTCGCGGCCCTCGACGCGGGCGTCGAGTACGTCGTGCGCATCTCGACGACCGCGCCCAACGTGCGGCCCGACTGCCCCGCCTACTACGCGCGGGAGCACTGGGCCCTCGAGGCCCTCCTGGGCTCGGCCGAGTTCGCGGCGCTGAAGTGGACGTCGCTGCAGCCGAACGCGTTCGCGGGTACGTATTTCTACTCTGCGGTAGAGTACGTCAAGGAGTTCCGCAAGACGGGAGAGCGGGGCGGCAAGCTAGGGCTGATGGCGTCGGAGGACGCGCCAGTTGCCGTTATCGACGGTTTCGAGATCGGGGTCCTCGCGGCGCGCCTCTTGGCGGCGGAGGACCCCACGCCGCACAGCGGGGCCAAGTACGTCGTGAACGGGCCGGTGGACATCACCGGGCGGGAGATAGTGGCCATGGTTGAGCGGGAGGTCGGCGGCAAGGTTAAGGATGTCGTGTTCAAGGACGTGTCGTTCGTGGATTACATGGCGGCCCAGGCGCCGGAGTCGAAGAGCCTGATCTTGTCGCTGCGACGTGCTTTGGAGACCGCGTGGGACGGGAAGTGCAGTGCCTCTACCACGAGCCCGGAGGTCCTCCAAATAGCCGCGCCCAGGATTACGGCCGCCGAGGCATTCAAGGCTCTGCTGGACGGTTGAGTTAACTATAGCGGTAGTCCCAAGAAATGGCATTTGTTATTGGCCCAGCCCGCGCTTCTGCGTTGCACCATCAGGGTTGGCGTTTTGAATGAAACATGCTACTACTTATAGGGGAAACTACCGGGACTATGGAGAGTTGGATTGAGCGGCGGGTGTTAGGACGGAGCAGCTGAATACTTGATCTTACCGCATTGGGAATGCCCAGGCTGCACGCTTCCTCGGCCACCGGATCTGTGCTCCTTCCCCTCTGCTCAAGAGACAGCTCCCGACGAATCGTGGCCTGGTTACAGGGGTGTCTGCTGCCTTTGGCTGGCCTGTCAAGCACTAAGGATGCGCCTGCGAAGCAGCCATGCAGCCACCCAGACAGCTCACCAACAGGGGCTCGTCGCTGGCCTGCAACCCCGCAATTCACGCTCTTGGTCGTCACTGCTGCCTACAGCCTGGTCGAGTCGAAAACGGAGGACAAGAGGCTCCTGGCCACAGCTCACCGCCATTTAAGTGTCCCACCCCGTGTTCACGTCCTCAAAGTAAACAATACTCCCTCAGTATCGCGTTTACCTCAAACACATTATCAAAGCTTACCCACCTCCAACATGGCCGCTCCCACGTCGGCCCTCTCGCAGACCCTCAAGTCCATCTCGCTCACCAAGATCCGAGAGATCTCCAAGCAGCGCGCCGTCTACGAGCGCCGCAAGGACGCCGTGCTCGCCGAGGCCGCCGCTCACGCCGCCGACCCGCACGCCCGCATCGCCCGCCTGCTCCGCGGCGTCGAGGACCTGTACCCCGATGGCCTCGACGACAACAAGGTCGGGAACGTCAAGTACTGGGTGCAGCAGAGCCGGTACGATGCCTCCGTCCCCGCGGACACGCTCGCGTCGTGCGAGGCGCTGCTGCGCGGGAAGCTCGAGGTGCAGAGCCGGAGGCTGGGGCTCGCGCACCTGTACTCGAGGCTCGTGACCGAGTGGATGGAGCCGGCCGCGCCCATGAGTGGCGAGGTTGATATGCAAGACGACGACTCGTTCGAGGTGGTCGACCGCCAGAAGGAGCGGCTGCGGGAGCTGTGCGAGAGCTTCGAGCAGGTCGTCTTCTCGCCGCTCGACACGAACGAGGTGGAGATCGACAATTACCTGGACGGCCTCTTCCCCAGCGATGACGCGAAGATCGCGCTGGCCAGCCTGCGCTGTGACATCTGGCAGTCGAGCGACGCGCTGACGGCGAAGAAGACGCCGTTCAACAGAGAGACCCTGCAGTGGTCCATCAACGCGCTTCTCTCCGAGGACCTTCTCAGCGAGGAGAAGCAGGCCATGCTGCGCGAGTTCCTCGACAACGACGTCGTGCTCCGCGAGATGTCCGACGTGCTCAACATGCGCTACGCCGACTTTGCGTCCTGGGAGTGGGACGCCGGCGAGGAGGGCATCCCCGTGCTGCCGCGCCAGCAGCTGAACGGCAAGTACCGCGTGTGGATGGACGAGGACGTGCTGCAGGCCATCTTCGTCGAGTACGTCGGCGTGCGGTGCTGCAACTTCCTGAGCGAGCACCTCAAGTCCTTCCTGCGGCACGACTGGGAGGACGCGTGGCGGTGGGGGCCCGGCGAGCAGATGGCCAGCCCGGACAAGCTGCGCCGGCTGTACTACCTCGGGGGCAAGGACTGGCACGACGACAACGTGAGCAAGCTGCGGGAGGCCACGTACAACAAGACGTTCTTCGTCTCGCAGCTACCTGCCACGCCGTCGGCGCTGAGCGCGGGCGCGTACGTCAACGACGGGGCGGTGGACGAGGAGGAGCAGAGGAACGGGTGGTCGAACATCAAGCAGCAGCTGCTGCGCACGCTGGCCACCGAGCTGATGGTGCACCGCGACCTGCGCGGCGAGGCCGCCGTCGTGCAGACGGACCTCAAGTGGTACGCCACGGGGCTCTCGCACACCACCATCTTCGCCGTCATGCGCTTCTTCGGCTTCTCCGACGGGCTGGTCGCGTTCTACAAGAAGGTGCTGGAGGCGCCGCTGAACATGGCGCCCGCGGACGGCGGCGAGGCCGGGGTGAGGACGCGCAGGCGGGGCGTTCCGATGGCGCACGCCACGGAGAAGTTCATCGGCGAGCTGGTGCTGTTCGTGATGGACTTTGTGGTGAACCGCGAGACGGGAATGCTGCTGTACCGGCTGCACGACGACATCTTCCTGGTCGGCGAGCCGGAGCGGTGCGCCAGGGCGTGGCAGTCGATGAGCACGCTCGCCAAGGTTCTGGGCCTCGAGTTCAACATGCACAAGACGGGGTCTGTGTACCTCACCGACGGCGACCGGAAGAAGGACCCCGAGGTGGCCAAGGTGCTCCCTGAGGGGGAGGTCAAGATAGGGCATCTCGCGCTGGACGAGGGCGGCGAGTGGGTGATCGACCAGGAGCAGGTGGGCGAGCACGTCGCGCAGCTGAAGAAGCAGCTGGGCGACAGCGGGAGCATCCTCGGCTGGGTGCAGACCTGGAACAGCTGCATCGGGCGCTTCTTCAGCCACACGTTCGGCGAGCCGGGCTACTGCTTCGGCAAGGCGCACGTCGACAGCATCCTGGAGACCTACGAGAGGCTGAACCGCGTGCTCTTCGGGGAGGGCGGCAGCGCCGTGCAGTACCTCAAGGAGAAGATCACGGAGCGGTTCGGCGTGGAGGCGGTCCCCGACGCCTTTGTCTTTCTCCCGGAGAAGCTCGGCGGGCTGGGCCTGCGCAACCCCTTCATCGGACTGCTCGCCGTGCAGGAGAACCTGGGCAAGGAGGGATCCGCGCCGAGGGCGATCCTGCAGCAGGCGAGGGACGAGGAGAGGGAGAACTACGAGGGGGCCAAGAAGAGGTTCGACGAGCTGGGCAGCGTGGCCGACCGGATGCGCCGCATGAAGGGATCCATGGACGTGGACACGTACGAGAGCTGCAAGTTGCTAGTCCGCAACAGCGTGCCCGAGCCCGAGCTCAAGACCTTCTTCTCCTTCGAGGAGTACTCGCGCTTCCGCGAGTCCACCAGCGCGCCGCTGGCCGAGGCGTACCGGTGGCTGGCCAGGTCGCCCGACGCGGAGGAGCCGGCGCTCGACGCGGACGTGAAGGACGTGGCGGGCGCGATCGGGATGGGGCCGTGTGACCGGTCGCCGGTGGGGATGGAGGCGAGGTGGGCGCTGCAGATGCTCGGGGAGGGGTTGAAG
The DNA here is from genome assembly GCA_023628835.1 of Sordariomycetes sp. S4602. Classification (NCBI taxonomy): domain Eukaryota; kingdom Fungi; phylum Ascomycota; class Sordariomycetes; species Sordariomycetes sp. S4602. The sequence continues at coordinate 347,560 of JAMAJV010000002.1, forward strand.
GAGGGGCTGGGGGGGTTGGGGCTTGTGGAGGAGAGCTTGCTGCCGCTGGGGGTGCTGCATATGATGAGGCAGAAGGCTATTCGGTGGAATATGGTGTTGTAGGGTGGAGACGGGGTTTGTCGCAGTGTAGCCAGAGTGTCGGGACTGCGGAGTCTTGACTTACAGGGGCAGAGGGTGTAGTAAGAGTGTTCTACGGAGGCAATTTATGACTTCGAACCACTGATAGCAATGATATCGTCAGAATACGCCATCGGTGTCACTTGACATGATTCCCAAGGGCCCGTCAGCATGCATAGCTCAAAAGTGCCGACAGAACGTGGTCCGCGATCGCAACGGTGACTTCCGCTTTAGGACTGGCGCCCGCACACCAAGATCGTCAAAAAGTTCCACACCAAGAAAGCACACTAAAAGACCCTGACCTGCACGCGGACCTGTCATAAACGGGCCGAGCGGGCCCACACCCTGCGCTGAGGCTCATCTTTTCTGTTCCGGGAGCGCCCCGAAGAGGCCTAGGCTCAAGGCGGGTAGCGGATGTCGCCATCGCTTAGCCGCATCACCCAATCCGCGGTTAACGGAGGGGAAGAAAGTTCTGATATAGATAAGAAAAGAATGGCTTGCAGGATAGGATAGCGGCCGCCCTCTTACGAGTACTTAAACTCTAAACGGACGGCGCAAACGCAGACGCGCCGTGCACGCCACCCCGACCGTGTAACTCCCAATCCGGCTACCGCAGAACACCCACGATGGCGTCCTCAGCACCCACCCCCACGGGCGAGCCCGCAACCGAGCTCGCCGCCCGCCCCAAGCGCACCTGGTACCGCACGACCCTCTTCAACGCCTTCGTGATCGGCACGGTGGGCTTCATGGCCCCGGGGCTCTGGAACGCCATGAACCAGCTCGGCGCCGGCGGCGCGCAGGAGCCCTTCCTGGTCAACGCCGCCAACGCCCTGGTCTTCGGGCTCATGGGCTTCCTCTGCCTCTTCGGCGGGCCCATCGCCAACCGCATCGGGCTCGCCTGGACCCTGCTCCTCGGCGCCGTCGGCTACCCCGTCTACTCCGCGGGGCTGTACGCCAACAACCGCTTCGGGAACGTGTGGTTCGTCCTGGTCGGCGCCGTGGCGTGCGGGATCAGCGCGGGGCTGTTCTGGGCCAGCGAGGGGGCGGTCGCGCTGGGGTATCCTGAGCCGGGGAAGAGGGGGCGGTACATGAACATCTGGCTCATCTTCAGGACGGGGGGCCCGCTGGTGGGCGGCGCGATCGTGCTGGCGCTGAACAACGACGAGGGGTCCGTGTCGAAGGGGAAGGTCAGCTACGAGACCTACCTCGTCTTCGTGGCCCTGCAGTGCGTCGCCGCCCCCGTCGCCCTCCTCCTCTCGCCCCCCGAAAAGGTTCAGCGCGCCGACGGCAGCAAGGTCGTGCTGGAGGAGAAGGGCACCTGGAAGGAGGAGTGCCAGGCGCTGTGGCGGACGAGCATAAACCGGCACGTCCTGCTGCTGCTGCCCGTGTTCTGGGCGGCGTACTTTAACCAGTACGCCGGAAACTTCCAGACGTACTACTTTGGGGTGAGGGCGCGGGCGCTGATCGGTTTCGTGAGCAACTTTGGGACGCTGCTGTCGTCGCAGCTGATCAGCATGTGGCTGGACAACAAGAGGTTCTCGGTGAAGAGGAGGATCGAGTGGGGGTACTACTACGTGGTTGTATGGCACGTAATCGCATGGTACGTTCAACAACCCGCTCAGGACCAAAGACCTCCGCTAACACAACACTCTTCTAAATAGGATATACGGCTGGGTCATCCAGGAAAAGTACACCTCCCGCCCCGAGGCGCCCGTCCTCGACTGGAAGGACGCCGGCTTCACCGAGGGCTTCTTCGTGCTCCTCCTCTGGGATTTTGCGCGGCAGGCGCTGCAGAACTGGCTGTACTACCTGGTGGCCGTCAAGGCGGAGAACATCTCGGAGCTGACGCGCCTGTCGGGCGTGCTGCGCGGCCAGGAGTCGTTCGCGCAGGCCATCAGCTTCGGGCTGAACACGGAGCGGTGGAAGGGCGGGCGGGTGCCGCTGGCCGTGAACACGGTGCTTCTGGGTGAGTCGGCCTCGATGTCTTTTGTTTGATTGGGAGTTGCTAATTACGTGTGTAGGCCTTGCGGTGTATCCTACGTTGATCGTGGCGAGGGAGATACAGCCGGTGGAGGACCAGGCGGGTGAGGGGAGCGCGGGGACGGTGTCTGACGTGGATGCTGGAAAGGATGGGGTTGTGGGCCAGGTGGCAAGTCTGGATTTGGAAGACAAGGCCAAGTTTGCAACTGCGCGGTCTAGTATTGGTGCGAAGGACTGAGGTACCGAGGCATGTCGCCCTAGTTGACGTAGCTCGGACTGAGGTGCCGAGACGTGTCGTCCTGGTTGATATAGCCCGGGCCCCCGGAGGATACAACGACCTAACCTGGGCCCAAATAATAGAATACCCCCTTTATTTCTATGCGCTTAGGTCAAAGACTTGGTCTCAATGGCTACAGTATTGACTACAGATCAATATCCTGAATGAGAGACCTGCATGGTACAACGCAGCCGGGATAGGGGAATCTTTACTAGGGCCAGAAGGGGACACCCCACAACTAGGGCCTCTGGTCAATCTGTAATAAGCGCTCTCTGTTTCACAGAGCCAACAGCGCCCCCGTGATATATGGATTGACATCTGCTTCACGGTCTCACAGGCATTTGAAATAGAATCAAAAGAAGGGTGGATGCGGCCTCCTCTACCCAGCCCTGGTTGGTTATGTCCACGGCAAGTTCCATGCACGTTTCTGTCCCCCCATCCCTGCGGCCTCCTCTACCCAGCCCTGGTTGGTTATGTCCACGGCAAGTTCCATGCACGTTTCTGTCCCCCCATCCCCCGGTGGACAGGCTCCTCCCTCCAACACGGCCAACCGGCAACGCGCCTGCACACAATTGGACCGTCTCCTCTCGGATGCCTTCCCGCTGCAAGCCACCGATACGTAGAGCATTGGCATTGGAGGGGCAGCCACTGAGGCCCACCTGGCCGGGTCGCACAGGACGCGGTTGGTTGACGCGAGGGGCAGAAGTACCCCAGCAGCCAATGCGAGGCGAGTGTCTCTGAGGCCCAGCACACCAGGCAAACAAATAGCAAAGTCCAATATGCGGGAGGCCCGCCATGGGGAACGATGTATTTGAGTCTCGGGGCATCTTCCGTCCCAGTGAGCCCAACCCCTTTGCCCAGGCCTCCTCGGCATTGTCGTTCTCCATTCTTTCCCTTGTCCATCCCTCCGACTATAGCCTCCCTATCGCTCGCTCAGTCACCACAATGAAGGCAATCGACAGCGCCGTCCTGGAGTCCCAGGAGCACCGCGACCTGCTCGATGTCGTCGACAAGCTCCGCTCCGGCGGCGTGGGCCGCTACATCGACCTCCCCCAGATCGTCGTCTGCGGCGACCAGTCCTCCGGCAAGAGCTCCGTGCTCGAAACCATCTCCGGCATGGCCTTTCCCACCAAGGACAACCTCTGCACGCGTTTCGCCACCGAGGTCATCCTGCGCCGCGCTACCACCTCCTCTGTCAAGTTCTCCATCGCTCCCGCCGCCGACCGCGCCCCCGCCGAGAGGGAGAAGCTCCAGGCCTTCGCGCCGACCGGGTCCCTCGAGACTCTCGACCTTGGAAGTGTCGTCGAGGAGGCCAGGGCCCTGATGGGTGTCGGCGAGCAGGTGGCGTTCAGCTCGGACGTTCTCCGCGTCGAGCTGAGCGGGCCGCAGCAGCCGCACCTCACCATGGTCGACCTGCCGGGCATCTTCCGCGCCGGGAACCGCGAGCAGTCGGCCGAGGACGCCGACCTCGTCCGTGGCCTGGTGCTTTCCTACATGAAGCGCGAGCGGACCATCATCCTGGCCGTCGTGTCCGCGAAAAGCGACTTCGCCTTGCAGGAGGTCACGCAGCTCGCGCGTCAGCTCGACCCGAAGGGGCTGCGCACCCTCGGTCTCATCACCAAGCCCGACACTCTCGACGCGGGCTCTGACAGCGAGAGGGCATACCTCAAGCTGGCGCAGAATAATGATGTACACTTCCGGCTTGGGTGGCACGTTCTGCGCAACAGGGACTACGCCTCCCGCGATGCCACCCTCGAGCAGCGCAACCTGGCCGAGACGCATTTCTTCTCGCAGGGCGCGTGGGCTTCCATGAGCGCAAAGCACCTCGGCGTCGGGGCCCTCAGGCAGCGCCTGACCTCCGTTCTCCACGACCAGGTCCTCAGCCAGCTCCCGAAGGTCGTGGCGGACCTCGAGGAGAAGACCCGGGAGTGCCGGGAGAGGAAGCAGAAGCTCGGCCCTCCGCGGTCCACGGAGCGGGAGCAGCGCCAGTACTTGATACAGGCCAGCCACCAGTTCTACAGGCTTATGAAGGACGCCTCCGACGGGAATTACACGGACCCGTTCTTCTGTGCAACCGAACGGGGTCACAGGAAGCGGCTCCGGGCCGTGGTCCAAAGCTCGCTCCTTCACCTTACAACCCTCTTGCGGGTGGGTGGTCGCGCCAAGGTGATCGTCAATACGGAGCCCGTTCATCCGTGGCAGGTGTCTCGTGACGACTTCCTCGAGGATGTGGAGGAGCTGATAGCCACGAACCGCGGCCGAGAGCTCCCCGGGACGTACAACCCCGCCATCGTTGGCCAGTTGTTTCGGAATCAATCCGAGCCGTGGAGATTCCATCTGGAAGAACATGCAATATTGATACTCAGAAGAGCTCGTGGCGCGGTTAGGGCCGTCCTCGAGCACATCCTAGACGACGAGGTGACCAAGGGCGTCTTCCGCTGGATTCTCAACTCGGCTCTTGAGGAAATCGGCCGGGCTCTGACGCGGAAGCTCGACGAGATCATGACGCCTCACGAGAGCCTCCATCCGATTACGTATAACCAGTCTCTCGCAACCCTCGTTCGGCAACGGCGGCTCGCAAGGCGGGAGGCCGAGATCAAGACCATCGTGAAGAATGCCGGGGGTGGAGGCGGCTCGTGGGGTACGTCGGACGACCAACTTGTGGAATCGCTTATCGGGAAGGAGAAGCGCGATTTGGACCGCGAGGCCAGCTCGGACGCTCTGGACTGGATGGAGGCGTACTACGACGTAAGTAGTGGCACCAACCACATGCGGCGCCCTGTGTTCGCTCCCACCGTGCCAAAATTCACGCTAATGTCTTCGGGAAGATATCCCTCGCGCGCACCGTGGACGACTTCAGCGTCTTGGCGGTGGAATGCTGCCTGGTCCAGAAGCTGCCGGGCCTGTTCTCGCCGGAAGTGGTGTATCTCTTGGACGACGAGACGGTCCGCAGGATCGCCGCCGAGGACGAGGCCGCTACCGCCGAGAGGGCGCGCCTTACAGACATGCTTTCTGTGCTGGAGGCGGGTCTAGAGGACCTGCGGCAGAGGGCTGGATACCAGTCCGGGATCCATGGTGCTAGATTCCCTCTTCATGTCCAGCCCCTCGCAAGCTCCCCACCAACACGAGCCAGTCACTCGGCCCACCGAGAAGATAACCGCTTCCCAAACAGCTCCATGTCCTCAGAGACCGAGGAGCCAACCCCGGCTTCGCCTGTTATAGGGGCCCAATCGCCACCACCGTCACCCCCACTGCAAGCGGCCGACGAGCCAGCAACGGTTGAAGACATTTGGGGAACGGATAAGACCTCCAAGGAGAAGAAGGGTGAGATGACCAATGTTAACTAGCGAAGCGCTAAATCCTCTCTATGCGTCAGTCGCGCTAAGCTCTAGTTCCGTTGGTATAGCGTCAATGTGGGACGATCCAGTAGCGCCGGAGCCGGAGCCGGAGGAGCCGGTCCAGGAAGAGGCCAGTGTCTACATCTCGAAGAAGGATAAGAAGAAGAAGAAGAAGAAGAAGAGTAGGCTTGGGCGCCCGTGACCAGAGTGTGTCCTTCATTATTGCTGACTGAGATATAGCCTCGACCTGGGACGACCTTGAGTCCAAGCCGGCCGAGCCAGAGGCAGAGCCAGAGCCAGACACCGCGAACGACGGATGGGGTGTTAGGCCGAAGAAACCCCGTAAGCACCCCGGCCTCACCATCCCCAAACTTTTGCATATCGATTATAGCATTTGTGTGTAATTTCCAGGCACTAATGGCAAGCCATAACCATAACAGTGTTCTTCGACGACTAGTCTGCGGCTTGATGGGATTGTCAACTCTGGCCATAACTGGGGGGTGCCTTTCATTCACAGTGTCAATCAGATGCATCTTCAGACTGGGTGCAGGGTGCTGTTGAGTGGGCGATGTATCTTTTCTTTCTTCCTTTTTCCGCGATCCAAGGAACCAGACGTTTGAGTGTGCAAGTATTTATCGAAGTTTATCACCACGCATGCAAGGAAACATGCAAGGAAACGAGCAGTCACAGGAGGAGCTACCCTCTGTGAACTGTTCTCTATCTGCACTTTAATTCCCTTGTGTGTACATTCCCCGTGTGTGGCTCGTGTAAGTCCCTGGGTCGCGAAGCCTGTCGTGTGGCTAGGTCGAGCTGCACATACGTCATGCCCGTCTGGTCCCTGCACATGTTAATATCTGCGCCTGCTGAAGTCATAAAGTTCCACGCTGGCGGGTTGCGCCCTGTGGGTGACATCCAAGGGCGACTACCCCGCAATCCAGCGCTCGACGTTGCCACCGCTAGCCGTGTTAACAAACCACATGGATATCTTGATTACTCGAGATTGCGGGGTCTCTTCTCTCATGTGCTTACTCGACGCCATCGACACTATTTTCTTCTACCCACAAGTTTCGCTGCTCTTGCTCGCCTCCAACCAAACATGGCCGAGAAGCTGCACCTCCCGCCCGAGCTGCCGTCGGCCTCGACCACGCTGACGGCGCAGTGCTACTGCAAGGCCGTGCACTACACCCTCACCCTCGCCTCGCACGCCCTCCCGCTCCCCGTCCATGTCTGCCACTGCTCCATCTGCCGCCGTACGCACGGCTCGCTCGCCAGCATCCACGCGTCCCTCCCCGCGGGCGTGGGCCCCTCCTTCGTCGCGCCGTCCTCCATGGACGCCCTCACGGCCTATGTACACGGCCCTGAGGCCCTCTCTGAGCGGTATTTCTGCAGTACGTGCGGGTGCCAGGTCGGGGACCTCGACCTCGAGGCCGGCGTGGACGGACAGAAGAGATGGACTGTCGCGACGAGCATCTTTGACCGGCACGATGAGGATGTCTTTCAGGTCCGAACGCTGGCCATGACAAAGTCGTCGCCCGGCGGCGGGCTCTACCAGTGGCTCCCTGCTATCAACGGCCGCAAGCTTGATGTCAGGGACAGCCCGCCCCCCAAGTGCACCTTCTCGCCCTCGCCCGAGGAGCCACCAAAGCCTGAGGTCGACGACGCGGGGAACGAGGTGCTCCGCGCCGAGTGCCACTGCGGCGGCGTGTCCCTCGCCATCCCGCGGCCCACCCCCGCGATCGCCAACGACCCAGTCCTCGGTGAGAACGTCTCCAAGCGGGAACCCACTAAGTGGGTCGCCGGCCTCGACGCCTGCGACGACTGCCGCCTCTTAACAGGGACGCACGTCATCGCCTGGACCTTTGTCCCAGGCGCGCACCTCTCCCCGCCGCTGCCGCCGGACCTCAAGGTGGGGACGATGAAGAACTACGAGTCCAGCCCCGGCGTGCTGAGGGGCTTCTGCGGGGTGTGCGGGGCGACGGTCGCGTACAGGTGCGACGATAGGGAGCCGACGGAGGAGCAGAGGGTCGTTGACATCGCGGTGGGGGTGCTGAGGGCGCCGGGGGGCGTGCTGGCGGAGGACTGGCTTTGCTGGCAGACGAGGGGGATCGCGTTCGGGGAGAGCGGGAGGAGGTATGACCCCGGGTTCTACGAGGCGGTGCTGGGAGGTATCCGGGCGTGGGGGGAGAAGCACGGGGGTTCCGCCGGGGGAAATTGAGTGTGGCGACGCGTCTTTCCGTGTTTCCGCGATGGATGGTTTCTGTTCTGTCCCGATGGGGCCGAGTGAATCCGGAGTAAATACATTTCTTCGAGCGCCAACGAGCACGGGTGTCCAGCCCCGTCCAGTGATAACGCGATGTTCTTCTAGGCAGAAGCTGGCGAATGATGGCGCAGGGCTGGAATAATGCAGGATCGAGAAGCGCGGTGTACTGTTTTGATCGCGAGGCGCACGAGCAGGCGCCCGCAGTTGCCTGGCGCCGGGCAGCCTGCCCACCACTCCGCTACGGCCGAAGGGCGTGTAGGCTTATATAGAGGCTTATATAACGCCAGCAACCAGCCATCGCTGCCTGGCCGTGTACTACGACCTCGTCAACTTCAATTTCGACGAGAGGGACGAAAGGGCCTCTCTGCCTTGACTTCACGAATGCCTGTACGCGAAGCCACCATCAAGTCCCGACGATCAGGCCCTCGAGATGAATCGCACCCCCGCAGTCTTCGGCAAGCCGCCCACGGGGGGCTACGACTCCTCCGCCGGCGTCCCCGCCCAGGACTTCCCCTTCCACGCCTCTTGGCCGGTCCCTTCGACGCCTACTGGCTGGTCTCTCCTTCGCCGAGCGCGCGGGCCCTCTCCGACCCTCGTCGATCTCGGACCGTGGCCCGGGCAGGGAGCGCTTCAACTGCGAGCCCCCGTCACCGACATTAGCCTCGAAACCCGTCTCTCGAGCCCCCCGACCTCCGCGTCCTGTGGATGAATCCCAGGTATCCGGCTCCGGGGTGGTCTGGCTTCCGTCCCGTCTTTTGGTTATGTTGGGGTTCTGTCGCTAATATTCGGGCCCACAAGGTCCATACGAGCACGGGATCGCCACCCGAGTCGAGATCATCGGATCAAGTCCCTGCTGCCAAAAACGGTACCGTCGTCGGGTGCTGCGGAGCGGTGAGTGAAACCTCCCATCGCGACCTAGATATATTATCGCTACATCACGATTTAGGGTGAAGAGATGACCGGAAATCTGTTAAGTATATTTTGTCCGGGAACGAGTGTTATGTACGATGTGTACGTTTTCCTGTGAACGAATGTGTGCTATCTGAACCTCCTTTTTTCCTGTTCGAGTACTCACTGACGCAGAGCCATCTGTCTGTGTTCAGTCTGACAAAAATCAATAAGCAATCTGTATCGCCAATCCGGCGTGGTTTTTCAAACGCCAAGCAAGAAACAATCCGCATCGCCAATCTGGCGTGCCCTGTCAAACGCCAAGCAAGAACAAGCTGCATCGCCAAACCGGCGTGCTCCAACAGACGCAAAGCAAAACAAGCTGCATCGCCAAGTCGGCGTGCTCCTCAGTTGCAAAGCAAAAACAAGCTGCATCGCCAAGCCGGCGTGCTTCATCACAGGCAAACCAAACAAATCGCATCGCCAAACCGGCGTGCTCCTCAGTCGCAAGACAAACAAGCTGCATCGCCAAATCGGCGTGCTCAGTCAGTTGCAAGCAAAACAAGCTGCATCGCCAAATCGGCGTGCTTCTCAGTCGCAAGCAAAACAATTTGCATCGCCAAACCGGCGTGCTCCAACAGACGCAAAGCGATAACAACCTCCATCGCCATCCCACCGCGCTCCGCCCTCCCAGCTAGTTGCCAGTCGGGGCCATCACCGCCCAATGCCGCCTCATCTGGCCGGGGCTGAACCCTTGCTCCATCGTGCCCCCGCCGACCGTCGTCGCCAGGAACCTCATGGCGCCCGCCTCGCCGCAGTCCACCTGGCCCTCGACCCTGCCGCCCTCCAGGAACCGAAGGTTCTGCCCCATGGTCATGTGCGTGCTGTCGTGGTGCCGCCACTGTCCGTCGCCGCGGGCGTCGAAGAAGCCGCGCCACAGCAGGCCCGAGCGCCCGGTGGGCGACACGCCCTCGAGCCCGAGCGGGAGCTGAATCACGCAACGGAGGCGCTCGGTGGTGAGGAAGCCCCACGCCATGTCTCCGTCGGGCACGAGCGAGAGCATACCGGGTGGCCCGGCCCTGTAGATGGGACCTTGCTGTGACGGCGCGGTCCCGCCGGTGGGGTCGATCCCACGTTGCAGAGGTCCCGCGATGGGGACTCTCGCGAATTGCCGAGGCCCCGAGACGGGGACGTTTGTGAATCGTTGAGGGCCCATGCTGGGACCGCCGGTGAACCGACTCTGACCGGCCATGGGGGCGGGGCTGGGTCGTTGGCCAGCCCCGTTGATGTCGCTCCCCTGGTTGTGGGCCGGCGGCGCGTTGCCGATAGGGCGATATCCCGACTTGGCGTTGCGCCAGGAGCCCGCCGTCTTGATGTCGTGCCTGTGGTTGTAGGGAGGCCGCATGTTGCCGCCAGGGCGAGCTCCCAATTTGGCGTTACTGTTGCGCCGTTGGTTGTGGCGCGACGATGCGTTGTAAGGAGAACGCACCCTCGAATCGCCGTAACTGGGAAGCGGAGGGGAGATACTCCTGGATTGGCCGCCCCGGGCCCCGTGGCCCGCCGAGCCCGCGGTGGGGGCGCTCGGCCCCGCGCGAGCGGCTTGCTGGGGGACTCCATCGCCAGGCGCCTGGTTCTTTGCGCCGCGCGCGTCGTTCGCGGGATCTTCCGCCTCAACGCGGCGCCTCTTGGTGCCGCTTGAGCCGCTCGGAGCGACTGGAGCCTCAGTTGGCGGTTCCCTCTTCGTCCCGCGCTGGTAGTCCAACGCTAGTGAAAAGTGGTACAATTTGCATTCGTCCGTGGTTTGGGTGCTGCTCCCGTTGGTCGGAGCAGCGTCAGCTCCGGTGGAGGGCGCTAAGGTGGGGCCGTCTGTGGCGTTCGGGATATCAGCGTCTTCGGCGCCGCTCACGTTGGTGGTGACGACGTCTTCGTCGACGGTGGGCACTGTGATGGAGTCGCCCGTGGCGTTCGGGGCACCAGCGTCTTCGGCGCCGCCCGCGCTGGTCGTGTTGACATCTTCGATGGGTTGTGCGATGATGGGGTCGCCCGTGTTGTTCGGGGCGAGATCGCCCTCGGCGGGTCCCGCTGGCTCAATGGCTGACGCTCCATCCGCGACGGGCGCCGTAGCAGTCGCCTGAGGTGGCCTCATCTCATTCCCGTCCCAGTTCATGGGGTCAAACTCAATGCAGTCGGCCAGGCGACTCTCGGCCGTCAGCCTCTGCACGTCGTCACGCTGGTTGAACATGTCCTCCTCGAGCTGCCTGGCGTTGCTCTCCCTCTCCAGAGCCTCCTCCTCCTTCTTCATCTCCTCCTCCTTGGTCAGCTCCGACTCGAGCTCCTCCGGCCCCGGACCATCTTCCGCCGTCGGCTTCTGGGCCTCCGGCTCCGGCACGTACCAATCCCCCATCGCCTCGTAGGCCATCCTGTCGAATTCTTCCACGGTGATGCTCTGCAAGTCAATCGGACACGGCCCCCACCCGCTAAGGCCCAGGTCGTCGCCGACGGGGTTGGCCTGGGGCTCGGTGCCGGTGGCGCCGTCGGTGGGCCCGGTAAGAGACATGGTGTTGTCGCCAGAATCTTTACACATGAAAGTTGTGTCGAACTCCATGCTTGCGCTAGCGCGTGAAGGAGTTGTGGTGGAAACGTTTTGGTGTGTGAGTGTGGGGAAGAAGAGCGGGAGAAGCCCGTTGGTGCAACTTTTGTCTTTGAAGGAAGAACAAATCGAGACGCGTCTTGTTTTTAAAGGACTCGGTACCGCCGTTTTGTCACGCCATGGTATTTTAGCTCTCGTTACTGGGCACCTGGTTCCTGTGATAGAACGTTCTTTTCGCCTGTTGGTAAGGCGGCCCGGAACCTTGATATCAAGGTTCCGGCTCCGACAGCTGGAAGGGGTGTTCGTCAGGGGGGTTCTTCAGGAGCCAGGGCGTACCCTCAGGCCCTGACACTCGGACAAGCTTCAATAACCACGAATTCAAATGGCTTCTTGGAAAAATGTCAAACTCTCTCGAAAGGGGCGGAGGGACTTGTCCTCGGTTTGTACTGTGGTGGCCATGGGTCACACAGGCGAGAACCGCCATTCCAGAGCAGCCCATGCCTATGGGGCTGTAAAACTTGGAAGCTTAAGTCTTTGGCTATTGGATATTCCTCTTCGTTTTCCTATCTGACGATATCATGCAGGAGAAAATGAGATGGAGCGCAGTCATCCGTCATACACCCGCTCCACAGGCGAAGCAGACCCGAGCTTTTCGCTGTGTGGCAAGACCAGACATGACAAGCTCTTCCCAGAGATCAGTTCATACTTTCCCCGTGGCGCAATTCCATGGGGACGAGGGGCGCGGAGGCGAGTGGAAGTTCGCATATGCACGACGTCGGCCGATTCTCACCGTTGTGGTCGCTCATCAGGCTTAATTTTAGTGCCCGTTATGGGTCTGGGCGGACGCGCGATTGGTCGGAATTGTCCTGGCTACCTGGGTAGACTGGGGTCGGGCGGTTTTTGTCTCGGCCACTGGCGTTCTCGAAGGATTTTGCGGGGCAGGATCGAACGCTAAAGATTGAGATGCTTGTTGGACAAACCGCCACGAATCCACTTGCCAATCGCTGCGCTTGGCCGCCCGCTCCGCGAGCTTTGGGCCACCGCGAACACGCAAACGGCCGCCACCGAGATCCAAGATGCCGCTGTGGACTTCCGCGGCCGCCTCTCGGTCTCCGCGCCGACACCGCGCGGGGGACACCACCGACGAAATCCCCCCCCCCCATCGACGAGGTCTTTGGGGATTGCACTGGACGATCACAGTCTCTCCCGCCCTGGGTTTTCCTGGAGTGGAAGAAGGGAGCGCCGTGTCCCTGGCAACCCTCGCGTGTTTATTCCGTCTGTGCACTCGCACCCTGGAGGGTGGCCCAAGACTCATCGACGAGAGGTCCCTCCGGGTTACGCCTGACTCGATCTCGCTTCCAGGGCAAAGCAGGGCGCGTCCCCTGTTCCTGGCTTGTAAAGACGCAGAGATACTCCGCCTCCGGGTCATGGACGAGGAGATCATTACCGCCTCGAGCATCATCCTGCTCCAGGATCCCAATCTTCGCCAGTTGCTGGTCGTGGTGGCCCTCCTGGTTGGGAACGAGTCTCTCGCGACGGGCATGGTTGAGACCTTCCCGCCCGGCACGGGCCACGACTTGATCTTTGCGGCGAGGGCCACGATGGTCTTTGCAACGTGTGGGCCACGATGGTCTTTGGGACGTGCGAGCCGCGATAATCCCTGCGACGCGTGAGCCACGATAACCCTGCGACGTGTGGCCACGATGATTTAGCATGGCTGGAAGACTCTCTACCTAGATCTGCTCTCAGCCACGCTAACCTCGCGACATCACATCTGGAAAAGCTCTCATACGGGCACGACATCACACAGCACACATCCTCACGAGCTATTCATCTTGAATAGTGCGATTCATTCCATACTGCTGCTCTCCCATATCCACGCTGTCCACCTACGCCATAATGGCAGCAACCGCCTCCTCCGTCCCCCTCACCTGCACAAACTCCCCATCAAGCCCCGCCAGATGCACCTCATGCAGCGTCTTCGCATCGACCCCGCCCTTCCCAAACGTCGCCGTCCCGTCCCTAAGAAACACGATCCCGTTGTTCCCAAGCCCCGTCCCGTCCGCGCCCCCCTCGTCCCCCAGGACCTGCAAGTTCGCCGCGAACCGCGCCGTCGTGCACACGCAGTGGTCCGTCGTCAGGCCGGCGAGGACGAGCTGCCGCCCGCCGAACTCCCGCAGCCGCTTCTCGAGGTCCGTGCCCACGAAGGCCGAGTTGCGGTGCTTGCGCAGGACGGGTTCGCCGGGGAGCGGGGTGGCGTAAGGCATGGGGTCGGCGCCGCGCTCGCCGGAGGGGAGCACGTTGGCGGGGTTGAGGTCGGAGTTGGGCTCGAGGGAGTGGTGGTGGATGTGGATGATGAGGATGGGGCTGTCGGGGGCGCGCTCGTTGTGGGCGCGGGCGGCGGCGATGAGGGCGGTGATGTTCTGCTCAAAGTGCGGGTTGGCCTGGGTGGTGGGGGTGAAGGCCTTTTGGATGTCGACCAGCACGAGGGCGGTCGGGGTGGTGGAGGCGGGCTTCATGGCTTCGGCTGGGCTGTGTGAGTGGGAGTGTGTTGGACAAGCAGGGTGAGTCGAGATGTGTCTGGATGAGGTTGGTGACTCGAAAGCTGTGCGGGGCATGTCAGTGTGCGCCCTACGAGGTACTTCAGTAGTCCCCGCTCAGCCTGGTGACACCTGTGTGCTTGATCCGATTTATAAGCATCGTCATTGGTGCTTCCGTGACTCTTACCCACCTCACGGGCCCACCTGCCTAAAAATGCAGTTATCTTATCGCCTGGCCAGAGACCTAGCACCGGCTGCCTGATAAAAGAAGAAGAGCCTGATGAGCCGAAGAGTGTCTGAGGCCGGCTTCGTCCCAGGGTGCAGATTCTTATGTCAGCGTGGGTGATGGCGTGGTTGATCTTGTGTTTCCCGGGACCAACACCCTGAACAAGGTTGGTCGCGCGGCCAACCCGGAAACTTTATCGTGAGGCCATCGTGGTCTCTGCTTCTTCGAAAAAGATGAAACCTAAAACTTGACGATGCCGGTGAATTGTAAAATTTGGGCTTGACACTGCCGGTGAATTATCACAATGAGCTTGACACGGCGATTGAGACTCTTCGTATAAGTGGTATCGTATCATTATTCGACTTCCTACGCCTCGGCACTCTCTTCGTGACCAAGTCCCATCTTCTGGCTCGGTTTGAACCCCAAGATCAACCTCGTAGTGCCAGGTCGTCCTGCCGTCCCCAGCATCCCTCGCCCGGCATGCACCCTTTTAGGAAATTGGCCCGAAAGCTCCTTCGGGGCCGCCAATGGAACTCGTCAGGAGCAAACCGTGATGCGAACTCGGGGGAGCCACCAAGGCAAGCACACTGCCAACACGACTCGGCAGGAGCAATCCGTGATCCATACTCGGGGAAGCCACTGGAACAACAACACCGCCAAGAAGACTCAGCAGATACAATCCACAATCCAGGCTCTCAAAAGCCACCGGGACAGCCACACCACCAAGACAAAGCCGACGACCAACATCGAGTAGAGGCCACCCCCCGGGATCCGGACCGCGCCATCGATCCCCTCGTAGCGGCACGCGCCCATAACGCCAAGAAAGGCCGCCTCGGAAGCCTCCCAGAGGAGATTCTGCTCGGAATCCTGGAGCACATCGGCAGCGACGTCGTCACGCTCTACTCCCTCCGGCGTGTCTCTCGCGTACTCCGGCGCATCATCTACGAGCCCCGGATCTGGAGGCACATGCGCGGAGAGAACGACTTTTGGGAGCCGGAGTGGCTTCTCTCAAAGGACGAAAGGCGGCGGATAAGGCTGAACCTCCAGAGAGACGGAATGTGCGACGAGTGCAGGGTCTGGTGCGAGATACAGGCCGATGGGCTGCTTACAGACGTCATGGAGACCCAGGCGCCGGGATCCGATATCCTTACGAGGGGCAGCCCTTGCAGGTTCGACTCCAGGTCGACCCACCGCCCGCACTGCCAAGCCTGCGGGACGCACCACGACCCGCACGCGTTCGATTTTCAGGGCACTGACCGGTGGGGCGTGGAGTGCCTGGGTCGGCTGGGCGGTGTGCAGCTCTGCGAGCACAAGCACGTTTTCTGGGCCGACATCGAGAGCCATATTGCGTGGTGGCAGAGGTGCACTCCTGGGGAGTGGAAGGTTGGGGATTGGGAGGCCTGCCTTGAAGGCTTTGAGGTGGTGTGCCACGACCTGAGCCACGACACACGATGTGTGGCGGATGGCGCCCCGACCTTCCCGCGGGCGCGCCTCCAGCCTGACGACCGTGGCAGGAACATGGTTGTCCTCACCCTGGAGTGGGCGCCCCACAGCGGACTTGACGTCCTCGCCGACAGCACAGAGAGGTCCATGCCCGCCGCGGAGCTCAGGGAGATGTTCAGGAGGCACCGGAGGGGTCCGGCCCGGGTCCTGTTTCCCTCGTACCCCTCAGTTCCCCTACCAGAGATGGCCTGCTACAGCGAGCGCGAGTGCCGCTGCGTCCACTTCGAAGGGGGTGGTGGCGGGGGGCGGCCGGCGCCCGAGCACTTCCGCGCCTACGGTAGGCAATGCAATATCTTTGACCATTGGTACTACAGATTTACCTTCAGCATCCGCAGCGAGGAGGTGCAGACAGAGAAGCACAGGCCGGGCGGTGCCGTCGGCCGCGTCTGCCTCGTGACAACCTACAGGCGCAACATCCCGCTGTTCTCCATGGAAGGTGGTGAGAGGATAAACCCCAGCCACGCCTGGCTGCACGCGATGGACCCCGATACGTACACCCGTCAGCCCCAGAGTCATGACCTCCCGCTGCGTAGAAATGCGGGCTGCATGAACTATTATAGGAGGCCGAAGGGTTTCGCGTGCTCCTGTAGGCCAGATACGATTCACGACCCCTGCACCTGCGGGGAACGGGAGCAGGAGAAGTAGTGAGGAACTTTGGGAACTTTGGGATCTTTCCGGGGAAAGGGATTCAGGGCGCAATACCTCGGTCCAAAGGAAGGGGGTCGGAAGGAAGGGGGCTGGAATGGAATCCTTGATTCATGTCCATGTACCATGTCGCCGTCAGTTTTGGATCACAGAGCTATTTCAAACTCATGTCTTTGCCCCAGCTTGGTGGGCCATGGCCCGCCCCGTACTTGGCATTTCGCCCTCCCTTTTCTCGAAATGGCATTCCTACCAAGGCCTGCCTCAACTGCTGCCCCGCAACCTAAGCAACCTGTCAGTTGGGAAGGGCGAGCGGTCGCATGCGCGCCTTCGAGGAGAGCCCGTCCTTTGGAGCCTGCCGTCGAAGTCACTGCTCCCTCTGACAAGAGCCCAACTTCCCACATCGACGGATGAATCTGAATCACTCTGAAAGATCGGTTGATGTATGGAAACAACGACTAAACGTCACTCGTTTCCTTTCTGTACGTTTTTGGTGCCGTTGCGTCAGCCTCTTACAATAAGAGCAGCCGGCTATGGTGACTATTGATAGAGAGAGTCAACTTCAAGTGAATAGGCGAGCTATACGCGGAAGCCCCGTGAACCTGTCAAGCCGGGATCAGAATGGGGAGGCCGGGGCTGTGGAGGCTGTGCCACAGGGCGTGCGCGTTGCGCCGCGTCCAGGTAATCGCAGCGGTCTGCAAGACGAGAGGCCGCGGGTAGAGCTGCCGACGGACCGCGGCCGGGGCCTGATTACGGCGGCGGCCCGATGATTACGGGGAGGTTCCCAGTTTCGGGACGCGTCAACCCTGTCCTCAAAAGGGGGTGACGGCGCGTGTCTCACCGCGGAGTAACTTGCCGGGCCAGCCGTTAGGGAACCGGGCTAATTCGGTTCCGTCCGGCTGGACAAAGACCCCGGAGACCCACATATTCGAAGGTTGGTCCGAAGCCTGCTCAGGGGGTCGTTTACCTCGTATGGAGCAGCACGATGACGATCTCTGATCTCCACGGCGGCCGATGAGAATCTGGAGTCCGCGGATGTGATTGGACGCCATGCAGTCTGCCCTGGCGTCCCAGTGCCGAGACCCCGGTCAGGGTGCATGCCGGCTGCGTCAGTGGCGGAGGCCACCGCTGCCGTGGGCCACTCGACCGGGGGGTTGTCATTCTCGGTCTGGCCAATTGGACACAAGTCGCGTGCGTGGTCCTTTTTTTTGGGCTCCACGTCCGCACAGTTAACCTTCTTTAGGAATAAGCTCATTACAACGAATGTCAGGGACCGGGATTTTCTTCCTGCTTCCTCTCCTCACCCGCCGGCTCGGATGCCGCTCCAGGCGGTGGGGAAGGCGCAGTTCAACATCTCCCTCCGACTCCTAAGGTGGGATGGGGCGTTGGTTTTGATGACGTTGCCCGAGGCCAGAGACGCCGGCGGAACGTTCGTGGAAACGGACCGTGCTGACAGCCACGGCGATCGACAGAGATTGTTGCCTTGCCGCCGATCTTCGGGCCAATACGGCCAATACGGCATGGCATCTGCAGCCCGACCGCTCCCATTCGCTGCCGCAGCCAGATATTCGAGACAGCTGAAAAGCTGAGACAGGGCGCAGCCATCTGGCGAGGTCGTGTGCTGGCACCAGAAACGGCATTCTCTCCGCAGCCAAGGGATGGCAGACCCACCCGCCTCTGCTGATCAGTAATACGACAGCTGTAGGGCTGACGGCGATCACCTCGACAGCCCGGATGCCGCTTCGTCATGCCCTTGCGCGGAACGCCCGCCCCGTGCTCGCTTTCTGCGTACCGGGTACGCTGTCCAGAAGCAAGTTAGTATCCTCTCCACTCACAAGGCAAGTTCCCTGCACTGTTCGGCGGTACAGCCCCTTTTTTCCCAGCCTTGCTCCGGCGTTGAATGCCCGTCTTACGGTGATCACAATGCGCGCTACGAAATTGGGGTAATGCCCAACGGGCGAGGGAGAAAGACACCCGGCGAATAAGGCGAAGAAGGGAGACCAGAGACGAGAGGTTCAAGATATTTAAGGAGCAAGAGACCCGTTCGAAAGAATGCCTCCTGTTCTCCAAGCCTCCGCTCACCCACGACAAGAACAAAAGCAGACCTTGAACGAACCGAACATCTTCCGTTTTCGAAACCCGTCAACCGTCAATATGAAGGTGCGAGCCAGTCCCAGTCTTCACACGGGCCTAGCCTAACATGCACAGTACTCCGTCATCCTCTCCATCGCGGCCGCCGCTCTCCCCCTCGTCATGGGTGAGGTCACTGTAAGTAAACCCATGGAACTCAGGGGATTCTCGGCAGCCTCGGACTGACAAGCCCTCCAGCCCCGCGACTGCGCGCCGACCAAGTGCAGCTGCCACGCCATCCCCGACGGCCTCTTCTGCGGTGACGGCCTCCTGGACTGCACCCCGGGCCACGTCTACCAGTGCGGCGGCGACGGAAAGAAGTCTTGCGACTTTGGGCCGCGGGACAGCTGCAAGAAGTGTGGCGAGCTCGAGTGCTAAGCGCCTTGTCTCGCACGCGGCTGTAGCTAGCTTCTTGACTTGGGGTGGAACTTTTGTGGAGGAAATAAAATGGTGGTAGCCAGACAATAGCTCGTCCCGGGTATAAATTGGACCACTGATTACCTCGATGTACCTCGTTGCTCCGTCTTCACAGCTGCTCGTGCCAACTTTTTAAGCGTGTTTTGTGTCAGGCCCATCCCTGGCTTACTCACAAGTGATTCACTCACTTGTGAACGCAGCCACACAGTGGTCCTATCGCGGGGGAACGCGTGAAAATAAGCCATACTGGAGTGTGCCAGAGGTTTTGATTACTCAAAACTAAATAAGGTAGGAGATAGCTCAACGTGGTGGTTGGATAAAAGCATTCAATTATCTTGGCTCTTTGGGGTGATCTGTAGGCAAGTATTTCGCCCTGGAGGCGACTTGCAAAAGGCTACTCATCGCCACTGGGGCCCTTTGGCGCGAGAAAGCCACCAAATGAATCTTTGGAGAGACGACGGAGGAGGAAGTGAAGCCCTCCATGGCCTAGTGGTCCGGGGCCAGGTCCCCACGCCATCGAAGAGTCATGTTTAGGTTTCGAGCACGACCGGAACCCAGGCGAGTTTCCCAGAACGCAAAGTCTACCCGGAGGTGCTCATATGGTCACGAGCGAGTTTGTGAGTCTATTCATTCATGGGGCCGTATTCTCCGGCTAGGCTCGAGCGCCTAAGGGCCCTCACACAGGCCATATCACCCTTTCCCGCACATCTCCGGACTTGGCCGTCAAATGCGTTTCTCCAACCAGATATAGCCGTTGATTTATTACACTTATCACTTATTATGCCATCGTTCAAGAATTGGATTCAGAAACTCCTTCCACCCCGGCATCAACGTAACGCGGGCGGAGAGACCCATGCGTCAGGCCTGAGCAGAGACGGCATCGCTCTGGACCCTCTCATCGCAGCGCGGTACCATAACATCAAGAACAGCCGCCTCGCCAACCTACCGGATGAAATCCTGCTCCTCATCCTCGAAAGCCTCGGAGATGACGTCGTTGCGCTATATAGCCTGCGGCGTGTGTCGCGCGTGTTCCGCCGCCTCATCTACGAGCCAAAAGTATGGAGGCACATGCGCGGGTTAGAAGGGTCCACCGCCGAGACATTTTGGCGCCTCTCGGATCAAGAGAAGCAGCAGATGCAACGCCACCTGCGGGGGAAAGGGCTGTGCGACATGTGCAAGATGGCGTGCGGCGTGCCCGTCGACGGGCTGCTCGGGAAGCTGGATCGGGCGGTGACTTTCAGCAGCGGGCGCCGGGAGTACGACGGCATACTGTGGTGCAAGTTCTTCAAGCCGACGCACCCCTGCGGCGGCCTCCACTGTCCCCCGTGCGGGACACACCATGACCCCGATGCGTTCTCCCCTGGTGACCGGCGCCCCGGCGCGCCCGGGAAACGGTGTCTGGGACGCCGCGGGGCCGTGCAGCTGTGCGAGCATCTACACATTCCCTGGGCCGCGATTGAAAACCATTTTGCAGAGTGGAGGGAGAGGAGGCCGGGAGAATGGGATGCCGAGGGCTGGCAAAGGTGCCTTGACGACTTCAGACTGGAGTGCCGCCACCCGAGCCACGATGTGCGCTGTGCAGACGAGGAGCCCCCTACATGGCCTATGGCACGCCTTATGAGTAGTGGGCACGGTCAGTGGATCAGGGTAGCCCTGGTCCTAGAGTGGGAGCCTCATAGTGGGCCCGACTATTTCAACTACACTACAGGAGGTCAGGCTCCTGTCTCAGAACTCCGGGAACTTTTCCGGGGGTATAGAAGGGGTGCTGGAGAGGTGCTACTGCCCTCATATCCTTCGGGCCCTCTGCCAGAGATGGCGTGCTACGACCGTCCTGGATGCCACTGCGTCTACTACGGAGCCGATGACCACGGGACGTCGGCACCCACTGGCCCACTGGCACCTGCGGTGCTCTCCCACGAGGACGCGCACACTCGGAGTACCCATCGTCACTTCAGATCCTCGCCAAACACGCTCACAGAGGAGGTGTTATCGGTGCGGCACTGGCCCAGAGGCGTGGGAAGCCCAGCCTGCCTAATCACGACCTACAGGCGCCGCATCCCTCTCTTCCGGGTGGCGGAAAGCGACAAGATAAACCCAACCCACGCCTGGTTCCACGCCATGGACCCCGACACGTACACCCGTCCTCGGAGCCACGAGCTGCCGCTGTGCAAGGACGGCGGCTGCACGAACTATTATAGAAGGCCCGGGGTCTTCCACTGCGATTCCTGTTTGACTTGGGTGCATAGCCCGTGCGTTTGCTATTGACCCGAATACAGAGAGGAGCTCGAAATTGCGGAAGCTTTGAGGAAGCACAGTCTTTAGGGGGCGCGGTCCGGGTCGACTAGGGAGGTGAGGTGGTTTTGTAGGTGGAGGTGGCATTGAATGAGGGGACACAGGGTAAGGCCGCCTGCCGACTACAATAGTAAGCCCGGTTGGTCTGCCTCTGAGCCTCTTGTAGTGTCGTGGCACGAGAACCGACCCTGAAAATTATTTCTCACCAGGCACGAGAGAAGGAAGGATCAGGGCGAGGGAAGGAAGGAGCAACGGAGAGAAGAAGCAGCAATGAGAGAGGAGGAGGTAGGAATGGATCAGGAGGAAGGAGCAAAGGGAAATGTTTGGCAAATGCGTAGAGCATGATGCGTTTGTGAATCCATCATCTGCAAAGAATTCACCACATTCTTCAAAAACAGGCCCTGATCATCACGGAAGGAGCGAGCAATGCGACGGCCTCGGCAGCCGCGTTTACAGCCAAGGACAGGTCGTGGCATTAGACATGATACTGACGTAAGCGTACAACGGGGGTGTGTGTACAAAAGGACCAGGCCCAGCGCCCGAAAGCGAGAGCCGGTGACAAAGGGGGCTATGTCCAGAGATCCTCTCTCGGACCTCGAGGGAGGGAGGGTATATCTAAAGGACTGCAGAGGAAGAAGGGGAAGGCCCGGGATGTGTTCCGTGAATAAGATAATCATATGCCGAAGGAGCGAAAAGAGCAAAAGAAGTCGAGAGTGCCTCCGTCCCATGAATTCCAAGTCGCTTCCCTGTATCCGTACAAAACGCGTGAAACAAAACCCAAAAATAGCTGATGCATGCGAACCAAAAGACAAAAAGGACAAGATGTATCGTGGAGCAAGAGCGGGGTGAGGGGGCTACGCCTGGCGGGGGTAGTTGAAGAAGTCAAAGACCTCGACGCTGTCGAGCTCCCGCTGCGTGACGGTCTGCGTGGAGGTCTGTCCGACGCCCGACTCGCGCCTCGACATGGAGAGGCTGACCAGGTCGTGGGCGTTCCTACTCTACTATTAGCCTCTCTCTCACACCATACCCCATACATTCCCAACACCTCAAGAACCGAGGACATGGATACTAACCTCCTCATGGCGCCCCACGTCCCGTCGCCCTGCCGCCCCCTCTGCACGACCCTCGCCAGGATCCTCGAGTAGCAGCTCGCCACCTGCCAGTGCCTCCCCATGTCGTCCAGCGTCTGGATGAACAGGTCCAGCATCGGGTCGACGGGGCAGCCCATGGCCGCCGCGTTGACGAGGAGGAGCCTCGCGGCCACCCACAGCGAAAAGGTGAAGAGCGGGCCGAGGAGGTAGAGCCCCTCGGCCTCGCGCACGTCGTGCACGATGCCGCCGAGGCTGTGCACCGCCGAGACGCACCGCTGGATGGCGTAGTCGCTGGGCACGAAGAGCGGGCTCTGGAGCATCGGGTACGCGGCGGGCGCGTGCAGGCGCACCACCGCCACCACGTAGGCGCTGTGCAGCAGGAACCAGTTGGCCACCCGGCTCGCCGGGTCCGAGTGGCACAGCATCGACGTGCCGCCGTACTCGCCCGGCAGGCTCTGCAGCCAGCCGTCGAGCGTCTCGTCCAGCTGGCGGTACTTGTTGCGCCAGGCGGCCGTGTCGCCCGGCGAGGAGATGTCCAGCGGGGTGGTGGCGAAGGAGTGCACGCGGCTGAGGATGGTGATCATCTCGCAGTGGTAGGAGAAGCTGCCGAGGTTCTCGCTCTTGTTGACCACCGAGAGGCGCGGCGCCCCGCCCTCGAGGTCGTTGGCCGAGCCGAACCAGTTGGTCTCGACCGGCACGTCGCCCGAGAAGAGGTCGTACGAGCAGGGGAGCACGCGCCGCACGTCCGCGTCCGCCAGGGTGTAGCCCGTCGTCACGGCCGCCATGGCCGCGTACCGGTCGAGGATGTAGACCATCCAGCAGAGCCGCCTCCGCCCCTCGTCCTCCAGCCAAGAGCCCGGCTGCCCCGCCGTCGAGAGCCGGTGCACCAGCCCCGAGCGCGTGGGCGTGTCCTCCGAGGTGCTCGTGAGGAAGACGCTCGCCTCGTCGCAGAGGCCCAGCTGCCGCACGGTCTGGGACAGCTGCGCGAGGACCATGCCCGCCGCGGGGCCGTTGGACGCGCCCATGATGTCCAGGCACAGGATGACGCGCGCCCTCAGCGCGCCGACGCTCACGTTCTCGACGGCGTACATCTGCACCGTCCGCTTGGAGAGCGAGTACTGGCGGGCGCGCGCCTCGGGGGCCAGGCGCGGGTCGTGGAAGAAGCGGAGGGCGGCCGAGACGATGGCGTGCAGGAGGACGCGGTCCTCCTCGGGGATGTTCGGGCGCGACGAGAGGGTGCGGAAGACGGTCTTGCGGTCGAGGACGGGGCACCAGGTGTTGCAGTGCTTGAAGTAGAGGTCGGTCAGCGCGTAGAGCATGTCCTGCGGGGGCAGGTCGTTGTTGTCGAGCGCGGGCGACAGCGGGATGGGCCCGGCGCCCAGCAGCCCGTTGGCCGAGGTGGGCGGCGGGCCCTCGTCGATGGGCGGGTGCAGCGGCACGAAGGGCTCGCCGAGGCGGTCGGGCGGCGGCGGGCGCGGGTCGCTCCCGCTGCGCGGGCGGAAGGCGGTCTGGGTGCTGGAGATGGGCGGCGTGCCGCCGTGGTGCGAGGCCGGCGTGGCGGTCCGGCCGTAGTCCGACCTCCTCCGCGGGGGGCCGGGGTTCTCCAGGGCGACGGGCGGGCGGTTGGCGGAGAGCGGCGGCGAGGCGGGCCTCACGGGCAGGGCGGCGAGCTTCTCGTCGGCGAGGTGGTCGTTGAAGCGGCGCTCCAGGTCCTCAAGGCGCGCCTGGGTGCGGCTCAGCTCGGCCTCGAGCTCCAGCCCGAAGACGATGCGGCTGCCCGGGTTCTGCCTCTCGAGGTAGACGCAGGCGCGCTTGTGCCTCGCGCACCACGAGCACGCGGGCTGGGCGCGGTCGCACTTGACCTTGCGGGCCTTGCACAGCTCGCATCTTTGGCCGGGCGCAAAAAGAATGCCGTGTTAGCCGGGCGGGTGGACTCCATTGTCTATCTCTCTCTCCCCTCCCCCCGTCTCACTATCGATTTAAGGTTTGGGGGTTGTTGATAGGGATTGCTGGGGATCTTTGGCTCGGTGTAATGATAACAGGACTCCATAGATACAGGGTGGGTTTCCATGGGGGAGAGGCGCTTACGATGGTCTCGGGAACTTCTTCCGTTTCCTCGGTGGACCGGCCGAGGAGCTCAGGTCGGCGGCGTCGTCTTCCCCACAGCTGGAGTCGGACGGGCCCGGCGGCTCCTCGGCGATCGGCCGCGGCCTGTCCTCCGCATGATGCATTTGTCCCGGCGGCGGCTTCACCAGCTGCTGTCTGTGCTGGGCTCACGCAGTCGGATCTCGGTGGATGGGTGGTTGGAGCGGTTTGTAGTTGGTGGGAGGTTTTCCGTGAGCAGAAAAGCCGGCGGGCGGCAACCGTGGTGGACGGAACGGCTCATCTCCGCCGGCAAGCTGTCATCCTTCGCGGCCCCGAATTGGGCATAGTAGAGGCCAGACCGTGGCTTTGAGGGCTGTGCGCTTCCACTTACGGGATCGGGAGATCGGGGTCGTCGGGGAGGGTGGTATGGGGTGGGCCAGCGCCGAGGGGGAGGATTCGTCTGGCTGCCGGCTCTGCTTGCTCACGAGGGGGAGAGGCGCTGCGTTGGCTTGGGCGGAGTGCGGAGTGTGGAGTGCTGTACGAGGTACGGAGTGACTTGGGCGGGCGACAAAATTGACCTCGGTTTCTTCTCGGTATTTGTGGGCCGAGCAGGTTTTTGCGCGCGCCCTTGCCCCGCTCAGGGCCAGGATTACGAGGCGCAGAAGCGACCCCGTGACGCACAGCGCACCACAGCAAATGACGCCTCGGCCGCGCAAAACCCGGGCGAATTGCGGTGGGGCGGCGTGAGCACACCCGCTCGTCATTTTCCCCTTTCCGCCCTGATTGCTCGGCTGGGCGACCGCGTCCCGGGCCACTAACCGCGCCGCTCAGTTCCACGTTCTCGGTACCCAGCTCCCCGACCCACCCGAGCATCCAAGGGCGACGCCACCTTGTTTTTCTCTCCCGGAGCTTGTCCTCCCGCGCGCCGTTCTCTGCCATCCCGGCCCTGCTCCCACGCATCCCGCGCGCGCGGGCGGGCCCTGCATAACTGCCAGAATTACGAGGTGCTTGGTAGCTTCAACAGGGGCCACGGGCGCCAGAAGAAACCTTCCCCCCACCCGCGCTAATCTGCAACCGTCACATGGCAGCTCGAAAAAAAGACGAAAGAAACCCACCCGGCCGAGATAGCGTTGCCGCATCAGAGGCTAAGGTCGTCACCCGTTGGAGCGTGCGCCGTTAGTTTTTCTTTGCCTCGTACGTACATGCTTGTGCATACCTGTTCTTCTCGGGTGGGGCGAGCTGGCCTGCGACTGACGGAAGAATTGCCCTCGATCCCAGCAGGCGCGGCTGGGTCGGCTAGCTGGTGACGTGCCACCCTCTCTGTCGCTCTCTCTCTCGCGTTCGGTGGACTTCCTCCGAAGAGGGTCCCTTGTTTCGCCTGGTGTTTAAGTACGGTACTGAAAGGCTGCAGGGTTCCCGGTCCGAGTTACCCAGCTTTTGCCGTCTTTAACCTCCTCCCTCCCGTCCTCTCCCTTGGCACTCTCATTCCGATCCCGGCTTCCTCGACAGGACTTCTTAATCCGCGCTCCCTCCAAGGATCCCGGAAAGGACCACTCTTGACCTTACCTCTTTGAGCTTCATCGCGTCTTGCGAACCTCGAAACCAGCTCCAAAGCAAGCTTGAATCGCGCCTCTCGAGGCAGTAACTCACAGAGAGAAAGGGCCAACCCAACAGCGAGCGAGCTTCTCACCCCCGCTCCGCCCATCATGAGCCGCTTCCAACGGCTCCTGCGGCCGCGGAACGCCCTGGCGGCCACCGCCGTCGCCGCCGGCGGCGCTT
Organism: Sordariomycetes sp. S4602; assembly: GCA_023628835.1. Classification (NCBI taxonomy): domain Eukaryota; kingdom Fungi; phylum Ascomycota; class Sordariomycetes; species Sordariomycetes sp. S4602. The sequence goes on from JAMAJV010000002.1 coordinate 373,715, forward strand.
ACGCCTACACCAAGACCGTCTCGTTCAAGACGGCGCCGCTGCCCGCCGCCGAGCTGAAGCGCGACGCCAACAACCGCATAATACCGCCCACCTTCCCGGCCGTCAAATCCCGCGCCGACCAGCTCGCCGAGCTCCGCCGCTCCAGCTCCCCCGAGGACGGCGAGGAGTACGACCTGCTCGTCATCGGCGGCGGCGCGACGGGCACGGGCATCGCGCTCGACGCCGTGACCCGCGGCCTCAAGGTGGCCCTGGTCGAGCGCGACGACTTCTCCGCCGGCACGTCGTCCAAGAGCACCAAGCTGGTGCACGGCGGCGTGCGCTACCTCGAGAAGGCCGTGTGGAACCTCGACTACTCGCAGCTGCAGCTGGTCATGGAGGCCCTGCGCGAGCGCAAATCGTTCCTCACCATCGCGCCCCACCTGTCGTCCGCCCTGCCCATCCTGATCCCGCTCGCCCAGTGGTGGCAGGCCCCCTACATGTGGATGGGCACCAAGATGTACGACCTGCTCGCCGGGTCCGAGCAGCTCGAGGGCTCGTACTACATGAGCCGCGCCAAGAGCCTCGAGGCCTGCCCGCGCCTCAACGGCGACAAGATCGTCGGGTCGCTGGTGTACTACGACGGCCAGCACAACGACTCGCGCATGAACGTCGGCCTGGCCATGACCGCGTCGCTGTACGGCGCCACCGTGCTGAACCACGTCGAGGTCACGTCGCTCGAGAAGGGCGCCGACGGCAAGATCCGCGGCGCCAAGGTGCGGGACACGCTGCGCTCCGGGTCTGACGAGTTCACCGTCAAGGCCAAGGGCGTGGTCAACGCCACGGGCCCCTTCGCCGACGCCATCGAGCAGATGGACGACCCCTCGCGCAAGCCCATCGTGGCGCCCGCCTCGGGCGTCCACCTCATGCTGCCCAAGGACATCTGCCCCAACGGCATGGGCGTCCTCGACGCCGCCACCTCGGACGGCCGCGTCGTCTTCATCCTCCCCTGGCAGGGCTTCACCCTCGCGGGCACGACCGACAACGCGTGCGAGCTCGAGGAGAACCCCATCCCCCAGCAGCGCGACGTCGACTTCATCCTCGCCGAGGCCAACAAGCTGCTCAACCCCGACGCCCTGCTGACCCACGACGACATCCTCGCGTCGTGGTCCGGTACGTCATAGACCCACACCCTTTCTCCACACCTTGGTGGAAGGCGAACAGCTGCTAACTGGGCCCTCAATAGGTATCCGCCCCCTGGTCATGGACCCCAAGTCGACCAACACCGAGTCCCTCGTCCGCAGCCACCTCATCCGCGTCTCGCCCTCGGGCCTGCTCACCTGCGCCGGCGGCAAGTGGACCACCTTCCGCCAGATGGCCGAGGAGGCCGTCGACGAGGCCATCGAGACGTTCGACCTGAAGCCCAAGAACCGTGACCTCGGCGACATCAGCGGCACCGGCATCCCCGGCATGGCCACCACCGGCGCCTGCCAGACCCGCCTCGTGCGCCTGACGGGCAGCCACGGCTTCACGCCCGCCCTCGAGTCGCAGCTCGCCGAGTCCCACCCCGACGTCGACCGGGAGATCCTGCGCCACCTCGCCAACAACTACGGCGACCGCGCCTGGGCCGTCCTGTCCGACGCGTCGCCGCGCTCCACCAGCCGCCTGGTGGCCCAGCTGCCCTTCGTCGAGGCCGAGGTGGCGTACGGCGTGCGCGCCGAGGCCGCCTGCACGGCCGTCGACGTCATCTCGCGGCGCATGCGCCTGTCGTTCCTGGACGTCAACGGCGCGCTGGCCGCGCTCCCGCGCATCGTCGACCTCATGGCCGACGAGCTCAAGTGGGACGCCAAGAGGCGCGGCGCCGAGTTCGACGCCACGGTGCACTTCCTGCGGTCCATGGGGCTGGATCAGACCAAGATGCGCCAGGGCGAGACGGTCAGGGTCGGGGGCGTCGACGTGGCGCACGGGGAGGGCAGGATCTCTCCCGCTGAGCCGCAGGGCGCCATGTGAGGATGGGTCAGGGTGTTGGATATCTTTTACTATGTGACGAGTATTATTAGACTAATAGAGATAGAAGCGTTGTAGTTCTTGATTTGAAATTTACGTTTCTTCAAACCACGTTGCCGGTTGAGCGCGCTGGATCGTGGCTTCGGTGAGTGAAGGAGAAAGCATGAGAGCGCCAAGACCGAAGCTCTGGTGGGGGTCACCCTCCAAGATACGTCATACGTCCCCATGTCATTGGCTCCTGAATATGGATCCCTCAAAATCCAAGCTCCAATTATCCCACTCCTTCGACCGCAGAATTTCGCGTATCGTCGATCCTTGTTCTTCTGCAGGTGGATACGACGTGACCCCATCTTTGTCTCCGCTCGAACCTCACTACCAGCCAAGGCATCGACCCACGAACTATGCCATCTTTGGCAAGTTTGTACCGAGTGGTTGCCCTCGAATGGCCCCGTGTCGGCCTGTCGGCTCTCTCAAGGGCCGGCAGGCAGGCCTCCAGATCCCCCAATCGCATGATGATATATACAGAGTGAGGGCTGTAGGCAAACCTGGCCCTGGCCTCAAGATCGGGGATCACGAGGTAGAAACAAGCGAGTGATTGCCACCAATGCGGCACTCGTACGACAATGCGCTCTTCTCCGAATGCCAGCTGTTCTTCACCCCGACGTCCCATCTTCCCCACGGCCACCCCGGATTGACCGCGCCCCCACAAACTGTGTTTCGTGGGGCAACTCTAAGCGTGCAGGAGCTAGAAGACCGACAAAAGATCCCCAACGGGCCCACCTTGGTGTTCCACTTTGAACACGTCTCTCCTGCTCACAAGAGGGTCTGACGTTTTCTCTCATGGCGAGATGCAGCAGCCGAGAAGAACAGAGAAGCAGATTAGCTCATCATCAGTTGGAACGACCCCGTGACGGAAAGGAATGGAGGGTTTCTCAGCCGTTCTACTCTTAGTATCCCTCATTCACCTGACAGGTGTAGTAAGCTCAAGGCAAGTCCTGTCCCCGTCAGGTGTCAGACATACAAGTAGATTCCAGTCAGGCACAACCCTAAATAACGCCATGGCTGAAGCTTAAAGGATTCTAGAATGTTGAAACTTCCCTCTCCCCCACGTAAGGCAGGCACTCCCTTGGTGACAGTGCCGGCTTGCCGATGCCCTCGGCCGTCCGCACGGTCGGTACCAAGGAACCGGCGCAGAAACCCACCACCCCCGCGTTCCATAGAGTGACGACGTAGGTCGGGGCTATGAGGCCCACCTAAACTCTGATTCCCCTAGAACAACGTCCGCTCGCGTTATCGTGTAGGTCACTCAAGATGATAGCGGGCAAACTCCAGGGGGGGGTTCCTCTCCTCGGCATAACCTTCGCCTACGGCTCCGGGTACGTCCCCACAAACACCCCATACAAACACCACCGACAACCCAGGTTCCTCCTCTTCGGCCACGACCAGGGCGTCTTCGGCGGCATCCTCACAAACCCGTGCTTCCTCGCCACCTTCAAGAACCCGAGCCCCGTGGTCTAGGCCCAGATCGTCGCGTTATACTACCTCAGCTGCATCCCCGGCGCCGTGGCCTCGCGCTTCATACGTCTGAAACGGCCAACGAACACGCTATATTACTCGTACACACCCAGCACACACGACGCCCCCCACCAACTCGCATCCCACCCCCCGCTCTCAAAGCCCCATCAGCCGCCTAAAAGCCACATTCTCGATCACCGGAAACGCCCCGACTTTCTCGATCCCAGCCCCGTCCATATCCCCGTCAAACCTCCGCATGGCCATGCCAGTAAGGAACCGCCCCAGCGGCACCGTCGGGCTCCAGTACGACTTGAAAGCCGCCCGTATGACGGGGCCCAAGACAGCCTCGCCAGCCCCGAGCATGAAGGGCCGCGGCGGCACGTGCGGCTTGATGGCGTCGTGCGCCGCCCAGTCGATGAAGCAGGGCCGCACCGTGCTGGCCTGGAACAGCGGGTCCTCGCGCCGCATCTCGGCCAGCGCGAGCTCCGTCTCGCCCTTGACGCGCGCGAAGAGGGCCGAGAAGCGGCCCGGCTCGAGGGTCGCGCCGGCGCCCGAGACGTGCACGAAGGCGAAGGGCTGGTGCTCGTCCCGCGGGATCTGCCGGAAGGCTTTTGCGGCGGCCAGCGCGTAGTCCTTGGTGATCTTGATGTACTCCCTAGCGCCGGCAGTTTTAGCTTACGTCTCTTACGGGAGACTGGGGGAGTGGGCCTTACTCTTTGCTGACGGCGGTCTGGCTGATGCCCAGCGCCCACACGACGCCGTCCGCCCCCTCGAGCCGCCGCAGCAGCTCCGAGTCGTACTTCTCAAAGTCCTTGTGCAGGATGACGTTGACGCGGGGGTCCTTTGCCTCCTCCGCCATCTTCACCGGCCGCCTCGAAAGAATCGAGATCTTGGAGATGTCCTTTGTCTTGATCATAGCGTCCAGGACCGCCGAGCCGACGAGGCCGGTCGCGCCGGTGAGTATGAGGTGCATTTTCCAGGAGGAAACAGAACGAAGCGGGGGTTAAAAATTATCAAGTATGGCAGAGAGTCTGAGGCGGGAATGTTCTTAGGGATAAGCAGTGGAAATCTAGAGGACGGGCTGACCACCATATACATACTCGGTATGATTTCTCATTTGGAGTGTTTGTCGGAAACTAGCACCGGGTTTAGCGGGTTGTCGTCTAAAACCCGAAAAAGGCAGCACATCGTCGGGGATTACGATTACGCGTTGGTGGTGGGCGCCTGCGGCGGGATTCCGCCGCGCCGCGAAAGCTTATTGAAATGTCCGCGGCTGAGACAAACGCCCGCCCCGGATTTAACGCTGTTAAGCAGTGCATGCACGATATGATAAAAGTCCCGCCCCAGGTGCCCGTCCCAATTCCCGCTGTTCCTCTCCTACTCGTCGGTCTGCCCGCCCTCTTGCGCGGTCTGCCCTGCAACAGGCTGAGAAACGGCCAGCGACAATGGTAAGGAAGAGTCCTCTGTACTAATGGGATGGACTGCATTTGGGGGAGAGTTCTCATACGTAAACACACTTTCTTTTGCACATGGTACACGACACCCTTGGTAAAGATTCCCGCGAGATACTGTGGTAGAGATAGATTGGTTTACTAGCCTTCAGTTTCAGTTGGACTTTACGCAGAGCTAAGCGTATAGGAAATCCTGCTACAAGGTGGTAATACTCTGGGACATAAGTTTTAAGCCCGTCAAGAAGCTGCATAATTAGGAGCCAAGCAGGATCTGGGAAGTGCTCGGATCTCTGGTTCGGCAATAACATTCAGGGCACAAGCACCGTACGACAACTTTATTCCTCTGTCAGGCCATGTACTCCTCAGCCTTAAAACAGATATAGACCAAGGGTTTTCTCTCTCTGGTCTAGATTTCTGGAACTTCACTGTGGGTTCCTCTGTTCACTTTTCCGATCCTCTTTTCCACCAGTCTTAACCAACTCACCTTTCATCATCCAACATGTCATCTCTTCCTAAGTGGATTCGAAAACTCTTCCCCCGCCGTCAACGCCTACCGGTAGCGGGCTATGCTCCTTTGTTGGACGGACAGGGTAGCGCCGTGGATCCCCTCGTCGTGTCGCGCGCCCACAACATCAAAAGCGGCACTTTAGCGGGCCTTCCCGATGAGATCCTGCTCTTAATCCTCGAACATATCATGGACGATGTTGTCACGCTGTACTGCCTCCGCCGCGTCTCACGCGTGTTCCGACGCCTTATTTACGAGCCGAGAATTTGGATGCGCATACAAGAAGACCGCGGGTATGGCAGTGAGCCCCACTGGCACTTATCCAGGAGCGAAACTCGACGGATGAAAAGGCGCCTCCGGGCAGACGGGATGTGCTGCAAGTGTAAACTCGAGTGCAACGTCCCGGTCCGTGGCCTGTTCAGAAACCTCGTCCAGATCTTCAACCTCGCCGGCAAGAATGACGAGCGTTATGACCTTTGCAGATTCGACGCTTACTCGGACCCCAACCGCCTGCTCCACTGTTCGCCCTGTGGCACGCATCACAAGAACCGGGCATTTTCATATGCTTCCGAACCCCCTTGGGTGAGGTCGAGGCAGTGCCTGGGCCGTGACGGAGCCGTGCAGCTTTGTGACCATCTGAGTATGTCCTGGGCCGACATCGAGAACCATATTACAGAATGGCGGGAGCGAAAGCCTGGCGAATGGGAGGCCGAGGACTGGGAAGCCTGCCTTGAGAACTTCACCCTGGAGTGCCACGATATCAGCCATGATAGGCGATGCGGGGCTGGAGAGGTACCGACCTGGCCCAGGGCATGTCTTCATACAGACAAGTACGATATGACCAGGGTGGTCCTCACCCTACAGTGGGAGCCCCACAGTGGACTTGACCTCTTCACGAGCACTGCAGAGGGACAGGTACCTGCTTCACAGCTCAGGGAGCTGTTCTGGCAGTACCGAAAAGGCCCTGCTAGAAACCTGCTGCCCTCGTACCCTTCAAACCCGCTGCCAGAGATGGCATGCTATAACCCTTCTAACAACAACTGCCGATGCCTCTACTACGGGCCAGGCGACGGCGCAGCGTTCGGAGCCGCCGGCTCACCGGAGCAAACCACGTTCTTCCGCAAGGCCACCCCACTCGAGCATAAGCATACGTTTTACAGATTCTCGTTCGATACGAGGTACGAGGAGGTGTCGACTAGAAGGCACTGGCCCGGAGACGCAGGCTGCCCGCCCTGTCTTATAACCACTTATAAGCGCAACATCCCACTCTTTACCACGGCGAGAGACGACAGGGCCAACCCCAGCCACGCGTGGTACCACGCTATGGACCCGGATACGTATTACCGCCGGGCGTGGGAGCAGGAGCTGCGGCTGTGCAGTGACGAACGCTGCATGAACTATTACCGGAGGCCGAAGACCTTCCGATGCATTGGTGGGCCGGACACGTTTGACCATCCATGCATCCGCGACAGCCGGGAATACCAGAGAAAGCAGGCGGTTGAGGAGGTCTTATGGAAGAAGGGTTACATTAAGCATGTAGAGTCCGTGCGGCAGAGGGTGTGCCAAGGAGACGGTGGCTACCCGGCCGGAGGGGGGGATGTGGCCTCGGGCGCGCGGGCGAATCGCCGTTCTATTGTTCTTAGATTAGTAAATCATCACCGTTCCATCCCTGTGAAACTTGTTCCTTTTTCTGTATTACTGGTCATATATCTTGTGAGAAAGGGGAAGCGATGAATGACCGAGCGGAGATGAAATATGGAGGCATTTCCGCTTCACGAATGATACGCCATAGGGAAAGAAGACAACTTGAGCCTGATTCCTATTGACGTGCTGTTTGGTTCGTCGACGCCGACTCTATGTCCGAAAAACACTGGCTGCCCGTCTTGGGGAAGTGGGTCAACGGCTCCAGGCCGGTGCTAGCCACATGGCTCGGCTTCGAGACGACGTCGTCCTTAGATGACCTTTATCATGCGAGGTTGTAAACAGAAACGTCTCCGAGCGAGAATCTATGCTGTCAGCTCGGGCTCTTACACTTCCGCACGGTCCTTGCCTTTTTCAGCTTCTTAGTCTTTTTTTGTCAATATTATAGGACTGGAATATCTGTACCGAGCAATGAGCCGCCCATGTGGCTCACAAGCCTATGAGGGGCCTGGCAGATCCGCGGTGCGGGGGGAAGAGGTGGCAGATCCCCGGCGACGGGGTTGCATGTTGTCAGGGGTGGGATGCATCGGGCTGAGCAATTTCGCAGGCTGTATTGGCTCTGAGCCTCCCAAAAGGGAGGCCTGGAACGCCGGCCGTCGAAGTGATTGGGTGGCAGCAACCGGCTGTGTCGATCCATGCTGTGAACCGCCCGCCTGTCTGTGTCACCAGCCCCAGTCTGCAGCTCGAACCAACACGACAGCTCAGAATGCCAAGACTTCCAACTGCTGCCTGTCGCCGAGTAATTTTCCCCGCAGAAGAGTTTAGTTCACATCTCTTACCGCCAGATACCGGAAACAAACTGCATCCCTCTCGCACAGGAGGGACTCGCAAATATGGCACCACCACTCGGACCGCCGCCTCCCCCCAAGAATGACCCCGCGCACGTCCAGCGGATGATGAAAAAGTACAAGATCCGCTTCTTAGGCCCGGCGGACACCCTCAGCCCGGAATCATTCCCGGCCAATCTCCGCACAACGCTCGACCAGGCGCGGAAATTGGGCCACACCGACTACATCACCTACACCGAAGACGCCCGCTCCGATGCCGCGCGGGGGCAGCCGTGGAGGTATCAGCGACTGGACCGGGCCCAGACACTGTTTACGACGGCAGGAAAATGCCTTAGGCTGAGGAGCACTGAGGCACGTTGGCGCTTTTACATTGAGCCGCTGGTCTGTCGCCGCTTCACCGAGGAGGTTGCCTGGTAATACAAACGCCGTCGGAAACACTCTTGTCTCCCGGGAAGAAAAAGAAAGGAGCATGCTAACCTCGCGGTGGGAGTGGAATAGCCAGACCTGTTGCGACCGCCTCTGGAGATCCGAAGAGGTGGTGGCCTCGGGAAGCACCGTCCGGACAGATGCATCGGAGGGTCGACGGGAGCGCCGAAAGTCGTGTCAGTGCCGCGCCACTGGCACCCGCCAGGAATTGTGAGTATCATGTCGATTCCTAAGCGGATCCCTGCCAGCGGAAGGTTCATCGGGAAACGACGCTGATCGTGGCTACAGGGAGGACCGCGGCCTCAATCCTATATTCGAAAACCACACCGATAAGGCGATCTTGTACACGGAGGAAATTAAAAGGGACCTCCGGAGGCGTGAGCACAGGGCGGACCTCATAATTGGCCTGTGCCAGACGCGAACGATCGAAAGCCTGCTGGAGAAGCCCGACCGGCGGCATGCTTCCCCTCCGAAGACAGTCCGGGAGACTATTCGAACCACACCGTTCCGCGAAGATGGCGAGCCCGTTGTCTTCCCCTTTTTGATAATGGAGGCCAAGTCGGGGGAGTCGCCAATCTCGTTCAGCGACATTGACATGCAGACCGCTTTTGCCATCCGGGAGCTGGTCCACCTGCAGGAGGAGCTTAAGCGCGCCGCTTCGGGACCAGGGCATGCTGAGTGGGATGCTGCGCCACTGGTATGGTATATCTCGTGCCGTGGCGAGCAGTGGCGGCTCCACGCGGCATTCCCGAGACCCAATGGGGACGCGGGCGCCGTTGTACGTTTTCCTTTTCCCCAGAATCGATGATGTGAGTCCCACTCTCAAGACAGATCTGCTAACCCCTCACTGAAAGGATGTGGTTAGGCTGTGGAGCGGCAACATAGACTCAGTAGTGGGCGCGCTTCAGCTGCTGCTGCTGGTTGACCACATATGCGATTGGGGCCGGTACAAGTTCTGGGAGTCCACCGTCCGAAGCCTCGCGGCCCTTAGCCGGAGCAACCGCCAGGGGACAGTGCCCTCTGGTGTCTTCTCGTTCCGGGCAGCCACTGCCCCCCCGGCTCCTACTACGCGGTCTGGCGCAATGGGTGAGGCGACAGCTACGCATCGGAGAGTTCCCCAAGCAGAAGCCGGCCGGAAGACAAACGACAGGCCCCGCCCATACCTGGATCCAGGCAAACAAAAGAAGCTGGCCGATTTACCGTTGCGCCAGAGTCCCATCAGGGACATCCGGTTTATCACATCGCGCAGCAGCGGTGTCCTTATTACCAAGGATAATTTAGAGCTGCTCCGGAAATTATCGCCCTCCGATAAGCGTTTCTCATCTTTTGCCAAGAGTCTTTTATGGGCGCTCGACCTCACGGGTTTCAAGACCACTTGGGACGCATTGAAGCAAGCTCAAGCGGCTTGGCACAGGGGAGGCAGAAGCCCATGCCCCGTCGGCCCAGGTCTTGTCGGTGGCGGAAACACCAAGTACATCGCGATATTGGGCTTCGGTTGGTACTTATCTGCCTCCTGGGAGCTGGTGAGGGAGCTTTACTGGCTCGCGATTGAAGAGTCTGCGGTCCCCTACCTGGAAGAACCGGCGTACGCGGCTCTCTCGCGTGAATCAGATATCAGAAGGCTGCATTTCGACAGGACCTTCGTTGCAGGTGATATCGAGAAGATCCTCAGCCGATACACCGATATTGGGGCGCAGCTGAATATAGCTGCGTGCCTCCTGGGCGCCTACCGATGCCTGGTAACTCTTCCAAAAATTGGCCTTGTCGACATCGTTTTACCCGTCGTACGGCCCAGTGGCCGGACATACGAGAGCTTCTCCAGTGTTGTTAATTATGGGGCCCACGCTGGCGCAATTGTGTCGCAGCTACACAGCGACCACAGAAGTGGAAGGCTGGGGTCCTGCACGAACCTGATCCACCAAGTGAGCTATGAGCACATCGTCAATCGCGCCGACCTGGGAGATATCGCCCAGAAGAAATTGGGACAGAGCCTGGGAGGCCGGATCCTACTGTGCCATCCCTTTGAAGCGCCCGTGTTGGATGTGGGAACTCCTCTCCTCGTCATAGACCCCCAGGAGTTGGACCCGGTTACCGAAATACCCGCGCACTGCACCTTTGCGATAGAGGAATGCCCGCCTAGACAGTTGCTGGGCCACGCCACAGGCAGCCACAAAATGTGTTTCGTGGCCGAGCGAGTCTTGGACGGCATGTATCCGCGGATGAAGCCCATAGACCCAGACGACTTGACCAGGAAGCTGATACGCACCACAAACTCCGACAACGTCTGGCTAGTTCAGCCCCCGCTCGATCCTGCAGAGGAATCGGACGTGGACGAGGAAGAACCGGTCGAAGACACGCCTGAACAGCCTGCTAGGTTTGACACAACCGCCCCGATGAGTGAACTCGTCTCCTCCATTGAGCGCTTAGAGGTAGCCGACTGGGCCCGGGGTGTCAAGCACGAAGTCATTGAGGTTGACGGTGACGACGAGGGAGGGGTCGATTCTGTTACAGGTGGGCTCCGAGACATCCCCGCCCGCCCTGCGAGTCCAGGGCCGGCACAGGAGCAGTCCCGATCGCTTCCGGTTCCTCGGCTTGATAGACAGGAACTGGAGGGTCGTAATGGGGCTGGAGAGGGGGCATCGCGGCTGGGGACGGGGACTCGTGGGAGCAAGCGCACGTCGCAGTTGAGGGCGGCGTTGACGCGGAGGAGCAAGCGGGTATCAACGGGCGAGCGAACGTAAGCTGCTTGGGGGCCCTGCTACTCGGTCGGCGTGGAGGGGAGGGGGAGAAATTGTCTACCTCGTAGAAGGGAAGGTGGGAAAGGTTCTCTGGGAGAGAAAGGGGAAGGATTCTCTGCTCGCATTATGTATTTTTGCGTGAAATGGAACTCAAGCTGATTACCTTGTTCGTCTCGTCCTGCATGGACCGCTAAACCTTGAATAGTCAGCCGCCGAAAAGGACCCGGACACACCTACAGAAATATGCCATTGTAACTTTCCAACGATGCGCGATAATATGGCGGCTTACATGCGCGAACTCGTGGCTCTCTCGTGTTTCTTCTTGAACACCAGCAGCATTCACATCGGAAAACCCTGTCGTGCGCCCTCGCTTTCCTGGGCCAGTACGCTTTACGTGATGTGTTTGTTCCCATAAGTAGATCGGCGAAAGGTTATCCCACCGGAGGGCAGGTATGACTGGAGAAGCAGCACCAACCCCTGACCGTGAGCTGGGATATACGAGCGAGAGCCAGCTAGCTCCACGCAAACTCGTGCCCAATGCAAGCCATCGGCCCGCGCAAGACCTCGCAAGGTCCAAGATTGAGGCCTCGGCCCATTAACTTTCCGTTTCACGGCCGCGCCGCTCAGGACGACCTACGCCTCTCCTCCAGATTGGCACATAGAGGGACCCCTACAACATATTCGGTAGGCCGTTAGGATCTGCAAAACTAGGTTGCCGGGAAGCTCGATGTGCCCACTCCCGGGGACCCATCGCCAGCTTTCCCGATCCTATCGCCGACCGGGGGTACCCGCAGTCCGCGCCAAGGCGCTTTTTTTCAGCTCCTGGCTCTTCCGGGGCAAAAAGCGGAACGCGCCCGCAAGGATAACTGGCTTCATCCCCTGGGGCTGCGTCCAGCAAATCTTGTGCCGCGGGGTTGTGCCTATCACAGGCGCGTCGACGCCATACCCGGGTGGGAGACGCTACTCGCTGCTCGGAGGCGCCTTTCCAGTATAGAAAGCGCTATCCCACAATCCAACTCGCGGAGCTCTCGTTAGCGCTCCGGGGCCCATCAAAGTTGGGGCAACGGCTGGAGTCTCCGCCCCCTCAGCTGCGCAATCACTCGCGGAACTACCGCATCGGTTAAGAGAGGTCCATCGTTGGATCCATCGCGCGGAATTTCAACGAAGTGAGAAGGGAGAGACACCTCATAAGACCACTGCGCGGAAGCTCAGCTAGCTCCCGCCGCGAGGGAAACTCGTGTATCGCACTTCGCAACGAAAGCGCTAACTCTACCCAGCAGACATGCCTCAGTCTCGTTATCCCCGTCCTCGTCATTCCCCAGATCCGGCGCCTACGATGTCACCCAGCAGTCCCCGGGGCACGGCCGGGTCATGGTGTTGCCGTTTAACCAGCCCCATGGGACGTGGGGACGAGGAGCGATATGATTCCGCCCCCCTATCCCTCCCCGACCCTGTCATATTTTTCTCCCGATCTATCGCATTGTCTCGGTGTTTTCAAGCTCTACATCGAGCTGTACATGGCCAACATGATCTCCAAGGTCGTGCGCAGCAGCGGCGGGTTGGGCCAGGGGGCGTACTTCCCCCAGGGGAGCGACAGGTCCAACCCGACCAACTACATGACCTCCAGGGCGATCGTCGAGACCGGCCACCGCGCGGACGCGGGAACCTCCCGTATCGGCCGCGACCGGGACGACCATCTGGACCGCGGGAGCACGGCATCCGATGTCGAGCTGGCGGCGTACCCCGAGGGGCAGGGTATCAGGAAGACGGTCGAGACCACTGTTACGATCAACAGCGGTGATGAGAGCCATAGTAATGGGTCGTAGTTTACAGGTTTGGGGTTATAGCCAGCACCTTTACAACGAGCCGACGACGTGCCCGCTACTCAAGGGCTCTAGAACATGCACCGGGGGTGTATTCCTGGGCCGTAACGCTCTCGTCCCGTACCGAGTAGAGTAGCTCTGACCCTTCAGGACGTTAGTGCAAGGCGTGCTTCTTCTGGCCCTGCTTACAAAGAGTTGACATAGACGTAGGTGTAAGCAGGAAGTGAAGGTTATTTGTGTCCACAGTGGGTATGGCGCGTTTGAGAGTAGCCACTGGAAGGAAGACGCCGTATCGAGAGGGGGCATTGAATAAAGCTTTACCTGTGGAATTCCCGCCGCCGGTAGCAACTCTCGCTGTTATCCCGGCCGTCAATATGCGCCAAGGCGTAAACATTGCAAGCCACACCCCTATTCACCAACTCAAAACCCTGACAGCTCTTGCCATGAATTCCAGACCTGTCGATACGCCCAGAGGCGCAAACACTGAGAGCCACCCCCTTTTCACTAACATAAAATCCTAACGACCCTTGCCGTTGATACTAGATCCGCCAATATGTCCCGAGGCGCAAACACTGAGAGCCACCTCTTATTATTCGCCAACTGAAAGCCCAACGCCACGTCCAGTCGTTGTGGCTTGTCGATTTTAGCGCACCTCCTTGTGGCTGACGCCTAAACGAGGTGAAACCAGCGCTTGTCACGTACGTTGACGGCGGGACAGTGTCTCAACGCCTAGACGCTGTGGAGTTGGCCGGTGTAAGCGTAAAAAATGGCAATGTCTATCATGTATATCAATTATATCGTGTCTATCTTTTTCTCGATCGTAACCCAGAAAAAGCGATGCCAAACGTCCAATGCGAAGCCGCAGATATCACCATTCGGGAAAGTGACGTAAGCTATCGCATAGCCAGATCGACTCTTGATTTTCGATCGGATCGCGGGGCGGAATCTCCGGCCGGCGCAGTCGGCACAGCGCGCGCCGCTATGACGTCATAGCGCGCACACCCCAAATTCCGCAGACAAGGCCTGTGACGCAAGACCCTGATTGGGCCGACGCGAAGTCAAGAAATGGTAGCGGCATAGCTTATCCAGCCCGGGTGGGTGCCGGCACCCGCAGACCCTGATCTTTAGGCTGGCCCTGTCGTCATACGCGGCCGCTCCACAGCCCAACGGTGAAGTCATACAGCACGCAGGACCCACGCGGCGCCCGCCCCGATGATGTTATGCATGTGCCGCGTGTGTGGGGCGGCGGCGGACCCTACTGGCTAGTGCCAGGGGAGGTGGTGGGCTCAGAGGGAGCCTGCCGCCCCCGTTGACCAGGAATTCCGCCCAGGCGGCCCGTCGTGGGGACGGCTATGACGCCCGTTAAGGGCTGTCCTTGGCGTCTGGCGGGATTATTATGGAGGGCGGCGTTGATGAGATGTTGACGTATGGTCGACGTGCCATGGTGGGGATGGTCTGGACCACTTGCTGGCAACTACTTAAGGATCGTCGCCCGACGGAATATGTCCGCTCTCTGATCCTGCCCATCCTTAACCGCAAACGGCACATCATACATACTGGACTTCACACTCTGGTTTACGATAATCATACACGACCTTACCATGCTTAGTTCGAAACTCAACCTGCCCCTTCCAGGGGGTTGGACCAAAGACAATCCAGACGGTAAGGACCCGCCCGCCACCTTTTCTTCTTGAATCGTTTGTGCTAATCCCGCCCAGCAGACAACGCCGGAGATAACCTCGCCGCCGGCGTGGTCGGCGAGACCGGCCAGATTCTGGACCAGGCCGGGAAGCCCGTCGCCAAGGTCACGGACGGCGACGCCAAGGGCCTAGTCGGCAGCGTAGTAGCGCCGACCGGCGAGATCCTCGACGGCTCGGGCAACGTCGTCGGCAAGGCCGAGGCCCTCTCGGAGGAGGAGCTGAAGGGCGTCCCGACGCAGCCCGAGCAGAAGAAGGGCGGCGTCGACCTGAAGGGCATCGCCGGCAACCTGGCCGGACAGGTCGGCAAGGGCCTCGGGTTTGGAGGCCAGGCCAAGAGTGCGTCTCAGGACGCCTCTGAGTCTGTGGACGAGAAGACGAAGGATGTTCCCGAGGCCGAGGCCCCGCAAGTCGACGACGCGAAGACCGACGTCGAGGGCGCCGCCGAGGGTGCGAAGTCGGATGTCGACCAGGTCGAGGGCGCCGCCGAGGGCGCCGCCGAGGGCGCGGACGGAGGAGCTCCCATCAACATGGAGGACAAGTCACAAGTCGACGCCGGCGAGCAACTGGAGGAGGCCAAGCCTGGCGAAGGCGCACTAGAGAACAAGGGTGAGGAGGGTGACCAAGAGCAGAAGGACGAGCCCGCGGAGGGCGAGCAGGCCGAGCAGGAAGCGCCCCTCGACTACTCCGTCCTCGAGGGCTGCAAGATCAACAAGGCCGGCAACGTCGTCAACGCCGACGGCGCTGTCGTCGGGCGCGTCATCGAGGGCAAAGTCAAGGACTTTGTGGGCCGCAAGGCTGACGAGAACGGCGACATCTGGAATGACTCAGGCAAGGTCATCGGCAAGGCAGAGCCTGTCGAGCGTGAAGAGTCCAAGGAACCCGCCCCCTTTGAGGACTTCCCTGACGCAGTGGTCGAGTCTGACGGCACTATCACTTTCGAGGGCAACACCATTGGCCGCGTTATCGAGGGTGATGCCAAGAAGCTGAAGGGCAAGAAGGTAGATGAGGACGGTGATATCCTTGATGCTGCAGGCAACACGCTTGGGAAAGCGGAGAGGTGGGAGGAGGAGGCGGCGCCCGAAGAGCCCATCGACTACTCCGTCCTTAAGGACTGCAAAATCAACAAGGCTGGCAACGTTGTCAACGCTAACGGAGCTGTTGTTGGGCATGTTGTTGAGGGTAAGCTGAAGGACCTTGTGGGCCGCAAGCCTGACGAGAACGGCGACATCTGGAACGACGGAGGCAAGGTGGTCGGCAAGGCTGAGCCAGTTGAGCTCAAGGAATCTAAGGAGCCAGCGCCCTTCGAAGACTTCCCTGATGCGGTGGTTGAGTCTGATGGCACTGTGACCTTTGAGGGCAGTGTGATCGGCCGTGTCATCGAGGGCGACGCCAAGAAGCTAAAGGGTAAGAAGGTCGACGAGGATGGCGACATCCTCGACCGTGCGGGCAACACGCTCGGCAAGGCGGAGAGGTGGGAGGAGGAAGCGCCCGAGCCGGAGCCCGAGGAGGTGATCGACAACTCGGCGCTGGCGGGCAAGCGCGTGAACAAGCTGGGCAACGTGGTGGACACCAACGGCACCATCTTCGGCCGGCTGGTCGAGGGCGACCCCAAGCGGCTGGCGGGCCGCATGTGCGACAAGGACGGCAGCGTGCGCAGCGAGTCCGGCGACGTGATCGGCCGCGCCGAGCTCGTGCCCGAGGGCGAGCGCGAGGGCGCCAAGGACGGGCCCTTCGCCGACCTGCCCGGCTGCACCGTGACCAAGGAGGGCAAGGTGGCCACGTCGGCCGGCGACATCGTCGGCCGCCTGGTGCAGGGCGACGGCAAGACGCTCTTCGGCCGCGCGGTGGACGAGGACGGCGACGTGCTGGACAAGAACGGCAACGTCATCGGCAAGGCCGAGCGCTGGGAGGAGCCCGAGGAGGAGGTGAAGCAGAACCCCATGAAGGGCCGCAAGGTCAACCGCGAGGGCAACGTCGTCGACGAGGACGGCAACGTCATCGGGAAGCTCACCTCGGGCGAGCTGTCCATCTGCACCGGTAAGCAGATCGACAACGATGGCGACGTGGTGGACTACAAGGGCAACACCGTCGGGCACGCCTCCCTCCTGGAGGACATCCCGCCCGAGCCCGAACCCGAGGAGAGCGCCGAGGACAAGAAGAAGAGGGAGCAGGCCGAGGAGGACGAGAAGCTCGCCAACCGCATGGCCGCGTGCCTCGAGGGCTGCCTCGACAAGATCAACCCCATCTGCAAGATGATCACGGAGAAGATCGACAAGGCGGAGCGCACGCCCAAGGAGGAGCTGGACGAGGAGCAGCTGGTCAAGGACGTGCGTCCGCTGATCGAGGAGGGGAACAAGGTGCTGCAGGAGGCCAACGGCATCATCCGCGGCCTGGACCCCGACGGCCACATCCAGGCCAACGCCAAGCACAAGACGGCCAGCCGCGAGGCCAGCCCCGCCGAGTACCACCTGGCCGACAAGCTCAAGGAGCTGACGGGCACCGTGTCGGAGACAATCGACGGCGCCAAGAGGAAGATCCAGGACATGCCGCACGCCAAGAAGGAGCTCAACCCGCTCTGGGGCCTCCTCACCGAGCCGCTGGGCCAGATCATCGCCGCCGTCGGGCTCCTCCTCAACGGCGTGCTCGAGCTGGTCGGGCGCCTGCTCAACGGCCTGGGCCTTGGCGGCCTGGTGAACAACCTCCTCGGCGGGCTGGGCCTCACCAACGTGCTGAAGGGGCTTGGCGTCGGGAGCGTCGTGGACTCGCTCACGGGCCAGAAGGGGAAGAAGAAATAAGGGGGGGCTCTCATCATGACGTGATAGTTTGGATTTGGGTTTTCCTTTGTTTGAGCCGGGACGTTATGGGTAATATGTCAGGAATGATGAACGTGTATGAGTTGCATGGAAGGTTATCTGTTTCCTTTTCGATGTTTCCTAGATTTAATATGCTGCAATAGTTATGAAAATGTTCTGTCATTTCACTTTTGATCTCCTGGTTGTGTCTGAATAACTTTTTAACGTCGCGACAAAATCATTACATCACTGTCAAGTCCCTCTGTTATCCATCGTCTTAAGCCCTGAGTCTTGCTACTCCTCTCCCACTACGACTGTACCATTCTAACTAACATCAGCGGGCGATTCACCCATCCCGGTCCCAGATGTCCCTTAAAACCTGAATGCTACTCCGCATTATCAAGGAGCGATGTGACCTCTCCACAGACAGCGGCCCAACCTCGCGCGCCACCTCGTCGCCGCCTGAAAACAGCACCACCGTGGGGATAGTCCGCACGCCGTACTTCTCCGCCGTCCCGGGCGTCTGGTTGACGTCCATCTTGACGAACCTCGCCTTGGGGTTGTAGGAAGGTGTGACCTGCCTCAGCGCCGCCTCGAGCGAGTTGCAGGCTGGCGACCCCTCCTCGACAAAGTCGACCAGCACGAGGCCCCTGTGCTCCAGGACGTCGGCCTTGAAGCTGTTGTCGGTGGAGTCTCCGAAGACCTCGCTCATAGCGTGGAGCCGTCTTTTCGCGTGTACTCGCGTTGGAAGGATTAGCGGAGATTGGAGTTCCAGGGCGCGGTTGAGCTAACGTAGCGCGTGGCTTTCACTGGGCAGGACCGGGATTAACAGGCCAGAGCAGGGCTACCAAAACGTGGACCTAGGCAGAGGCAGCAGAAAATGCATTGTTGCACAGACACATATACGCCGCAGCGCGGGGGAGGGGGAGGCGATCTATCTGAACCCAAACGTCTCCATCCCTGCGCGCCACATCGTCACCAGTTTTACTCGTGACGCCCCCTGAGATGAGATCTACGGTGACAAACACACAAGGGTTTCTTTGCCCTTCTCCCTTTTTCTTTTCGAGAAAGCTGCTAGTCAGTGAAGCAGCTGAAACCTTTGGAATTTGGCCCGACAGCCACCACCGCACTCCTCTTACAACTGGTCCCGTGTGTAAGACGCCCTTGGCTTGTCGCATCTCTTCGGGAGCCCAAGGGAGCGATCAGTCCCCCCAAGCCAGTGCCCCGCCCCTACCCCCTCCAGGTTGTTTTAGCTAAGGTCTTTGTTCAACGAGGGGGTGTAGGCAAAGACCGGAACCGTCCCGTAAACGTCCATGACGTCAGGGCCGAAGCTCTCGTCCGTGACCTTCTTGACGTCCATGACGGTCTTCTCTTCATTCGTTTCGCTGGGGAGGCTGCGCCTAAGAGCTTGGTTTGGACGCCGCGGGCTGCGCGAGTCCTTTGGCGGCAGGTGTATGGCGAAGCAGCTCTGCAGGGTATAGCTGATGCGTCGTCAGGGCAGTGACCAGGTGGTGAGGCGCCCTCCTCTTTTATAAGAAATGTGCGGGGCTTGGGGCTTTGACCGCGGGCCTGACTAGGGCCTGCAGTGATGCCCGAATATCCGTGGCCTTCTTTTGTGTGGTGGAACACCTCATCCCATAGGGACCTACGACAGGTGGGAGACCTGACAAGAGGCAGTCACTCATACCTCGGGTTATAGTAAGGATACTGGATCAGAAAGGGCATGGGCTTTGCCCTCTTGCAAGTATATCACGTCTGGGACACTGACTGCCTGGAAGCACTACAGTGTTGTGGCAACCGAAGACTGCCCAGTTTCTCTTACAGGCCGGAATGGAGCAGCCTGTCTGAGAAGCTGCCAGGTAAATATGACTGCGATTTATCACCCCCTCTCTATTCAAGGTCCCTTATCTAACCGCTTCAAGAACCCTCCTCGGACCGATTCTGTAAAGATAGAGACAAAGTGAACAGGAGGCGGGGTGGCAGTCCCCAATCCCCAAACCGACTTCCTCCCGTGCGGCCGCGCCGAGGACCCTAAGAACGTTGAGGGAGAAGCGATATCACATCCTGCGGACCCATCGGGCTACTCTTGGAACCCACCACCCCCCCGTCCCTGAAGAGGGCGACGGCGGGCGACTCGCCTATCCCGAACCTGGAGGTCACCTCCCAGTTCTCCTCCGCGTTCACCTTGACGACAGTCAGCTTGCCCTCGTACTCCGGGGCGATGACGTCGGCCAGCGGGACTATGTTGGTTGCGTCGTAGGACCCCGGGGCGTGGAAGAAGACCAGCACCGGCCCGTCGGCCGCCAGGACGTCCGAGTCGAAGCTTGAGCCGGCGACGTCTTTGACGAGGTTGCTCATGGTTTTCGTTGTGTTTCGTTTTCCGTTGACTTGGTGTGGTGGCTGGGAAGAGTGGTTGCGACAAGGGGTGACCGGGTGCCGATAGTTTTGTTCACGGGTGCGTGTTTGATGTCGCAGTGGGTGTGAGGAGGAAAGAGCTCTGCAGAGTATGTTGGTGCGTTGCCAGGATGAGAAACGGAGGCAGGCCCCCTTCCCCTTTATACGGGCGCGGGGGTCGCGGCTTCGGGTTCAAGCCTGCTGTGTTGGCGCCCGAACGTCCGGTGTCCTGCAGCCCCTCGCCCACGACGTCATATTTCGGCGAATGGTGCAGCTGCTGAAGCTGCGATCAGCGGTCTCAGCTGGCATTTGTAAGTGGCGCCTGCACGTTCCCTGCTCGCGGTAAGCGGCAGTCGACGGTCTGCCTCGCTGACTGGCGGAGACCTCACCCTCCACCGTCGGGGTTCTCCACCTCCAAGACGCGGGCCTCTCCTCACGGCCCCACCCGGTCAACGGTGGCGCGGGGCCGGTTGTTCCCAGCGCACCGCGTCTCGCCACTGCGCCGGGAGCCCGGATCCAGCCAGGTGACTGGCCATGCTTCTTGGAGCCCGCCACGAGCCTCTCGTCTTTGCTGGACCTATAAGGGCCCCTGCTCGAAGAGCCAGGCTATGGGTTCGGCTTTGGTGGATCGGTGAGATTCGCTACCCGCCCCACGGGGCCCACCACAGGCGGGACGCTCGACCCTCGGGTGTTAGTTGGGAAACCGAACCCGGAAGGGCACGGGGTTTTCGGTCTTGCCTGTTCATTATGACTGCTATACTCCCTGGCAGTCCTACGGGGCCAAGTGTGCAGAAGACCATCCAGTCCTTTAAACATAATCCTAGTGCCGATCCCCCAGCCAGCCCCAGAATGAGACTTGGCCGACGCATGTTTGTCATGTATCTAGCCCCCAAACGTGCCGCCCAGGAAACCTCCCACTTCCTCCCCATGAGCACCATCAAAAGCCCCCGTCTCCAATGGGTATGGCATCCCCACCTTTGGCAACTACCGCTCCAACGCCCGAACAACCTCTTCGTCCCTACGCTCCTCGGAAATGTCGTACGCGGTCTTGCCGTCCTGGTCTCTCACCTGGACGTCGACCCCCACGTGCTGGACGAGCATCTCAACGGCACCGCTATTGCCGCCGAACGCAGCCCACCAGAGCGCCGTCCGGTCCCGATCGTCTCGGCGGTTGGGGTCCAGCGGCCTGCCGGACCGCAGCAGCATCCCCAGGATCTCCACATAGCCGTGGTACGCGGCGGCCGCCAGCGGCGTGTGGCCTTCGCTGCTGGCCTTGGCGCAGTCGACGTCCGCGTGGCTGAGGAGGATCTCCACGATCTCGCGCCTATCGTTGCAGACCGCCAGGTGCAGGGGCGTCTTCCCCAAACACCCCGTGGCGTTGGGGTCGACCCTGCCCGAGTCCAGGAACAGCTCGACTACCGCGGGTAGATTCTCCGAAACGGCGTGCATGAGCGGGGGGTTTCCCAGGTGATTTTCGTTGAGATCCAGCGCAGGGGCGCCGGCTAGCACTCTGACGAGTTCGTCGTTCTCGTCCATGTATTTGGCGCTCGACAGGGCGACTCCTAGGGGCGTTAGGTCGGGGAAGCCCCCAGCGTTCACGTCGACGCGGTGAGTTTCCAGCAGCAGCTTGGCGGTGCCGAGTTGAGAGCTGTGGACGGCGAGCGTGAGCGGCTCCCTTCCGTCGACTTCCCCAGTCTCTGGGTCGGCGAGTCTGGACTGTAACAGCAGCTCGAGAGCCCGCTCGTTCCCGACCGCAGCAGCTGCGCAGAGCGGCGTCCTCCCATCTACGTCTTCCACCTCAAGGTCAACTCTGCTGTTGGCCAGGAGAAGCTCGAGGGTGCTTGTGTGGTTGCTGTTAATGGCTGCCTCTGATATCGGGGCGGTCAGCGCCACCGTGTCCTTGTGGTTGACGTCGATGGAGGGTATATCTAGGAGAAGCTTGACGACGCCATCGCTGCCACAGTTGGCTGCCAGCCAAAGTGCGCGTTCACCTGCCGTCCTCAGCTCGATTGGTTCGCTATCGATTTCACGCGCAGAGGCGTTCGAGGGCTTGATTGTACCTCCCGGACATGGCGGCTCTTGGCACTCCTGGATAGCACCCGCCGAGATGGCCTTTTTCGCCGTCTGTGGTCGGTCATGCCTTGCTGCCCAGAGGATCGCCGACTCGGGTGACTCGCGCAAATTAATCTGGTAAAGATAGGGGTCGAAGATACGGGAAAGGAAGATGTTTGTTTGGGCCAGGGCATTGATGTCGCGTTGTGAGAGTAACGCGCCCACGCCGAGGATCAATTCGGTGGGGATATCGAGGAGCATTGCTGGTTGTGGAGAAAGCAAGAAAGGCTTTTCAAATGTATAAGGCGGAGGTAATTAAGCCGATTGACGGAGGAAAGAAGCCAGGCTGGAGTTGGCAGAAGAAGGCAATTGTGGACGTTTCGGAGGACATGAAGGACGAGTGCTGCTGCCTGACAATCTTCCGGGGCGATGCAGCTGGTCGAGTGGGGCAAGGCCATGTTGCAGCGTGTTACGACCTTCATTCCTCCATACTGTCGAACCAGAGAGGCTGTGCTTTGACCGGTAGCATATAGCTCCCCTTTTTGCCCCTCTGATACATCGACTCTGCTATCGCAGACCGTGTTCACATGGTTGGTTCTCTGTAGACAGAGATTCTTGTTGCAGCGAATTGATACCACCCGAGTACTCCAAACCAGAAACCATTCCTGCTAGCCAGGATGCTGTCTTCTTGTTGCTCTTGCGAAGCATTGCTATAACAGGGGAGTAGCAATGAATAAGCTCTCAAATACATCGTTGTTGAAGACTATAGACATCGTCAGAACGGAAGTTGAGCTTCTCCAGCACGAAACCTGGTCACCGTGTCAATTTCAAGTATCATCCTATAATAGCACCGTGCACCACATGCAGAACCTGCACTTTTCCTAAGCAGGTGCGACCGAACCCCGATCTCTCATCGCAACGTAGCTTCGTGTCTCCGCTCCCAAATTTTTCACAGAAAGTCCATATTTTTCTCTCATCATCTCTACCCACTATGGCAGAGCATTTTCTGGAGGACCTGCTGTCAGGCATCGATGACGAGGACATCCAATCCGGCGCCTCCAGCGATGTCTACAGCGACCAGGAGCCCTTTGCGACATTCCAGGACAGGGTCCTCCAGCTGTGTCACGTCCTATGGCCAGGGCGCGAGGACGATGAGTTCTCTATCGAGAGGATGAAGGGAGGCGCGAGCAACCGAATCATCGGCATCCGCGTCGCCGGCTCGGGCGACCAGGTGGAAGGACGGAATCGGCCCTCCGAAGAGGCCCAGGACCCGAATCTGCCGCCGGGGGAGTACGTCCTCCGGGTCCCGCGCTGGAGCCCGCAGGCGTGCAGCAACGAGGTAGCCATGCTCCATTTCCTAAAGAAGCGCATCGCCGCCGGCGTCCCAACCGTGGTGCGCTCCGACACGAGCAGTGGCGAGGACAACCCACTCGGCAGCCCCTACGTTCTGCAGCGCCGTATCCCCGGCGTGCGGCTGGACGACGCCTGGCCGTCCCTTAACCACGCCCAGCGCCTGCTGGTAGCCCGCGATCTGGCCAGGCTCCACGCGGAGCTAAGCGCCCTCTCGAACCCCTCCGGCGGGATACCGGACGTTGAGCGGGGCCCGCTGGAGGACGGGGCGCTGGCTACGATCGACTACCGCTTCCCGGGAGAAGAGCCAGGCACAAGGACGGCCGTCGGCCCGCAGGAGCCAGAGGAGATGCTCTGCGCGCGTCTGGGGCGGTGGGGCGACAAGTACGGCGCCGCCGGGGAGCCGTGGGTGCGCGCCGCCGAGATCGTCCGGAAAGCGCAGGCCGCAAACGGCACCTTCAGCCTGAGGATGGACGGGAACCGGCATCCTTACTACCTCAACCACGGGGACGTCTACCCGCGGAACATCCTGATCCAGACTCACGACGAGACCTCCGCTTCGGTGAGCGGCGTCCTCGACTGGGATGACGCCCACTTCGCCCCTGCGGTGGTCGCATTTGCGCCTCCCGCGTGGCTGTGGATGACGGGCTGGTGGAGGGACTTCGATGACGAGGGCTACCTCGAGGAGGGTGACCTTTGGCGGGCTGCGCACGAGGAGCCCGCTGACAAAGAGTCCAGGGAGATCAAGCTTCTATTTGAGACTGAAATGGGGCCTGAGTATATGCGGTGCGCCTACTCGCCTGACGCGTATGCCGCGCGTAAGATCTGGAAGGCAGCGTACGAGACGGTCGGGAGCAGCTGGACGAAGGGGCAGCTTGAGGAGCTGGTCACGGATTGGAAGGCTGGACAGGACGGAACGGGCGCCAGGTAGCGTACCCATGAAGAGTACCTGCAGATTAGAGGATAACTAGAAGAGCCTGGCCGTGCCTACGGTGGGATTCCACAGTCGCGAGCGGGCGGGGGCCCGTCTCACACGATGCGTGTCGCTGACCAGGGTGTCGTCGGATATGGGATGACGCCCTTTTGTCAAGATACCAAGGCTATTCTAGGAATACCTTGTATCGACTGTACAAATGATCCAGCACTCCAACTCCTAAAATGTTTACAGATGTGTATGTCTTTGTTCGAGTTCACGGTGACGTTGGTTTTACCCCTCCTTCCTTAAATCCTGTCACTTACTCTCTGCGCATTCATCTGGCGATCGTGCTCAGCGAGAAGCCAACGGCGTACCATCCAGAAATTTAAACTTCAGGTTTCAAAATGTGGGTAGATTAATAGAGGGCCGTCTGGCGAACGACATCCTTATCTAAATCTCAGCTTGTGAACGATACTAGGATGAGGGTCTACAAATATTTAGGCGGAGAGATGAGGTTATTCGTAGCGTTGTGAATATCAGAGGGAACGGAATCGTACATGGAATACCGAACGCGAAACTAAACGATCAGGGTGTCAAGGAACCGTAACAAGCTATGAACGGCATGTTCCCTTGCTGTGAATACAGGGCGCGAACACGCTCTACGTCACATAGAACAGGATCGAGGAGTGCAAGAGTGAAGGATGAAGCCTGGGTCAGAGAGGGTTAAACTAAGAGTCTTGTATAGTATCAGCTATACGCTAGGTTTACTCAACGTCCCCGGGAAGGTAACCAGGGTAGCAGTCGGGGCAGCGGAGCGTCACCCAGAACGCCAACAGCCTTGCCGACGGAACGTCGCGACCGCTGCACCACTGGTCATCGATTTTATGACCCCCGCATGGAATCTCAGTCCCAGCTTTTATAGTGTGGAAACAGGCGAATTTGAGATCCTCCTCAAGGATGAAACACATGCTTGCAGTTCAATATTAGTATGCGAGAGCCTGGATGGTCCTGAAGTATGCGTGAGCACTGTAAGAATAGACCCTGTGCGGAGGATACTTTACCTGGTATCTGCGCGGGGTACTCGATGGCTAAGTCCAAAACTCGGTGTGTGTTACGGCGGTGGTAACAGAAGCTGCAAGGGTTGTTGTTTATCAAATATGTAGTGGTCGTCTGTAGCGTGATGAGAGTGATGATTTCTGAGAATGTCAAGGGGAAGTATGGGACTTTTATAGATAGAGTGGGACAAAGACACGAGCAGATGATCTCACGGATCGTATCAAGTTGGTGATGCCTCCGAAGCCAACCGGAATGCTCTCGCGGCTGTGGACCCTGATCCCGATGCAGCAAGATAAGGGTCCAGGGCGCCTAGGGGGGTGAAGTTCAAAGAAACACTAGTCTTCGTGAGTTTGGTACTGGAAACTAAGAGGAGGAGCGGTCGTATGTGAGAGGTGTAGCGGGCGGCGGTATATTACTCGAGCCGAGATCTCAGGGCGCCTTGAGGGCAGTAGGGTCAAAGGCATTTCCGCTTTCAACCGAGCAAGGAGGAAGTGAAAGGCCAGAGCGGGACTCGCCGCTGCTCAAAAGTTAATTCAGGGCGCAACATGAGGGTAAGAGATGTGCACGTTTATGGGAAATAGGGGACCTTTCAACGTAGAAGCGGCCGCATCTACGCCGGATGTTATACCTTTTGGCTGTACTGACGCCGCCTTCCGGTTGAGGCAAGGATGAAACGGCAGGCAGGAATGCATTTAGGTGTATGTTCTAGGACCTCTGGTGTCTATATACACGTCACCAAGTCCCCTTTCCGGCGCTCGTGGTAGCCCGCCCCTCTCATATCAGCGCGCCCGCTGCATATCGCCGCCTGCTATAGGGACACCCTTTCCTTTCGCATCCGGCATTCCTGAACCAAGTATTGCTAAGGCCTGCGGCCGCCATCAGCACGGAAAACCGCTTCCGGCAATGTCCAAGGGACCACTAGCTATCGTCGCCCACATACGGGGTTCTTGGCCGTTTCCGGCCGACTTCCTAGCTCGCCGCCTACGTTTCGCTTAATTCAGCTTGCGGGCGCCCCTCAGCGGGCGTAACTCAGGAATGCTGAGTTGGAAATCCGGATCCGGGCTGAGAGAGTTTAGCGAGGATTGGAAGACATCTGGCAATCTCAGAGCTGATATGTTATACTTGGCTTATGCAACCACATGAACCTCGTCAAACAACCAGCGCGCATTCCTGGTAGTTAATGCCACAGTCCCTCTTATATCTAGAAAAGAATGAATAAAAGAGGCTCCTGGAACTTCTAGGCGCGTCCTCTCACTCGGGTTTCCGTCCCCAGAGGATCTTCTGCGGCCAGTACGCGTGATACTTGTTCGACCGTACCTCGCGACGGAGGTGTGCAGAGTAGACATGGACCTCGTCCTTCGTCCAGCCGAGCATACCCGCTAAGTATAGGATATATCCCTCAGCGTCAGTCTCCAGCGCCAACTGGGTCAAGCCCCCCACCTCCTTCAAAACCGGGTCCTTGGGCCAGGTGCCGAGAGGCCTCTATGCACACATTGTCAGCTCTGTCACCGGTCAAGACACGCTCTCTGCAATCAGCACATCACCCCCCTACCTTCCAGTTATGCTCCTGTATGTCCACGAAGCCCGCCCTCTCCATCGCCTTCCTCTGGATCCCATCGTCAACCACTGTGAACGACTGCCCCGTCTTCTTGCCACCTTCAACCAGGAACTTCGTCCACTGACTAATAGCCGCCCTATCCGGGATCTCCTCCTCGTCGCTCCTTGCGATAGCTGAGACCTCGTAAGTCTCGAACCAGCCTCCCGGCTTGCAGGTTCTGTACGCGTTGGCGAAGAGGGCGTCCCAGTCGGCGATAGAGCCGAAGAGTAATCGTATGTGGATGTAGTCGGTGGAGTTCTCTGCAAAGGTCCACGGGCGGGTGCAGTCCTCGACCTCACTAGAAAAGGGTGTCAGTGTGCGGGCTCACTCAAGATGAACAGGGCATGGTTACGCACAACTTTAGGTTGGGAGGGGTCCAGGTGGGTTGGATGGGCGAGATGTCAGTGCCGATAACCTCGGCCTCTGGAAAGTCATCCGCGAAATCACTGGGAAGGTCAGTCTAATGTCCAGGGATCTCGTGAGACCGGGGGTACAAACATGGCCCAGAGTCCTAGTCGTGCGTGGGTTGTTAGTCACTTGAAATGACTACGGTGAGTGAGGATGACCACAGGCGTACCATTTCCAGTGCCGATATCAATCACTTTCTACGGATAGTCAGTGGGCGAACCGGGCCGGCGGGACGGGGATATGAGCGCAAGACACACCCGGATCTTATCCTTTTGGAGGGGGGCGAAGTAAAGCTTGTCGCCGCATCCGATAGTCAGGGAGTAATGGCTGAGAATCAAGTGTGAGCCTCGGGGTTCCTCTAAAATGGGAAGGCTTTGGGGATAGGCGCCGTACTTCAGGTCCATGGACTCATCCTGCTTCGCATCATTGGGGATCCTTGGAACACATCAGGCATCAGCGTCGGTCTCTGGCCACCGGGTGAACCCCCATAACTACCAGTAGGAGGCTTGGCCGATCTCGCTGTGGTAGCGCCGGCCGTGCACCGTCGGGTACTTGAGGATGCTGGACGTGATGGACGCCGTCGACAGGTCAATCGAGTCGCCAATCGCGGACTCGGCGTCATCCTCGAGAGGCTGCGAGAAGCATCAGTTTCGAGGTGCGCCAGGCGTTGCGGGGGAACAACCTGTTGTGCCCAGTGCTCGGCCGGGAGGATCCCAGTCGGGCTCGATGGGTTCGCCGCCCGAGGCGGGGACTGCGCGGGAGACTTCGCCGGGGGAGATTTATCAGCCATACTGGGCGGATCCAGGGTCCCGGATGAGATGAAAGCGTGGGTTATCAAGCTGCAAAGTCGTAGCCCTGAAGACGCTTCAGCAAAGTTCTTCGGTTCGAGGGCGGATGCGGGGTCGGGGTGAAGGAACGAAACGAGCCGCGGAGTCCGCTGAAGGGGACGAAGAGCATCAATACCTACCCGGTCTCGGCCGGTCAAACTGACAGCTCAGAAGCAAGGCCCTCCCTTCGGTCCACAAAACTGCGTTACGACACTTGGGAACCCGGTGTGGAGCGCGGGACGGGGTGCTGAGGTCCGTCCCGCATGCGAATTCAACGTTCCGCCCGCGGCTGCGCGATACACCCCCCCGGTCCAATGGGGGCCCTCCATAGCAGTGATCGGGTTTCCTTGTTTGAGATGTCAGCCCCGCAAAATGCGACCTTGCCGGGGTAATATGCAGGGCGCGGATATCTCAGAGGGCCCCTCCGGGAGGATTGACCGGACAATCTCAGTCCGCTGTCATCTGCGGTCTCGGGCCAAGAGTGTCCTGCACCGTTTTCTTTCCCCTTCCCATCTTGGGATGATATGCAAGGACAGCCAGACCCGGGTTGCGGAAGGCGGCCCCACCCTCCGCCGTTCCTCTTTCCTCACTTTCTTTTCTTTCTTTAGTTGCCCAAAGCTCCCAGGGCCTTAACACTACTCTGCCACATGGATGGCCTACCGACCGTAGGTGGGCCTGTGTTGCGGGCAACAAACGGCTTCCGGCGCCTGCGGTCGAAACAACCCGGATCTAGATTAGATCAAGGCCTCTCATTGGTAGGTAAAACTTCGCAGCTCAGTGTGTAGAACTCCTTGGATACAGTCGTTCTGCCGTGGTTTCCGCTAATGCTAGCCCCGCATTACCGATCTTAGCGTGATCTGGGGCTTCCATTTCAGATCTTCTACTCTTAGAACCTTTAGATCACGATAAAAGCCCCCATAGGGATAGCTATGAGTCCGTCAAGCACAAAAGAAAAGAATCACCACTAGGCAGAATTATTTAGGATGAAGCCGAATAGAATTGAAGGCACTAGCTCTGGTAAGAGAGCATCTCAATTAGTCTTATGCGGGTTGGATTTTCACAGGCCCCCGTGTGGATGCCTAGGATAAATATTGCTCCCTTGGTGCGCAGGACACTTGCGTGACCGCTTCCAGAACGTCAAGGTTGGCCCATCTGGATGACCGCGGTCTTTGCATATTTCTCCATGCACGGCGTAGACCCAGCAAAACAACTCTTTCCCCCTCTTCACAATACAGGGGGGCTGAGAGAGCTGGCAAGCCCACGGTTCATCTACTTGGAGGATCCAGCACATAACTGTTCCAGGAGAGCCTGTAGCGAGTCTTTAAATAGATGTAAGTGTGATAGGGCGTAGGCTGAGAAGGAAACTCTTTGCGGGCTGCCAATAGGTGTCGAGCTCGAAGGATACGTCTTGCATCTGAGACGAGGTGTACCTTTTACAAATCGTGGGGCGAGGCCGTAAATATCGGTATATATCCGATGCTCGGTGGTTGTGGGAAACGTGTAGAAGCTGTCGATGATTATTGAGAACAGAATATAGTGGTAAAACTCGTTGCCCTATGCTGTGCGTTGATTCAAGAGGCTTGCCTTGGAGACGGCAGACCGGAATGCCTGATATTTGCCATCTGCCAGCCTTGGAACAAAGGACCAGAGCGCTTCGGGAGAGTGGGTATCGACGACATCTCCGAATTTGAGCCCGCGGGAGAGGACTGAAAGAAGAATCGGGCGTGTTTACATTTCGCGTCACGCTTGGAACCATCGGAGGTGGACGCGCCTTGTCGCGGGAGCCCAGGGCGATCCGAAAACCGAGAGTCAAAGGAATCTTCCCGCTTTCGGAGGCGTGAAGTATAGATCAAAGAAAGAAAGCGAGGGATCGCGGTGTTCTTTAGTAGATATGATATCAGGACGAAGACCCAGGAATATATCTGAGCCCGCTGGCTGGGGGAGGGGTGGTCGTTTGCCCGAAGGCATTCCCGTTTGCGTAAGTGCGGGCGAGGAGCCACTGACGGAAGCGGAAGCGGAAGCGGCAGCGGCCGCATGTAAGGACAGCCGGGAATGGGTGCAGAGCGGGAAGTGATGACGGCTTGGCAGGGGACTGCAAGAGGGCAGAGGGGGGCGCGATACGCACCACATAGGTCAGATCCCTGAGCTTTATCTTTCTCTTTCATGTAAATCTCCGACACGCCCGTAGCAACATACTCTTCCCTTTTCATACAGCCTTCTGGCTGAGCTGTCATGTCCCTGGCGGAAACTCCCGGCCGCGTCCCTCCATGTCGTACATATATGCATCTCCCTGCCGTACCTTCCATCCCTCGAAGAAGCCCCATCGCCAGTTGCGGCCATCGCGAGGACTATCAGCATTTTAACACGCCCAGTCGCACTCAGGGATTTAGCGGGTGTCTGGGACCTTTATCCCTTCCGGGCGTCCATCCTCGTGCGTTATCGTGCACACGGGCGTTCCTCTGCGCCCGCTGATCGGGAATCTTTTGTTGCCGCCCCTAATCCGGAGGTAGCGGCCCGAGGGGGGTCGGAAACAGATGTCCTTGGAAGGCTTGGGGCCAGTACCTCCGTGAAGCCTCGTTGGCGTTGACGCAAACATGTGCCATTCCTTTGAGGATAGAACCCTGCAGTCGTGGCTTGTATAAAGTTCTGATACCGTCCTGTGAAATTACACCGATGGACTACCCTTGGGTACCCAGCCAGGCATTCCACATTACTTTGATTTTATGTCTGGCCCTGGTTAGGTGGTCAATCCTCTAGCACCAGGCTGAGCTTCGATCAATGGGTTGGACTTGGACCCTCGGCCGGCGTGCAAGCTGTCATCCTTTGCGTTGACTTTGCTAACACTTAGTACATAGCGCTCATCTCATTCGGCACAATCAGCTACGTACCGGTCGTAATTCTCGAGAGAAGCCTTGCTTCAACATGCCGAGTTCGCCGCATTCGCGAATATTTTACACCCAACGATTATCCCTACCGCCTATCGGCATCAAAAGAACAGAAAATCGTACAAACAACATTGCCTTGGTTCCATACTCAACGATAGCTATGGGGCACTTCGACCATGCTGGAGCGCATGATGAAGCGGCGAAAGGTAGGTGCGTACACTGGCAAGCTCATCCTCAAAGGGCAGGGAGAGAATACTGAATTAAGATGTGCCAGGTTCTTCAGGACGAGTTCGCCAATGTACTTATCTACCCGATATCCTAAAGATATCTCGATTCAACACGCTCTCTCGCCCCTTCCGCGACCGTTATGAACAAGTGCAGGGAGGGAATTGCCGCCAAAAAGATACAGAACAGTATTATGCAGCGTCCTCGACGATGTGCTGGATGTACGTCGCACCTTCTTTTCTTCTCCCCCTGTCCGAAATAAGCTCCGCCAAGGACCAGGTTGATTTCCCAGAGTCGGGTCATTTACTTCGTGGTGGCTGTGGTTGCCTGGATCGTTTCTCTTGGCGGAATTACCCCGCCGCAGGTGTCCGCACCCACTTTCGGAGCCGTTCAGTAATCGGTGCCGGAGGCAGCTATCCATTCACGCTGTGAACACCATCACAGACGAAGGGGGTGATGGACATAAAAGGGGCAGGCTGTCGCTGCAAAAATTCTGCTCTGGTCCCCTGATTCTCTTACCTGCTCAGGAACAACCTCTTCCAATTTGTGAGATTCTCGCCTTCCTCAAAGCCCATCCCCTCATCAAACATCAACCCCGTCTAACAACCCCTTGACCAATAACATCACGCGTCAAGATGGCCGCCGCCAAGTCTCCCACGTTCTTCCTCAACCTCTACACCAACGACGTCGCCGCCATCACCACCTTCTACAAGGCCCTCGGCTTCAAGCTCCAGCCCGACTGGTGCCAGGCGGACACCACCGCCGCGTTCACCTTCCCGGCCCCGAACGAGAACATCGCCCTCATGCTCCTGACCCCGGACACCATGAAGCAGTTCATCCGGCCGGGCACCACCGTCGGAGACGCCACCAAGACGACACCCGCCGTCTACACCTTGTGGGCCAAGTCGAAGGACGAGGTGGAGGAGATCCTGGCGAAGGCGGGCGGCGCGGGCGCCAAGCTGGACCCGTATGTGATGAAGGATAACGGCGCGGAGCACGGAATGTACTGCCGCAGCTTTGAGGACCCGACTGGGCATATCTGGGAGGTGTGCTTCATGCCGGGGCCTGCCTCGTCTTAATTTGTCCGGGGACATGGGATATCGAGCGCGGCTTGCCGGTCCGGAGCGCAGGGATGCCGATGGAACAGTTGTATCTGCAGCGAATTTTAGTCGGAAGTCAATGACATGGTATCACTCTACATGGCCTTTTGTTGCCAACCCCGATGTGGATTTTATCCCCAGTACAGCTGGACTTCTTGGTAGGGTGGGCTCTCGACCAATTGAAGGGACGTGCAAGTCCTAAGAGTGGCCATGCTGCAATACAATCCCAGGGAGCATACCCGTTTCTCTACATCCTAGCACACTCCTAGAATTAGGTGTCCGGAATATCCCGCCAGGCACTCTACGGGTCCTCAATTCGCCCGAAGTATATAAATCACCCGGTGATATAGAGCCTATGCGCCGCGATGTCGCATCACTCCGCACGTGGCGTCGCTCGGCAATCCACCTCCCAACGTCGGCTTTCAGCCGCCTTGGTGATCAACCTCGCATGCAAGCCTTGGCCGGAAAACTGTGCCGACAGAACAACATCCAAGGTTCTTCTCCAGCTGAACTTTCAGGGGAAATTCCCCGAGTGCAACCAATCCACGAAACAGGGCAGTGTTATCGCTTGTCCTGAGCGACGCATTCGCTTCCCATTGGTCAGTCCCGCGGAGGTTCGCCCAAAAGGGCCCCAGATCGGGCGGTACCGAAGCTTGGACGACATAATCAGTGGGCGACCCGGTCGTGTTCGGTAGCGAGCCGCTGGTTGGCCTTCACCAACGCTTGGCGGTGACGTCTGCCGGGGTTACATCACGGCCAACGGGAGCCAACCAGGCACAGGGCGGTGCTCGGCCTTTTGCTTATGCTTGGATTATAATATCCCGCCGCCCTCTCATAACGTCATATTTGCAAAACTGCCGGGGCGTTTCCGGGCTTTGAGAGCTGTGGTTCGCCAACGCTGTTTTGGTTCAGCTGGCCGCCCCAGTCGATAGTGAACTCTTCTATAGCATTGATGGTCCCACGCATCGTCATTTAGCTTCAAATCGCCAAATAATAAAACGGCCAGGGTTGCAGTCACACCATTCCAGCTCGTATACAGAAGAACTTTGGGTTTCCTGGCCCCAGACATGCATTAGAAGCTGGGATAACCCTCGTGAAAGCGCACAGCGAGGTAGCATGGTGGCGAGAATGTCTCACTGAAGTTTGGGAATGCCAATGTCAGTGACGCATGCGACAGTTCTTGGCTCTCCGTCCGAGCGATGCCTCTGGAAATCACGGTGTTGTTAGCAGCCTGGGCGTCTATAAATCCTCGTCTACACCCCCGTTGAACTTTGTTGTTAGTTTTAGACATTACGGGATTAAACCAGAGCCAGGCCTGATCACAACAGACTTCTCCTAATCTACACCCTTATTCAAAAATACCAGAACAATGAAGGCCTCGATTCTCACCTTTGTCGGCGTCGCCCTCGCCGCCCCCTCCGGGTCCGCCCCGGCCGTCGAGCCCCGGCAGTACACGGCCTGCTCCGGCCTCTACGGCTCCTCGCAGTGCTGCGCCACCGACGTCCTCGGCGTGGCCGACCTCAACTGCGGAGAACGTAAGCCGACCACTCTTCACTCCCAGTAGTGGGCAGCTCGCCCGCCTAGGCGATAGCGATCGCACATGAATTTGATGGCGGGGTTTCTTCCGATGATGCTAACAACCTACGGGATTTAGCCCCGTCCACGCCCGCCGATGCCGACAACTTCAGCGCCATATGCGCCGAGATTGGCCAGCGCGCCCGCTGCTGCGTCCTTCCCATTGTGAGTTTCTCAAGCGTCCCAACTTTGTAGTCCCTGCTGACCGGGCTCGCACAAAGCTGGACCAAGGTATTCTCTGCAACACGCCCTCCGGCATCCAGGACTAGATGGAAACCAAGAGGCCTCGAGAATACTTTGCTTTTCCCGAAGTGTGGACCGGCAGAGCTAGCATACGGACAGTCGGCTTGGTTACCGTGATGGTTTTAGTTGATCGAATATTTGAATAAAAAGGCACTCTACGATGAAGTTTCTTCTATGTTGGTTGTTTTCTCTCCATGACCAAGCCAGCTGAACTAGTAGTTCTAAACTGGCACGGCTAGGCAGACGAACGCTAGCAAATGTCCGCTAAAGCCATGTGAGGTTTCGATATTACGTCTTGGCACTTCTAGAAGGAGGTGTCGTTGTTAACTGTGACGGGCAGGCGATGGATGGCGATCATTCGTCCCTTGCCAAGTGCGGAAAGAGCCCCACGTGTAGCAAAGCCGCAGCGTGGGCCCGTGGCGTCTTGCGCGTCGACGGAAAACCGGCCGGGAAGATGTGGGGCCGGCGGGCGTCTCGGCCGCGGAAACCACCCCAAAACCGGGGAAGAACGTTTTGCCGGCCCAACCCCAAGCGACGCAAGCCGGCTGCGACACGAGGCCCCCCTGGGTGATAGTATACCCCCGGGTCCAAGACCATGGCATCATGGCGCATCCGTAAGCCGAGAGCACGTATATAGCGAAATTGGGGGCAGGAAGGAGCAGCACGCCAGCAGCCCACGCCAACCCATCCAGCATTGCCAACACACCAAGACACACAGGTCTCCACAATGTCGTCCCGCATCCTCATCCTCAACGGGCCCAACCTGAACCTGCTGGGCACCCGCGAGCCCACGATCTACGGCTCCTCCACCCTCCCCGCCATCATCGACGGCGTAAAGGCCCAGGTCGCGGACCGCCCCGTGCAGATCGAGTCGTTCCAGGCGAACCACGAGGGCGCGCTCGTCGACAGGATCCAGGAGGCGCGCGGCGGCGGCGTCGACTTCGTCGTCATCAACCCGGCGGCCTACACGCACACGAGCGTGGCCATCCGCGACGCGCTCCTGGGCGTGGCGATCCCGTTTTTGGAGCTGCACCTGTCTAACGTGCACGCGAGGGAGGAGTGGAGGAAGCATAGTTATTTCAGCGACAAGGCGGTGGGCGTTATCTGCGGGCTGGGGGAGTATGGGTATTCTGCTGCGGTGGAGTTTGCGTTGAGGTATTTGGAGAGACAGAGGAAGCAGCAGGGCTCCCCGAAGTTGTAGATATATTAGCCATTTCCATCATGTTTTAATCAACTCCATTGAAGAATAACGTCACCAGGTCCTTTAAGCTGGAATTGTGTATGTATGTATATCGTTCGGCCTTATGACACGCGAAGTTACTCGATAGCTCGATTGAGTATTGAAGTGACCCGCGGCCAGTAAAGTCTTACCAAAATGTGGCCATCGATGCAGGGTGGGTGAAAAGAAAAGGGGGGAGGGACCGTCATATCAAGATTCCCGTCCTGCGGCTGCGATTCGAAGAGAACCTTGGCGTCGAGAAAAAGTTCATTTCCACGGGTATTACGCCCAAGTTAATAATCACCTAGTTTTGCAACAATATTATGGGCGGCTTTCTTCGATGTCATCAATCATTAATTGATTATATACATGCAGACACCAATGTCTGCGATATCATGAATAAGAAAA
Source organism: Sordariomycetes sp. S4602 (assembly GCA_023628835.1). NCBI lineage: Eukaryota > Fungi > Ascomycota > Sordariomycetes > Sordariomycetes sp. S4602. The sequence continues at coordinate 409,392 of JAMAJV010000002.1, forward strand.
TGGACTCAAGGAAGTACAAATGCGCAGACTGGCTCGCTAACAACAATGCAGTAACCAACTCTTAAAGGCGGCTCCGGTCCACCTCGCGACCCTTCCCAGGCTGCTGGTACACGTCCCTCATCATCTTCTCAAACGACACGGCCGCCCGCCGCGCCATCTCCTCCGGCACGCCCGCGTCCGCGTCGCCCAGCCGGTGGTTGAAAATCTCGTGGCTCACCCACCCAGTGTAGCCCATCCTGCCTAGGACGGCCACCATGATCTCCCTAACGGGGAGATACGCGCCGAGGTGCTGCTCGCCGTAGAACAGCCTCGCGTGCCGCGACCAGCTCATGCGCGCGGGCTGGCTCTCGTTGTGGAGGAAGTGGCCCGGGACGAGCGGCTCCGCCAGGCGCGCGCCGTCGCCGGTCTGCACGAGGAACAGCTTCTCCACGTCGACGCTCTTGAGGATCCTCTGGACCGACTCGGCGGCGGCCTGCTCCGCGCGCGGGGTCTTGCCCATAGGCGAAGCCGGGTCGGCGTAGACGCGGCCGAGGATGTTGAACGTGTCGAGGCACAGGCCAAAGTTGGGCCTGTCCACCCGCTTGACCATCTCCCAGCTCTGCTCCCACACGTTGACCCGCGTGCCCCAGCAGAGCGCCTCGTACGCTATCCGGATGGGCGGCTGCATGCGCGCAGCGAGGTCCGCCGCCGCCGTGAGGTCCGCCACCAAGACCTCCTCCCGGTTCGACACCTCCGCCTCGGGAAGGAAGCTGCTCGGTATCAACACAAGATCCGTGCCCATTATGTTCGCGAGCTCCATGAAGTGCTCCAGCTCCGCGAACCGCCTCGTGCGGTGCTTGGCTTCGACGATGCCCTCATAGTGGCGGAAGGGCTGCAGGCAGATGACGGCGAGGCCGGTGTCCTCGCACAGCTGGCGGACGAGGGCGGCGGCGGCGCGGCGGTTCTCGGGGACGGTGTTGCCGCCGGGGAGGATGTCGGCCAGCTGCCAGAGGTCGTCGTCGAAGATCTCGACGCCCTGGAGGCCGTGGGCGCGGGCGGCGCGGAGCTTGGTGGGGAGGTCGTGGCCGGCGGAGGGCTGGCCGAGGGAGAGCGTGCAGATGCCGAGCTTGCAGGACATGCTCACGTGGATTTTGGTCTGGTATGAATGGGAAGGTTGGTTGTACAGGAAGGTAGTGTTGGGTTGAGCTTGGGTAGTGGAAGGTGTGTAATAGGTTAAGTACGGTGGCTTAGGGTATATAGATGTGAAGGTTAATGAGTAGAGAGGTATTCACGGACGGTTATCCTTAGAATATATACAAACTAGAGATCAGCTGGGAGCAGAAAACCGGCCGTGTCTTTAGAGCGTGTATCACATCGAAACAGGAGATAGCGACCTATGGGCGGATGGGTCGCGCCCGGTATAAGCCGCCCACTGCCGAGACAAAGCGCCACCTGACGTCTCGTTCCGCACTCTCTACCCACACGGGAAGGGGATAAGCGTCCCTCTGCGGCCTACCCACGTTCCGCGGTCTTGTCGGGGGCTTTCCGCGAGGACGACGTTGGCTGGCAGCTCGGTGATTATGTAATGCCTCTAAGGGCGAAGTGCCGCAGCCGGTGGAAGAGCCGGGACACACGAGCTGCGTGTGTGGGGCGGAGGGATAAAGCTTCTCCCGCCTGTGGTTACAGCAGGGTGGGGCCTGTGGAGGCTCGTTTCCCACGTGGGGCGCAAGGGCTGCGCGGGTATTCGATTTCCCCCGATTGTGCCACACTCGCCAAAAACAGACTCGAAGAATTTCCAGCCCGCGTTCCAGCCGAAGAGCCCCACATTACTACATCTTTCCGCTCACTGGTCGGGAGGACCCTGCTTTCGAGACTTGACTCCTGACCATTCCCTTCCGGACCATTCGCCCGCACAGCACGAGGAGGCCCTGACCTGGATCGTTTCTTATATAATACTCATTACGGTACCTAGGGAGAGCTGCTACCCGTGTAAGCGCAGCACGGACGCCGCCACATGCCTCCGGACGCACACACCGCCATGGCTTCCGAACCGGTATCACAGTATCACAGCCTCGAAGACGGTCTCCGGCAGACCAAGGCCAAGGAGGCCAAGGAGATCCTGGCCTCCCTGGACCGCCATGGCTTCCTATTTGGCAAGAAGATCACCAACTCGCTCTCGCCGTACCTCCATGGCGTCGTCTACCGCGAGCTCGGCCTGAACTGGGCCCAGATGCGCCTCGACTCGGACGACATAGACTCCTTCCTCAAGCTCATAAGACACCCCCGCTTCTACGGTGAGTGATACAGAATGTGAGATGCCTTCACGGACGTACGACTGATGAATGAATTAGGGGCATCGGTCACAATGCCCAACAAGGTGGCCATCATCCCCCACCTGGACGAGCTGACCCCCGAGTGCCGCGACGTCGGCGCCTGCAACACCCTCTTCCTGCGCACGGGCCCCAACGGCGAGCGGCTCTACTGCGGCGCCAACACCGACGTGGTCGGCATCCGCGAGTCCTTCTGCAAGAACGTGGACGAGGCCCTCTTCCGCGGCCGCCCGGCCATGGTCATCGGCGGCGGCGGCGCGGCCCGGAGCGCCGTGTACGCGCTGCGCAGGTTCATGGGCGCGACCGAGATCTACATCGTCAACCGCGACGACGCCGAGGTGGACGCCGTGCTGGAGGAGTGCCGCTCCAAGGGCTTCGGCGAGGGGCTGCGGAGGGTGAACACCGTCGAGGAGGCGGGACGGGTGGAGGCGCCCGGGGCGGTGGTGGCGTGCGTGCCGGACTTTGCGCCCAAGACGGAGGCGGAGAGGCGGACGAGGAGGATCATTGAGGTTATCCTCGGGAAGGGGGAGAAGGGGGCTGTGCTGGAGATGTGCTACAACCCCTCGCCCTTTACGCAGTTGGGGGCGTTGTCGGAGAGCCTGGGGTGGAAGGTCATCCTGGGGACGGAGGCCATGATATGGCAGGGCCTCGAGCAGGTGAGTACCCCCTCTACCCTTAGCCCTATTGCGGGAGAGCTTTTGCTAATGGATAATAGGAGCGCTACTGGACGGGGAGGGAGTTCAAGGACCTGCCCGTGGAGAGGGTGCAGCGCGCGATAGAAGACGCGGTGGTGAGGGTCCCCCGCGCGAATCTTTAGTTTTTAGACATGCATAGCGAACGGTGAAAAGATGTAGACATTAGATTATTCCAAAGGACTGCACATTTTCAATCTGAGCCATAACCTGAATTTTCATGCTGCTAACAGGTAACCTGCGCCAACTACGCCGTTGCTCTGGGGCTCGGGTGGTCGACCCTGGCCCGCGGGGACGGTGCTCAGTCCTGGGTTAAGACCGAGGAGCGGAGGCGGGTCATGCGGGCTGTTGTTATCCTGGAGCAGCATGTACTGCAAGCCTCGTGCTGTCCGTATTTTCTTAACCTTCTCACTCTCTTTTCGGTTACCCTGTCCGTGAATACGGAGTGACTAGGATCAGGTTTCGGACGCCTTTTACCCTTGCAAGTCATTGATATAACACATCACTTTTTCCAGAGCACAAACACTTACGACACTGCGTAGGAGCGTATCTGGATATCCTAAACCCCGCCAGTCCGGGGTTAACAAAACATTGGCTAAGTAGCTTAACAAATTGACTTAATCTTTTCATTACACGCTTTCATAGATGGGAGCGAAACAGCTATAGAGGCGGGGCAGGGAGGTGTTCCACGTAAAAGGGACGGTTTGGGGGTATCGAGCGCAGACCAATTCCACAGTAAAAGGGCTTAAAATCGATTCCAAAACTATAAGGTAGCCCCAAGTAGAGAAATAACACACACTGGTATCCGAGCGAAAGAAAACGCACTACACGGCGCCCTGCTTCCCGTCCCGGCCCTCCTCGACAGGCTCCTCCGCCTCGACAACCCCCTCCTTGCCGCCCTCCCGCTGGCCGCGGTCCTCCTGGCGGATCGCCTCCAGCTCGTCCAGCTCGCCCATGATGATCCTGTTGGCCCTCCACGCGGGCCTCACCTCGAAGATCCGGTCCATGCACTCCAGCGGCACGCTCTTGGTCTCGGGGATGCAGAAGAAGACGAAGACGGACGACAGGATCATGAGGCTGGCGAAGAAGAAGTAGACGCCGAAGCCCATCTTGGCGAACATCTGCTCGGTGAAGCGGGCGACGATGAAGTTCCAGAACCAGTTGTTGGCGGCGGCGCTGGCCTGGCCCAGGGAGCGGGTGTTCTGCGGGTACATCTCCGAGTTGACGACCCAGGGGGTGCCGTTCCAGGAGGGCGTGTAGAAGGCCGTCCAGAGGTAGAAGAAGAAGATGGCGGCGATGCCGCCGGGGGAGAGGGAGGTGTTCTCCTGGTTGGACTCCGGGTCGGCGATCTTGATGTAGGCGCCGATGAACCACATGCAGAGGGAGCCGCCGATGGAGCCGACGATGAGGAGCATGCGCCGGCCCATGTGGTCGATGAGCCAGAGGAGCCAGACGAAGGTGAGGACCGTCTTGACCACGCCGAAGATGCCCGTGGTGAGGAAGGACGTGTTGGTGCCCTGGACGCCGATGCTCTTGAACACCGTGGGCGAGTAGTAGTTGATGGCGTTGATACCGGAGCCTGGAGGTCATTAGCTTGCTGCTCGAAGGGGGTTTCAAACCCGTTGTGAGGGTTGACGGGGAGTGGGACTCACCATTCTGGAACAGGAAGAGCAGGGCGCCCAGGAGGAACCGGTACTGCATCTTCCTCTCCTTGAGCGCCAGGAACGGCTTCCAGAAGCCGGCGCCCACCTCGCGGTGGTACTTGTCCAGGTCGTCGTCGATGTACCCGACCTCGTCCTGCATGTACGGGTGGTCCGGCTCGAGCTGCCTGAGCCAGCAGAGGGTCTTGAGCGCCCGCTCCCTCTTGCCCTTGGAGAGCAGCCACCGGGGCGACTCGGGGATGAAGGCCAGGCCGGCGAAGAGCAGGCCGGAGGGGATCAGCTGCACGCCGAACGGGATCAGCCACTGCGAGCGGTTCGACTCCAGCGTCGTGCTGACGCCGTAGTTGATCCAGAAGCCCACCAGCCCGCCCAGCTGCCACCCCAGCTCGTACAGCCCGACCAGCCGGCCCCGCACCGCGGGCGGCGACAGCTCCGAGATGTAGATGGGCGTCATGTTGGAGCAGCCGCCGACCCCGAAGCCGCCCAGCACCCGGCCCCCGATGATCAGGCCCAGCCCCTTCTCGCCCGTGCTGGCCATCTGCATGACGCACCCCACCGCGAAGATCACGTTGAAGAAGAGCAGCGACCACCGCCGGCCCAGCCAGTAGCTGGTGCCGAACGCCGCCAGCGAGCCGAAGAAGGCGCCCGCCTGGTACACGGACACGATGTCCTGCTTCAGCACGGCCAGGTCGTCGTCGGCGTAGCTGGCGAAGTCGAACTCCTCGGTGAAGGAGGGCAGGGCGAGGGTCGTGCCGAAGAAGGCCGACTCGTAGCCGATGAGGCACGCCGCGAAGGAGGCGACGGCCGCGCAGGCGTAGACGCGCCAGTTGTAGACGCTCTTCGGCGTCGGCCGGTCTTCCTTTAGCGTTAGGAGTCCCATCGTGGCCTTCTTCTATGTTTTTGTCTTCTTTCTCCCCTTGAGAAGCCCCCCCGCTGAGGTTAGGGGTTAGGGGCGCGTTTTGTGGCGCGCGGCGACCTGAGTGTGGGGAAGGGCGATGAGGAAAAAAAGGCCCCTTGGTCTAGATTTTCCCGCTGGGCCGGTTCTGTGAGGGAAGAGGCGGAAAGGGAAAAACTCTGTTCGCTCGGAACCGCTGGAAGGATTTCCCCGCAAAATCGCATGGGGAGGGAAAAGTCAGACACTCTTATTGTCGGCAGCGTCAGACGCTAGTTTTATTGCCCTCTCCTCACCCCTAGCCGCCCTTGGGTTCCGGGGGAATGGTGATTGTTTTTTCTCCCGGGCGTGTGGCCAGCATGGGATAGCCGAGTCCGCTTCCTGGAACTGGGGGCGCATTGCGGAGACCGGGAAATGCGCCCTCGGACGCAGTGAAACCCTGGGTTTTGCGGGGAATGGGCAGGGGGCGGGTAAAGACTCTTCCGCCTCCCTCGGGAGTGACGAGGGTTGTGGTGCCATGATTGGTGTAGGTGGACAACGGTGGGGAAGTGGACCGTGTAAGTGGCCCACCGCCCGCACCTTGCCACGCCATTCTCGCCCGTGGGATGGGACTAATCGGGGCGGCTGTGCAGATCCCTCGACGAGAGAGAGGTGTCTGTGGGGATGAGGTGTGGGGAGGCAAATCAGAGGGCAGATAATTGATCCCCCCAGACGGCGAGGTCGATGGTCCCCAAGCCGGCAAAACGATTTAGAGCCCCGGGGAGCGAGTGCTGGGGAAGTTCCGGGGTATCGGATGGCGCGTGGTCCTCCGTTTCCGGGGTAAATGTCTTCACAGGAGAGCGGCCATCGTACCCGGTCCGGATGGCCTCCGGCATGCCGAGAAGCAGGCGTTCCGCTTTACCCCCCGGGAAAGCAATCACGCGTGTGCCAAATCTAATGGAAGCGACTTACCCAGCAAGCCGAGGTAATGCGGAAGGTTTTTGCATAGTTATTCTTTTCTCTCATTAATAATGCTATACCAGCCCAAAGTGCCCCCCAAACATGTCGTTCAGCTCCGAGCCGGGCGCGAACCCCAGGTTGGCCATGAACTGCGGGTCGGGCTCGCTCCTGTCGACGTAGTCCAGAGACGACAGCTCGTCCAGTATGGCGTCATAGTCCATGGGGTACCCCTCCGGCATCTCTGGCGGAGGCACCATTGCCGAGTTGTTATCCCCAAAGCCGGTGTTGAGCACCGGATTCAGGGGGGGCATGCCGCTGGTGTTTGGAATCGGTTGCATGGCGCTGGGCATCCCGAAGGCGCTGTAGTGCGCGGCGGGTGCCGTGGGATCCGCCGCGTGGGAGTGGTTAAACCCCCTTCCTCGTGGATCGGAGATTGGGAGAGGCTGCTCTGACGTCAGACCCCTCATCGGCTGGGGTTGGGGCGGCAGCCTCGGGTTATCGGCTGCGGTTGCCTTCGGGATTGGATCTGAGCCTCTGTTGCGTATACCGCCCTTAAGAGCCGCGAGTAGTGCCGCTGTCCTCTCCCGCTCGTCTGGTCCGAGGCACGTGATGCGGCCGTCCCCCGTCGCAAGCTCGACGTAGATAGCGAGGAGCGGTGGCCGTGGTGTAGAGCCCGCGCTGGATGTGTATTGGCCGACGGTGTCCACGAGGCTCTGCAATAATCGCGGAGCCGGGGCCGGTGAAAGTAGGATCGATCCGGTGAGAAAGCCCGCCTGGGCCAAGACCGCTCTGGGCGCCTCCTGGTCGACGCTCCCCTGAACGAGAGAGTTGCAGAAGTGGAATGGCGGCTCGAGAGACTCAATAATGTCGAAGGGCCCGGACCGGAATGCCGGGGAAGGGGTTCCTGCTGAGGGTGATAGGTGCTGGCCCAAGACCTTGGAGAATTTGTAGTGCTGGAATAAGGAGGCAATAGGCGTGATCTTCGGCTTCGAGAAGGTATCGGTATCAGACGGCCTTTCCATAGTGGCAGGCAACCTCCGTCCCGTCAGAAGATTGTTGAACTGTAGATTGGGGGTGTCGACGAAGGTGGGGAGGTTCAGCGACCTCATGTGAGAAGGGTTTCCTAGGGTAAGGGAGACCAGAGTGTCCAGTACGAAGCAGGCCATGAGCACCACCGGGTACCGCTCCTGCGCAACCTTCTCGTGACCCCCGTGGTTCTTGATGAGCTGTAATAGCAACGTGACAGCCTGGCCAATAAGCGACCAGGCGGCATTGGTCTCGCTATCCGTGAGCTTGGCCAGGGAAAGAAGTAGTAGTGACCGGACGTGTGACGCGGTGGGGGCGCCTTCTTCGAGAGGTAATAGTTTCCGGGCCGTGGTGTAGAGGGACGTGTGTGAAGAGCCGTCCGCCTCGCCCTGCCTCTGCCGGGAAGAAAGAGCCGCCCCGACCGCCATCGCGCCCCATAGCTCGGAATGGAGCGCGCAGGTCGGGTCGCTCGGGAGGAGCCTCACCCCGGCGGGCGGGTACGAGTCCGCGAGCCGTAGCATCGCCTCCTCGTCGGCGATGGGAAAGGAGGAGTGTGAGCAGGCGAAGTACGTATCGAGGTAGTAGCGGAAGTGGCGCGGGAGCTCCAGCAGCGATGCCGCGGGCGAGTCGATCATGACTGTTGGCGACGGGACCTGGAGTAGCGAGCCGCTACCCCATCTTGGTTGTTCAACGCTGCGCTCTCCTCGCCTCCCCGGCGGATCCTCAGACCAGGAAGGGCCCGCGCCGTCTCCATCCACCGTCTCATCGTCGCGCAGCGAGTCCTCATCCCTCGATATGAGACGTCCGACCGCCCTGAACGCCTCGCTCTGCTGCCACCGCCCGAGAAGCGCCTCCGCCGCCGGCGAAGATGCGTCCTTGTCCAGCAAGGCGCCCGACAGGTCCGCGCCGTGTTCCGCCAGCGCCCTCACCAACACCCCTTCGCAGGCCGGCAGCGACTCCAGGAGGAGAGCCAGGGCGAGCTCGATCCCCCGCAGGTAGCCGGTCCGGATGCCCCTCCGCTTCCCGGGGTTGAGGTACGAGCACTGGCGGCGCAGCGTGATGCACCGCTGGCACCGCGGCCTCGCGCCGTCGCACTTGTCCTTGGCGCTCCGGCAGGCGTCGCACGCCCGCGACACGCGCCTCCTCTTCGGCGCCGAGGGGTCGTCGGATACGGCGGGCGTCCGCCGCTTCGAATTGTGAGACATGGCCACTCGCCTTCAGGGGAGACGCAACATTTCCTGGCGGAGGAGATGTGGTGCTGCGACTTGCGGCTGGATGCTTGCGGGAGGCAAATTTGGGGGAGTGGAACGTTGAAGGTCGTGTTGAGCGACACAGTGGCCGTGGGTCCGTCAGGCGGGGAATAGCGGGGAGCGGTACCTGGGGCTCCAGGCGGGGTGCGGGCGCAGCGCCACGCAGGGATAATTACCGCGCGTATTACCGGCCCTTTAAGTTTTTTTTCAGCGCATCCGCTCCCTCGATCGCTCCTTCCTTTCCACAGTCGGCATGTGAGCTCCAACTGTGGACCCACTCACACCCAAGCCCTCGCCCGTACAATAGCGGGAAGGCGCATCCCCCACTCCTGCCTGCCCTTACCAAGACCGGACGGGAAGGAGCACCTCACGTAAACCTCCCCACGTCTTCTCACCTTGCTCCGCCCAACCTCACATCATCTCGGAATCTACAGGCCCGGATTGAGCGACTTCCGCCGGATACCTGTGCTGAGCACCCCACGCCGTTGGGCCAGCGCCGCCGCCTTCACATGCACACCCCGGGCAGCGGCCTCGCGGACAATGACCACCCGTGGGCCGTGAACCGCCCCAGCTCATCACTTCCGCCACTCAAACCACCCCCGAGAGCCGCCATTATGGAAAACGGCACAACAAGCGGGGTGCCCACCCCAGCGACGACGCCCCCGCCCACGTCCACGCAGCGCTTCGCGCCAGACGCGTCGATCGTGCTGGTCGGCGTCCGGGGCTCCGGCAAGTCGACCCTCGGCGTGATCGCGTGCGTGGCGATGGACCGAAACCTGATCGACCTGGAAAAGGCCTTCCAGCAAGCAGCGGGCTCCACGAGCGCCGAGTTCAGGAGGATCCACGGGGCTCCCAGGTGCCAGGAGCGGCAGGTCGAGGTCCTCAAGGCCGTCCTGTCCAGCCACGCCAGGGGCTGCGTGATCGTCTGCTCGTGGCTCGAGAGGAACGCCCAGGCGCACCTCCGCGACTTCTCCGCCACCAACCCCGTGGTCCACGTCACCAGGGAGGTCGAGGCCATCCAGGCGCACCTCCGGATCTCGGACAGGGCCAAGGTGGCGAACCTACTGAGCGCCAGCGGCGCCATCCTGCGGACGTGCACGAACCTCCACTTCTTCAATGTCACCGAGAGCCCGAACCGCGTGTGCGAGCAAGGGGCCGAGGTGGATGAGCCGATCGTCCGACGGTCGCCTCTGCCGTACCTGACGCTCAAGCGCGTCGAGCGCCACTTCCTCAAGTTCCTGTCGCTCGTGATGCCGCCGGGGTCGATACCGTTCATCGAGACCGCCTTTCCGCTCGCTATCCTCGCGACGGAGGCGCGGGAGTTCACATACGCGGTGTCTGTCCCCATCTCGACCTTTGTCCGCGGCGACGTGGACATCGAGGAGATCGAGACCGGGGCGGACGCCATAGAGATCGTCGTCGATGATCTCTGGACCCAGGGCCCGTCTAGCCCGTCACCATCTCACGGACTGGATGTCGCGAGAGCACGCGATATGGCCAAGACGGTCGGCAACATCCGGCGCAACACGGTCCTACCAGTCGTCCTCCACGTGCTGGTCCCGGAGAGCGGCCAGGCCCCGGACAACTGGCAGCGCCTCTACCTCGACGTCGTCGACTACGGACTCCGCCTGGCGGCGGAGTTCGTCACCGTCGACCTGAGGCTGGACGACTACCCCATCTCACACGTCATATCCGCAAAGCAGCGGAGCAAGATAATAGCAAACTACGAGTCGTCGGTCGACGAGGACTCGTGGGATTCGCCGGTCTGGATATCGCGGTACCAGAGGGCGGCGAGCATGGGGTTCGACCTGGCACGGTTCGTGCGCCCAGCGTCGAGCATGGAGGACAACCTCGCCGTCGGGCGCCTGCGTTCGACGGTCAGCAGGCTCGGGAACGCACCCCTCCCCCTCATCGCTTACAACTCGGGCGCCTTGGGAAGGCACTCGGCGTGCTTCAACTCTGTCCTCACACCCGTGGCGCCCATGACCCGAATTGGCTACACTCCACCTCCCTCAACCTCCCGCACGCCTTGCCTCACAGCAACTGATGCCACTAAGGCACTCTACGCCTCCTTCGTGTATGACGCCATGAAGCTGTACGTGTTTGGCGCCAAGGTCGACTACAGTCTCTCGCCGGCCATGCACAACGCAGCCCTCGAGGCCTGCGGGATCCCCCACCGCTACTCGCCCTTCTCGACGGACTCGATCGACAACCTGGCCCCCCTCATCAGAGACCCCTCCTTCGCGGGCGCGTCTGTCGGCCTCCCCTTCAAGGTCGGCATCATAAAGCTCACGGATGCCCTCAGCCCGCACGCCAAGGCCATCGGGGCCGTCAACACCCTGATCCCCATACGGCGCCTGGACCCCGACGGGACCGTCCCGAGCCACGACTCGCTGATGGGCGACTCGAACCGCGCGGGTCCCGTGAGGGCTCTCTTCGGCGAGAACACCGACTGGATTGGTATTCGGGCCTGTGTGCGCCGCGGCCTGTCTCCGGCCAACGCCGTGCGCTCCGCCTCGACGGCCGTGGTCATCGGCGCCGGAGGCATGGCCCGCGCGGCCGTCTACGCCCTCCTCCAGCTCGGCGTGCGCAACATCGTCATCTACAACCGCACCCCCGACACCGCCCGCGCCCTGGCGAGCCACTTCACCGCCCTGCTCGACACGTCCGGCCTCCCGCACCTCGGCCCCGGCCGCAGCACCCCCGCCTCAGCCCGCTTCCACATCCTCGAAACCCTCTCCGCCCCCTGGCCCCCCTCCTTCGCCATCCCCACCATGATCATCTCCTGCATCCCCACGCACTCCATCGGCGCCGTGCCCTCCCCGGACTTCACCGTGCCGCCCGCTTGGCTCGCCAGCCCCACGGGCGGCGTCGTGGTCGAGCTGGGCTACAAGACGCTGGACACGCCGCTGCTGGAGCAGTCGAGGCGGGAGGCGCACAGGGGGTGGGTGACGCTGGACGGGCTGGACCTGCTGCCGGAGCAGGGGTTCGCGCAGTTCGAGCTGTTTACGGGGCGGCGGGCGCCGAGGCGGCTGATGAGGAGGGAGGCGCTCAGGGCGTTTCCCGCTGTTGGGGGGAGGTCGACTGACGAGTTGGACTCGAGGCTGAGGTCTATCCCTGATCAGGAGCCTTGAGAACGCCTACGTGGTGTGTTTCGTTTCGTGGAGGAACCTGCAGCGCGCCCGTCGCCGTTATTCCGGGTGTCACCCCTGGCCCAGGGGCAGGATGCTGTGCCAAAAGACACCAAGCCTGGCGCCGGCCGTTGCGGCCATGCTAAGTAAAGGCCCACGTCTGAGCCGTTCGTCATGACTGCATGCCGGGGCCTAGGCGAGGCAGTGTTGTTTTGGACTGCCATTTTCCAAGGCGTGGTGGGAGGCAGATGGTACCTGCACACCGTGAGGCAGTTCGGGGTGGGAGCTGCCTGGTCACACCTTCGCCGCCTCAATTGACCCACAACACTACGGAGACACTCACGTGGGCTGAAGACGAGGACTTGCATCTATTTGATACTGGTTGGAGTCGTTTTGATTCGCGGGAAACCGAGTGCTGCGTGGCCATGACGCAGCTCGGGGAGAAAGCATAAAAGGTGTCATGGTTTAGAATACAAATACCTGTATCATCAGTTCTTAGTATTATCGCTGGAGTTATGGTCCCATCTACAAACCTAAGTAATACTTGATTATTCCGGTATTTCCCCTGCGCTTCCAAGCCGTATGCTTTTACCTTGTTTTCGCCCTGGGCATCTGCATGTAATCCACCAAGTGATTCTCAGCCACCAGCATTTCCCTTTGCCTGCGGGAACTCTCGGGGTGGTTCTTCCGTGGGGATCACGGAGTACATGATAGGGGTGGAGCTTCAACATACGATTTTACTACGCGGCAAATGTTTTTCTAGGCTTCAGCCGGGTGTTCCCTATGCAGGAGATCATTACGGAGATTTAGACGAGTCTTGAATCATCGTAAAGGGGAAACACGCTTGCTTTTAATATCGTGAACCACTATCATATATCTCGCTTTCGCCCCCTTTTCTTGCAAGTGGCACGGAACCTTCTCCGACACAGGCTGGTGCTTTATCCCCGCCAGCCCACCTCTGCCACACCGACTCCCCAAAAGCTGGCGCAATATGATTGCCCGCATTCCACCTCAATCCAGCAACTATGTTCCAAGCATACATCACGCGTGGCTGACGCGAGGCCGCTGCTCGTCATCCACCATCGTCTTCTCGTCCATCTGGTTATCCCTCTCCTCCGCATCCTTGTTACCGTACAGACCAATCCGGTACCACGGAAGCTCGAAGAGACGGTTCATGCTCTCCAGCGACCGGCCACCCGTCTCGGGCACAAAGAACCACACCCAGACGCCACCGACGAACGTGACGGCCGCAAAGCACCAGAAGGTCCCCTTGGGCGAGATACCCCCGTTACTAGCGGCGAGCAGCATCTGCGGCACGGCGCGCGAGTTGCCGTACTGGTTCACGAAGTGCATCGTCATGGCCCACGACGTGGCCAGCGCGCGCACCCGCAGCGGGAACAGCTCGGCTGTGAGCAGGTACTGCATGGAATTCCAGCCCAGCGCCCAGCCGAAGCCCGAGATGTAGATCATGGCGATGGCGCCCTTGCTGGGACCCTCGAGCGTGTGCGGCATGTCGTAGGTGTCGTCGACGCCCAGGCGCGGCGTGCTGGTGAAGAAGCCGGCGACGTAGATCATGGAGAGGGTCTGCAGGGTGATGCCGATGAGGAGGGCGCGCTTGCGGCCGATGACGTCGACGAGGAAGAGCGCGCAGGCGACGGCGGCCACCAGCTTGACGATGCCGAAGACGGCCGTCACTAGGAGGCCCTCCTCCTCGCCCTCGACGCCGACCAGCTTGAAGAGGTCGGGCGCGTACAGCGTGATGGACCCGGCGCCGGACCACTGCGAGAGGATCTGGATCGAGGTGGTGAGGTAGAGGCGGTAGAGGTTGCTCTTGTTGGTGACCAGCTCCTTGAGCATGCCGAGCCAGCTGCTGCCCCGCGTGGCCTCGAGCTCCTCGTCCAGCGCGGCCTGCATAACGGCCACGTTGCTGGTGACGTACTCGCCCTGCGGGTCCTGCTGGCGGAGGTAGCCCAGGACGCGGGCCGCCTCCTCCGTGTTGCCCTGCCGGATGTGGTAGCGCGGCGACTCGCACTGGAAGAAGCTGAGGATGAAGATGATGCCGGAGAACATGAGGTGCAGGCTGGAGGGCACCAGCCACGAGTTGTAGTGGTCGTCGGGCATGTGGCGCGAGGCGCCGTAGTTGGCGAAGAAGGCGAGGACGATGCCGAGGTAGACGGCGCCGGTGAACATGCAGGTGCAGAGGCCGCGGATGGACGCCGGGGCGACCTCGGCGATGTAGATTGGGCTAGAGGGAAGCAAAGGTTAGCTCGAATCCACGACCTGAAGGCATTGCGAGCCTGGTGGAGAAGGGGGGGGAACGTACCCAACGACAGGCGTCTGGCCGACGCCAATACCTGCGATGAAGCGACCGGCATACACGGCACCGAGACTGCCAACAGAGCCACCGCCCATGAAAATGGCGATGCCCGCAGCCCAGGTAACGCAAAGCAGACGGGTAGCCCAGAGACGACCGATGCGGTCACAAATCGTAAAAGCGCTGCAATCCGGTTAGTACTCAGCCGAAACCCTAAAGGGTCCGAGTTCCGGGGGGGTGTAATCATACATCAGGGCGCCGAGCACGGAGCCGAGCTGGACCATGGCCGAGACGTTGGCCTTGAGGTCGGCCTGCTCGGCCTCGGAGTAGGACTCGTAGTGGATGCGGCTCTGGAAGTCCTTGGTGTTGAAGGCGCCGGTGATGAGGCCCTCGTCGACGCCGCGCGCCGCGCCGAGGATGCCGAAGGAGACCACGGCGAACCAGAGGCGCCAGTTGAAGGCGCCCTCCGGCTCGCCCAGCTCCTTCAGCTTGAAGATGTTGACGGGTTTCTTGACGCCGCCCGCCATGGTGTCCTGCGTCGGCTGCTAGCCGGTGTCGTGGGAAGATTCGTGTCAAAAAGTCTCGCAGAGGTGTGCAAGACCCAACAGTTTATTGACGGGGACGGATCTGAGTGAGCCACGGACAGTAGGGTTCTACACGCAAGGGGCCCTTTTGTTTCTTCGTCTCGGGGAAAGAGATCGTCGTTTGGCAATGAGGTAAGGGTTCTGGCGGCGGTAGAAGTTACCCCTTTATATATATGTATATATGTACAGTATATATGTATGGGGCGCGCGCGGGGACAGAGATCTGCGCAACATGGGGAAATGCGGGGAGCCAGAACTCCGCCGATGGAGTGAACACCGAGAGGTTCTCGGCGGACGACGTACGTTGTGCTAGAAACTCGACAAACGTTCCGTCGCGGGGGCTGAAATGCGGAGATGGCTCTCCACCTCTCCCCCGCACTTCATTTCTGGGCTCCGGGTCGCGGTTTGCAACCTGCCTGCCCCGTGCGGGAGAGATCTGCGGCGGGTTTTCCGTCGTACGACTAGCTGGAACCAAAAGGGCCGACTAAAAGTGATATGTGGGGTCGTTCGGAGCTCGGCCAACTTGCCGACTTGGGGCCTGACCTTTCCGAGCGCGGGACCTGCGAAGGTGGGTATGCAAGCGCCGCGGAGCTCCATGTGGCGAGATTTGCCGATCGAATTCCCCGAACGGGGGGGTTCTCCGAGCGGGCCTCCCGGACAGAGCACGTTTACGTACGTAGTACTGCAGTGTAGTTGGTCGATGGTGGAGGGGGCCCGGCCACTTGTTAGTGGATGGAATCCTTCGCGCCACGGTTTGGACAAGATTTGCGGCTCAGGCCAAGGAAAGGGGCGCCAAGGGGGCCGGGGAACGTCACATCGCCTGTCGGAGTCGGAGCCGCGCCAAGCCTGGACGACCACACATGCCGGAACGTGCTTTTCGCCCTGTCCTACAGCGCCTGTGCATACTTTGAGCCCGGACGAAAATTTCCACACAGCACTACAGTACTTTTACAGAGCACCAGGGCCTCTGTCTGCGCCCCGCAGACTACCATAATATGGCAGACGTTAGATATGAATGAGGCAACATTGCCAGCACGTACGTCTAGTCGCCCGAGGATTCATTCCTTTTACCACGTACAGTACAGTACCACGTACATGCGGGGGCAGCAGCAGTGAACGGCCGCCCCCGCCCGACTGGTTCGGTGCGGGCGCGAATCATAATAGCCATAATATCAACAGTCCGTCGCACGCTTCTCCACGGGGACCTTTTGTCAACGCCCAGGCGGGAAGGGATCGCCCAAAACGTCAACTTGCCGGGTCCGACGTCCTATCATCTCGCTTCAAGTTCGCCCCGCCCTGCTTGACCCCAAGGATCTCACGAGATTTGCAGCGTGCCTGACCAACCATTTTAAGCTTACCGAGTAATACGAAAATTTTCACAAAAACCGGGGACGGCAAGCGGACGCCGCCGACATCCCGCGACGCTCCGAAGGCGTGGCTTCAGCCACGATCGACGGCAGAGTAGCACGGGGCGGAGGCCCTTACCCCTCATACCCCAATTCAGGAGTAACAGAGCTTGCCATTGCCCTCGGATTGGGGATTGGGGTCCAGCCAGAGGCCTCGCCTCTCCCGGTCCCGCCCGAAACGATGCCCTTCTCCCGATCCCGACGTTGCATTTACAGTCGGCTATCGGATTCGAAAAGTGTCTTAGCCGCTTTCTCCGACGGAAATGAGCTCTCTGTCGGAGAATGCCAGCTTCGATTAGACAGTCCTCCGGCATCTCCGAGGCAAGAGTGGTCTATGTCCGACATTGCTTCTCCTTGCTGGAGCGCCGCTTACCAAGTGAGGAAGTGTGCGGGATAACCAACTTCGAGGCAAGGCGTCCGAGTCAGCCTGCCCAGAGGCATGGGCTCCATGATGGTTCTCGTCAAGATGTACTCGGTAGAACACCCCTGACATAATCGATTGCCCGTGGCCCCCCGGCGCCTGCGTCCTTCAGTGCGAGTATGCCTGTCGCTGTGGCCGGCGAATGGTACGAGTGTTATGCGCCCCCTGTAAACATCTGTGTCTTCCCACAACCATATGACCCAGCCCCTATCCGTTAGCAGTGGTCAGCGGGTCGGATATCGCACGTCGTACTCCCGGGGACGGTATCTTGAGTGCGGTAGGACGATTCCGGGAACCGCATGTTCCGCGCCATTCCGCCGCTTCCTCGCTGCGCAGAGCACTCGAGGACCTGGGTATATACACCCGTGATGCTTAGCCTGCGTCGGGTGTGGCATCCACGGGTCCCGGGGCACGGCATCCTTCGCTGTATCCTCCTTTCCCTGCCCGGAGGATGACACGAAGTCCGGTGTCTTCACACACCCTTTGGTGGATGTTCAGCTGCGCAAGGGCAATCCAGACGGCTGAAAATGAGTGAGCACGAGTTTGTCAGGCCACGAAAAGCTGAGCACACTCCTCGGAACGTGCACCGAGTGGCGGCGCAAGGGAACACCTCGCCCTGTTCCACTGCAGGACAGTAGACACCCGCAGCACTGGAGGACGAGAGGCTACCTGATACCCATCCACCACGTATGAGCGCGTCCAACCACACGTCTGCGACGGTCTCGATGCCGACATGTGGCGTTCGCGTGCTGGGCGGCCTCTCCAGTGACACGCGCCGGGAGTGTCTCTCTCCGTGCCTGTGACACCCCGGGTGGCAGGTGCTGCAAGCGCCACCGGAGAGCCCCGGCTAGATCCGGCGATAGACAGGTGAACCACCCGTCCCCCGGGGCGGCATAAAAGAAGAGAAACATCCTAACCCGCGCCTTCTAGCTCTCTCGACACGAGTCTCTCGTCTCCCCATGCTTGCCAACGTGCGCCTTGCCCGACCACCTCGTCTATAGTCCCTAGCCACCGCTGCCACCACTAAGTACGCGGGCTAGACAGCCTGGACCGCTCCGCGAACACGCCCACCTAACCCCGCCACAAAAGATCCGATATAGACTCTATGAGCGGCAGCGTCAAGGACGTCAACGACGGCAACTTCAAGTCCGAGGTCCTGGACGCCTCGGGCCTCGTGGTGGTCGAGTTCTGCGCCGCGTGGAGCGACGTGTGCCGGTCGATGGAGGGGACGGTCAAGCAGGCGGCCACGAACTACAAGGACAAGGCGCAGATCGCCAAGCTGGACATCGACGAGAGAGCCCCAAGACCCCGCCGGAGTACGACGTCACCGCCGTCCCCACGTTCCACGCCTTCAAGGGCGGGAAGGTGGTCGACACCTGGATTGGCCCGACGACTTATACGCACCTGGCGTTGTTTATCGACAAGAAACTCTGAGGTCGATCGTGGCTTCGGGGATGACGGTCTAGGGTGGGGGCGCGCTGTTCTTCTTCTTCCTTTTTTTTCTTTTGCTTCAGTTTCAAACTTGCACTTGGGGACAATCTCATTGCTTTAGTGAAGTACCAGATTTTCTTGTGATGGGGGGATGTGGAGATGAAACCAGGCTGCACATGTTATGTAGTATCGAAAAGAAAAATCAAATCAAACAAAGTTTGCCTCAAGAGACAGGTGGATCAGCACAGATAAATGCATCAAGGTGACCATATCTCTGAGTGGGATACCCCTTCACAAGGAGGCCACCAAACGAACCGCGGTTCGTCGCATTTCCAACTGCATCCCGACCAAGGCAGGAAGCTCCCAAGGTCCAATCCTTCCATAAAGACAAGGAGGATGTTGGGTAGAGAGAGCAGACTCAGAACACTACTCTGAATTTGCGTTGGTCTCTGCTACCTTGGCGACATTTCGCCCAAGCAGCGAGCTCACCCGTAGTGGGATGCGTAAAACAGTCGCGTGCTTCGGCCCAGCAAGGGTGCCCAACAAGATTGGGTACGTGGGTGGTCATTTGGATCGGTTGCAGGAGCGCGACCTGCTTTTTCTTCTGTCGATCAGCAGCGACCCGCCCAATGAGAGCAAGGGTCGCTGGTAAACAAGAGCTTCCTTTGTACGGCTTGTGTAACCGATCGGAGCTATCAGAGCTGCCCCCCACGCACCATCCCGAGGGCCTTCCATACGTGGCAAGCCGACCGCTATGGGTGCCGACTCCACATCGCCTGGCTTGCAGGAAATAACAAACCTGGGAGAGGCTGAGGCGGGGGTAAGAGAGGGGGATAAGAGGGGACTGTCTCATAAACGAAAAGGGAGATTTTCTTGCATCGCGATCTCACACATGGTTTTTCTCTCTCCAGCGGGCAGCGCAGGTGGTGGACGGCTCGATAACATCCTTAGCTCTAAATCGACAGCGTACGGCGGCACGACCTCTTTTACCGTCGCCGACACCATCTCGAGCGTGGTCCTAGCAGCCACTTCCACCGCCTGCGCTTTCGGCCCTGTCGTCCTTCAAGCCCTGCCCACCATGGTCGTCAATTGCGTACCCTGCGACCGATCGTTCATCAACGGTAAGGCGCTCCGACAGCACCTGCACTACTCGCCCGCTCACGCCCCGTCGTTCGACTGCGAGCCTTGCGATCGGTCCTTCGCCAGCGAGGGGGCCTTGGAGCAGCATATACAGAACGCGTCTGCGCATGCCCCCTCGTTCGACTGCGAGCCTTGCGATCGGTCATTCGGCAGCCAGGAGGCCCTGGAGCAGCATATACAGAATGCACCTGCACATGCTCCTTCGTTTGACTGCGAGGCTTGCGACCGGTTCTTCGGTAGCCAAGAAGCACTAGACCAGCACGTGAGGGACTCTTCCGCTCACCAGACGCCCCCGAGGACCCCCCTGGATGCATTCTTCCTCTCTTTCCGCACCTTCGAATACGATCCCTCTCGATCGCCAGCCTGGTCCTTCGCCCGGCTGCGGAAGCATGAGGGTTGGGGGCGTGGCAGCGATGCGTCAAAGGCCGCCTGGAACAGATACCAGGACGCTTTGGAAAGCGAGCTGCGCATGTGGTTTGGCTCGGAGGATTCTCTGGCCGCGTGGCATGCGCTCTGCCGCGCCATCGGCATCGAGCCGCCCCCGCAGACGTGCAAGCAGTGCGAAAGGGTAAGAGCGCGCTATACACAGATCTGGAGGCTCGTGCTTACTTTTCACAGGCTGTGCGGAGGACACATGTCAATATCGTTGACTTGATTCAGTGGGGACGAACACCTGGGGATACCGAGAGAGTTCGGACCTTTCACAGTTTAGAAGAGCTGCGGGCTTACACCAAGGAGACGGGCAAGGTGTTTCGCAACACGTTGGACGACGACGAAGACAATGTTGTCCTCAGACACTTGCTTCGGAGAATCTTCCGGGAGAGGTTGTGAAAGGGGCAGGCTTGCGTTTGTACAGACAGACAGTTACAAGGCGACACTTGGGGCTGGTTGCCAGGTACCATTCTCGAGCGCTGCTCTTGATTCTGTGAAAGCAAGAATCTGATCTGTGTGCATGGACGAGCTGTTACTGTTGTAAAGCTGCGGTCAAGGGTTGCACACTTTGAGCAGGCCACCTGTCGATTTCCTCCGGGGATATATCTAGAAGTTCACCTGCTGTAGTTGAAGCTGTATTTTCGTCATTCTTGCGATTGACGCAGCAGACAAGAAGTGCAACGGCAGCAGCATGAGACCTATAACGACAGAGAATCGTTTCAGCAGATGAGATCTGCATAATGGACTTGTGGGTTAACATGAACATCCATAGCACATATATCCGCTCCACAACCTCTCCCGTCTGCGGACGCCATCGGGCAGATTTGCGCGATAGAAGCAAGCGAACTTGTCGAGCTTGCCGGCCGTCAAGAGTGGGCCAGACCTGGATGCTCTTTTATAACCTCACAGAGCTACAGCTGTCAGGCCAGGTGGCATGCCAGAGAGGTGAATGGGTGGGACTTGGGTGCTCTACATCATATCCCATAGGTTCGCCTTCCCAGCTCCGAACCCTAGGGCCATCGCATGTTATTTTATAATCTTTTAGAGTAACCTGACATTGAACTGCTGATGTTGACGCAGTACAAATAACCAACCTAACCTGAATAGGGCGGCCACTTGCTGCCACCTTTCCCTATCAATAGCTACCACCATTCCCTCCAGCACTCAACCTGCGCTCCTTTTCTTGTCTCATCAACTGCCGGCTGCTTTCGAAGCTCCCCTCCACAACCTCACTCTCCTTGGGACCTCAAAGACAGGGGCAGGCACATGAAACGGACATCGCCTAAGCATTGCTTTCTAGCCCCAGGACCGTATCTCGAGCTCCACGCTGTCCCCGTCCGGCAGTGGGACGAGAACTCGGATACCGCGCTCAGCAATCGGTGCCAGGCGACTGCCCACGTAGATCGGCGGTGCGCGCTCCCGGAGGTCGTCTACGTCAACTGAGCTGCTCGGGCTGACCTCGAGGTAGCGGAGCCGCGGCGTGCCATCCACAATCGTCTGCGCGTGCAGCCGAGTATGACTGCACATATTGAGTGGAGCCGTGCGGTACTTCAGGTGCCTTGAACGCCGCATATCTTCCAGGCTCATCCCGTAATAAAGCCTGGTACCGACGAGACGGAGTCTCGTCAGCGACCGGGGGAGTTCCAGCCGGTGTTCCGACTCCAGAGCCCACGCGTCGGACGGGGCCGCTATGAACTCCAGCCTCCGGAACTCGCGCAGGCCTCCCGGGCCCCAGTGGAGTTTCAGGTCGTCGCTCCAGCTTCCATAGCCGCAGAAGTCCTCCGGCTCGCTGTAGTCCTCGGTAGGGAAGATGACGAGCGCCTTTAGGCTGTGCGCCACCGGCCCCAGGGCGGCGTTGAGGGGCAGGAACGCGCTGCCCCTTCGCTGGAGGGAGAGGGACTTGCCGAGGTAGAGGTGCAGCTCCTCGAGGTTCCGCGGGACCTCCAGCAGCGCGGATAACGTCTGCAGCGAGAGGTCGTCCCAGCGCAGGCGTAGCTCCCAAAGGTCTGTGGAACGGGGGGCAGGTAAACGTGGGAACGGGCGGGCTACATCCGGGGGGAGAGGGAAGTAACCGGGACCCCCATGAACCTCGGACAGGTCGCGTGCGTAGGTGGCTGTGAGAATCTTCAGGGACGGGGCGGACATAAGGGTACTCAGAAGCTGATCAAGGACCGTTCCTTCCACATCCTCGATATCCGAATAGAAGATCACTATAGAGCCTTGGTGCAGCGTTAATGTCTTGGAGAGATGGCGATGGAGCGGGTGATGCTTACAATCTGTTAGCGAGGGCGGGATCCAGCCCCCAGTAGCCACGGCCCGTATCATGCGTCTTGCGTGTTCTTGCTTCAATTTCTGGGGGCGAAAGACGAACCCATGCAAGGAACTGAGGACGCTACTTTGAAGGAGGTCGAGAGTCCACCAGGGAGCGTCCTTCCCCACCCAGAGTCTCCCAACGGCATCGCATAGGTATGGTTTTGAGTGGAGAATGCCGGCGATGATCTTGAAGTCATTCTTATTCCTGACCTTCAGTCCGTACACCGTGAGCAGGAGTTCCTCGGCGGGGCGGCGGATCGCCTTGCAGGTGTAAGACAGAGCGAGAATATCTTCCCGACCAAGATAGTTGCAAATCTGACTGAACACGTCCCAGGGGAGGCCAACCAGCTCCGCCGCCATGTCCCGGTCCAAGTCGAGATCCATTAGCGCTTCTATGAAAACCTGAAGATTAAGAGGAGGGCTTTGAGAGTTATGTAGTGGACATGTGCGGGAAAAGAGGGGCCGGGCATGTAGTCGGAGGCCCCGCCTTGGAATCGGCCCCGCCCTGAAACACGGCCCCGCAGTCGGCGCTTAATACGCCGTCCAACCACGGCTATCCCGCGAAGCCAGCTGTGTCACATCCTCCGACTCGTTCACCGGGTTCGAGCCGCTCACATTTTGTGAAAAGTCCGGCCGTCTTAGGTCTTGCTGGCCATGGAGGTAGGCCGCCCAATTAGGAGGATGGTGCAAGCGCCCCGCGGTGTCGAAACAATTCTTGGCACATTTCGATTGTTCTAGTGACACTACGACACCCGAAAGCAGCTGGAGGACAGCTGGCGACGGACGAGGCTGGTCACAAGAGAGAGGAAACGAGGCGCCCCGCGACACCGAACAACAAATCGCACTCGTGCAACGCCCCCCATGGCCGCCATAACCACCCTTCCTTGCGAGATTATCTCCGCTATCTTGAGACACCTGGGCGATATATCCTCCCTGCCTGCATCCCTTCTCACATGCCGGCACATCTACGCCTCCTACAAGGAGAATCCAGCGCTTGGTACTGAAATCCTACGGCGACAGATCGGGCCTGATCTCCTCCCCTACGCGGTCGCGGCGCTGGAAGCGTCGCGCTTTGACCAGCCTGCAGAGGCCGATGTCTGCAACCTGTTAGAAACATTATGTTTGAGGCCGTCCCAGCTCGAGGGGCGCCTGCGCGACACACCGCTCCCTATACTGGGGGAGATGGGTCGCCTGCACGACGTCATCCAAAGCCTGGTTATGGACTTTTCGAGCAATGCCTGGACGCTTATGACCAGTGAAGAAGGGATTCCCGTGTCTGGTAGCCTGTCCTTGTCGCCGGCGGAGTTCTCCCGCCTCAGCCGGGCGTTCTACCGGGCTGAGTTATACTTCAGGCTCTTCCGTCGCGACCCTTCGTCGTCGGTTGACTTGGCGATCACCGATAACGAGAAGGAGTGGTTTTTCCTGAGGTACCCCCCTTGGGAGAACGAGCAGCTCAGCTGTGCGCTTGACTTTCTCGAGCTTAAATTCGCCCGAGGTTCGTTGTGTACAATTTGGTTTGGTTCCTTTCTTTCCACCCCCCAGTTCGCCTTGTTCAACAGAGGCATCGTCCACAACATGTAGTTTCTAACCGATTATGAACAGCTTCCCACGATGTCATCGCACATGACGTTTGGTTCGGCGAGCTGGAGATCGACTACATTACTGCCGGGGAGAATTACCAGAGGCAAAGTTGGGTAAGTGGGCTTCCCTTGTGCCTTTCATTTCCGTTCGTTTCGGCTCCCGGACTTTAGCGTTGACGTGTGATCCCCACAAGATTTCTCAGGGCGTCGAGTTCGTCTGGAAACTAGAGAACGAGCCGTCGTACGACGCGAAGAAGGAGATGCTGGAGTCCACGTTCACCTCCCCTATGGCCGATCTCTACGATACCATGGTGAACCTGATCGAGGACAGTTTCGACGACCAAGTGCCGCTCATGGAATACACCAAAGAGGAGCTGGCGCGCTTACTTCCGACCCCGTGTGTTTGGGATACCGACGAGGGCCCCTTCAAAGCGTGGCGGGCTGCATTCTGGTATCTACCCAAGGGCCGGTGGACCATGCTGAGATGTAACGACTGGCTTAGGGAGCGGGCCTACGTGCTCTGGGATGTGGAACGCCTGGAGGGGAACGGGCTGCTGGAAGACGTGATTTTTGGCGCACCGGAAGGCTCCACGCTCCGGGATGAGGTGCTGGGCTTCGAGAGAATGCAGGCATCGTTTGCGCAGCGCTCGCTGATTTTTAGAAATGGTGGGAGGGGCTATTGGAGCGAGGGGGACGCGAGCAGGATTATATGGCCGGAGGAACCGGCGAAGGGGTGACTGTAATATCAAGAGGCCGTTGTATTCCAAGGCGGATATGAGCGTAAGGTTAGCCTTGTGTATGTCGGTGTATTTTACCCGTCATGTAGCCAGATCATGTCTACTCTCGCATTATCGCTCCCTGGATTCTCGCCTCTTGCAAACCAGAAGGCGGGGGCAACATATACAAGTCATGCCCACGACAATGCCAGCAGCGATATGAGTAAGGACAAGCTGTGCAATATGTCCTACGATGTGCATATGCGTCATAGCGAGTGACAGCTACGGTTATCAGTAGATTAGGCAAGCCAAAGAAACTAGAGGAAACAGAACACCTGTCAACACCTTCGGAGGCCTGATATAGTGTTTATATAATCCAAGAATCATGGGATGCGAGTTTCATTCACTCGTAACAGGTATTGAGCAAGAACAACATCTCCGATCCCAACCCATGTATTAAACTATCAAGTCCCGTTTATTACCCTGCGAAATTAAGTATGCTAATGACTGTTGCTCCCATCACTTCCACCCTCCACGCCAACCAACCCAGCCAGATCTGGGATGTCCGCCAAACCCCGAAATTACTGGTAGTTCATCGACCCCTAACCCATCACTCCGGCCCCTGGGCACGCTCCTCGTCTAGAACTATTCTAGGGGCGGCGTCTCTTCCTCCTCACCCGATAGATTCGGTCGGGAGTTACGCAGATCTAGACGCCGTCCTCGTTGACGTAGCAAGCGTTCGTGCCGCCCTAGGCCCGCTCCCAGTTGTCCGGCGGGGGCGTTATGCATATCTGCTCACCGTCCTTGTTGACGTAGCACGCGTTCGTACCGACCTCGGCCCGCTCCCAGATGTCGGGCGGAGGCGTTATGCAAATCTGCTCGCCCTCCTTGTTGACGTAGCAGGCGTTCGTGCCGACCTCGGCCCGCTCCCAGATGTCGGGCGGGGGCGTGATACATATCTGCTCGCCGTCCTTGTTGACGTAGCAGGCGTTCGTTCCGATCTCCCCGAGGTCGCGGCGATCGGGCGGGGGCGTTATGCATATCTGGACGCCGTCCTTGTTGATGTAGCAGGCGTTCGTGCCGACCTCGGCCCGCTTTCCGATCGGGCTCGCGCACGCTGGGGCGGCGGCGAGCAGCCCCAGGGCGATGTGGCGGTAGAACATCGTTTCTTCGTCTTCGGCTTGAGAAAATCTAAGCTTTGCTGCGTTTCGTAGCCTAGGGTTGTATATTCAAGGAAGGGGGGGCTCTTCTTGTCAGATGGGAGAGGATTGTATTAGGATTTTGGTTTCGATCGTTGGGAAAACAGAGCGAAAGGGAGGAGCGCACGATTCCTGGGTGATGGATCCATATAAGTTCCCTCCCAAACAAGGTTGCAGCAAGATATGCAACATACGTAGCACATTCCTCGTATGCAGCGTCCAACCAACCCCCCCTAAAAAGAAGCGCGGATTAAAATACACTCATTCCAAGAATAGGAATGATACACATCCTCGTACTCACTGGGCAAAGATCAGAGGGGTGTGGGTCATTTGTGGCGCGGCTTCCCCGCAAGCGCCCGGGTTTATTCCAAGGCATCCATTGGCCCGTTGGAACGTTCACGAATTAATGTCCATAACATCTAACCGAAGACCCACTTCGATGCCACGCTGACAACCCGGACCATGCACTTAGCCTCAGCCAGGTCATCCGCCGCTCCTTCGATCGCCCCATGTCACCGACGATCCCTGGACCCCTCGTATGCCCACGTAATCCTGTCCCGTATGCCTTTTCTTCCCACTCAGTCTGCCCCCGGCCTGCGGGGGGCCAACCAGTTCCCCGTCCCTCGGACATTTGCGGCGGAGGACGGGGAGGCGGAGGACGGGGAGGCGGAGGACGGAACGACCGTCTCTTCCGTCCTCCCGCCTTTGACTCTAAAGTAAAGGGGGAAATAGCGCCGTTGTTGGGCGCTCGAATCCCAATCTTAACACCCCCGTCGAAAAGCGAAATGAACAGGCCAGGTCGAGCATTGATCGACAAGTTTGATAGCGGCTGGTTGCCCCGGTCAATGGAATCCACATGTCAAAGTCAGAGCGATTGCTGGTCGGGGCAGCCTAATCTTGGAAACTTTGTGCACGGATGTATAAGTCAGCTAATATGTGACTCGGGAAGTATCACAAACCTCGAATACCTGGAAAGATGTATTGATACCCCATTTATCCAGGGGCATCACCACCACCACTAAGAGTAGCCTCAAGAGATATCATCTATCCAAGTGGATGAAGGTTCTAAAATAGAGAGGCTATTCCCGCACAGATCGTTGACCTCCTGTTTAAAAAGCGCTGCAACGCTGCATATATAGTCTCCGACCACGATCCATTCATGGCGGAGAATTCCAACGAAGTGTAGTATCGTGCCTCACAGTCACCGGCGTGGTGGACTGCCCCCATTGAGTCAGGCTTGGGTTGAGAAAGAAGACGGGGATATTCCTAGTTGGTTCAGGGTAGAAAAGGAGGGGCCCGTGAATGTTACGTTGTCGTCCGTCCCCCAGCATTGAAGCTCGGGGTGGCGAGAATGCACGAGAGGATAGGATTTTACCAGAGGATCCAGGAGAAGAGGATTTTAGCGCACACGGCGAGGGAAGTTCCTGCTCACTCTCGTCTTATGTAGGTCTCGAAGTTGTGGCATAGTCCATTGGCCCGCAAGTTGGTCTGGCGGATAAGATCTTGACGTCTGACGCGGTGCAGCTCTGGGCTCCTCCCTGTTCTGAATTCGGATTCAACGCTTCGCTCGTTCTTGCCGTGTATGGAATACCGAATAACCTATGGCTCCTTCCTCTTCGAACCCCAGCCTACTTTCTCGCCCACCTTCCCAAAACCCCATCACCGTAGAACCTCCCACATCATCTCGCCGCTTCCCCAACCGACAGATCCAGCATATACAGGCACTTTATCCGCGCATACAGAACTGTCGCCAATACCGCTGTTCTACCAAAGCGCCTTGTTGCTCTACTGTGGCCGGCCTCGCAGGTTTTCTCCTCATACTGGACCAGCTCGGTGTTTTGACCTCTTTGTCTATATACACCAATCAAGGTGAGCAGCCCAAAAGGGTAATCCCGACCCCTCCTTCCTTTCTAGTAACCCTTTTCCCGGAGTCCATTTCTAACGAATCCCATGAACAAACAGGTCCTGCTCTAGGTCATCGGGATCAGCTCAAGATGTCGTTGGGTCGGCTGTCGAACCGGAAGGCGGAGGAATACCTCCGCACATGCATCGCGGGACCCCCCCTAGTCTGGTGGGCTCTGTATCTCGGCCCCTCAATCTTGGAGGTTCTCGAGTCCCTGGCAAAGACGAGGAACTTGGCCAACGGCCGGCCGTCGATCCGCGACGTGGCCGACCACGTCTTCGGTCAGCCCGCGGAGCCGAGGCCGTTTGCATTCCTGGCGTACTGCCTCCACGCCAGAAGCCAGGGAATGACAGTCGCGCAGTCGCGCCTCAAGTATATCGCGGACAACGGATGGCAGTCCGACCTCTTTGGGGTTTGGGACCCGGCAGTGGAGGCTCGCAGGGTGCCTTTGGAGGGGTTCGGGCAGTGGGCTGGGGACATCATCCAGAACAGGCTGATGCCAGCGGACGCGGACGCGGGCCTTGACCAGGGCAGCGTCGCTTTCCGGAATGCTGTCGTCAGTGGCATTCACGTTTTGAGGGTCAGTGGAGAAGGGATTGACTGGGTGGTTAGAGGGGTAAATTTGAGCAACAGCCCCGAGTGCCTCCGTTCACAGTTCGAAAACAGCGTGGTGGCTCAGAGGCACCAGGAGAAGCGTCTGGACAACAAGCCTGATACATCCACGGCGGGTAAACGCGCCCGATCCCCGGGCCCAGATGTCAAGCCCGCCAACCATAGCCTAGACAAGGCGCAGCCTCGACTTCAAGCCCACAAGACTTCGCCCAGCGCGGAGCAGACTAAAGAACAACGACTCGTCCCTGTCAAACCCGACAAGACCCATAATCTTGATGAGACCCATACGAAAACCCCCGAAACAGCTGGAAGATTCAAGCCTATGATTCCCGCCAGAGAAGGAAAACAAAATCCATTCGCCAAGAGGACATGGTCTGATGCCTTTCCAGGCATCCCTGCAGCAGGGCCTGCCGGGTTACCTCCAAAACAGGGAACAGGCCCCTATAGGGAGCACTTCCGGGCAATTCTTGAAAGGAGGGTGGCCATTGAGCATAAGGAGGTGGCTCTGGCAAGGGAGGAGCACCTCTTGGGGCGCGAGAGACGTGATCTAGAGTTGCGGCGCAGGAAGCTACAGGAAGAGGAGGACGAGCTGGAGGCGCGGGAAGCGGGGCACCAGAGGCGGTTTGAAGAGTTTTGGGACAGCGCTATGGCGTTCCTAGAATGGGAGAGGGAGGTCGCGCATGGACTCGATGCTCTTCTGGAGGCCGACAAGAAGTTCAAGGAGATTCTGGGGCGGGGCACTGGGTGATTTCCCCGCTTTGTGTGGGGGTTAAACGAAGAAGGTACCGAAAGCGGGAGGGAGGAAGGCGTCTTTGAAGGTTGGGTGTGGCTAGGACCCGGCGGGTTGCTCGGTGGTGGGCCAGGTGATTGCTTGTTTCGCTCTCAAGAGGTTGCAGCAGGTGGTTTTGGGTTGGCCCTGTGGGATCGGGGCGCTCCTTCTGCGTTGATCTTGATTTTATGGCATAGAAATGGTAGCATAATATATTTCAAAGCCTTCAAACTTGCGTATGAATTTTCCTCCGCTTGGAGGACTTGAATGTGTGGAAGTACTGATATCCTTCTTTTGAATTTACCCAGGGCACGCATGTCGCTTGCTCATGCCTGTTTCCCAAGTACAACCTCGATCTTCTTAAATTCCGACGGGTAGATAGTCCTCCTCGCCATGTTATATATCTCAATTGAACTGGTGTTATCAGGCATACCTTGCGAGAGCTCTCGTCTACCGCCACCTTTCGCCGGCTCTCCTTTACAGCCAAGGCCACACTCTGGATTCACCGAGGATCCATGCGCTTGCCTGGCTCCTTCAGTTTTATACTGTGACGGACCGCGCACTGCCTTGTCCCTTCCTGCTCGAAAAACGAAGTGGGCTCTTGCCGTATTTGGCCCCAAATAATCACTCTCCACTGAGCTCCCTCGACGGGACTCTTGGTATTCTCCCCCCGTCGTTCCCAAAGCTCTCGTGATCCCGCACCTTCTCACACTTCAGGGTTTCGGAGGCCTTTTGACTCTTGTCACGCCGAACAATCAAACTCAGGGATTCTTACCATTAGACTTCCGTCACCGAAGTGTTTTGCCCATATCCCGGCCCTCATCCTTTTGTTCGTTCACTAACATATACCGTCCCATATCAACGTCCCGTTCCCTCCCATCAAACCGACTCTCTTACAACCCCTCGGACACCTTTCTACCAGCCCTGGAATTGAATATGTAAGCCACGAAGCCTCATTCCCCTATGGCCATTCATCGGAAAGGTATGCTAACTGCTACGGCACAAGCAAGGCTACCTTCAACGCCAGCCCTCACAGGGTCGAGTGCCAGCATGCTATGGTCCGTGGCAGAGGCCAAGGACTACCTCGAGGGATGTATCGGGGGGTTACCGTTAGTGTGGTGGGTTCAGTACCGAGGGCCTTGTATCCTGAAGGTGCTCCATTTCCTCTCGCAAACGACGCGCCACTACCAGACACCAGAAGAGGCACCCTTGTACAAAGCCACGATTGGACTGGACGGAATGCCGGACCCTTTTGCATTCCTGGCTTATTGCCTCGATATCGCATACAGCGGGGAGTCCCTTCCAAGCTGGTACATAAAGCAGATCGACGTTGAAGACTGGGCCTCCAAGCTCTTGGGGATCTGGGACCCTGCATGGAAGGAAGGCGGGATACCGACGGTGCGGTTCTGCCAGTGGGCTCGGGGTTTGACGGAGAATTCACTGATGCCCGATAGCTTCGATAGTTTGAGCGGAGCTCAGCAGGCCTTTCGAAGAGAGGTCCTCAGTAGTGTCGTTGTTGTACGCGTGGACGGATACGGGATTCAGTGGAAACTGGCGGTGGATATTAGCAAGAACCCGAAAAGCCGTTGCCTCCAGTTTGAGGGCCGCCAGCCAAATCATCACAACATTCAGCGTGCTTCGTACCAATCTGACACTAGAGCCAATGAGGGGGCTGGGCAATCCAAGTCTCATGTTACACCATCGTTGGGACGTCCAGGACAGCCCGAGAAAGTTGGATGTACTCCGCGGGATGCCACCGGCGGACCGCCTGTGGCATCAAGTGCTGGGCCCGCCCAGGGTAGCAGTCCCCCGGCTCATAGCCAGAGGGACACACCTAAATCCGCGCGGCCGTCCCAGGAAGAGGGTAATCCCGCCACGGTGGGTGCAGGAAGCCAGAAACCGAGCACGAATGGAGCCGGAAAGCGGACCTGGCGTGACGCGTTCGTGGAAGCCCTGGGAGGAGAAGCAGACAACGCCTCCGTGAAGACAGCAACGGTCGATCACCAGGCGCGCATTGACTCCATTCTCGCGAAGGAAAGGTCGCTCGACGACGAAGAGGAGCGCGTTAACAAGGAGCGCGACGAACTGGACGCTGTGGAAGTCCAATTAGCGACTCGCCGCCGCAAGCTCGAGGATGACGAACGAAAGGCAAAGCTGCGTAGGAAGGCCTTCATGAAGCGCAGTGACGACCACTCTGATCGCAAGAATGCATTCACCACATGGAAGGACGAGGCCCTGCAGAAATTAGAGGTTGTCAAGGCGGCTGAGGCTGACCTTTCGGCTTTCCTGGACAAGAACGCCTTTTAACTGCTTGTTGGAAATTTGGACGGCGGCGGAGAAGTTGCGTTGGCGGACGGACGAGAAAGTTGGCTTCAAACAGTCGTTGCTTGTTAGGTGGTACCCTTCGGCCGCCTCGGGGTTGAGGGAACTTAAAGGGGGAGTAGGTATCTCAAGTGCTAGGGGCTGCGGATCTTATAATACACGTTTTACGTCTCATTTCGCGCTGTCTCAGCGAAAATTGTCCTGGGCATGTCTTCCTCATCGTCCTGCTGACAACCCTACGTGACAGACCGTGTGCGTCACCTCGCGGATTAACCAGCCACGCGTCCTGATTCCTCGAGATAAAATCATTATTAAACACTACATATCAGCATACGAAAAGATCCTCCAACACCAACAAGCAACGCAGGTGCCCAAAAATCATTACCCCGTCCCTTGGCCCAGTCCTTAGGTGCGCTTCCTCGAGCTCCTCCTCCTAGCCGCGCCATCCTTCACAGCATCAACACCGTCCTGCAGTATACTCGCGCCCTCGCCCACCTTGGCGGACGAGCGCTCCTTGACGTTGTGCTTGTCCGCCTCGTCCTTGACGTCCTCCAGCACATCGCCGCCCCTGCTCGTCCCGTGTATCCAGTCCAGCACGCCCCACGCGCCAAAGTTGGCAGACCCGCCGCAGGCGTAGTGTGCCGACGTGCGCCGCGCGATCCCGCCCAGGATAATCCCCGGCACAAGGGTGTAGCCCGAGTTGGTGAGCGTGCTCTGGAAGGTGCAGAGCGCGGTGAAGAGCATGTATGTTAAGACATGGGGGCGGAGCGCGAGGGAGGGGAGCAAGACGGGCACGAGGTGGAGGAGGAGCAGCGGGACCGGGTGGTCGGAGTAGAGCTGGAGGGAGGAGCACGGGTTGGCGTGCGCCCAGTTCTTGTGCAGGCGCGTGAGCGTGGGCGACCTGGCGGAGTCGTGGAGGAGGAAGCGGTGCGCGTAGTACGTGACGAACTCGCGCGCCGCGAAGAGCACGACGCTGTGTCGGAACATCTCCATTGGGTACGGCATGGTCGTCGTCGTCTTGAAGAGCGGGCGGCGCGTGAAGAAGTAGCAGCCGTAGCTCAGCGCCGCCTCGACCCCCGTGACGAGGAGCATGTTGAGCACGGCGACCCCGAGAAGCTTCAGCGGCTGGCGCTGGAGGGAGGCCTTGCCGGCGAACTTGACGCTGGCGGCGAGGCTCGGGAGGAGCGTGTCAAAGGCGAAGAAGACGACGGACGGGATGAGCCAGAGGGCGCCGCGAGAGGCGAGGAGGGCAGCCGTGTGGATGAGCCACGCATCATGCGCGAAGACGAAGGAGGACCAGACCTGAGTCGCAGTTAGCCATGCGCCTGGGAAAGGGATCGCGAGTAACCTTACCGTCCAAAAGAAGAGGATGTTCATGTATGTGGACCATGATGGCGTGACGATGGCGGATATGAGCGGCACAGACAGCATCAAATCCAACGTCACCGGAAAAGCGAGGCCGTATGGGATCATATTCATGGTGCGCGATTTGAAGCGGGGTATCGTGAGTGAAGGGCGACGGTGAGAATCGTGGAAACGTTGTGTTTTTCCTGAGACGAGATCTGGCCGCGGCACGGTCGCGATGGGAGACTAAGCCAGTTTTGGAAGGAATTATGACGTTTCGCAACGCTGACGTCATCGCCCGTTCCTGTCAGCGCTGCTGGATGGGCGGGAAGGAGATCAGTTTTTGAGCCCTCCCTTGATTGTTTCGTTGTTGGCCTTTCAAATTTGCCACTGCATGATAAAGGTCGGCCCGTCCTAGAAATATTATACGCGCTGTCTATATAACGTGGTTTGCTTGTACAAGACAGCATTATCATAGGTTCCACTTCGAAGTAGAAGGGGTTGTGCGTCCAGGAACCGGCCACTTGTCAAGCTACTCGGGCCCGGCAAATACACATTGGCCGATTGATTAGAACAGCGGCTGCATTCTTACGTATAGAGATGGGCTCAGCTACATGCGATAGCTGCACAGCAGGCAATGCGCATTTGACGCGGAGAAGCGTCCAGAGGTGACTCAAAAAGCTCTCGTCAAGCCGAGCCTAACCGCATATGCTGTCCCTACGTGTGACTAGTCGCGATTGGTCATCCCGATTCCGAAGCCGCGCCCTGTCGCTGACAAGCAGGGTCGGGCCGCGGCATGCGGGGTTTGCCTGGACTCAATAGTCAACTCGAGGGGATCTCGAAATGTTCACTGCGCAGAACCTTGGACACACCGTAGAGTTTACACCGTGATCAGACACAATGAGCCACCAAGACGTCCAATACCCAAAGAATGCCACAAACTCGGTCAAGCGCCATCGCGAGAGGGGTACGTGAGACCACGCCCCGAGACCAGAAGAGACGCTTCCAACCCGAGTGTTATACTAACACGACGCAGGCGACTACTCCCTGGAGACCATCCACGGCATCATCCAGGAGTCGCAGTTCGTCCACGTCTCCTTCGCCACGCCAGACTCGCCCTTCCCAGCCACCCTCCCCATGATCGGCACCATGGGCTCCTTCGAGAACCAGAGCGCGGGACTCGGCGACTACCTAGACCTCTACCTCCACGGCTACGTCTCCCACCGAATCATGAACACCGCCCGCGCCCCCAGCGGCGAGGAAGGCATGCCCGTGACGGTCGCAGCATCGCACGTCGACGGCCTAGTCCTCGCGCTGTCCGCCTTCTCTCACAGCTACAACTACCGCTCCGCCGTGCTCTTCGGGCACGCGACCTTCGTCGAGGACGAGGCCGAGAAGCTGTACGCCATGGAGGCCATCACGAACAAGGTGCTCCCGGGGCGGTGGGACCACACGCGCCTGCCGCTGACCAAGACGGAAATGAAGAGCACGGGGATCTTGAGGGTGAGGATCGCGGGCGGGAGCGCGAAGATTAGGAAGGGGCAGGCGGCTGATGAGAGGAAGGATTTGAAGGATGAGGATGCGCTGAATGGTGTTTGGACGGGGGTTGTTCCGGTCTATCAGGCGGCTGGGGAGCCGGTTCCGGGACCTTATAACCGGGTGGACCTACCCGAGCATGTCTCCGGTTATGTACGGTCGTTCAACGAGGCTGGCGGGGCTCATGTAGAGAAGTCTCTGGGCGACTAGGGTTGGCCGGTGGGGGCGGGACGAACTCAGTGGGTCTCTCATAGCACTAGGAAACACGGAGATGGCTGGTTAGCATAAGAGAGCGCTACACCATGTCTCCAGGACCTAAGCAGTCTATAAAAGGAGTCTACACCAGGGGCCCAACATGTGAGTCAAAATGTCTTGGGTTGGGAAGCTAGACAAGATGGCTACGCTCAAACGCGAGTAGGCAATAAATTCCCGTTTTCCTGTCATGCTCTAGTGGGCCCGTGGGGCGGGTACTCGATATCCGTGCCATGGCTCTAGAAGGCATACTAGCAAGGTGGCACGGGACGCGCTATCGCGAAAGTACTAGGAACGACCAAGAACTGTCGTATATAATGCAAAGCAGTAGTTCCCGCCCCAAGTCAGAGACCTTGTATAAATACTTCCGCCCAGGCGCCGGGCTATCTGCTCATTCCCACGACTACGACGGTACAATCCGTAAGGCAGGGACGAAAGAGCGGGGCATAAAAGAGGAAATCGGCTCGTCTATGCTCCGAAGAACCGATATCTCTGATAGATACAAAATCAAGGAATAAGAAGCGGTTTAGGTAGTACGTTTGGTTACCGCCATACCCAGAACGGCAGACGGCCGTCCTGAACGGAAGGGCTGGTGCTTATAGGTCAGGATTCTGCTAACCTCAAAGAAGGCGGTTAGGGGCTTTGTCCGCCGGTAAATAGTCATGGTGGTCCTGCAGGGTACAAAGAGAACTTGTCTTTGTTCGTGCGGCCCGGACGTGACTTCGGGAGGTACAGGCGCTTAATGTATGGACTCAAAGGACTACGCCTCGTGACGCGAGAGTAGCTGGCCTGACAAAGGTTCGTCAACGGGGGCTAGTCGCTATATGTAGGACGCCCGCCCCCTTTCCATAGCTCAACGGTTCCACCTCTACGGCAATTGCACAAGCCTCGACACACAAACCTCCGAGATGGACCCAATGTCCGCCCACCCCAATCGCCGGGGAAACACCGCCCTGCGCCACAGTCGTGGATTCGACAGGGAAAAACGAAAGGTTGAAGACACTACCATAGAAGCCGTCTGCAAAGAGGTCGAAGCTGATTTCTCGTCGGTGAAGGAGCTTTGGGAAAAGAAGGTAATCCAGCGCGACATGGACTATATCATGAGGCTCGTTACGAGGAAACCTAAGCTATTCGGGAAGGGTACGATATGGATATCGGCCCGAACGTGTCTCAAAGAAAACCGCGACTATCTGAAAAATGGAGTTTTGGTACACGGTGAGGACGTGAGCGAGATAGTGGAGTACATTTCGCGTTGTATTTTGCGAGTAGGAAAAGAGTCGGAATCAGCAGACGCACTTGTCAATTGGACGAGGTTTTGCGCTTTAATGAGGCTAGCCTTTTACCACCTCTACGTGTTCCTGGAGTGGGAGAAGAGCGAAGAATGGTTTGACACCGTAGGGCTGTCCTTGGACGGAAAGCTCGATCTAGACTAGCAACGGTGGGGTTACTCTGCTTAACTTTGTTTGTCCAATTAGTACGGGGCGGAAATGAAGGCAAATGCTCGTTTTTTCTATCACGATAACTCGTGTTTCATGGCCACATGTATTCGTTCCCCCCTCATACAAAGCCAAACGTCCCCGGCGGTTTCCGCCTTACCGGCCGGTACGAGCCGGACTTCGACGCCACATCCCTCGTGATAAGCCCCTTGGCCCCCAGGCCAAACGTCATGCCCGTGCCCGTCGGGCGCTCATCTATCAGCGGTGTCCCGAGACGTCCTCCACTAGTCCGGTCCCCATCTCCCGTGCCCTCGTCAACAACCCCGACGAGCGCGTCCACCTCCTTTAGCTTAGCCCTGTCACCGTCACTGACGGGGCCGATGGGTGGCAGCTTGTCGTCGTCCATCGCCTTGCCTATGCGCGCCATGGCCATGGCGTCCAGGCTGGACGTCCACGTAGCCACCCTGTTGATGTACCACACCATGGCCCCCATCCCCACCGCCTGCAGGAGGATGAGCGCCGAGATCACCACCATGCTGGCCACGTGCATGGACGGCTTGCTGAACGGCGTGCCGGGCGACGAGAAGACCGCCAGCCCGTCGATCGTGCTCGTCCTCACGATGGCCCGCTCCAGCACCGCCCTGTTCGCGAGGAAGGTCGACACCAGCAACAGGAACTCCGCGTCCGCCTCCTCGCCGAAGTTGGCCGCCCACGACGCGACGATCTCGTCCAGGTCCCGCTCGCCGCCGTCGTCGTCGTCCAGGTCCTGGAGCCCGGCGCTGTTCTGGCAGTCGATAACGTGCTTGTCGTTGGGGGACTGGGCCGAGCCCCAGATCTGGACGAAGGGGACGCGCCGGCCGTACTGGCACAGGACGGCCTGGGCCTGGGCCGCGGAGAGGTCGGGCGAGTCGCGCACGATCTGGAGGAAGGAGTAGTTGCCGAAGAGAGCGCTGGCCGACGTCATCAGGGGGCCCGCCGCCGGCGTGTCCTGCAGGTCGAAGGGGTCGAGGACCTTCATCGTCACTTCGTCTACCTCCTTGCGGGTCTCGTCTCTTTGAAGCGAAGGGTCAGTCATACGAACATGGGAGAGCATCGTGGCAAGGGCGTCAAACTTACGTCTCTGTAGGTCGGTCCTGGGTTGGCAGCCAGTTGTTCGTCTCGTTCTCGATGGTCTCGGGGTCCGGCCACTGGTCCATTAAGGGCCCGTATATGCCATCGTTCATGACGTTGCCCAGCTCGAAGTACCCCCTCGACGTCGACGATGTGCAGTGCATAGTGTAGTTGCTGACATCAACGATGAAACGCGGGTCGTTGCCGTCGTCGAAGGTAAAGTCGAGGTACAACTCCTCGTCAATGTCCTGCCGGTTGCGGCTCATGGTCCAGGGGGACGCGCCCACGTCCCCAGGCGCGCAGGCGCGGAGGTTTACCCTGGACGTCTTGATCTCCGCCGACAGCGGCCGCGGGCCGGGGCAGCTCGACGGGTAGTCCCGGCGCTCGATACGCTCGCAGCTGATGGACGAGTTGAAGCGGAGGGCGTGCTCGCGCAGCACGCCAGTGGTCGTGCCGTTCGACAGGGAAGTGACGAAGAAGCTCGAGCCCGGGTTATCCTTTCGCCCCGGGCTGAGAGGGTCCGGCCTGTACCATCTGAGCATGCTCTGGCCGACGGGGTCATCGTAGGCGCGGCTGTACACATCCTCGTCCGCAAAGTGCGGCGTGTCGAGCCAAAGGTTGTCCTGGTCAGAGTCGTCCGAGATCGTAACCATCGCAGTCGCCACGTCCTCGACTACAAGCTTCTGGTCCACGGCTGATATTGCCCAGGGCT
The DNA here is from genome assembly GCA_023628835.1 of Sordariomycetes sp. S4602. Taxonomy (NCBI): domain Eukaryota; kingdom Fungi; phylum Ascomycota; class Sordariomycetes; species Sordariomycetes sp. S4602. The sequence continues at coordinate 446,824 of JAMAJV010000002.1, forward strand.
CGGCGTCGTATCCGACAGTGATGGCATTTGTGTCGAATGGCCCGTAGGGTATGTCGGCCCAGGTCGTCGCGGCAAGCGGGACCGTGAATACCAGCGCGGACTGAAGTGGCTGTTGGATACCGCCTGTCTATGGTGTTAGTCTCATGAGCTATGTCGTCGAGGGGGAAGTGGCGTAGCGGTACCTAGCACTAGGAGCCCAGCACCCAGCCAGAGCAGGCGGCTGCTGCTTGGGCCCCTGTAAGCGCCACAGAGTACTCTCATGTCGGCCCATCCCCTGTCTGCCAGGGCGAAGAGTTGTCGCATGTTGAGCTTCTTCTCATGGCTATGCCTCTGCGAGTACGCGACGACCGCGTGCGAGAGGATCAGGGACGTGATGGGGATCACGATAACTCCGGATATGGCCCGGAACACATTGGCAAAGGTCAGGGCCCGCTGTATGCCCCCAGCGTCCATGCGCCCCCTCTGGTCGTGGTACGAGGGCGCTGTGAACGGCCGTTGGTCCAGGATGCATGTCAGCACCCACGGCACGACAAGCGTGACGAGGTAGACGACAGCAAGCACGAGGGGCAGCCGCCTATGTTCGAGCGGCGGGCCGCGGACATCTTTCCCGGGATCCTTGGTCTCAGTGGGAGACTTTTCCGATCCGAGAGTGCGATACCCCGGGGGGTCGTTCTCCCGTCCGGCGGCCGGGCTTGGGGTCCTTGATCGCGACAGGCTCGAGACGGATGGTCTTGCGGTGGCTCGCGAGTCATCTGATCGCCTGGGAAAGGGCGCTCTTGGTGTAGTCATGGTCGGTGCTGGGGCCGTTCTCCGTCCCTTTCCAACTTCGCAACAGAGCGCGAAAGCTTCAGGGAGAGCCCCTCAGTCCTTTTATTCGCGTTCTTGACTCCACCCGCGGTTGGTCACATAGCCGAGCCTGGTCGTCGATCAGGGATGCCGACCCGCAAAAGGATCCGCAAAGCCACATTGGAGATGCAGGGATTTTCGATAAGAGCAATAATCAAGGTCCCACTCGACCCATTTGTTCCACAACGAAAGGGCCATTTGCCAGTCAAACCCAAGCCTTTCTGAGTGCAACAACAGTGTGGAGGTGGTGTGGAAGGAGAGCTCCACTCGACGCGCCCGCTTTGGTCTGGTCATTTGCAAGCATAGGGCCTCAAACCGAACACAGAGTAATCTGGAGAAATGATCCTCCTAATAATGGCACCGAGCCTCCTTCGCCGAGGTTATCTGCCTCGTCAACCGAACAAGTCTCCTTTCCACAGCAGAGCAATGACCAAGCCACAGATAATCTCAGGGGTAGTTGTGGTAATAAAACGACAGAGTCTGTGCCTTCTTGCTTCTGAGGCTGTACGCCGCAGAGATCTTTACCTTTTTCGACGTGACCCGGAATAAATGTGATGTATTAGTTGTGATAACATAATAAGAATCTCTGTTGCCTCCAAACCGTTGCCAAATCAGTTGCCCCTACAATGGAAGTTCCAGTCGCTACGTATAATCTAGCTTCATTCCAGTCCCTCACCTCAGGAACCATGCTCAGTCCCATATCCCCATAAAAACCTCTCATCACCAGTGACTTGAGATTCGGATTCAACATTGCTACTTCCACCCGGCCATGCTTCAAAGTCTATGTTGCTCTTGTCGCACAAGTACAACCATTCCATGTCCCGAATAACAGTTCGGCAGGTCTGGTATTCCTCTGAAATGCCGTCCTCGTCTATAGCAAATGTTTTCAGCCAGACGTAGAAAAACCTCCACATGTCGGACCTGTTTACGTGCCATCCTGTAAAGTGCCCGATGCTCCTAAAAGTGTCCACGAGCATTTTCGTGTGGTCGTCTAGGAGCTGTTCCCGGTAGTCCGCGTTAAGTTCAGCGTACGTTTCCTTGTCCCCGCAAAAGCGGCGTCCTGACTGGCGCCATATGTCGTGGGTCCCAAAGACAGCCTCGTTGGCCTTGATGAACTCCACCACGTTCTCGAGATCATGCTGACCCTTGATCACGAGCTCCTCCTCCATGTCTTGCTCCTCCCGTCTCCGTTGCACATTCTTGCGCTTTTCATACTCTTTGCCCCTTTGAGTCTTCCAAAGACTTAGAAATTCGCGGGAGTTGCCGTTGCAAGACCTGCTGAAGTACTCTATTTTCCCGGGGACGGTCGAGATTCTATGTCGTGCCGGAGGAGGCTCTTCCATGGTTCAAATGCGGTCTTAAATGTAGGGTTAATTTGACGCCGAAGTCAATTTTCCTCGATTGTCTCGAACTCGTACTCTTGTTAGTTAAACATAAACTTTATGTTAGGTTCCAGGATGTTCTGTTGACGTGGCGTTTGCGGCCGTTTAATACTTTAAATTGCGGGCTAAAAGAATACCGCCAAAGTTTGGAGTATAGGCTCCCAACAATCACTTCGATATCACCTGCCTTTTTATTGGCGCTTTGGAACAAATAGAGTATGTGCCTTGCGCTTGGAAAGCATGGTCATAAAAGACCGCTCTTGTGGTTCACTCTGAAAACACAAAGGAGTTGCGGGCGCGAGGGCATTGGGCAGCTGACAGGCCAGGACCGAATAATAGTCCGTGACTTGACTCTTTGCAAGCTTCATAATACGCGGGTGCATAAACGGCGAGAATCTGCCGCCGTCATTGCAACAAAGGGAAAATTATATACTTCGGAATAGATGTCGTAAATCCGAGCCATGCAGCGTCCTGGCTCCTCTTTGTCGGCGCCCACTCTTCGGAAACTGGCCTGCCGTCTACCTTGGCCTATTTGGACGCCCGATCGAGGGTATGAAAGCTCGGAAAGACCTCTCCATATCCAGTCTGCGATTCAGTGAACACATCACTTCGCTAGAACCACTTCAGATTCGGCGCCAGCACTCGCGGCTCCCGTCTATCACACGTCAAGACGCCCAGAATCAAGGGAGATGGTATTTTCGCGCATATTCTACCCTTATCACTTCGGAAACACTCTATATTGTAAATGACTCCTGGCTGTGGCAGGCTAAAGTAACGAAATACGTCTCTTAGACATTCAGTTCTTTGGCACGCTGATATAAAATCGCATTCTGGCCTCTAGACTCTTCTCGAAAACTCTTGCGGGTAAGGGATCAAGCGCATCACCCTTTCTATATGATGCTTCCGTGGCAGCTCGCTTGCGGCCGCCTTCTCTTTGTCGGGGGTTTGGCAGCTTCTGGCGGGACCGAGGTCTAAGCGATGACAGGAATGAAAAAGGGACGGCTTCCCATCTTTCTTTATCCGCAAGCGCCCTTGGCGCGGCTGGGCTTGCGGGCGCAAGGACAAAGAGAGTTCGGTTTCATGACGTACAGCGCCCGTAAAGGCGGGAAATGCTCGCCGCTTGCGGTAAGAGCAGTAGGCATGTTCCTCATACGCCCGCAACTAACAAAGACGCGGCAAAGACGCGGGCGGCAAGGGTCAGAGAACGGCCCGCTAACGCCTAAAAGCAAGGCGCCACTGTAAGCTCGGCGCCTATGGCGGCCCTAACACCTTTGTCCCTTACGGAGAAACTTCGTCACGTACACTTGGGGGCCGGGGGCAGGTAAGCAGATAACAAAGACTTCTATGATTCTTTGAGGAACGTATGAGGCAAATTTATGGACCCCCCCAGAGTTGCGGGATGGGTCTTGGCATCATCTCATTTCACCTTACCTAAGCTTTCCCCATATGGTTTCCGAGCGACGCATGGAAAGGGGGGGAAGCACTTGGGGGATATGCGGAGTCTGCTGAATGCCTTCGACGCCCGTGTCCTCCGGGAGAAGTCAACTTTGTGGATTGACCAAATCGCTACTAGGACAAGAAGAATAGTGGGTGGTAAGAAGAAAGGTACACTGGTGCAGCTCCATCAATCAACTGTAGATAGGTTGCTTGTGTATCAACGACTCAACCTCGAAGGGCTGGAGTTTTATCACAGCCGATGATGTCGCGACATTCGCTTAAATTTCTAGTATCCCGATAGGCACCCTTCCGTCAGGGTACCAATAGTTGGGGATTGTAATATAGGTTCCGCAGAATTACAAAGGAGACAACCTGCTAGCGCAGTTGGGGAGAATGTGAAAGCTTCTGGGACAGAGCTGGATGCGTTATAGGATCTATCTATCATCCAACTTGCAGGAAGAGGCACAGATGGAGGGGAGGGGAGGCTTTGGCAGCCTTCTATTTGGAGCTGTATAACAACAGTTCCCATAATATGGATAAACCAGGTGAATTAAGAGATCATTCGGGTAACACTTTCATATCCCAACTCCGCCTTTATGCAAGAAGTAATTTGAGATGCTACATCAGCTGTCCGGTTAACGCGTGAATCAGGAACTCGAACTCCTCGCAGTACCAGGGCCTACGATGTCTGCTCTAGCTCTGCGAAATTAGTTTGCCCTGGGTCTCCGAGCGATATCTCGGGTCCAGCCCCTCACGGTGGCTAACAAAACTATCCGGACAGGAACATCTTAGGGGATAAACATGCGTTGTGTCTCTGAAGCAAAGTTCATCACTGGAATATCTTCCGGTTTCTGATATAATTTGGCAGTGTTCCAGGCATTGAGGCAATTGAGAACCAGGATAGATCCATCATAACCGTGTCGAAGGGTAGGGAGGTTTGCTGGATGTTTCTGTAGGCGTTAATGAGAGGTCCCTTAGCACGAGAGGAAATGAAATCGCCAAGATTATTACTAAACTATATGCGTGTGGCGGCGGCCGAGAGACCTGGAGCCTGGACTGGATAGAAAAAGGATGTCCAATAAAACTACAGCGGCAAAGATCACTTTGGCAGTCTTTGAATATAGCTGTTCTTTTTGAGTAGTACCCTCAAAGGCTATACTCTACGACCGCACCCGGAAATATCTCTTGGTTGAACGAAGCGGGGAATGTATTTACCACCTGGTCTCTTTGTCCCTCCCGTCTGCCCGCAACGCGCTCTACGTAAACCAACCTTGCGCCCGCAGGAGGGGTTAAAGTTGGGAGTTGCATTCCAGTCGCTGAAAACGCGCGCTAAACCCAATCCAACCAATTTCGCCGTTTGCAGCGGCGACAGCAATGTGGCGTTTGCTTTACGCGGCCGCAACGATAAAGACACCGCCCACCAAGAGCTGGAATGGAAACCGGAAGTGCCGGGGATAAGCTGGAGTACGTACAGGATACCAGTCAGCCACCAAAAGAAAAGGACCAAATGTACCCCTGACGGCTCTCAGTCTTGGAAGAAAGCTTCCAACGGGCGTATCCCCCCCCCCCCGAAAGCCAATATATAGACGCGGGGTACTTTTGTTCCGTAAGACCTACGCCCGTTAATTGCTGCCCTGAGCCATGTATGACGGCAGTCAAGCGTCCCGTCCATAATAAAGGCTAGGCATCGTTGACACCGGACTTAAACGCTGAAAGGGGACTGCCTATAAATATAAATCCTCCTTCGATCCTGCAAAATGTATAAGACAGCAAACTCAGTTTCCATCGACCATCCAATACAGCTCTCCCTACTAGAATACGACTACTTCTAGAACGCTTATCTATACTGCACCAGACAATAGAATCTTACTCTTATATCATAGGCAAACCGCAGCAATGTCTACGAACGGCTACACTGTCACTGCCGAGGACTTTCGAAAAGCCGCTGAGAAATTCAGCGTCAGTATAGCTGTGGTTAGAGCCCTCTCGAACAATGTGAGTTTTGAGGACCGGCTTGAGCAAGTTATGAAGGACGTGAAAGACCAGTACAGCCCATTTCGTACGTTGGCGCCTTGGAAGATCGCCTACTACACGTTTGTCGATACGGTTGTCGCTGCCGAAGAATGGCGCTCATTGCGTGGCAGCGGTGACCGAATCATAGAGGCTGCAAAGACTGTTGTTAGGCTATGCGAAGAGGTGCCGAACGTATTTCCTGATGTATCAGGCAAGGGCGAAATTTGGCAGATGTGCGGTGCAGTAATCTGGCTGTACCTTGACAAGCCCCCTAAAATAGATGTGAAAGGAGACGTCTATAGGTGTATAGACGAGGACCTATGTAGGATGGCAGAAATATTGGCGGAAGAAAGGGCAGAAAGAATAGCTGCAGAACAACGAGATAGAATGAGGGCAGCTGTGGAAGCGAGAGGTGGGTCCTGGCAGTCCAGTAGTAGCTCGGAGTAGACATGCTCCTACAGCAGAGTGCACAAAAGGTACAACGCTAAGAGATAGAAAATCTCAATTAAATGCAAGGTTTACTGTTGAGGTTCAAGCGAGGGTTCAATACTGAGAGTGAATAAGTCTAAAGTGACTGAAGATGAAATGTATAGACAGAGACAAATGGTACAGATGCCCCTGTCTTTCCATAGTTTCTATGCTTATGATCCAAAGAAGGTGCAGGCAAGGCCTCCCCTGTAATACTAGGCCTGCTGATTCATACAGCACTGACAATTTGCACAAGTCACAACGTTGTGCGTATATGAGGTTGACATGTCCCTCATAAAGGCCACTGAAAACTCAAACTTCTTGAATCTTCTGATTAACTTCCTAGTCTCAGGCATGCCATCTCGTCCACCATGGAATACCAACATAAATGCGTTATGTTCATTCCAGCTTAGCCCTGGCAGGCTTGCAAGGACGGCTTGGTCGCGGTCAGATCATGGTGGAATTGCGTAGGAGAGGGTGGCCTGCAATCCAGTTGCTGGGCAAAGTTTAGAGCAGGCCCGATGGCAGGTGATATGGGGAAGTCGAGGCTTGGGCGAGGAAATCCAGGCTTGCTGCGAGAAAGAGGTCGGATTTTCTATGAACTGTCCCACGTTGAAAATCGCTGTACGATTCAGGACAAGGCTCAGCATCTGGCGACCAAGACCCAGCACGTGTTGGAGAGAGCTCGAAATCTTCGCCAATACACAAGTCCGTTCCCGCAACGTATAGAATCTCCTTGCTGGCCTGGATTGTTTTTTTTCCAATTGGGCCGCGTGCTCTGTGCATCGCACTGGTGGGCCGGCGTCCCCCAGCTTACTAATTCGCTGCGAGCCGCGAGTGCCTGCCTCAACCGTCATCATCGTCCTGGTGGACAGAGACTCGGGGAAATCGGCCCTGTTGTCTGTATGGATGGTAGTGCATAGTATATCGCGCCTCAGGCCTAAAATGCTTTTGGGGGTGACCAGGTGCGTCTCTGGTGTGGTAATATGGGCTACGGAAGGCGCACCCTTGGTACTGCTTGGTAGCATGCCAGAGTCGTTAATGGGTAGGACTTGGGCCTCAAACATATCCTATGGCTTCGTGCCGCGCAAATGCGAACCTTGCTGCTATCGATTCTTTTTTTACTGTCTAACTAACGTATTTTCTTAACAATCCATATTTAAGACTTCCGCTGCTGGATTCTAAGCGATTTAGATATAGGAAGGGGTGTGGGTGGTTTTTGTCCTGGTAATGTCATCAATCCTCGCCTTTCATCCCCGCGAACTTCCGCTTATTGATCGGACTGGTGGAGCAGAAACAAGATGTTCTTTGTTCAAAGCCCGTCGAAAGGCAAAGGCCTCTACAGACAACGGAATGAACTGGGGGTTAAAGGCGATTTTTAAACCTGTCATCCTGTAATATCCGACCCTGAGAGAAAATGGCCAGAGAACCGGTCACAGACGCCTGTCTTGCCTATGTTTTCACTGACAGCAAATGGATTGTTGCCTGGCGCCCGCAATCTGCCTGCATTGTACCGGACCCAAGCAATTAGAGGCTTCGGACGAAGGCTTCCGGGACGGGCTGCGGGGTTCGAATTCTCGCCTCAGGTTTCCCGATGATAGCGTCGGGGCTGGGGAGGTTGACGAGGTCGGGTCGCAGTATTACTCCGACTTTATTGACTCGGTGCTCTCCGTAGAAGCCTTCAATAGTTTCAATATAATTTACGGGGATATATTGAATTTTCCGGCGTTTTAGATAGTGAGGATCAGGTTCCTGACATCCGACGGGCCTTAGCTCCAACCCCGGTGCTAACGCCGAGGTGTTTGAATAACAAGGGGAATCTTCTCGGTTTTATTCCCTACAAATGAACTGTGATTATGTGGGGAAGACATGTTTACAGGCAAACACTATTACTCTCTTTTCCTTGCGACTTCTCAATCCACTCGAATTTATCATTCTTGTACTGGTGAGCACGAAGGTCGCCAGAGCGGGCATGGGCCTCAAAGGCCTCGGCTCTGGCAGCACGTCCACAGAGGCGGCCAATATCGGCGCTGGCCTCGTCAGAGGTGACTTCCTGATAGGTGCAGGTTTTCAGGTACTTGCCGACCCACAGGCCGCCGGTGTAGCGGGCAGCAGTGCGGGTGGGAAGGACGTGATTTGTGCCGATAGCCTGGGTTGGGAGACTGTTAGCTAGCCAGCAGAGTAGAGGGGGGTGCTGAAGTATTACTTTATCGCCGTAAGAAACACATGTCCTCTCGCCGAGGAAGAGCGCACCGTAGTTGGTCATTTGCTCCAGCGCGTCGCGCGGGTTCTTAGTGAACACCTGGACGTGCTCGCTTGCGTATTGGTTGCCCAGCTCCCACAGCTCGTCCATGGTGTCGACGACGATGACCTCTCCAAAGGCCTCCCACGATGTCTTGGCAACCGCCGCCGTAGATAGATCGGAAGATGTAAGGAGGCGGTTTACAATCTCCAAGGTCTCACGCCCGAGCTCGGCGGAGGTCGTGATCAGAATAGCCGGGGTATCTGGACCGTGCTCGGCCTGGGAGATCAGGTCCGTCGCCACAGTGAAGGCTGAGGCGGTCTCGTCGGCTAGGACCAGGATCTCAGTAGGGCCTGCGAAGAGGTCGATACCAACCTCGCCGAACAACTGCCTCTTGCCCTCGGCTACGAAGGCGTTGCCAGGACCTGCTATGAAATCCACCTTCTTGATTGTCTCGGTGCCCACTGCCATTGCAGCAACCGCCTGAACGCCGCCCACGAGGAAGATTTCGTCTGCTCCGGCCAGGTGCATGGCGGCGATGGTGCTATACGGAATCTCTCCGTTGATCGGCGGTGTGCACGCGATGACATTCTTGACCCCCGCAACCTTAGCAGTCAGGATGGTCATATGGGCTGATGCGAGGAGGGCATATCGGCCGCCGGGAATGTATCTAAAAGCGAACGAAGGAATCGGTTTAGATTATTACGCAGAAATACGAGGAAGTCGAAGCAATGGGGAGGGTCCGCTTCCAAACTTACGCGCCGACGTTGTCGATGGGAACGTTCTTTTGTCCGAGGTGCACTCCGGGCCGGATCTCGACCTCAAAGTCCTTGAGAGAAGCTTTCTGTGCCTCTGCGAAGGTCCTTACATTGTGCTGGACCTCCCTTATGTCGTCGATCGTCTGCTTGGGGCACTTGGCGATGGCGGCATCGATATCGGCCTGAGACAGCTTGAAGCACTGCGGCGACCACTTGTCGAACCTTTCGGAGTACCTCCTCACAGCGACGTCACCCTCCTTTCGGATGGACTCGATCACGTCTTTGACGACGGCGGGGACGTCGACGCTCGGAGCGGCCTTGAGGCCCGGCAAGCCCTTCACTTCCTTGAGGTATTGACGACCCATGGTTGTCTTCTTTGGTTACAGTCGTGCGAGAAAATTGACACAACCAAATTGGTCAAACTGGATCTTGTAGGTTGGAGAATGTTGTCAAATGGCCAAGATTGACCTTTGAGATCGTGAGATTTATGTATGTAGTCATCACCATTTGGCGACAGGGCAGGACTCCGAGTGATTCCGGATCGCACACTCTAAAGGCGGCGGGTCCCCGAGTTGACTGCTCCGCCCCCGAACTCCGAAGACCGGCGGGGCGAACGCCGGTCGGCAAGATAGCCGTATTCGGCTCTACTATTCTGCGGGGGTTTGGAGATCCGAGTTTCCGAACCCAGTTCTGAGGCAACGTACATGTCCTAATTCCATATTCAGTCATTCCAATTAGGGGAAGAATGCCGAGACAGGACTTTCTCGCGCCCCACACCGTCTCTCTTCACATTGCCGCTTCCCCGCACCCGCGCCACTGCCTCCCGCGGCCGCAACCTCCGAACACTCTCTGGTTGTCTCGCAACGTCATTCCCCAGACCCGCTCGCAGCTAGTCCCGTCATATCCCAACATGCCGTCATATGAATAAGTCCGAAAATAGTAAAGCACTTATGCGCAGGACACATGTGGTTCACTCCCTGCCGGTCTACGAAGCACTCTGTCACAAATACCACCATGGAGCTGAGGCCAAAGGTAGAGTCAAGGATAAGGTTGCTTGGTATTCTAGAAGTGATACTCCAGCGTAAATATAGTAAACGTGCCACACCGGCGTACTTCATCTTCCATAGCGTCTACCTTCATCCTGCCAACTTGTCTAGTAACAAGATCATGATACCTTCGAGTGTAGGTTATCAGATCGGCACATCCTCTCAGCGGCGAGACCGACAATCGGCTCAGCTCTTGGGCTTTACCCCGTCGAGTCGCTCAACCTTCTCGATGGCCTCGGCCTCGTGCTCTACGTACTTCTGAGGGCGCTTTCGACAGATAGCGTCCGCATCGTTTATGACGATCAAAGGCGGGTTCTCCCTGTAGTACGTGTCCATATCTTCAAGGCTCCGATTGGCTTCACACATCTGTTAGTATCAGAAGCCCTTCGGGATATTAAGAGTAAAAAACATGCCTGTCTCGGGATAGAATAAGTAAATAATCGGTAGGAAAGCCGCGTTGGTACAAGTCCATACGATCCAGAACTTCCACGCCAGGTTCTGAATGCCAATAGGGGTAACTTGCACCACGATAAAGTTTGTAAGCCTGTGTATTATTGGTCAGAAACCTGTGTGAACTGGAGAAAAAAAGGAAAATAAAAGGAATAGGGGCGAGAATTCAACGAACCAGTCCATAGCCGTTGCAACAGCAGCTCCCTTGGTCCTCATTGGCAACGAGTTGATCTCGGTCGGGTATAGCCAAGGTATAGCGAGCATACCGATACCAAAAGCACCGTAGTAAAGGAAGAAAAAGGCGACTGCTGCTGAGGCGTATTTCTCCCCTTGGACTTCGTCGCTAATGGCCGAGTAGCGCAGCAGGATGGTAATAATGAGGAAGCACGCAAATTGGGAGAAAGTAGAAATCAGCATCAAGCCACGGCGGCCGATTCTCTCGATCAGTAATACCGCGATACCAGAGAAGACGAGGTATGACACGGCGTTACATGCCGCCAGCAGACGCGCAAGCGTGTTGGAAAGACCGACAGACTAGAATACGCAGTATCATAAGTTGATGTCCAACCATGGGTATAACTCAATATTCCGAACAGAGAACCGCCGTATTCTCAACGTACCTTGATAAGCACTGTAGGGAAATAGTAGGACATGATGTTGATACCTCCGAATTGTTGCATAAATTGACTTCCAGCACCAAGGACAAGTCTCCGGAGGGTCTTGGTACCGCTTTCGTTCTTCTTGAGGAGATGCCTCCATTTCACGGCATTCTCACGCTCATACTGAACGCTATACTCGATTTCATAGCACTGCGAAAGGATAAAGGGGTCGTCTTGCGGCTTTGCCTCCAGACAGCTGAGTACCTCGAGAGCCTCTTCCTTCCTTCCATGAGCGATAAGCCACCTATGCGTCGTGAGTACTTGGGCTTTTCCAGTTACATGATAGGGAAGCATCATTACCTAGGAGACTCTGGGAGCCACGGGGTGGTAGACCAGAGGATAAAGAAGAACACAAACTGGAAGGCAAGAGGGAAGCGCCAGGCGATAGAGCCGCCAACGAAAGAAAAGCCATAGTTAATCCAGTTAACGAGGCAGAAACCGGCGATATTCATCATCATCTCGATCATAACAAGCTTACCGCGCCACTTCAACTGTGATGTCTCTGTCTGCCAGATAGGCGCGGTGGCTGTGTTGATTCCGTTGCCGATTCTGCGTAGGAAAACCATAGTTAGGACAGAGGTACGGCCGCGGTTTGTGTTTACTCCCTTCAAATCTAGCCCTTACCCTAGTACGATTCGTCCCACGATCATCTGGGGCAGGCTGAACGAGCTTGTCTTGATGATAGTACCCACAGCCATAATGGTGGTTCCAACCATGATCGCTTTCTTCCTCCCTAGGGCCTCTCCAATAGTGAAGGCAACAATAGCACCGACAACACAGCCAATATCGTAAATGGCGGTTACGGTGGAGAGGGCTTCGGTTTTCGTAGGTCCAACCAAGTCATGGCTCTCGAGAAAGTCATCGGTGATCACCACGCCGCCTGTATCGCGCTTGTAAGCCGAGGTTTGTGAGAATGCTGCGATAAGCCCACTCACTGAAAACTCCCTGATCATAGCCGAACAAGGACATGTCGGTTGCGCAAGCAACCTGCATCGTGGTCAGTCGAGCCCGGAATATCAACTGGAAGAAGAAGAAGAGAAAAAGATCGATTTCATACCGTAACCCAGAACGTAAGCCATCCTCCGGTTAGGCCGAAAAAAGGTTTCTTTTTCTCCGTTTCTACACTCATGATGAGAGATATGTGGCGTAGCACGAAAAGATCAAGGCATAAACCGCTAAAAGAGTATATGCAAGGTAAAAATGCCGGCAATGTGGGCCCAGTGGGACGACTACGGCTTTACGGTTCATATAAATAAGCACGAGTGGCCCAGGTGCAAGGGCCAGTCGCGAGGTCTTCTCCAAGTAACAGCCGATGCGTTTGGGACAGGGGATTTTCTACTGCCTATCTTGGGATAGCGGGTTATGGGGCAGAATGCGGGGGAACCAAGGCAGGGCATCAGAGGCGAGGACCGCTTTGGGCGTAAGCGACATAGGCCGGGGTTGGATTGGAACAAGGGGAGAAGCTTCGCGGTCGGCTCGCAAAACGCCGATCAACATCTTCCCCGGACGTATCTGCCCAGACACGGAACAGTTGGGCGAATTGGAATCGCGGTCATTGGCTGATTCCGCCCCGAGCTTTCGGGGCGGAGGATGGGATTCCGGGGCTGGCGTCGCAAACCGGGCTATTAGCGCCGCTCTCCGGGGCAATCCAGCCGAGATGTGGGTCTGTAATCCCGCACAGGGAAATCTTGCCGAGCAGAAGGAACGCCGATGGAGTGAACAGCAAGCGAGACTCTCACTGCGTTTTCCCCCCATGGTCAGCCGAGGACTTCTTTCCTACTCTGGTGTGACGATCTGCACCACTTCGAGGATTTGCCGGCGACTAAGGGAATGGGCGCAGAGGGCAAAACAGGGAAGCGCAAATACGTATAGCCGATGGTCATTCAAGGTCGATGGATAAACGAGATAGTTTGAAGGGCAAAGAGGTAAAAGTCATAGCCCAGGAAAGGAAAACCAGGCTTTTACAGCCCATTGGTCTCTCTGTGGCCAGGAGACTACTTAGCTTCTTTTACAGAAAGCCAATCAACATCACCAAGAACGGAATAGCTGCAGACCCCAGCAGCCCTTGCAGGCATTTCGATTGTTGCACTCCCTTCCTCGTGCTGCTGGTAAATAGTCTTTCCCCAGCTGACTTTTCCTTGGTTATCCGTCTCCGATCACACGACGAAGCCTCATCCCAATTAACAGCTACAAACCCCTTCGGCCAACATGACTAGATCCAAGTCCGCTCGTCTGGCTGTTCAGATGCTCAACTTCCCTCTTCACTTGGCCGGGTTTCGTAACCTACCATGCAGCCGCGCGTCCATAACTACTTCACTTAGACGACAATTCTCATCCACCTGTCATTCCAGCGCTTTCAATGGTTCTCAAAAACCAAGGTGTAAGCCGACCAACCACTCTAGAGCTATTCCAAGCGAAAAGATGGAAGGAATTGCACGCATAGACGAGAATATCAGCATCGAAGACCCGGATGTTCCTCTTAACCTTAACGCCCAAGGCCGTGGGAGCACTCGGTTCAAAAGGACCCTCCCACCATTCTCCCTTGAAAATTCCGTCTCGGTCGTGACCGGAGGCGCGAGTGGTATCGGCCGTGCGATAGGCCGTGCGACTGTGGTATCCGGCTCACATCTTGCCATTGTGGACTTGAATCGTAAGCATTTTTGGGGGGCTTCCTCTCGACCAAGAATGCGAATACTGACCAGTCGACATACAGGTGATGAAGCCCACAGACAGGCTGATGAGATACTAAAGCAATTCAAAGAGGAAAATCCCGGGCTTAGCAAGTAAGTTGGTGCTATATTTCCTCCGCATATGACTCCAGTATATATGGATGCTAACGAGTACCTTTGAAGAATGCCGAGAATAACTGCACACTACGCCAACGTGTCTGATCCAGATTCCGTTAACGATGCCATCGCCGACATCATCGCCAAGCAGGGCAACATAGACAACCTGATCACTTGCGCCGGGTTTACCGAGAATTTCAGCGCCATCACCTATCCTCACGACCGCATGCAGAAGCTCTGGGGTGTCGTTGTGGATGGGACATACCTCTTCACCACCTGCGTCGCAAAGCACTTGATGGAGCGAAAAGCGCCGGGGAGCATGGTGGTCATTGGCAGCATGTCCGGCGCCATCGTCAACGTTCCCCAGCCCCAGGCGCCCTATAACGCGGCCAAGGCCGCGGTTCGCCATCTCGCCGCATCGCTCGCGGTGGAGTGGGCCTGTCATAACATCCGCGTGAACTGTGTTAGCCCGGGATATATCCTGACACCCCTGTAAGTGGCAGAAACAGAGGTGATGTCCTGTCCGTTGTTTCGTTAATTGCGAATCGGATTGCTGATATGTTTTCGTTCCGATCCTAGTACGCGTAGGATTCTAGAGGAAAATGCGGAGCTTCGTGACAAGTGGACCTCGTTTATCCCTTCTGGTAGGGTGGGAACGCCGGAGGACGTGGCGGGAGCGGTGGTGTTCTTGCTCAGTGATTCCGCTAGATACATTACTGGGGCTGATTTACGCGTCGACGGTGGTTATACCTTGACGTAATGGGACGTAGTGCCTGTTTCCCAACGATTAAAAAGGGTCTGTCCTTGGATGGGCACTTTTCTGTTTATGTTGAGCCTTACTTGGTGATTTGGTTGAGCGTTGGATACACGGGTAGTATAATCACGATCAACAGGTGTCACACCTGAGCGATTTTCGGGCTGCCATGATTTCATTTCCTGGTATCCAGTTGCTATTGTTGCGTAGCCAGGAGTTCATGTAGGATCGTTATCACCCTGCCTCCATACTGCGTATAAATCCCGAGCTCGATATATCGAGGCCCAGCCAAGGTTATTTTCAATATCTTCCAACAGTGTCACTGCGGCCTTTCTTTCGTCCGCCCTACTGAAGCAACACCCCGCTATAGTCGGGTAAAGTTAGCCGTATAGCTTGTAGTAAAGCCTGCGTTCTAGGGCAGTGTACCGTAATAGAGGGGCTGAACAGAGTTGACACGGCAACTTCCATCTGGCTTGCTCTGGGCAATACCACATATCTGCCGTGCGTGGTAGAGTAGTTTTGCCTGCGTACTAATTAGACCAAGCCGGAGCTGCGATGCACGTCGTCTTCCTACTTACTTCTATCTTACGGAAAGCAAGCAAGCAATTGGTGTCTTGCAGAGGATTATTTGTCAAGAGGAGTATTCGAGCAAGGTGGAACATTTGCCAGGAGTTTGCTGTGCGTCGTCAGCAGTGATTCCAAAGGCAGTGAGGCCAAGGAAGAGACTAACCACAGACGCTCCTTGCGAACCAGATCGTTTGGAACACGTTACCCTCCTCGTCGACAACCGATATAGGATCCATGAAGCCCTTATGACTTACAGAGCTGTCCCAGTACGCGAGCAGGTCACGCAGCTTATACCATTTAGTGACCCTTTTAGCGAGTGGGTCCATTTCTGATGAAGCTATGAAATCCACCACCTTGGCGAGGATGGTGAGAACCCTTTTTCTCATCAGCATACATCTCCGTCAAATACGCAAAGAAGGGGGGGCACCTTACTGGTTGTTCACCAAATCTTCACTGCCTTCCTGGCCGATCTTTTCAAGGTCAGCATCCCAAAAGTCAGGATCAAATCTCAGCTTTGACCTGTTGATGATAGCGCTTGCCACCTCTTGTCGCGCGATAGACCAAAAGGCGGCCTGTGAAATGCCCCCAGACGATCCGTTCACTCCCTGCACCCTGCCAAAGGAGAAAACGCCGTCCAGATGCCTCTGCCAGTCCGACGTGGGGGCGTCCAGCATCTCGTAGCACGAGCATATGACAATGGCCGCAAAGCCGTAGCCGGAAAACTGCTCATCCCAGTCCCGGAGTCGGCTGATGAGGAGAGAGATGGCAATGTCGTAGTTCTTCCGTGCGATCTGCATACCATCCGCCATCTTCCCAACTAGATATTGTTGCTTAGCAGCGCACGCAATGCTCGCTGCTTTGAGCAGCGGGTTGTGCACGGCTAGCCTGCAGACCTTCTTAGAGAATGTCTCGGACAGGTCGGACAGGTCCATCCAGGTCGCTACTTCCGCGCTGAACTGCCGTAGGAGGTCTGCCTCATCCTTTGAAGTAAGCAGCTTCGGGGCGGTCTGGGCTGTTGGCGCCGAGCGGGTTGTTGTTGGCGAGAGGATACTGTCGGGCCCCCACTCGCTGGGCGAGCGGTCCATGGGCGGATATGAATGAATAGACAGGCGCCCGGCCCTGCGGACCTCCAAGTCGTGATATCGCATCGAAAGGAGGGCCTGTCCAGCCGCATCTTGTCTTTGTCTGCCCCCCTCCGACGAACTAGGAGTGTCTCCGAGTAGGTTGCTCAAAGCGTCGCTCGGAGCAGCAGATACCGCGGGTAAAGGGGCCTGGTTGTTGGCATTCTCGACATATTCGGGACCAAAGGAGTCTACATAGTCCCCCGGCGAGGGAGCTATCCTGTCTCGTGGTGATATCGGGGTGTGTCGTGTATCGGCACTGCTAATGTTCCAGGCAAGCAAGGATGGTGCTGAAGTATGCGGATTCGACCACGTCTGGGCCAGCGTTGTAGGGACGTTCTCGTCCTCGGCGCCATGGACAGGATCGTAATGTATCCGGTCGTGGGCTTCAGCGTCACAGCCTTCTCGCGAAGTCCAGTTTCCGTCTCCAGCAGCGCCAGCGGTTGGACAGGCCTCGTCCGTGGCATCCTCGTACTCGCTCGCGATTGTGCGGGTCTCGTCAACGAATCTATCTGTTTTTGGCTATATGAGTCTACGTCCTCGGGTGCGCCAATTAGGATGGGCCAGGGGCGGCCTCATACAAGACGGTGTTATATCCATCCAGACATGGTCCGAACGAAAATTCCCTGAGCCACTGCGCTCCGCGCGCTCACCACTTAGCGGATTGCGCCAGTGCTTAAAGGAAAAGCGGTCGCTTGGGATGCACTGGACGCGGGTTCTCTCGCAATTCCTGCACTCGGGCCGCCTTTCATCACATTTGACCTTCCTGGACCGACATGTAAAGCTGCAAAGGCGCGTTCAATACTGCACGTCTGCGGGGGCCCTCGCTGGTTCGGAGTTGCACTTACCACCCTGCGGAATAGAAGGAAAGCTATTAGGCTCTCGGTGTCATCGGCTGCGTCGAATAGGAGTGTACTTACCTGTCCATGTCCGCATTGTCGGTATGATAGCCAGATCGGAGAGGCTAACGGAGTCGAAACGCGGGAATTGCAGCGTGGAGAGGGCGTGGGGAGGAAATATACTTGGGCAGCAGACTTCGGCAAACTTGCCGACAGTGCTCCACCTGTTGATTATTCGAACGGTCGCTGAGTGGCGAGAGGAAGCGTGGGGGAATCGTTATGCCAGGGTTAGCCAAGCGAGACAGGGCAAGCGAACCGAGGCCTCTCCACCCCCGACATGCACGCACGGTCCTCTGCCCGCCTGCTTACGCGCGATGTGACACCACGAAGCGGGGTTTACGGCAGTTTGCCCGCTCCTCGTACTATGAACAAGATTAGAGTGTAGGTGCCCGTGCCCGCGTCAAGAATGCCGCTAGATACGACAAGCATGGCCTTTAGCGTTTCCTGGCTCTGACGAGACGAATCTACACACCGGGAATAGCAGATAGTATGCCTCTGCATCCATGCGCGAATTAAACAGCGGCCTGGACCCGACGCTCTGTTTTAAGCACCCTTCCAGAAATTCTATGAGGCCACCGCGTGCAAGAGCAGAAAATGATCACGCTGTACAATACCAAGCCACATGATGTTCGAGAAGCGTTAAACGATCATATTGTAAGACTAAAAATAGTGAAGCTCTCCACCAGTGACTCTAGTACCACAGCCCGTCATTCGGCTTAATTCCCTGCTTCTTGCAATGCTCGTAGTACAAATGAGCATAGCTGAAGACATCCATCGTGCTCTTCAAGCTGTCATCATCGTGGAAGAATTCGAGACTTCCCGTGACGGTGAACACGATCTCCGTATCCTTGCACATGTGCAGAGTGTGGATCGTCCCAGGATTCTCAACCACATAGTCGCCAGGCCTAGCGATCCAGTCGTACCTGATTCCTTGGCGTTAGCATGGCATTCCTTCGTTTCTTCTTCTTTTTTTTAGTCCATCTCCAGGTCACAGCGGGGGTATCCTAACTCCTTGTAGTTCCATTCCCCCTTGAGCGTGACAGCAGTCACGGGGCCGCGATGCCTATGCTTGCCCAGCCAGGTGTCCTCGGTGCTGCGCATCACGACCACGAACGTGCCCGTCCGGGTCTCGAAGCGCAGCGGTTTCAGCTCGAGGTTGGCATGCCAGGGGTGCCAGCAGGTGTCGCGTTCGCCGCTGATGTAGGTGTCGGGGGAGCTGTACTTGTCGGCAAGGGCCAGTTCCGACTTCTCGAGGGGGGTCAGCTTCGACTCCGGCTTGTCGTTCTTTACAGGTGCCGCGCCCGTGGGCGCGGAGGTCTCGGGGTTCGCGGATGGGGGCGCCATAGTGAAGTGCTGTCGAAGTAGTGATTGGAAAACACTGATGCAGGATCAGACTGAAGGTGTGAGAATAAGTTGGGACAAAGAGCTGGCTTCTGGCTGTCGAGACAATAATGGAAAGAGCTGGTGCTAGGTTTTAAGTTGACAGGAAGAGGAGTTCGGCCAGAGACACGATTCCTATATGTACCTTCCCCGCAGTAGAGATGTAAGAGGTTACCCTGATGCCGTCCTTGGTAACGGTTGGCGGCCACCGTCGGCATAGTTTCCTAATAGTGATTTATGGTTGGGTGTCCTGTCGTGTAATATGCTGCTGAGCCATGTGATTACCAGTTACCAGTCAGCATCCCCGGAGGGTAACGCTGCCGATGCTTTCCCTGCAAAGATCACCCACTATTTTTGTTCATCCTCTGACGCCGAGGGGCGGGGGGGGGACGTTGGCCGAGCCACTCTATTATGTGGCCTCTATACCCCACAACGCGGAGTTAGCATGATTAATCCAAAACCCACGCATGACTTCTCATCGTATCCTTCGCGATGGACTCTAAAAGTGCGGCTGATAACCCTGGCCACAATACGCTCTGGTAACGCTGAGCGCCACCCGGTAAAGACCCTGGCGCACCCCCTCTCAGCAAATCCTCCGGAGCCAGCTTGGTTGATAGCTGTCCAGACTAACAGGCCCAGAGTCCTCCCCTTCAGCACAACATACAACAACCGATCTGCAACCAGACCATCTAGCCTCCCGAGCCCCTTACCGCGACGCTCCCCCAGTCCAGGCCAGACGATCTATTCTCAACCGGAATAGAAGCGCGACATGCCCCCTTTAGACCATTACCGGGAGCACCTAAGAAGCGCGATATCTGGTTCGCAATAGACAAGCCCGGACTCTACAACCCGAAGAATGTCTCCGCCGGATTATGACCGGCACGTTATGTGATACATGCGGTGAATAGTAGGGAGGCATGTGTGGATTTCCCTGTCGCGTTTTATTGCAAATTTCCCCTATCCGGGACATCGAGATCGTCTCCATTCTCATATGTATTTAGGCGGGCAAAAGCCCGCACAGCCCATAGAGAAGAATGACACGCATCATCATCCAAAAAACTATATCTCACAGTATTGCAGGCTCTCGGCCTGCAGGACTACCTGCAGGAAAGCGGGGGCACCACGTAACTCCGCACGCCCCGAAGCCCCGAAGCACCGCCTCACAAGAAACGACACACCTACTCTCCAAAACCGTAACCGCTTCAACGTCGTGAGCGAGCACCACGCCCCAAGGACGCTATGCGGCTCATCAATACCCACACCCTTGAGCTCGAGGACTTCTTCGACCTCCATGTGCCCGTCTACGCGATTCTCTCGCACACTTGGGCCGACGGCGAGGTCTCCTTCCAGGACTGGGCCGACCGCGCGAACCGGCGCTTCAAGCCGGGCTACGCCAAGATCCTCGCCGCCTGCGCCCAGGCCCGCCGCGATGACCTGTCCTTCCTCTGGGTCGACACCAACTGCATCGACAAGTCCAGCTCCTCCGAGCTCTCCGAGGCCATCAACTCCATGTTCCGGTGGTACAAGCGCTCGTCCGTTTGCTACGCCCACCTTTCCGATGTGGCTCACGCTGACCTCGATGCGTGCAAGGCGGCCGGCAGCGCCTTTCGGAGGTCGAGGTGGTTCACGAGGGGCTGGACCCTGCAGGAGCTCATCGCGCCGAGCGTCGTGCGCTTCTTCTCGGCTGACTGGCGCGAGCTGGGTACCAAGGCCCAGCTATCCATGGCAATCTCCGAGACGACGGGCATCGGCTTCTGGTGCCTCGTACGCGGGCGGCACGAGAGCCCGCTGCTGCGGTACAGCGTCGCGCAGCGCATGTCGTGGGCCTCCCGCCGGCGGACGACCCGCGTCGAGGACAAGGCCTACTCCCTGTTGGGACTCTTCGACATTAGCATGCCGCTTATATACGGGGAGGGCCACGCTGCATTCACGCGGCTTCTGGAGGAAATCATTCGGCAGCACTCGGACCAGACCTTCCTAGCATCGCAGTTGCAATACGTCGAGTTCCTCCCGCGATCGCCGGATGACTTCCGCAACTCGGGCCACGTCGTGGGTGCGCGCTCGCGGGCGCTGGCGCAGTATTACCGGCTGGACCATGAGCCCTACCCGTTCTATATGGCGAACACGGGGCTGCAGATGACGATGCCCATTGTGAGCACCATAGGCCGTGGTTTCGTGTTTGGCGTGCTGGACTGCTGGGACTTGGAGACTGGGACCACGCGGACACACAGGGCCATCTCACGCGTTTGGGTACCACTCAGGAAGCGCGGCGACGCGACAGTCGGACACTACAGCCGCCTCATGTGGCCGTCCGTCTTCGTCGCCGTAAGGCTCCTCCCAAAAGATGAAGTATGCACAGAAGGCAGCGAGCGTGACGACGACTCTAACGGGCCAGGTTCGGCTGATGACCGCTCGCAGGCTGGGGGAAAGGCGGCAACGTGGAAGGAAGTCGTCGACTTTACATCACCGTCGCTCTACCGCAAATTGCAGATCAGAAAACCCTTCGCTACGCCCATGATGCCGCCGAGATGGACGAGCCACCCGGCGGGGAGCCCCTTCATGCTGTGTTTTCCCCGCGGCAGCAAGGAGGGCCACTGGGCTCAGCACAGCGTCTATCGGATCTTCCCCCGTGCAGACGCGTCGGGCAAGATGGTCAATCCCCAGGAGTCGACGCCGCTGCCGCTGGTATTCCCAGCGCGATGGCATGAGAGATGGTATGATGACGACGTGTCCGAGGACGAAGGGAAAGAGGGTACAGTCGAGTGGGACGACGAGGACCTCCCTGGCACTGCTGGCTCGCAACGAGGGGGTGGGAGAACTGCGGTGGAACAGGTATATTGCGCACTTGTCGTATTCGTGCATGAGAGCGTCTCTGGGCCGCGATACCTAGCAATCTGCCTCGCGAATGTGCCTGTTGCAGGCTGCGACTCGGTCCGATACGAGCCCCGCTGTAAAATATTGCCCGGTTGGCATCCCGACAGGAAGAGGGATCTATGTACACTTGATTCTGGGGTGTTTCCTGCCACAGATAAGAGAGACGGGATCCTTGTGACAGTTCAGAAGCTCGCTTGTATAGGCGAGCGAAGGCACCTGGAGGAAGTCGGGGAGCCTCGAACCGTCGGACTCACCCAGGTTGTATTTGACCTGAATGACCTCTGCGAGGACATTGAGGCTAATGGGAGGGGTGGTGTGGTAGATAGGCCGTCGAACTGGGATATATGGGGACGGGGTGGACCGGGACGACGGAGGGCTGCCCAGAACTAACGATTTGTCACTGCTAAATAATCACTCTGCTGAGAACCGGTCCCACCCTGTTTAGGCAAGCGAAAGGCAGAGGAGATGTGTAAGTAGTCTCGAGGCAACGAGGTGGTTATTAGATGGGATCAGACATGGACTCTCAACGCGATCAACAGCCGGTTTTCAAGTAGTTTGCGCATATACCTTGCCGTAGTCGGATATCTCTGGAGTTGTCCCGAAACCGCACCCCAGTCGCGTAGTGGGATGAGAATATGTTGGAATAGGGGCTGGCTATGGCGATAAGGTATAGCAGTAATTAGAAGACCAGGAGAAGACAATTCACACAAGGCATCAACTCAAACCCAACAGATCCGATGATAAATAGGGCCTCTTGAAGATGGGCAGATAATAGGTGGCTGTCAAAAAGTTGGCGTCATCGCTACATCATCGACTTTTGTATCGCGCTAACCATGCATGACGTATAGATCCACCACTCGCCACTCGCTTGTGCCTAGGTGTGGCTATTACTTTGGAAACGACGGACTTTGAACATTAACGCATGAATTCTAGTATATGTTAGACCTGATACCTTCCTACTCTTTTTCCAACAGGAGATAACCTTTTACCTTTGATCACTTTATTGTCGCAGGAGCTTAAATGTGCAGCGTCTAACCTTGAGTTCTAAGTCTGCCGCTTGGCACAATCATTCAAGATGCCACAGATACTGTTGCTCTGTTTCATCCACGGGTTCAAGGTTAGCATACTGAAGCAGTCTCACCAAATCTTTCCGAATAAAGGACTAATCCTTCGGTTAGGGAAGTGAGAACACATTCCACGAGTTTCCTTATGTATGTTGAACCAACTATCTCCATTTTGACTACTGTCTATACTAATCTAGCTAGGATCTCAAACGAGAAGTTGCTCGAGACCTACCGGATCATCATGTCGAGTCCG
This sequence comes from Sordariomycetes sp. S4602, assembly GCA_023628835.1. Lineage (NCBI taxonomy): Eukaryota > Fungi > Ascomycota > Sordariomycetes > Sordariomycetes sp. S4602. Next base: position 469,823 of record JAMAJV010000002.1, read on the forward strand.
TCATCTACCCCAAATTTGAGACCCAAGGCGAACTATCCCAGGCTTCGGGTGCCTTTCTAGAATGGTCAGTACCGGATCCGATTGTGGTTGTGTTTACGTCGTGCACTAACATTAACATGTCTCTCAAGGCTCAAGGGAAGGGTGATGGAACTTCGAAAGGCTCACTCAGAGAAGCCGTGGCCTCCAAATGACAAGGATGTAGGGGTTGTTCTAGTTGCTCATTCAATGGGGTGAGCACCACGCACCTTCGTCCAGGGTTCATACTCCGACTATCATGGAATACCTTTCGCTGACACCAGGCCACAGCGGCTTTGTCGCCGCCGATTCTCTCTTTCAGGCTCTTACCGAACGGGCGGAGCAAAAGTCAGAAGACGCTCCTCTTTTCCCCTACATCCAAGGCATCGTCACCTTCGACACCCCGTACAACGGTCTCGCCAGATCCATGTTTGTCTACGGCGCCTTCTCCAATTACCAAAAGGTCAGCAACGTATTCAACGTCATGACGGCCCTCGGCGCTGCCGCTCCAGCTGGCCTCGGTCGCCTGGCCAGCCAGCGTACCGCTACCTCTGCCGCGGCCGCAGCGACTCCGCGCTCCAGCCCGGCTTGGAAGACCTGGCAGCTGGTCGCCGCGCGGACTGGGGCCGTAGGCTCCATCGCAGCGGGAGGTGTTGCGGCCTACATGCACCGCGAGGCGATCATGAAGGGCATGAGTAACATGCGGAACATAAACAAGGAGTCCATCGCTTCGGGGTACCGCCAGAGCGTGGAGACAGTGGGGCAGGGTCTCGCCTACGTCAACCGCGGCAGTGTCGGAAAGGCGTTCGCGTGGTTATCCGACCATTTCGCCTTCGTCGGCGCGCTGATGAAACCGAAGGAGCTCAATCGTCGCCTTGACCGCATGGGTGCCCTCAAGGGGGTAGGATTCATGGATTTCTATACCTCCCTCGGGGAGAACGGCTACTGGAGCGGGGGATACTTCGTTCCCGAGCGGACGTTTTGCGCCGTTCCCGAAGAGGATCACCCCGCCAATGGCATCTTCCACCGCTTTGTTGTCAGGGATGCGGCGGATGAAATCCAGGCCCATATGACTATGTTCCAACCGCAGAAGAATCCGGGATATGAGAGGATGACGGAAGAGGCAGGCCAGTTTGTCAAGAAATGCTTCCTGAGCGAGGCCGACGTCGTCGACGACCCCAAGTTTCAAGAAGTTTCGCCCGAGGAGAATGAGGAGAATACCAAGGTAGAGGAAGGTCTGAAGGACGACAAGGTTGAAGCGGCCGCCGAGGGCGAGACCGGAGGAAAGGCGGAGGATGACGGAGATGGTCTTCCCGACGAATCACCCATCGATATCGCTGCAGCAGCATCTCTCGTTCCCCTCCCTGAGGATGTGCAAGGCGACATCGTCGAAAACACCGGCGATGATACGGACAACAACGATATCAAGAGGACGTACCGAGAGTATCTCTTCAACATTGCCCAGCAAAGTAGTGCAGGTGCCAAATCGTGGTGGCCATCGAAGATGCCAGCCATGCCAGAGGTCTCCATGCCTTCAATGCCGTCTATGCCAAAGGTCCCAGAGGCGGTCTCCTCGCGCTCGCAGATATCTATACCTGGTATGGGCATCTTCGGGAAGAATCAGGCGTCCGGTGATGCCGAAGGAGATGGCGTAGAGAAGCCGACACAAGAGGGAGAGGGGGTGGCCACGGAGGGCGTATCGGTTAGTAAGAAGCAGGAGGACCAGGTGTCGAACACATGGGAGCAAAAGGCGGACCCGGCGTCTACTGAGAAAGAAAGGGAATAGGTTCAGTAGTGTTCTTAATTTACACACAGTTTTCCCACTGGCCCGCAACGTACGGGACCCAACCGGATGGAGGCTCGATAAAGAAAGCCATACCCTGAAAGCCACAGGAGGTCATGCCTGTTTGAACCGAGCGGGCAGCGGATATCCAGGCATAAAGGGTCACGCCCGTTTGAACCGAGCGGGCAACAGATATCCAGGCACAAAGGGTCACGCCCGCTGCTGCGCCAGTTGGACCGCCCGCGTTGGCCGGACTTGGAAGGTTGCGCCCGCAACGATGCATAGCAGAGCATAAAGAGAATGATGCGACCTCGGCCTTTTAAGGGGCGACTTTCCCAGGTCTTCTAAAAATTTCCCAAATCTAATCGCGACTCGACTTACGTTGCCTACAGAAAACTCGTTACATTCTTCCCAGTGCAAGGTTCCGCCCATTAAAACTTTGCTAAAGTCCGGATTTCTTCGTACTCTTACAGCACCTTCCCACCAACCTTGCAACTTGATCCGGAAAATGAGCAATGAAAACGCTGCTGGGGATAGGATTCCACTTGGAATATCAAGCGCCGCCAAAGTACTCCATACAAAACCTAGCGAAGTGCATAAACTATGGAACGTACCAGATGTCCAGGAAGAAATGAAGAAACTAATTCGGGGAATTAAACTGAATACGGACACATATCTATCTTGGATCCCATGGTATTTTGCCTGCCGCCGCTGGATGAGACAAGACGCCGACCAGCCCGCTATGCTAAACGAGCCTTGGGAAGAGGCAATAGACTTTATCTGCGGATCTGTCGATCGGGTTGAGATTAACGTGGATATGTTGGGCATGTACCAAACACAGCATATGAAAGAGCACAAGGTGTGGCGGTTGTTTTGCGCGCTATTAACGCTGGGTGTGGCATCTCAGGTCGGGGACTCCCGGAAGAAGTTCAAACAGTTTGCAAACAGACATCTGACCAAATTGTGCCGTAAAAGGAAAGTCGATCTTAAATAGTGTATTAATGTTATAAATGTAAATTCTAAAGAGTAGGGAAAACGTAGTCTGAGATATGACGATATTGGGCTAAGCAGATCAAGTGACCGATTTAACAGTAAATAGTTACCAGTACTACGCGCGTGTATTACGCCCGTGAGCAAAATCGGCTGTTTTTTTTTTCATGTACTATGGCATTGAAAGGACAGCAGATCCGGCTATGGAGCGCGAGAGAAATGTATTCTTCCAACCCGGTGGGACTTCTCGCCATGGTTTCTCCAACATTTGAGTATGAACATCGTTCAATACACTTGACGCTTCTCTATAAAGGAATCGATTTGCTTCGCGACCTCACCCTCGTTAGTCTCGAGAGCAAAGTGTCCCGCATCCAACCAATGGACATCCAACTTCTTCACATCCCTCCGAAAAGCCTCTGCACCGGGTGCAATAAAGATGGTGTCATTCTTTCCCCAGATAGCCAGCACTGGGGTGTCAGAAGTGCGGAAGTACTCCTGGAACTGGGGGTAGAGCGCCACGTTGGTCCTGTAGTCATAGAAAAGGTCGAGCTGGATGTCCTTGTTCCCCGGGCGGTCCATTAAAGCTTGGTCGAGGTGATAAGCCTCGGGCTGGATGGCGTCCGGGTGCGGCGATCCATCTGTGTACTGCCATTTCGTGGCCTCCAGAGTCGTGGCGCCGCGGATCGCCTCGCGGTCCTCGGGGCTCCCGGAGGCCCAGTACTTCTGTAGAGGCGCCCAGAAATCGGCTCCCAGGCCCTCGGTGTAGGCATTACCGTTTTGCGAGATGATGGCAGCGACCGCCTCGGGGCGCTCGAGCGCGAAGCGCAGGCCCGTGGGAGCGCCGTAGTCGAAGATGTAGATGGCGAAGCGCTTCAGGCCCAGCGCGTCGACAAAGGCAGACAGGGTCTTGGAGAGGTTGGCGAAGGTGTACTTGTAGTTGCGGGAGTCCGGGACGTCGGTGAAACCGAAGCCCGGAAGGTCCGGGGCGATGACGCGGTATTTGGGGGCGAGGCGCGGGATCAGATTGCGGAACATGTGGGAGGAGGTTGGGTACCCGTGGAGGAGGAGGATGGTTGGCGCGTCCGAGTCCGAGGGGCCTGCGTGGCGGTAGAAGACCTTGACGCGGTCGGCCTCGATTGTTGAGACGTGCGTGGTTTCCATCTTGTCTGGTTGTTTATCGCAGGGTTATTGCAAGATTGACTATATTCCGCTGGATATATCAATAGGTGGTAATTGAGAAGAGTGCAGAAGGCTTGGAAGTCTATGTGGTGAAGCTTGTCTTGTGGAAATGCGGAATCCAAGACGGAGGGATGGATATTTATATTTCTTGTGGTCCATCGCTGGCGAGGTGTTACCTTAACTCAACATGTGCTAAGAACCTGACATTGCGCCCGAAAGATAGATTGGCGAATGCCCTTACAGCATCTGCGACCCTACGCGGGCCGAGATGGACATCCCTGTGCTTGACAGGAGCAAGGGCGCAGCCGGTGCGCCATCGGCTGCAGGACGGTAATGGACATCTCCGGGGTGCGATCATGTGAAACCTCCTGTTTGTCAACGAGCTGATAGGCAGCCTGGCTGCTGGAGTTTTCCGACTCTTCCGTGGTTGGGTTTGGTGGCGTAACCATCCCTCGCCGAGCGGTATGGCGAAGAAAATGGGTGCTCAGCTCGAAGACCGGAGTTCTCCGACTCGTTCGGGCTTCGGAAAGGCGCAGATCGACATGCGGTGTAACGGCCCACCCCGCAGCAAGGCTTCAGAGTGGGGGCTAAAATGAGTTTATTCGTGGGGAGCTGCAACAGAGTCGTTCTCAATCGGGTAGTTCAGATTCCAAAGTCCGAAGAAATGGTCTTGGAGTATCACAGAAATGCTAAAGTGTGCCATCAGCTAAGAAATCATCTTGCTGGGCTCCACATGACAAAAGTATGACATGCAGGAAATACAGCCGTTCCCGGACGACGGAGATGATTCATCCAGGTGGCTAATCGCAGGCTCAGGGTGCAGATATGGTATCGTGAAGCTCTTCTGGCATGACCACCGGAACGACAGTAGGACTGAAGCTCTGAGGGATAATAATGATGTGAAGTCCTCCAGGATAACAGCTAGTCACCGCACTGCTAAAGTGCCAACCATTCCCCGAAACATTGTGCTTACTGGCAGGGTTTGTTATTCTATCTGTAGAGGAGACAGGAAGAGCTTTTATCCACTGGAACACACAAGATTGAAAGGAAACAACGACCTCACAAAAGCCCGCCTCAAGCACAGCGCACATCCCGCATGGCGAGGTATTTTGTGCGCCGAGGAGCCCCTGCGCGGAACGCTAGGCGATTTGGGAATGGTGGAAACCGGATGTCTCGATGAGGAACTAACTTGGGATTGCCACTGGTAATTTTGCAGAGGTTGAGGACGTTCTTAACGCCATGAATGCTTTGGCCCAGAGGTAGAGCACGCTTACGCGACTACGAGCAAGCGGACTTATGTGAATGTACCCTATCAGACATAGTCGTTATGATTCATAATCGGATTGATTTGATCTTACGCAAACAAGGACAGGTAAGCAGAGTGGCTATGCACGCAGGCAGGCCCCGCTATCCAATGATACAATAATCGCTGACCTCCAGAAATCCGGGAGATCCGGTGCCCCTCTCCTCTCTTCATCTCCCTCCAAACTCAGCACCATGTCTCCTCTTCGCGAACAAATCCTCAAGACAGTCGACGGCTACATCGCCGCCTTCAATACCAACACGCCCGAGGGCACCATCGCCCTGCGCAGCCCGGACTGCAAGCACCATGTCCTCCCAACGGCGGCGGGCCACCCCGTCCGCAGCAACGAGGAGTACAAGGACTTCATCAGCCCCGGCTTCCAGTTCATGAAGCCCTTTATCCTCAAGCTGGCCGACGGCGTGCCGCCCATCATCGACGAGGAGCAGCGCAAGGCGACGCTGTATCTCACGACGGCTACCGAGACGCCAGTTGGGCCTTATAACAACGAGTACGTGTTTACGCTGCGGATGAACGACTCCGGGACGGAGATTGTGGAGGTGGTTGAGTTTATCGACACGGCGCACACGGGGGAGTTTATCAACAAGATTACGGCGTATATTGCGGAGCAGTCGGGACAGTAGTAAGCGGGTGGAACGTCTTTTATCTTGAGAGCCGTCATGTAATGCACCTGGGATTGCCTGCGATTGGATCTTCGTGGTAGTTGGATAATATATTCTTCTGGCTGATGGCGAAATCGAAAGACATTCAAATCCACGACGAGTAGTGTCACAAGTGAGAGCGGACAGGGCGACACCACTGGCTCCCTCCGGTTTTTATCATCCGTGTGGCCTTAGCTCCTAGATTCAGAGCAGGTTCGTGTTCACTTCCCACGCATATTCACCAGGGAAAGGAGGCCCCCGTGCTACTAAAGGGAGGGCCAATAGAATTGAGAATGAAGAACGGGAGACCGTTCTACTCGATTTAGGGGGCTACCTGCGTGTGGCTTAGAGCTGGCTTGTGCGTACGCACGCTTCCGAGATAAGAAAACCAAAACCCGGCATTCCATCCACCCGTAAGGTCGCTCGTTTCCAGATGGTCCTTCGAGCTAGATACAAGCTCATACGGCACTCTTTGTCGAGCGTTGGAAGCCCGTTGAGCTCCTAATATGGTCTTCCTCGACGTGCTCTGACGCAGGGTCGGATTTCCCGTCGATCACGTCTCTCTCTACGCCCACTCGGTAACCATCAACCTCGACCACTTCATCACCAAACGCCGCCGCGATCTCCTCAAGCGTTTTCTGCTTGGTTTCGCTGGGGAAAATATTAGAGGCCTCTCTACACAAGTTAGGTTGATATGGGGAACTCACGGATAGAAGAAGTAAACGATAGCAAAGAAGATTGTGCAGCACGCCACGAAGACGTAGTAATAGTTCTCGCCGATGTTTGCGAACGCGCTTGGCCCCGCTTGGGTTACTGAGAGTGGCGGGGAGGGCTATTAGCGGCTGCACTGAGCTAGGAACGGGTGGGAATTGGAGGACAGGGCTTACCGCCGACGTTGACGATGTAGTGGGCAGCTGCGGCGACGCCCATAATCCTGCTGCGGATAGACATGGGCAGAACCTCAGCGCCATACAGCCATGTTACAGGATTGATCAAGCTGTCTATTCAGACGTGTCAGTCAATCTCGCCCTTGGTGGGGCCTCCACCATATGACGAGGGGACCTACAATAGCCCACGGCAAAGAGATAGATCCCCAAGATTGCAAAGCTCTTGCCGACTTTGTTGTTCGTATCTTGGAAAGACCTCTGCATGACGGCGCAGTATATCTCGGTGCAGACGACCCAGGCAAGGCCGGCGAGCAGCATCCTTGTTGTCTGTGTTAAAAGCCGCCTATGCAAGCGATTCGGTACTAGTCGGACTTACTTGCGGCGTCCCCATCTGTCGGGAAGAAACACGATGGAGATGCTAGTAGCGAGAAATGCGCAGGTTCCCCAGACGGCCGCTAGGGCGAGGATCGTTTTAGGATCGATTCCAAGGGATTTGTAGAGTGTAGCTAGATAGTTAGACTGGGCTCCGCTTCGATTCATAAGTTCTCTTCTTACTTTGGTAGTACTAAGGCTTGTTAGTTGAGCTCAGCGGGATCAGGAAACGCGGGGGGTCTAACCTGAACCACGTTGACGCCGGTCAGACTAGTAAGTATTTGGACAGAAACGGATCTAAATCCTGACAGTGAGCATTGTGATAGACCGGATTCTGGCTCGCATGGCTCGATACTTACACCAGCACGCGACGGCGGTATAGCTTCCAGATATCAAACAGCGTGGGAACCTCCCTGTGGCTCTCAAAGTCAATCTGCGCCTTCATAAGCTCGAACTCCTCTTCCACCTCCCGGTCCTCGAGCTCGCCCCGCGTCCTCGAGAATTCTAGGCGCGCCTCCTCGATCTTCCCGTTCTTGATCAGCTGGCGGGGGGAGTTGGGCATGAAGGTGACCAGCCCCAGGAACAGGATGATGCCCCAGGGGATCTGCAGCCCGAGGGGCACGCGCCACTGGACCTCCCCGTACGGCGCGAAGCCGCCCGCGAAGCCCACCCAGTTGGAGGTCATGGTGCCCAGGGCCAGGCCGGCGCCGTTTAGGCCGCCGATGAGGCCCCGCACCTTGGGCGGGCTGATCTCGGACAGGTAGACGGGGACGGTGCCGCTGAGGGCTCTGTTGGGCCGGTGTTAGCGCTGGTGGGTCCTTGTAGACCTGGGAGAGGGAGGATCTACCCGACTGCGATTCCGGCGAGGATGCGTCCGGCGAGGAACATGCCGACGTGGACCGCGCCGGTTTGGATGGCGCAGCCGACTGTGACGATGATGCACTGCAGCTGCATGAAGCGGACGCGGCCCAGCTTGTCGGCGAGGAAGATCTGCATGATGGCGCCCACGGCCTCGCCCGCGATGTATGTCGCGACGACCTGTATCTTGGTTAGCGGAAGAGGGGCTTCCAGGTCTTAGCGGCCAGTGCTGTTTAGGACTCACAGAGCCGACGATCGCATTGGACGGATTGCCCATGTAGTCGATCCAGCTCTGATGTGCGATTGCTTATAGGCGTGGTTAGCTGAATCTGGCTCGTTTCGTAGAATTCGACATAGGATGGCAGATCTCCCGTACTCGTGGTTGCGATGCCGGTGTCGAATCCCTAGCGCCGCAGGGTTAGAAGCATGGTTAACACGGTTCTGGAGGGGGGATATTCGTACATAGAGGAATGTGCCTAAGCAGGCGAACATCGCGATTAAAATGGTGTACCCGTCCTTCATTTTGGCGGTCTCAATTGCTGTGGCTGACGAAGGATGAGGAGTCGGTGATGCGAGGTGGGAAGCGATCTCCCTTCCCGTATGTGGGACATCGTCGGTATGGACCATTCGGTCACCCGGCGACGCATTGACACCCATAATTATGTACTGTACGTCGGCGAATACAGCGAGCAAAACAAGCGTCCTCGGCCCCGGGTGGCGTCCGGGAGATCATTGCACCGGGGCTAGCATTACCTTGGTTTGGATCTTCGCTTAACCAGCGGGGTTGAACGTGCCGCGTCTCCACCTCGCGCGCCCGGGAGCATGTTGTGTCAGGAGGGGCCGATGGGGACAGAGCTAGAAACTGGGGCGGGAGAAAGACATCGGGTCCCGGATGCCTAATCTGCCACTCTTATTTTCTGCGGAGGCCGGAGGGATAATGATGCCCCGGGTAGGTATCGGCGACCGCGGCGCACCGGCTTGGTACAAAGACGCTGTCTGGGGCCGATCCGCGCGGAAACGCTGGCAAGCTGCACCATCTCCTCGAGCCTCTTCCTAGCTACCTCCTTGCTGAACTCCCACCCGCCTCATATCCGCCTCCGACAACCATGGCAGCCAACGGGACAAACGGCCTTGCGCCAGCCGCGCAAAGGCTAAAAGACAACCGCGCCAAGAAAATCGTGGACGCCGCGGCCGAGGGCGGTTACGCTATCACCGCCGTGTGCTGCTACACCCTCGAAGCCGTCATCGCGACGGTGAGGGCCGCGGAAGCGAAGCGCTCGCCCGCCCTCATCCAGCTCTTCCCCTGGTCCATCGAGTACGCCGACGGCCTCCTCCTGCACGCCGCCGCCGAGGCAGCCAACAAGGCCTCCGTGCCGATCGGCGTCCACATGGACCACGCGCAGGACCCGGACATCATCCGGCGCGCGGCTGACCTCGGTGGCTTTGATGGGATAATGCTTGACATGAGCCACTATGAGCGCGAGGAGAATCTCCGGCTTACGAAGGAGCTCGTGCAATACTGCAACGAGCGCGGGATTATTACTGAGGCGGAGCCTGGACGCATTAACGGGGCTGAGGACGGCGTGGCTGACACGGGGGATATGGAGGAGATTCTGACGAGCCCCGAGGAGGCGGAGTCCTTCGTGAGCTGCGGGATCGACTGGCTCGCGCCCGCCTTTGGGAACGTTCACGGCGAGTACGGGCCCAAGGGCCCTCAGCTGGACTTTCCCCGGCTGGAGCGCGTCCAGCGGGCCGTGGGGGACAGGGTCAGGCTCGTGCTGCACGGGGCGCACGAGGCCTATTTCCAGGAGGAGCTTCTGGGGAAGTGTATCAAGTACGGCATGGCCAAGGTCAATGTCAACGGGCCGGTGGCGGCGGCGTGGACTAAGGTGCAGGGCGAGCTGAGCGGGAGGGTTCCGCTTACTACTGTTGTGGAGGAGCAGACGAAGGCGATGCAGGCTGTGGTTGAGTATCACATGGACTTTTTGCTATCTACGGGCAAGGCTTGACGGGATAAAGAGTTAGAAGGGGTCATACAAGTTAGCGCGTATAATAGATCTGGATCTGAAGACTTCTTCCATTACTGTGGCCATGTGAGTTGAGCGCCGCTCAGCGCAGACAGCCCGCTGGCACCATCCACAATATTTTACACCCACATCCTTCCTCCCGTTTCCAACGCTCTTCGCCCCAACCCCGAAAGGGATGGCTTCACTCTTACCTCGTCAAAGCCCACGGCGGCGAATTGATCTGCCGGAACTTTTCTCCGCAGCAAGACCCACAGAGGAGTCAACCCCGCATTCTTCGGCGTTTTTTCCGGGCTGGGTTCGGCGACCCAGGTCATGTATGAAGGCGCATTCCCGCTCATCATCCGGATCCGGCCCGCAAGCTCCATGCATAGGTGACACATGGTGGACAGTGCTGACATCAACATGGCAAGACCCAAAGCCCTCCTCCTCGGCAGGATTGACCAGTACGGCTCCCGCCACAGCTCCATTGGTTTATTTTCCTAGCTAATACAAAACAGTGCCACGACTTCATGGAACGGACTGTCTGGCATAGCAGACCTCGTGGCCCCAAAGGCTCAGAGCAGACAAGAGTTCCTTGCTGAGTGCAGAGGTGGCCGACTGGACGGCGTGGTGGCCATATGCGACCGCGCGCCGCACAGTCTCGCAGTAACCGGAAAGTTCGACCAGGAGCTCATCCAGGCGCTTCCGCAAAGCGTAAAGTTCCTTTGTCACAATGGTGAGTTTCCCCAACCACTACACAAAATTTCTCTCCTCTCCCCTTTCTTTTCCTAAGATGGATGTGCCCACCAGGCGCGGGATACGACAACATCGACGTGAACGCCTGCACGGCGCGCGGCATCCAGGTCTCGAACTGCCCCAAGGTCGTCGACGCCGCCACCGCCGACACCGCGGCCTTCCTGATCCTGGCCGCGCTGCGCGGCTTCAACAACGGGATCATGGCTATCCGAAACGGCGCGTGGACGGGCCACGTGCCGCCGCCGCCGCTGGGCCGCGACCCGGAAGGCAAGACGCTGGGCATCCTGGGCCTGGGCGGGATTGGACTGAACCTCAAGAGGAAGATGGAGGTGTTTGGGATGCGAGTTGTTTATCATAACCGGACGAGGCTGGACGATGGGGCGGCGGAGGGGGCGGAGTACGTGGGTTTCGAGGAGCTTTTGGCGAAGAGTGATGTGCTGAGTTTGAATCTGCCCCTGAATGTGAGTTTTGAGGACCCCGGGTGTGACCTTCGGATGGGGTTCTTATTATATGCGATTTACAGGCCAATACGCGTAATATCATCTCGACGGACGAGTTCCAGAAGATGAAGAAGGGGGTCGTCATTGTCAATACTGCTCGCGGGGGCGTCTTGGACGAAGATTCCCTGGTCAAGGCTATCGACGCGGGGATAGTTTCGTCTGTTGGACTTGACGTCTACCGGAAGGAGCCGGACATCCATCCAGGGCTTCTGTCAAACCCGCACGTGTGTCTTCTTCCTCACATGGGCACATCAACCGTTGAGGTGTGTACACGCTCCTTATGAAAAGGCACCACCCGTTCGTCGCTAATTCGGTTTGAGCAGACGAAAACGAAGATGGAGGAGTTGACGATTGGAAATGTGCGATCTGCTATTGAGACGGGAAAGTTGGTTAGTGTTGTCCCGGAGCAATCGTCGCTTGCCTAGGCGATCGCCACGGAAATCGCCGATGGCTCCTCAGATATCAAAGGCCACTAGTATACAAAGTTCATAGATCAAGGAACATGGAAACACAGAAGATCATAGCCAATCCCCTCCGAACTCGGGCTCCAACCCTCCGAGGCCAAACTGCGACCCATTCAAGTCCAGAATCTCCGGGAAAGCCCCGTCCAAGAAGTCGTCCGAGTGAGGTAGTATATCCACAGCCGTCCTCAACCCCGCCAACGCCCCAAGCCTACTCTGCAGCCCATACGCCGTGTTCCGCGTGTCACTGAAGACGTCCAGCCCCGTAGCGCCTCCGGGATTGTTCTTCGTGTCCAGGATGAGCTGGATCATCTCGACGTGGCGCTGGGCGCAGGGCCACCGCTCCGCCGACCGCCGCAGGGCGCCGAGGAGGGCGTCCAGGTCGCCGGGCGGCGCGGAGCCGTAGGTCGTCTCGTGGCCCGAGGTCCAGATGATGACGAGGCTCCGGGCAGCTACCCAGACTATGAAGGCGAACATGGGGCCCAGCTGCGGGATCTGGTGGGAATCGAGGGAGGCGGCGAGGCCGGCGGCGCTGCGGATGGCTTGGCGGCAGCGGGAGCGGGCGGAGGAGGAGGGGCGGAAGTAGGGGGATGTGGTGGAGGGGAAGGCCGCTACGGTGTACATGCGGATGGTTATGCTGTCGTACGGCGAGTTAGTGACGAGGAAGCAGGATTCGCTGGAGAGGACGACTCACAGGTAGAAGGTGGCGTGGACGAGGACCCAGATAGGGTCGAAGGTCTGCGGGCATTCGCGCATTTCGGCGGGGAGGTTCTCGAACCACGTGGCGAGGGCGATATCCATGCGCCGGAAGTTGCTCTGCCACTCCTGGCAGTGGGCTGGGAGCGAGAGGTTGACCGGCTGCACAAGCAGCTCATTAGACTGGTCCAGTAGCGTCAGGATGTCGATGTAATAGTGCCACGTGTTGACGGGGTAGTGCGCCAGCGCAGGCCTCATCGGCGAGGCCCGCTGGAACCACTCGGGGGACGTGTTCTGGCCCCAGCCGTCCTCGGCCGCCGGATACTGGAGCCTGATGGTCCGGCTATCGATGGCGGACGGCTGGGCGTGCGGGATGCTCGAGAAGCGGTCGAGGCTGTAGACCGTCCAGAACAGCCGCCGCCTCTCCTCGGCCTCTACCGCCGACGGGGCGACGTCCGGCTCGGGCCCGCTGTTGTCTACCAGCGGGGACTGCTTGGCCGCCTCCCGCGAGCAGTCGCCCCGCGCGAGGCGGAGCTGCTGGGCGGAGGTCACCAGCATGGCCATGGTGTTCCACGAGCGGGGGCCGGGGCCCTGCGCCAGGGCGTCGACGGCCAGCATCGCCACTGCCTGGGTTGATGTCAGGGAGGTGGTGTCGATGGTCTCGAGGAGCAGCCGCTCGCGGGACGTCTTGACGTGGGATTCCCGCGACTCCGGGGGCGGCTCTGCGCGAGGCCAGAAGCGGAATGCGAGGACGACGACGCCGTGGAGGAGGACTTGTCGGTTGGGGGAGAGCATGGTGGCTTTGAAGGTGGGCTTGTGGAAGAGGGGCACCCAGGGGCTGATGTGCTCGAAGAACAGGTCGACGAGCTCGTGTAGGATGGGCTCGGGTGGCAGGGAGGGATCAGGGGGTTTGGGCGCGGCGGAAATGTTTAGAGACGCAGTGAGAGCGCTAGCGGGGGAACGCGATCCTTCGAATGAGGAAATGGACTGGAGCCTGTTGCCGTATGCTGCCGGAACTGGTGGGCGGGCATTATCCGGCTGCCATACGATGTCCTTGTCGGAAGGGCTTGTATTCTGCAGCGCCGGCTGAGCCATTGGCTGACACTCGGGTTCCGGTGCATTGAAGCATGGCGCCTGTTGAGGAGGTTGGGACTGGATATGCTTGAGGACGTCCTGCACGGATCGAGATATGCTCTCGACACTGTCCTCCAGCGTGCTCAGGCGGCTCTCGACCGCCTTGCCGTACCCGCGGCGCAGGCCGGGCTGTCCCCTTTCCTTGTACACGCAGAGTAGCCCTGCAGCTTGTTAGATATTTGAGGTTTTGACGCGGGTGGGTCAAGCTCGGCTCGCCTTTCTGCTGGCATCGCTCGCATGTGGGCTGCGAGCTGTCGCACCCCGCCTTCTTCAGCTTGCAGTTTTCGCACCTGCATTCACGAGATTCTCGCGTGAGTTGACTTAATGTCATTATTTGAGGCGGGCTTCCCCACGGGACGGGACGCACGCTTTGGACAGGACCTTTGCCTGCTTCCTTGGTGGGCCGGACGCGTCGTCGCCGGAGTCGGTGTCGTCTTCGCGTCCCCGTGCCATCTTTATGGAGGTCCGTACTCGGCCGCTCAGGGATCCAGGGGATTTCTGGTCTTCTTGGACATTGGAGGTGGAGGCGGTGGTTGATGTCGGTGGGCCCTGATGCAGCGTGGAGAATCTCCGCGTTGTGGGATTGGGGTAGATCTGGGGTAGGTGAGCCGAGATCCCGAGATCCAAGACCGTCGACTCGTTGTGGCTTACGAGGTACGAGGTCGGCACATGTGGGATTGACCCACTTTCTCCTTAGTGGGCTCCAGCAGCCTGGAAATCACTGATCACAAGTGGGCCCAGGCAGGTTATCCATTAGCCCATGTCCGGGTGCTCTGGGCTCCAGAGAAACTGGGAAAGCAATAGACAGCTAGCGAGACCAGCCTCCTCCTATGGTGCTCTATCCACCTGTTCCTCCACACTTTGCTGCCCCCATATTCGCCGTGTTCATCTCCCGGCAACCTCGCTACAGAATCCCTGCTTGCCCATACCCCATCTGCGGCAATGCCGGAGGAATGACCTTGCGGATCGGCCATGCAGTGCGGGGAAGTGGGACCAGTTAATCCAATGACGATCGTCTCCCCGCATTTGTGATCATCGGCCTGGATACTCTGGAAGATTACCCGACCTACTTGGGGGTTTGCCACGGCCTGTCAGCCAGGTCACGCCGCTTCCACAAAGTAGGGGAGGGGGTCTGACTCTGTTGTGAATGAGAGCTTATTGCAAGTAAAATCGCCTTCAAAACACTTATAAGAGGGCCACCTGCCACGGTGCTTCCCGGGTTTTGGGACACCAACGCAGTAGCAAGCACGCGACCTCGGAAGAAGGTCCGATCAATGTTCGAGGTAATACATAACGACTGATTTAAACTATCATCATCCCACCCGGTGTTCGCTTCACACAGCTGCCTCTAGCCTCCCGATTGGCCCAGTCATCTAATACGCCTTCACCCCGGCAAGCCTGAGCAGCTTTTCCGTGTGCGGCGCCTTGTGCAGCGGCTCCGCGCGGTTCCGAGGATCGGTGGTGCCGTCCGGGTAGCGGGCCTGGAGCTCCCTGAGCTTGATGTTGTCGTGCGGCCAGTGGGTCGTGGCCCCGCTCGCCCTGAAAATCTTCTCCTTCTCCTGCAGCGCCTCCCTAGACGCAAGCTTAGCCGGGGCGTACGCCGCGTAGATGACCGTCCTGATGGTGTTGCTCTTCTCCGTTGGCTCCCCGCCCCAGTGGATGCACCGCGAGTCCCACAGGATAAGATCCCCCGGCTCCGCCTCTACCCGCACGGGGCGGACCCCCCTCTCCCTGAACCACTCGATCTCCTCGTCGCTAAAGTACCGGTTGTCCCTCCACTCCCACGTCGCAGGGTCCGTCCGCGCGTCGAAGAACTCCTCCACCAGCGCCGAGGACCCGTCCATGACGCAGAGCGAGCCGTCCTCGGGTCCCGCGCGGCTGAGGTTGATGATGCCCTGGACGCAGTGCAGCCCGCGCTTGCGGGGCGCCTGGTCGACGTGCGGCCAGGGCGCGCGGGCCTCCTTGAGGTTGGGGAGGGTGACGTTGAGGGAGTCGAAGGAGACGATGAGCTCGTCGGTGCCCCAGACCTTGGCGAAGGCGTCGAGCACCCCGGGCTCCTGGCGCGCCTCCCACATGAAGTCCTCGTGGACGACGCTGTAGTGCTCGTATGTGTTCCTGTCCGTCTGGAGGGGCAGGTCCGCGCCCTTCCAGGTGGCCGGGTCGTCCGGGTCCAGGGAGGGGTCGAAGGACTGGAGCCAGGCGAGGGCGCGCTGCTGGTAGTCCTTGGCTCTGTCGGCGGGGATGGCGCCCTTTACGACGCAGTAGCCCTTGGACTCGAGCTCATCGCGCCAGTCACCCCCGGGGTTTTGGATTCTGAGCGGGGGTTGTGTGTTAGTGTCTGAGTCGGATTTGATTTAGAAGGGGCTAAGTGGCATACTTGAAGGGGCTGTGGACCTTGGTGGACGCGTCTGGTTCTGACTTTGCGATCATCCTTGCTGGTCTTTTTTCTTCTGTTCGGGGTAATTTCTAAGCAGTAGGGGGCTACCGATGGAGACTTGAAGCCATTCAGGCTAGCTCGCGCTGTTCGGTATATAAGCTTGCCCGCCAGCCGCGACTCCGCCGCTTGCATTTTGTGGAGTCAACACCCAATCGGAGGAGGACGAGCAAAGATGCCCCGCCACGAACAGTGCGCCGGCACAATGATCCCCCGGCCCAAAGCTGCCCGGCCTCTGCCGGGTCCGATCCTGTGTCCGGTGGTTTTGTTTGGGTGCCAGCCACCACCCCATCAGCATTAATACCCATGTTACGAAGTTGGAAGCTCAGACCGTAATACACTAGCCACACGCTCTTCCAGCCCGCGATACCTTTACATCATGTTCATACTAGTCACCGGCGCCGCCGGTTTTATCGGGCAGCTGGTGGCCCGCGCCCTCTTGGAAGACGACACGAACACACTCCTGCTAACCGACATTGTCGAACCGCCCATACCCCGAGGCTCGAAATACCCGCATCGGGCGACATGCGTCAAGGCCGATCTCGTCGACGGCGCGGAATCCGTCACGCCCGCGGGTCTCGACGCCGCAATCCTCCTCCATGGCATCATGTCAGCGGGCGCCGAGGAGAACCTAGAGCTCGGATATCGCGTCAACGTCGACGCGACGCGGTCCGTGATCAACCACCTGGTCAAAAAATGCCCCGGGTTAAAGGTCCTGTACGCATCCAGCGAAGCCGTCTATGGGCGGCCGATTCCGAGCCATGCGGTGACCGAGAGCGATCCGACCTCGCCGGAGATGTCCTACGGCTGTCAGAAGGTTATCTGCGAGACTATAATCAACGACTACACCCGCAGGGGGCTGATGAACGGCTTCTCGCTGCGCTTCCCCACCGTCTCCGTCCGGCCGGGGAAACCCAGCGCTGCCGTCACAAGTTTTCTCTCCGGTGTCATCCGCGAGCCGCTGAACGGGCAGACCTGCACCATTCCACTGATAGACCGGGCCTGGCGCCACTGGATGTCCTCGCCCAGGACACTCGTCCATAATATCCTCGTCGCGATTGGGCTGCCGCGGGATGCGCTCCCCTCGCATCGGAGGGCTGTGAACATGCCTGGGTTTGCGGTCACGGTGCAGGACATGCTCGATGCCTTGGAGGAGGAGGGCGGGAGGGATAAGCTGGAGCTGGTGAGAGAGGAGGAGAGGCCAGAGTTAAAGTCGCTCTTGTACTCTTGGGTCGATGACTTTGACAATAACTTGGCGGTGTCTCTGGGGATGAAGCAGGATACATCGTTTGTTCAATCTGTGAGGGATTATAAACAGACCATGCAAAATGGGTCGTGACGCGGATGGCTCAACTAATACAACAAAATGTTTGAGAGCTCAGGCGAGCACGCCCTTCCAGTCCAGGGTTCTCTCATCCAGTGCTGTTAGGCGATTAATAGCGAATAGGAACTGTCCCATATCAACTTAGTCAGGAACAATTCCTCACACCTGCGCCCTGCAAATGACATCGCGCGCTAAGCTAAAATACAAGGCACCTACACGTCGGAAATACACACAAACAAACATATTTGCCTTCGTTCTCACAACACACGCTCGAATAAACAATCAAACAGTCCACCTTAGCTCACAAAACTCACCATGTTCCAACCTACATCCGTACCAGCCGTCCTCTCCTCCTTCACAGAGACCTGGTCCCCACGCCTCGTCGCCTCCATCAACGACCACCACGTCAAAGTCGCCAAGATCGACGGGGAGTTCATATGGCACTCGCACCCCGACTCGGAAGAACTCTTCTACCTCCTCTCAGGGAAGCTGCAGATGCAGATTGAGGGGCAGGATGCGGTGGTCATGAAGGAGGGGGATTTGTTCGTGGTCCCCAAGGGCGTGAGGCATAGGCCTGTGGCAGAGAATGCTTCCATCATGATGGTGGAGCATAAGGATACGATAAATACTGGGGATCAAGAGGGTTCTGAGAGGACTAAAGAGGTTCTCGATGCCAGGGTTGAGAGATAGGATAGCCAACAGAGATTTCCAGTTGCGCAAGGAATCCGACGTATAATTTGGCCCAAATATCGATACCTCTGGTATTTCCTTTGCTGATAACTGGCACGATGTCTCCGAATTTCTTCTCAGCCAGCCGACCGAGGCGAGCGGCACAAGACTCGGTAATTACTGGCGCACCACAGACGACTGGGAGAGTATAAAGGTGAACCGCGGGGCCTGCAAAAGCCTCGCTAGGCCAAGGGGGTTCCGATTTAGCTCGCTCGACTTAATCGAAGACGGCCGAGCGCTCGGCTCCGAGGAGGATCTCGGTAGGCGAAATGTCTAGGCGGTTTAAATGCTTCTCATCTGGAGTAATTTGGGCAATCCATACCTGTATAATAACACCGGCCGATGAATGTGCCCAGAAGTATCGTGAGAGAGAGGAGCGGGAGGGATGTAAAAGCCTGTATGGGCCAACAGGAAGCCATGGGTGCTTCGGTGACAATCCTGGATCTGAAAGCTGCAAGATTTTTTTCGAAAGCGTTTTCTTTTAGCCCAGGCGCTGCACTAAGCAGTACGACATGGTTAGATATGTCCAGTATGGTGCTGGCATCTTCCCGGACAACGTGGAGCTGGAGAGTAAGAGAGAATGCTACCTTTGAATATGGAGATGAAACAAAAACTGGAAGGGCGGGGGACATTTCCGTTTGCGTCATGGACTCTCTCCTGGCTAGAGGTACCGAGGAATGTATGCTTTCCCGTGTCCCTAAGTCTACGCTATCCGTAGGCTGCAATCAGCAGAAAGGGTGGGCGCCCGCAGAAGAAGCGGAACGATATTTCCGTTTCCGGCGCGGGAAACGCGCGTTTAAACGCACCACTTGGCCGTTTGCGGCAGGATTACTGATATGCATGTATCTTGTGCGGCCGCTATATCAAAGACATCTGACGCAGGGAGGGAGAAGACCCCTGTCCCAAAGCTACGTACTGACGTCGAGTGGAGCCATCCAAGCAAGATCGCAGGCCACTCTCTTTGCCTGCGGCGCCCGTAACGTCTTTCAACCTCGTTGTAGGGTTCTCACCAGCGGCCGCCCCCTGAAAACGAGAAAGGGCGAGGGGAGCCCGCTGATGTTGATACGCCCGCCCTACAGATATGGCTTATATCCGCCTTGACTTAACCATTGCGCCTGTGATGCACATAGAGAGTGGCAAAGGCAAATTTCGGGTGAGGGCATCTAACGAGATCACCCCGGGAATATAAATAGGGCGCAGCCTCCCAGTAGTTCTCACGTACCTCAACAAGCATCACCATCAAAAAAAAAATTACTGATACATCGGCCAACACAACTCCATTCGGTCTCAACTATAACCTTTGCAATATCCTGTTCTTCCGAGACGAAAGGGACTTTTGATACGTACCCTACCCAATCTACAAGCCCACGGGAATCCATATCTTAAATCACAACAGCGATGGCTATCCAGGATAACGCCGACGTCCAATCCCCGCCGGAGAGTATGGAAAGGGTTGCAGAGGGTTTAAATACCACTTTAGAACAGATTGAGAGCCTCCGAGGCAGAACTGATGTTAAGAGGTCTCTTGATGACCTTCTTGAGTGTTTCAAAGAAGATCTAGATACGTACGTGAACTACATTCCACTGACTATTGCCTGCGGTCGATTTGTTTGGGAGGACAACGAGATCTATATGAGAGTTTGCAGAGAAATGCAGGGTTGGGAAGGGAAACACCTAGAAGCCTCAGAAAAGATCTTAAAATCTGCTCGAGAGGTGGAGGAAGTATTGTGTGTTGGTATACCTGCATTTACGGTCCAATCCAGACTTGGAGCAGGATAAATTTTTGTTTGTGGATCTTTGGAATTTCCTGAAGGGGCTGTGCAACGCAGGTGAAATCAAACCGCTAACCATCGGTGGTATACCGATAGAAGAATGGGGTGTTCCTGACCCAGCTAAATGACCTGAGGATACATGATATAGTTGGCGTATTAGAATACACTGATATCAACTCTTATTTAGTGGATTGATTGGTTAAATACGCAACGCATTGATTCAAAAACGATTAGGCATAATCCACTATTCGCTGTACTGGTAGCTGAGATGCAGTGTCGCGCTCGATGCACCTCAATAGATGTTGGGTTAAAGCTCCTAACTATCGTATTTACCTTCCCTCTGATTCCGTCTTCAAGAAACCTAACACTAGACCTAAAGACTTCTTTCGGTTAGAACAAGCCAATACCTCTTAGTCTTATAACATGGACGGGTCTCCTAAGTCATACATACTCTGGATACGGCAGGAAATAAGAGATTTCTCGAAAGAAAACGCGGGCGCTAACTCTAATCTACAAAATTGGTGGCCCTGCTAAAACCCCTGGATTCTGATCTAGATCTAGCCTGTCATTTCCCTTAGCTATGCAGGCTTTTGTTGTAGAACAGCTATCTCTGGTTTATATTTTGATACACTTCTTTGCATGGCACCTACACATCCCACGGTATTCCTTTGCAACAGAGCTCCACATGAACTCACTGTGCGAGAGCCCCAGATTATCATAGAAAGGTTAGTCCTGTTGTACATAGAGGAACCCACCCGTAGGACATTTTCACTGGTGTTTACCTATTACCAAGCACAGGCTCGGCATAGGATGTAAGAGGGAAGCTGTTATATGAGAGATGATAAAACTGGCAGCGTTGCCAGCGATAAGTTTGGAAGGAACGACGAGAATTTGGCATGTGCTACCATGTGATTCGCCGCGGGCGTTAAGAAACACACAGTCACAACAGCGTAAGGAGGCAAAATATAGAGGCCTTTCCCAGCTGCGCTGCTGCAAAGGACTTCTCTCGGGAGACTACTTCTTTGCCTGTTGGGTGAATCGGCTGTGTCTCGACGGAAATACCGGCCATCGGAGGGGCAAACACGAGCCGTGACATCACCCTTGGGTACTTGTACGAGGGTGCTTGTTTCTTCTTCTTTTTCGCCTACCAATCCACTTTCGGGAGTCCGCAGGACGTCCAATCGGCCGGCTGCCCATCCTCGCGTATGGAAGTGCCGGCATTCGGCAATGCGTTTCAGAAGGCATCTTTCGACACCTCCACACTTCTTCCAAGGAGCAAACACGCTGACCTGGATGAGAGTTCTTTGAAGTCCAAGTATTTAGAGGGACAGGCTGCCATGGGCCCAGGTCATGGGTTTTGACATGTTTATGCCTGGGTTCGGATTCATCTAGTTCCACGAAGACACCACGCCCTTCGGCATTATTTTTGTCCTTGTCCCCCTCCACCCAACGGGCACCTGCAGTGTAAGCGGAAGTACTCCCAATCTCAGTGTGTTTGCTATTTACTAATAATATCAGATAGCAAACGCAAACTACGAGGTACCAATCTACCGCCATTCCCTCCCTGAACCAAACCTCTCCTTCGATTCATCCTGTCACTCCATCGCTACATCCCCAACACTCATCCGTAAGTCGGCGAAGCTTTCCTGTATATGGTACACAGCAGTCGTTGCATATGCTGATTCAACACAGATCTGAAGTGCGAAAGCGTCAACGCCCCGGACAAGGGATCCTCGACCATGGCCGAAAGTCTTCCATGCCCTTCATGGGTTTGGTCTAATAACTCCGATGTCCAGTACGTCTTATGCCCATCCTGTCCTAGCACTGCCACCTTCAGGCTACATATACACCTCGTCCTCTTTTCCGTCCCTTGTGTGTTATTTCTCGCAGTGACCAAGCTTCTGCTGACCTCTAATCGGGTTGTAGCGCTGCCAAGGACCGGTCGTGGTTCGGCGCCGACTACAAACCTTTCAACTCCCCAAGGTCGGCAGCTTGATGGGAGGGCTCGAGATTCCCGTCGTGGGGATCGGCACGGTCGAACTTCCGGTCAAGCGAAAGCCCCGGGCTACCGGACCGCAATCCCACGGCATCTTGCGACTCCGCAATGTCCTTCACGTCCCCACCATCCTCTGTAACATCGTTGGAGGTCCCATTCTCGACGATTACAAGGTCATTTCCTGGCCTAGTGTGGCAAACACGAAGGGGATGATATACGACGAACAGGGCAGGGCGGTTGCCTACTTCGACCCCGGGGCCATGTTATACGAGCTCAGGTTGAGTGGTCCTCCGGTTGGGCCTCGGGTTGGCCCTTCGCCGTTTGATACGTCGTCGGAATACTACATCAACGTGCGATGGGCTGACAGTGAGCGTCGGAGATGGGAGGCTGAGCGAGCGTCTTGTGCACTCCGGCCAGCGGCGGTGCCTCCCCTTTCGGATCAGGAAAAGGGGTGGCTCAAGAAACACTGGGACAACGAATTCAAGTTCTTGGCAAGCTACGGTCTCAGCATTTACAAGGAAAAGGATCGCGAAGAGGGTCGTGTTATCCTCCGGGCCACGATGGCTTCCAGTGACGGCGGTGGCAATTGACGATAGCGACGGACGTGTCCTCGCCCACGTCCGCAGCTGAAGCTTCCCGCTCCTCAATCCGCTCCGGAGCATCGGTAGTTCATCAGGACGGCATGGCTCGCGGGTTCCGCCATAGCTCACGGCGTGGAGGGTTGAGACGGTGTGGGAAATCAGGAGGAAGTTGCCGAATTAGTCGATGCGTTGATGCTCCGTGCCGAGGACGTTTACTTGTATTTTAGCAGAAGGAACATAACAACTGCGATTATAGATGCGCCGCCAATTCAAGGCTTGGGGTAAACGGGTCGGCTTTGTACACGTGTGAAGCAGCTCGACCTTCCAAACATGTTCTCAGTCTCGTGGACCAGCTAGCGAGGCAGATGCTGTATTGCTGCGTGCCAGACATGCCCTTAGACATCACGCCCTCCGCGTACCCGGAAATGATGGGACAGGACAGGTCAGCTCTGCGCCAAAACAACTCGCTCCCCGGCGAGCTCCTTCGCGCCTCCTGTGACTGCGCGGCCGAGGTGGGTAACCGGATCGAGCTCGGCAAGCGGGACATTGCCGGCGGGGACAGCCTCCCCACGGGGAACTTCCTCAATAGCCGGTCCTATTGCTGTGTTGACATGATCCACATGACGCCCACGATACCCTGGCGCGCGGGATAGTAAATAACAAACAACTCGTTCTCAGGCACCGGAATATGCGGTTTCTTTGCCTAGGATACTCTGTTTATGCTCTACATGTAACGTTGGTACCCACACATCCACATTTACACTGCTCCTCCGAGTAAGCGCTACTGAGTCCTGCTACCGGCGGTTGTAGAAGGTGACGATGTGTAGGGTTCATCATAATGTGGAATGCGGCGACTTTAGTGTAATGATACTTGCCATTTTTATAATAGAAGGGCACTTCCACGGTAATATATTAGAAGCCCCTCGTTGTATAGATCTTTTGCATCTTCCCGAGTTCCCATGGCTCACACAACCTTAAGCCTTTAGTCGTGTACGAGTTTTGATACGATTGGACGAGGTAGGCACGGCTCGACGCGCGCGTTTGGTAATATTTTTCTTTCTTTCTTTTCGGTCGCCCGTGTATTCGCGGGCGTATTGCGGCCCCGCCCGTCTGGTGGGCGGGCGCCTCGAGAAATCTCTTTCAACGCCAACATTCCTGGGAGTTCATAAAGAGCTGATATCGGGGTCTTTTGGAAAGAATAAGGTCTTTGAGGACCTCGAGTATTTCAGGGACGAGCTGCCCCGGAATCGACATAGGTTTCGGTCTCGTCATAAACTGCCACTCTTGAGATATATTCCGCAGGCAACTACAACCTCCCAAACACGTTCGCTCAATCGCCCTTATATACATTACAGTTGGTCCCTTTTACATATAGAATAGTTCCCGTTCGCCGACCATCTTACAACCTACGCGCCAACCATGCCACCGACTACGCAAAATGAAATCCAGGATAGTGATCTGCAATCAGCCGCCCAGGAACATGGAGGGAATTATGACGCGTTGAGGGTTCTTTGGTCCAACCCAAATCTCCAAGTCAAGGTCGAAGGCCTTATGGAAGCTATGGGCTGGTCTAGAATACATTTTGGAGAGACGGTGCCATGGGACAAGGCCTATGAGTCCTACTGCCAAGGGTCGGGCGAGGAGGGGCTAGTGGGTGCCATATTGACATTCGTCAAGTTTAAGGTCAAAGGCCTCATGGAATCTATGAACTGGACCAGAAGCAGATTTGGAGGCGTGGTGCCATGGCCTAAGGCGTTTAAGTCATACTGCCGAAGGTTAGACGAGGAGGAGCGAGTGCGCGCCTTATTGGCATTCGTCAAGTTTGCAGAGCCGGTGGTCAGCGATGCCAATATTGCTTGGAAGAAAACAGAGCCAAAGGAAATACGGAATGAGAAGTGGAACACGTTTAAGATTGCCGCGAAGCTGCGGTTCGAAATTAAGAGGAAGGAATTTATACGCAAGGACCTTCAAGAGCAAATAAACGGGGTAAGCCGCCGTAGGACCCCGGAAGCCTGACTCTTGCTAACCGCATTGCCAATATAGACAATGACACGCTTCTGTGTCGATATCAGGGAGGGAGGGCGGCATGTATGGCGCCCTGTGGGTCGGTCGCCACAAGGTCCATGGTGACGAGGACGTCCGTAGACCTAGGATTAAAAAGACTTGGCCGGAACGCGGCGCGGGCTGTCGTCGAATTGGTGGAGATATCGGGAAGTGCAGAAATCCAGATTCGCCAACCACGCGTGACGCGTGGAGGAGCTGCGCATTTGTATTTCTTACGGTTTGTCTGGCCACGGGTTAAGATGCCCCGTCGCGTATTCCGGGTCATTTCTCTGTGGCAGGTGTGCGCCATGTCAGGGTATTACGAGATAAGGCGATATGTTGTGCTTTATGCCGAGCATGTTTACTTGTATTGTAGCTAAAGGAACATAACAATTGCAATTATAGATGCGCTGCTAATCTAACGTAAACTGGTAAGCAACCAGGCCGAGGCAACTATAGCATGGCTAATATGTTCCCTAAGGCCTTTGTGCAGCAGCGGTGCTTAGTGGAGCTGTCTGCCTTGGTGCTGAACATCTGCGTCATGGACGGCGCGGAGCTGAAGAATTGACGTGAGCTAGCGGCCTTCCTCTCAGGGGCGGCAGACGACCGCAGGTCCTGAAGGAGACCGGAAGCATGGTGTTCCTGGCGCGGTAGATCAGAAGGACGGTGTTTGGGCTGGATATCAGCACGCTTGAGCTTATGGTTCTGGCATGATGGACTGCCTGGGAGGCATGGCTGCCAAGGATCTGATGCAGAGGTTGGCAGCAGCAGCGTGAGGGCGGATATTAGGCTAGGTCACCCAACAGGGGATCTTGTGCTGTGGGAATCGGTTTGCGGGCTACGCTTGGCCAGAGAAGGACGAAGCGGTCGTACAACGCTGTGCAGGACTAATGAGGATGCTTCGGGCGAAACTTGAGGCTTCGTTGTTGACGTTGTCCGGAGGTAACAGCTGTCATAAGCGTATGCGCACCTTAAACTTGTTTTTGACGTTAACAGCTAAAGATTTATGACCTGTGTCACTTTGTTGGGCCCAACTACTTCTTCTGTATGTTAAACCAGGGATGTGGAGGTTGTACTTCGGAAACTTCAGGTTTGGTAGCGGGATCCCTGGCTTCTTCCCAACCTCGCCGCGCTTACAGACCTTCAAATTTGCCTATGCAGAGGCTTAAATATCATTGGCAGAGTGTACCACCTTGTGCGGGCGTTAGACGCGTGTATTTTGTCGCCCGCGCATCCTGGGCGTATTTACACGCCCGTCCGGTTGGCGGGCGCTCTGAGGAATATCTTTGAATACGCTCACATTCCCCAGAAGCCACAAAGAGCTTGAAGGACTCGCGCCGAGTATTTTATTTGCCGGTATACATTTTACGAGCATTTCAAAGAGCGTTTATTCAGCTTCTATACATTCTCCGGCCGGAGCGCCCGCATATTCGGCACGCGTTTCAAAGAGCTTCTTTCAACATGGTTTTATGCGAGGCCACAAAGAGAAGGCCTGGCCAGTCGCTCTAGACGCGGGGGTGTTTTTCTTTGAGCCCACGCGGGCTTAAAAGGGGGAGATCGCCGAGGGAGCAGACATACTCCACGCTCTTCTCATGCTCTTGCATTCCAACCCGTATTCAATCACAAATGAGCAGCGTGTATTTCTTACCCCAGTTATAAGAAAAATACTAAATTATCTTCGCCCATCGATTACATTATAATGCCGAAAATCACCGGTGCTACGATACAACAGCACGCCAAGGACCTCAACGCCAACTGGGAAGAAGTCTTCGAGCTCATTAACGACTCACTCTTCGACACCCGGCTCGAGAAACTCAGAAGGGAAATACCGGTCAATCTAGAATATTTCGGTGGCCCTGGGGTTTGGCTCCGAGCTCGTCATTACTACGGCCTCGGGGAACCCGGCGATGGGAAGCTTCGCCCCATCGTGAGCCTCGCTAATGACGTTCAACTACACACAGGCCGGAAGTTAAAAAGGTTCCAGATATGGAATACGGCCTGCGCACTTGTATATGTAGACCTCCTATCTGCGATGGAAGGTCGTAATAAACCGGCCGTCCAGATCGTACAAGAAAGTATCCAGCGGGCTTGTTTATTAGGCAGCGAAGCTCGGGCTAAACCTTGGGATGAAACAGTCGTTAGGCAAGGCCGGAGATAGTCTTGTTAACCGTCATCTTGAGAATGATTGCATGCAGTGTCAAGGGAATGTCGCTATAGGGAGCTCAGTAGCTTTATATATATTGTCTCGATTACCTACTTGTTTCCACGTCGCCTTTCCTAGCGCCTTCCATCCTGCTAGCTTTGGCGCGAGGAGCTGTAAGACGCAAAGCCGCCTGAGATTTTTCCTGATTCCAAGATGACATTTCTTTGAAATAAATAACCGTCCTATGTTTACTGCAGAGGTGCTTCTGATGCTGTATATCTCAAGGTACAGGGCAAGAATTTAGGATAGGGACGGGTGGTCAAGCGATGTGCAATCTCCACTCCTGCATGTAGGCAGAAGTTATCAGACGTCATAGCCATAACCGATCTCAGCCCTTGGCTATATAAGCTCCGCCGTTATAATTCACCACCTAAGAGGTTGACACCCTTGCAATTCATGACAATACGTTGAAGCAAGCATCCTGGACCTCCCCACCATTGCCTAAACAGAGAATAGAAGCTGAACGATATCCACTTGCATTTTTGCGTTCGTCAGTAAGGCATACTGGTTTGATGTAATGCCCATACGTCCTCTGTCAAGGATAGTACTCATGCAAACAAAATTTTCGGCTCCCTGCTAACATAACGTCGGCTCAGGGCTACAATGTTTACTTCACCACACACCTGAGCCGCAGCCATGGCCGCTACATGGATCATTGCCGAGTACCGCGTCATATCGGCTCGGAGTGGCCACAGAAATGTACCACATGCTATTTCCGTCTGTGGATTATCTACCAATGAAAATAGGATGGCTTTTCAAAGCTCCTGGGATGTATCGAAAGCCGAGCAGAGGTGGTGTTTGCCACTCTATGCATATAGCGCGATGCAGGCCGCCGCTACACCTAGGAGACCGTGACACTGACACCGTAGACATGTTGAATTTGGCCTCAAGTTGCATAATGCTCCCACATAATTGTATGGGCGGTGTGTACATACGGGAATAGCATGGCTGTATTCTGTACGGGCCATTGCCCTTTCCATTGAAGTCAGCATACCGGCGGACTGAGATATTGTATTGGGGATCCGCGGATTAAGGTGCCCCGTCGCCTATTCAGAGCCATTTCTCTGTGACAGGTGTGTGCGACATCGGGGTATTACAAGATAAGGCGAGGTCGAGTTATAATATCCGGGATATTGTGACCATGATCGGCAGGCACCTTTTAGCCGCAGGTCAACACGGTATGCAGTGAGCTCCACAGACTGGACGTCGAGCATGCATGGTGGACACCAGCGACCATGTTGCGGACGGAGGTAGCCGTTCTCTGTTTCAGTGGCTTCCTTCCACCCACCACTTCCAATAATCCGTGCCCGATCGAGGAATTAGCTGGCAGACGAAAATCCGGGGACGGGCCAGCGCTCGAATGGCCAACAATCCCCGCTCCCGCATCCCGAAGGAGATTAAGCTCATGCCCCTGGGCGAGTCGGGAAGGTCGTGTGCCGCTCTCAAGCGCGCCCAGGGACTTTTTAATTTGGGATCGACAATCTCGCATGCCAAGTTGAGGGGCAGCGGGCTTGGCGCCGGGAGGAGCGCGAACCAACGGAAGCCGGCTCCCGGCTCAAGGAGCTTTTATCCCGGCACGGACCTACCGGATGAAGAAGGTCGCAATAACACTGAAATGCGGGCTACCAAAGTTCCCGGGGGTGGATGTCGATAACGCCATGCAACGACCCCTTGGCGAGCGAGCGACGGGCACGAGGATGTCTTGGTGTCACCTGTAAATTAGACATAAGTTACACGTCCGCCCCGCGTAAACAGTCTCACCCGCCGACGCGTCTCCCCCTGGTTGTCTTTTAAGTACTTTGGTAGGGTCAATCACGGTTGTGGACCGCGCACACTCGGTAGTCTCGTTCAAGTACCACAACTCCGAGCTCAAAACGATGGGGTCGTTCAAGTGTCTGCTGACGGCGTTGGCCGCCGCGTCGCTGTCGTGGGCCATTGAGCCGGAGCGCAAACCGCAGCATCCCACCGGCGGCGGCGACCGCCTGCTCACCTTCAATGAAACGAGCCCCGGCGCCACCATCGCGCCCCGCAGCCAGTCCATCAGGTGGACCTCTGCCGGAGGGGACGGCAGCCATGTCGCAACCAACGACGCCGGCGACCTCGTGCTCGGGAACATCGTGACCGGCGACTCGGAGACCTTTGTCGCGGCTGACAAGCTGCCGGAGAACCTGCACGAATACTGGATCAGCTCTGATGCGTCGCGCCTGCTTGTCGCCACCGATTACACCAAGCAGTACCGCTACTCGTACTTCGCCAACTACTTCGTCGTGGACGTCGAGAGCGGCGAGTCGACGCCCGTCGCCGAGGACCAGGATGGGAACATCCAGTACGCGGAGCTGGCACCGGCGGGGGATGTCGTGGCTTTTGTCAAGGGCAACAACCTGTTTGTTCACGACCTCGCGTCGGGAGAGGTCACACAGGTTACGGATGATGGTGGGCCGGACATGTTCCACGCGGTGGCGGACTGGGTTTATGAGGAGGAGATCTTTGGCGCGCCCTCCACGCTGTGGTTCTCTCCTGACGCTAAGTTTATTGCGTTCTTGAGCTTCAACGAGACGGGCGTGGGGACATTCACCGTCCCCTACTACATGGCCAACGAGAAGCTGGCGCCGACGTACCCCGACGAGCTGGACCTGCGGTATCCCAAGGTCGGCTCGACGAACCCCACGGTGCAGCTCAACGTGCTGGACCTCGAGTCCGGGGCGTACGAGACGGTGCCCGTGGACGCCTTCGAGCCGGAGAACCTCGTCATTGGGGAGGTGGCCTGGCTGGACAACAGCTCGATAATCTACCGCGCCTTCAACCGCGTGCAGGACCGCGACGCCCATGTCGTGGTGGACTCGGCCTCGCTTGAGTCCGAGGTGGTGCGCGAGCGCGACGGCACGGACGGGTGGCTCGAAAACACCCTCGCGATCCAGTACGTGGGTGAGATCGGGGAGCAGGGGGACGGCGAGTACTACGTCGACCTATCGGACGAGTCTGGCTGGGCGCACATCTACCTGTACCCCGTCGCCGGCGGCGAGCCCGTGCAGGTGACGTCGGGCGAGTGGGAGGTCACCGCCATCCTCCACGTTGATGCTGAGAACGGCCTCATCAGCTACAGCGCGGCGAGCCACCACGCCACGGAGCGCCACGTCTACACCGTGTCCATCGGCGACGACAAGCCTACCCCTCTAGTCGACGACGAGGTCGCGGCGTACTGGTCCGCCTCGTTCTCCTCCGGCGGAGGCTTCTACGTGCTCAACTACCTCGGCCCGGATGTGCCGTACCAGGAGCTGTACGCCTCCAACGACACCGCCGAGCCCATCCGGACCATCGAGGACAACGCGGCGTACTTGGAGAAGATCGCCGAGTACAGCCTGCCCAACGTCACGTACTTTGACCTCGAGCACCCGGACGGCTACTCTCTCAGCGTCCGGCAGCAGCTCCCGCCGAACTTCGACCCCGAGGAGACGTACCCCGTGCTGTTCACGCCGTACGGCGGACCCAACTCGCAGGAGGTCACGAAGCGGCACGGCCCGCTCGACTGGGAGGCGTACGTGTCGTCGGACCCGGAGCTGCGGTACGTGGTCTACAAGGTCGACAACCGCGGCACGGGGCTGCGCGGGCGCGAGTACCGCTCCACCGTCACCAGCCAGCTGGGCAAGCTCGAGCCGCTGGACCAGATCTGGGCCGCCGAGCAGCTGGTCGCGGAGAACTCGTTCCTGGACGCCGGGAAGGTGGGCATGTGGGGGTGGTCGTACGGCGGGTACCTGACGGCCAAGACGCTCGAGGTGGACTCGGACGTGTTCTCGTTCGGGCTGATCACGGCGCCGGTGTCGGACTGGCGGTTCTACGACTCGGTGTACACGGAGCGCTACATGAAGACGCTGGAGGAGAACGAGGAGGGGTACCGCGAGACGGCGGTGCACGCGGCCGACGGGTTCAAGAACGTCAGGGGCGGGTTCGCGGTGCTGCACGGGACGGGGGACGATAACGTGCACTACCAGCACGCGGCGGCGCTGGTGGATTTGCTGGTGGGCGAGGGGGTGAGTCCGGAGAAGATGAGGATGTTTGCGTTTACGGATAGTGATCACAGCATCAACTACAATAACGCGGGGTTGTACCTGTATAGGTTCTTGACAGAGAGGCTGTTTGACGAGGTGGAGAGGGAGGAGGGAGAGGGGGATGTGGAGACTCACCAGTGGAGTCGGAGAGGGATGGAGAAGGGGGAGTAGGGACGGTATATAGTTAATGAGGAGGTTCCGTTTTATGCAGTTGTTCTGAGTCTTTAATCTTTGGGGTATACACTGCTACGCCCCCCAAGTATCCCGAAGCTGCTGCTGGAGAGCACGAGTCGGCCAGCCGTGACGAGCCTCCGTCTGCTTGAGCACCCCCATCAAAACGTCCTGCTCCCTCGGGTCCGTGAACCGGTCGCCGCCTGGTCGTGGTTAGCAATCCAATCCCGAGGGGTGGGTGAGGCCCTGCTACGTTGCACATACAGATATGGATGGCCATACAGCCGACCACCATGGCCGGGGGCAACGTGGTATTTGAGAGTGCAATCCCACAGACCCTCCGGACTCCTTTGCGAATTTGGTCCTGGATATTTGTGAGCTTCCAATCTCTGTGGTTTAGTTCCGGGCTACTTACGTCGGCTTCCTCGATGTAGCGCCTGCGCGAAGGTCCGACAGTGGGTAGGGCTGGATCATGCACCGCGAGCAAGATCCGAGCCAGCTCGTTGTACTGACTACCGATTGCTATTTTCATCCCATTATTAGCTTTCGATCTGGAAATCTTGAGAAGCATACGCGTATTCTAGCAAAAGAGACATACTATGCCACGCAGAGCCGAATCGAATGTCCGGAAGCGCCGGCTCGGCATCCGCCTCAGCACCCACGAAGTACGGGTCGAAAGAATCTGGCCGGGCGTCGCGCCACTGCCGGCTCTGCAGCTTCAACTCGACGTGGGCGTCCACCGACCGGGGGTCGTCCCCGAAGCAGAACCGCAGAACGTCCGCGCAGTGCGCGATCGCTTGGTTCGCCCAGGCGCAGTCGTCTGCGCCGGGCCCGCCGGGGCTGAAGTGCGGACGGACGGAGCTGAGGTGGACGTTGGGGGCTGTCTGCAGGCTTAGTGCGTTGTAGATCTCCTGGCGCAGGCCGCTCCAGTATACGGCTTGCCGCAGGCTGGAGGCTGCCGTGGTCGGTGTGCGGCCCTGGATAAAGGCTTTTGTCCCGAAGGAGTGGCCGCGGAGGTCGGCACCCGCTAGTGGTGCTGAGGGTGTTAGTAGGGTGGTGCAAGTTGGGGTTTTGGGAGGGGGCTGGATACTTACCGTCGTATTCCTCCAGCAGACGCAGAATGACAGTGGCGGCAAGGAAGTCGTCGTCCATCGTGACCTCGTGGTCGTCGAGGGCTGGTATCAACTTTGCCAGGCATGTTTGATAGTAGCGGTCCGAGACGTACGGGTCGAACGATGCCGTCAGGCTTAGATGGCGGGCGGACATGGCCAGTATTGCGTTGAATAGCGCCTCGCAGTGCCGGGATCGATATGGGATGTACACGGCGAAATGCCGCTGGGGGTCCGTACAGTCGAACTACGGCGGCAGGGTCAGAGGAGGGGTTCCCATATTTTGAAGTAGCTGTGATGTCTTACGAATGGGGCAATATTATCCACAAAGTGCTGTAGAAGATCTGCCTCTACGGGGTCTTGCAGAGGCCAAGCTCGCAGCTCAGATGGGCTTCTGGGAACGCCTCTTGTGGGAAGAACTGCCCCTGGCCGGTCTCTTGTTGTGTGAGGTCGCTGCTCTGGGGCATTGCTTTGTGGGGAGAGAGAATGATATGCATCGTTGACAGCTGGCACTTCGGTGTCGGGCATCGGGTGGTCGAGACTCCAATGCCTGGCCTCGGGTGACAGATTACCCGTTGACGTCTCAGGCAAGCCGTCTAGATCCGCACTTCCATGTTCGAGAACGAAATCAACTAGCCGGATTTCAGTTAATTCAGGAAACGCTCTCTATAATAGCAATGGGAGTTCCAACCTCGAGGTGGCGGCTGCAGCCAGACCTGGTTGCGCGGGAACCGTGTCCGGGCGCTCGGTCCCTTTGTGCTCCGGAACCGCGTCTCCCGCTGCCCTTGCGTGCATTCTTGGTCTGTCCGAACACATCGACTACACCTCGGGAGATGCTTGTCACCTGTGTTGTAGATGAGCATAGTGCTTGTGCATCTTCAAACGGACGGGATATCGTACATTTATAGTGGGTCAAGCGACATGGGTCGCTAGATATCGATGTCAGATATGTTTCTGTCGCTTTGGACTCCAAACTTACCAGCATTGCTTTGACGCGGGCATGATAAGGGTGGAGGGCTGTTGAGTTGGAGTTGCTGCGGGGAATATTCGTGTATTCAAGTGTTGTATGGAGCGGTTGGCAGGTGGGGCGCTGTACGGGTCACATGCATCTGGCGGGACTGATGCAAACGTGTTTTCCACCGCTGCATCGGTACCGTAAGAAACACTAGAGCAAAATAGGAATAACATGGCCACCTGCGAGAATTGAAGAAATGAAAAAGCCCTTCCAGTCTACGACTCACTTCAACGGGTCGGTTGAGACGTCTAACACCAGCTGTACTATTCACTACAGTTTCAACGCCGCAGGGAGATATATATATTAGGGAAATCCAATCAAACATTTCCGCATTAGAAGGCGAGGAGACCAAGTTTTGGGTGGTCCCTACTAGTGTGTATTACATGACTGGTCAAACATACGGAGGAGACGTTAGAGAAAATGCCACAAAGGTGCATAGTGTGGCCAGGTACATTTTTAAATATAGGCCGTAGTTGGTGATTAAATGGAGATAACTAAACCCCATCCCCAACTTCATAGAACTTATTCCACCGCTGCTCCCATCAGTATCAAATCACCGCAAGGAGGGTCACAAAACATACCACATCGTACGGTTTCGAGGAATCAGCGAATCTCAGGTCAGTCGCCAGCCGGATAACTCGCTCCGGGTCGTTGTTGAGAGTCGAGGCATGAATCTACTCTAGTTAACGAAGAACCTCCCCAAGTAGGGCAATGGTATGCTCATACGGCGTGTGGCTTGTGTAAGACGACGTCCCCGGCCTCGTATTCAGCCACCAGCCAGGCTCGTTGGTTCTCGCGGGCGAAGTCTAGGGGGAGCTCCGACAGCAGGCCCGTAGCCATCATGTTGTTGTTAAAGGCGTCTTTGGCTTCCTGCTCCGTGAGCCCGGAAGCCCTCGCTTTCTTGGTGAACTCGTCCTCGATGGCTTGGCCCACGGGCTCACCTGCATTATTATCTTAAGTAAGGGCTAAATAATTCAAGAAAGCAATTCCACGGAAGACTCACCGTCCTCTAGATAGATCAACCCCCCGCCAGCTAGCTTGATATCCCCGATGGGCACCCACGCCGTCACGCTCGTAGGCTCCCCGTGGCGGAGGAAGATCTGGTCGTAGTGCACCCCGATGGGCTTCGTCCCCGGGATGTTATTCCGGAGCAGCGAGCGCCGCAGGCCCAGCGTGTGCGACCCCCAGCCCGTGAGGCGCGCCACAAAGTCCGCCAGCGCCGGGTGCCGGCAGAGGTCCTCCGCGTACCAGTCGCGGTAGTGCGCCTCGACGGCCAGGTCGACGAACCGCGCGGCCCCCTCGCCGCCCGGGCGACCATTCTTCGCCGCGCCGCCGGAGCCGATGCCGGGGAAGTCCGAGGGGGATTTTAGCGGGTTGAAGATGCCGCGTACCGGCTCAGTGGCTTCTTCGAGGACGCCGGTGGGCTGCATCATGTTGAAGTAGGCCTCGCGGGCTTGCAGGACGTCGGCGCGCGGGAGGAGGCCTTTTAGGAAGAGGTAGCCGTCTTGGTCATAGCGGCGGCGGAGCTCATCGAGGGGCTCGTCTGGGCGGGAGGGGCGGAGGGGCTTGGTGTCTTGGAGAGGGCCGTCGTTCACTTCTAGACGGCCGGGGTGGTATCGACTTTGGAGTTGCATTTTTGCTTTCGGTGACGTGTGTAACTGCTTTGAGGTTCAGTGTGTAGTGCTTCGAGATAGTGTCCTTCGTTTATATAATGAAGTCGGCCGGGGATTTGTATCCACTTCCGTCGTATCCTTCGGCCCTCGAGAAGAGCGAAGAAGTGCCGGTTGTCCGTCGCGTCACACGGTATTACAGATCGTCACCCCCTTTCGGGGTAACCAGCTCTCCGCACGCCGAAGCCAGCTTGGCGGGAGAAAATTGCCGTTTTCGAGTTTACCGGGGAAAGGATCGGCGGCGTAAGTGCCGCTCATTCCCGGGGCTAACCAAATCCACACCAGAAATGGCAATTTTAACCCGCAGCAAACCCTCTCCCCGCCCATCGCTTACCCCGGACTCCACTTCCCCAGTCCCCCACGGGGTTCAAGGGTCATGGATGCACATGCCGGGCGGGGCGTATATAAGGGAATTCGACGGCCTCCCTTTGGACTCTTTTCGGGTGTTCGACTTGAGCCCAACCAGCAAACATGTTTTCTCTCAAGCCCACTAAACTCATCAGGCCGCCCGAGGGCATCGACCCCCTCCAGGCTCGGCCAGGGAATAAATCCTATCTCTACGCCGTCACGGCCTTTGCATCGATCGGGGCGTTCTTGTTCGGGTACGATCAGGGGGTTATGGGCGTCATCGTTGCTGACCAGCGATGGATTGATCTCATGCAGCCGAAGAACTCGTGTGAGTACGACCAACTGCAAACCTCGAGTCTGGGGCTAACAGGCATGAATCAGGGGTCACTGGAATGGTGGTGTCGCTGTACGACGTGGGGTGCTTCATCGGGGCCATGTCCCTCGGCTACCTCGCAGATCCCATCGGCCGTGAACGCACACTGGCCATTGCGAGCATCGTCTTCATCATCGGGGCGGTTCTCCAGGCCGCGTCATACACCGTTGCCGAGATCGTAGGAGATCATCTCAAAGTACCAAACACGCATTGGAAGGCTAACTCTTGTGCCACAGACTATCGGCCGAGTTATTCTCGGCTACGGCGTGGGAGCCTGCGCAGGAGGCGTCCCCCTGTACATCGCCGAGCTGGCGCCCCCCGAGATCCGGGGCCGGATCATCGCCATCGAGCAGATGATCCTGTGCCTGGGCGAGCTCTTCGCCTTCTGGCTTAACTACGGCTTCAACTTCCTCGAGACGGACGACTGGTGGCGCATCCCGCTCGCGATCCAGGTCGTCCCGGCCGCCATCCTCGGCCTGGGCTGCTGGTTCTGGCTGCCGCCGAGCCCGCGCTGGCTGGCCGACCAGGACCGCCACGAGTGCGCCCGCGAGGTCCTCACGCGCCTCCACGGCTCGGAGGTTGCGGATGTTGAGATTCAGGAGATACAGCGCTCGATCGAGTTTGAGCATGCGGTGAGCCAGGCGTCGTGGGGGGATATGTTCAGGGCGCCCGTGCTGCGCGTGACCTTTCTTGGTATGGCGGTGCAGTTCCTTCAGCAGATTACCGGGACGAACTCGATTCTTTACTACACTGTAGGTGGCCCTGAGTCCTTGCTATGATTTGGAATGCGGGACGGGAACTGATTCACGTTATAGCCATCTCTATTCAAGAAGGGTGGGATAAGCGACCCGCGCACCGCGAACCTAGCCACCGGGGGCGTCGGCATCGTGCTCTTCGTGTCGGCCTGGGTGCCCATCTTCCTCTTCGACCGTCTCGGCCGCAAGACATGGCTCCAGATCGGAGCCATGGGCATGATGGGCGCCATGATCGGCATCACGGTGCTGCAGTGGCACGCCGAGCACAACCCGGGCGACCGGGCCAACTACACCATCATCGCCTTCCCGTACCTGTTTTACGTCTTCTTCAACATCAGCTGGGGCGTCGGGTCGTGGACGTACGCGGCGGAGGTCTTCCCCGTGTCGATGCGCGCCAAGGGCAACGCGCTCACCACCGCGTCGCTCTGGACGGCGTGCTACATCGTGGCGCAGGTGAGCCCGCCGATCGCGGAGGCTATCGGCTGGGGGCTGTATATTATCTATGCGGGAATCTGCGTGGTTGCTTTCTTCTTCGTACGATACGCGCTAGGTTTGTGTTCCCCTGAATGTCCTTACGGGAGAGGAGAGCTGACATCGTTTGCGTACAGTGGAAACGCGTGGCCGGACGCTCGAGGAGATGTCCCGCATCTTTGGGATTGAGGGTGCTCTGGCGGAGCGGGTTGGGGTCAAGCTGTCGTCCGAAAACGAGACCACTGAGGAGCATGTGGAACATTCCGGCCCGTCTAGCAGATGATCCAACTCCAGTGTCAGGTATAGCACGGTCAAAGCGAAAGGAACCCACTGGTCTTCACATTTACCACGTGCATTACTATCTATTCTTGCCCTTAAGTAGTCAGTCCTAGTCTTGTCTAGCAGGACAGTTCAAAAGATATGAAATACTACCATTACAATTTTGTTTAACAGTTATTACCTTAGCTATCATCAGCAAATTTTGACCCTTTATCCTAGTATTACAGATTAGACTGCTATAGGCTAGGAACAGGCACCTATAGAGCAGGGACAGGATTAGAGGAATGAAGGTAATAAGTAACTCTTTAAGATTACATATAATTGCCTAATAAAGAGTTTACTCTCTATAAAAGATAGGGTCTTTATTATAAGATATGGATCCTGAATCTGGGGCTTACTCTCAAACCAACCCTTGACACGGACAAGTGCTAAAATCACTCCGATGCAAGAGGCTTAAACTCCTCTGGCAGCTCCTCATTCTTCACCCACGCAATAATCCCCCTGGCGAATAGCTCCGGAAACTGCAAATCCCACGCATGCACCGCGCCCCTCACAACAACAGCTCTCCCCTCTCTCAGAACACCTCCCATCCTCCCAGCAGACCTCAAATCATCGTCTTTGCCCCCCGAAACGCCCAGGACCCTGGCCTCTATGCCCCCGACGTCCTCAAATGACAGGCCCAGAATGCTGGAGTACCCGTCCCTCACGTTCTCCCATCTTGTGTTCCCCTGCATGTCCGCGTACAGGGCGTCATACCGCTCCATCCCCGCCCAGGCGACCATCTTCCAATACAGCCACTCTGGCATGCCCATCAGCGCGCGGAGGGTGTACCAGATCGTGCTCGGCCTCTCGGCCATCCACCTGTAGAGTCCTTGGAACGGCGAGGCCCCACTGGCGAAGAGGCTGAGTACCATCTCTGGGTGCGTCTTTGCAAGGACGAGGCCGACGAAGCCGCCGAACGAGAGGCCCACAACGTGTGCCCTCCCGCCCTTGGCGTGTTTGCCTATCAACGCTGCGACATTCTCGGCTGAGGAGACCGTAGTGGTTGGCTGGATGTCCCGCGAACGGGAGTGGCCGTTGAGATCCACTGCCAGTACGTGGTAGTCTCGCAGGTGGGGAATCACGAGGTCCCACTCCTTGTGTGAGGAGAGGAGGCCGTGGAGGAGGACTATGGTCTCGGACTTGTCCTCATTGTTGGATTCGAAGAAGAGTTCTTGGGTTGGCGACGTCATTTTGGGTTCCGGGCGGGGGACGGGACTTTGATGGTGACGAGAAATTGGAGATCGAGGGGTTCGGAGGGAGTGATTATCCGGCTGAATCGGGCCAGCCCGGTCTTGGCGCAGATTTGAACGTTAGCATGTCTTCGAACGGTGCTCTGCAAGGATCTCATCAACTCTTCATAAATCGCGCACCGGTTCCGGATCATACGGCCAACTTTGTTTGGACTCTCTATACTACTAACAAACCCCCTCTCCAAAAAAAAAATGTAAAAGGTCAACTAGCTGGTACCCGATTTCAGTCCTTCACGATGAGACTGCACACGTTCGCCCTCCCCCTCATGGTGGCCACCGCTCATTGCCGCGCCACAGGCCGTGTGCACCGACGACCTCGAGGACCATGCAACCCAGGAGCATTTCCAGTGGTATGCGGACCTTCACGAGGATTTCTGCCGGGAGAAAGGCGGATTTCAAGCGGTACTACACCCATGACCCCAAGGGGAAATATTAACGGCGAGACGCCAGCTAGACCGAGGTTTGGGACTAGGTCATATTTTGTACTCGTAGCACACCCTCCATCGAAACTCCTTGCCCTTTTACCGGCCAACGGCTGCTCGTAGCTCCGCGGCGTTTGGAGCCAATTTCACCTCGCTTCCCTAAGCGTGGACCACGATACTGATGGCGCCGTAGCTTCATCTAATGCCATCAGGGAACAAAACATTCATGTCCAAGCCCATGTAAGTCTCGTTAGAAAGATCATGTTGCCCGTCTGGAAGGCTCCCCGTCATTTCTAGAGCATCATTTAAACTTGGAGATTCCAAAAAAGCTTGTAGTTCGTCCGCCGATATTTCGGGGGTTGCGATGCCATGCATCATGTCCGCGGGCATGCCTGTCCCCACTCCAGAGTTCGTCTGGGCTGGTGACACACCCTGAGACCCCTGCTTCGTCAACCCGCCACGGAACCGCTCGACGTGTCTTCCCGCATGCCACGCCAACTCCTTCATCACGTCTGCCGACCTCTTCACAGCAGGGAACTGCGTCCCAAGCTCTTCGAGCGCCCGTATTGCGGTCCGCATCCCCTTCCGAGCCGACGGCAGAGGCGGGCAGAGCGGATTCCCCAGGAGAAAGCCGACGATGCACAGGGCGGCGTCCCACTGGTACTGGAAGACGGAGGACCACCCGCACAGCAGGTCCGTGTCCGAGAGGACCTGGTGCAGGATGTTGGACAGGGCTATGGCGTGGTTGAGGCAGTTGATCACGAGGCCGTCCGCTATCGGCGTGATGGAGGCGGCGTGAGGCGGGAACCGGATGAAGGGGCGGGAGAGGGACATCTGGAAGTGGTGGTAGGCGAGCTCGAGGAGGATCCGCTGGCGCTGCAGCCAGAGGGGGCTTCGCGCGTCGAGGCTGAGGACGACGCGCTCGACGGAGAAGGCCTCCCTCTCGCCCTTGCGGTGATTCTTGAGGTGATGCGGGACGTCGTGTGCCCACTCGTACACGCGGTGCGCCTTGCGGCTTAGGAATGTCGCCAGCTCCTCTGTCGCCTCTGGAGTCTCAAAGATGTCGGACGATGATGCCCTCTGTAGGACTTGGGCGCACCGGGCGTGGAACTCATCCTGCACTTGTCTGACGATGGACGAGAGGCGGGTGCTCTGAACGTAGAAGCTCAGCCAACTCCCGTCTTCGGTGGACAGCTGCAGTGCTGTGCCCGAGCGGTGCACATGCTCTGCATCATCCCCGGACGCATCGCACAACGCCTCTGCGCTGCGGATCAGAGAGGGGCGGCCAAGGGTCACGGACATCTGGCAGTCGATCCGATAGAGAGTCCACCAAATGCGCGAGTGCAGGTCCCGCAGGTCCAATGGTTCGTCATCCGCCGGCTGGAGGTGTAACCCGAGCGTTTGTGCTACCGCCGCTGCCTGGCCCAGGAAGACGTGCGCCGTGTTTATCAGCGACGCGTTCTGCAGGAAGATGACGCAGTAGATCTGCGCCTGTAGGGTCATCAGCGACGGCCTCTTGAGCTCGTGCATCAGCAGCCTCTGCGCGCGGCGGTAGAAGAAATAGCCGGACAGAGAGCCGCCCGGGGGGTGTGTCGGCCTTTCGGCCTCCTCCTCCTCTTCCTCATCCGCACCGAGGAATGAGCTGCCGTATAGCATGCAGACGGCAAGTACGCTGTCGACTAGGGCGGAAGGTTTCCGCGGCAGGTCTGGGGAGATCCAGAGGGACTCGTAGTGTCTCTGGAACTCCCTTTCCAGGAGCACCGGGTAGATGCAGTGGAAGGATGTGCCCAGGAGAACAAGGAAGGACTCCTCCTGGGCACGAGATAAGTCGCCAACGTCTTCATCTAGCCGCCCAATGTTTCTGCTGGGATCCTCGGGC
Source organism: Sordariomycetes sp. S4602 (assembly GCA_023628835.1). Taxonomy (NCBI): domain Eukaryota; kingdom Fungi; phylum Ascomycota; class Sordariomycetes; species Sordariomycetes sp. S4602. Next base: position 510,334 of record JAMAJV010000002.1, read on the forward strand.
TGTGGATATTGTTGTGACTGGTCTAATAAAGGAGGAGGCGGACTACTTAGAGGGGTAAGTATTGCAGGATTAACAGGGCCGTCGCTTGTCGTCTCAGACATGTAACGGCCCACGCGGTTCCCGTAATAACAAGCTGAAAGGGGCCCATAGTAGGCAATGGCCCCGGTCTGCGCATCGCGGTGTCGGAGTCCCTCCAAGTGAGGTCTTGCTCCAGTCGGGAAATCGCCCGATGCTACAGGACTCTCGGATATACTCGAGGATAGCGGAGTGGCGTAACCGGCAGGCGCAGGTGCGGGAGCATCACCGAGAGATGCCCGATTCTCCTCCAGCTCCTTGATCCGATGACGCAGCCGCTCAATCTCCCTGGACGCGAGAGCTTGTTGTAAGTGGGCGGGCCCGGCCCTTGATTAAAGAGAATGTATGGTGGCCTACCTATTTGCCGCCGGCAGTGACGATGCCTCGAAGGGCTTCGAGTTGCTGCAGGTGGCCCCGCGGTTGCGGCAGTTCTTGCATGGCTGCTCGTTGTTACATTTTATGCGGTTCAGGCGGCACCAATCACAGGCCCGGGTAACCTGGCTCCGTTTCGGCCGAGGGCGCGCGGGATTGGGGACGGCTGGTGCGGGATCATCCGAATTGAAGGAGAAGGTGGTAAACATGGTTCGGCCTGTACGTAACACCGAGTTAAGGAAGCAGAAGAGGAGTCGCGGGATCTGGGCTGGTTGGTCGTGGTTTCCCTGCAGGTGTTTGTCATTCTGCAGTGCGCCACCGCCTTCCCGGCGCTTCCCCGATCCATGCGGGTCCTTATTCCCAGTCCCCCACAGGTCGGTCGTCACATGCCGCCCCACCCATCACGTTGCAGTAGCGAGCATGGAATTCAGACGACTCGGTTCAAAGTCCGCAATGCTCGAATGCGACGTAACAATGGAATGACGCGCATCTGGAGCATAGTAGATTGCCGCAATGATAGCTAGAAGCTTGTTGAAACTTGCCGCATCCACGATCGGCTCTGCCCCATTTTCAAGCCGGCTTCCAGGTGTAAACGCCATTGGTACCCCGCCATAGTCACGATGGGATTTGTCAAGGCCGAGCTGGTAGAGGCCGATATTAACCGAGAAAGCTGATAGAAACAAGGAATAAACACCGGGCTTCCCATCCAGCGCAAGAGGATCTCCCACGTTTACCTGGTTTGCACCGGTGCTCATTGCCGGATCAAAAAGCCGCCCACTCATAATGAGTGATGCGCGATATGCTCGATTTCCGACAAACTCGGGAGTGCGATCATTGGTGATAACAAGGTTCGTCCCAGGATGTATGGATTTATCCCGGAAGTCTCCCATCCGTGTGAAGAGTTGCACGTTACCCGTCCATTGCGGATATTCTTCTCGAACAGATGCTGAAAATTGCGAAAGGTTCGCAAGCTGTGCTGAATTGTCCCCCTCGAGTGACAAGTTCACTGCGATTTCTTTAATCGAGGTCGTATCATTGATGTCCGCGATGTCGGTCAACCCATCAATCTGCGTCGTGAGGGGAGTTTCCAAAGGAGACTTTATAACCTGTGAAGCCAAAGGATTTGACTTTACAAACTTATAGATCACCGCAATTCCACTCCCTGTAGGCTTCGCAGACGCAATAAGGGCAGAACCGAATGAGTTGTTTTTACCATGGCCATCGATATCTCGCATGGTCACAGTAAAGGACCCATCCTCCTCGAAAGTCTCCCTCATCTCGAGGAGCGCCGTGATAGCGTCTGGAGTTCCGGCAGAGAACACGTGACGAAATGTTTTGTTGCTCGATGCGATCAAATGTTCTTTGCCGGCCAGGGCTGTTACATCAGTCCCTGCGGCCGTTCTCCCGAACTCCCCAACCGGCTGGCTACACCTGAAGGTCTCGATTCGCATGATTCGCCCATTGGTGTTCTGGACACTTTGAAGATCCAGTTGAGAAAAATTTCCGTCGTTCTGAACCGACGATGCGATCTGAGATACACTCATGCTGACTGAGTTAAGTGACTGCAGGAACTAATAGTTGAGCTAAAGATAATGTTGGAATATGTTCAGTTAAAGCCGCTTACGAGGCAGAGCAGACATTTATACCCGAATGCTTCCCTCTTTAGGTTAGTTATGAGATGATATCATATTATTGATGGGCTGAGTGATAGCTGAACGTCAGGAATGATCTTCCTGCTCTCGTCTATGACCGTCATGAATGATCATTCTTCTCTCATCTGTGTGATTTTCAGGGATAGTTATTCTGCTCTTATCTGTGACCGCCTGGAATGATCATGCCGTTTCACCTATGACTGTGAGGGCCCCGCTGCATGCCCCTTCGGAACAGTTGGTAGCTTTGCGGCTGAAGCGCTAGGCTTGACTCGTGGTTACAGAGATTGCGTTGACGCAATATCACATTCGATACGCCCCAGCCAAAGGCCGTGAGCGGCTCTTCCCGAGAGCACTGCAAATTAGATGGGAAATACTTGATTTCCTAGCCTCATTGACAGACTCCTGAATGGTGCGTACGCTGTACAGTATAGTAAATAGGCAAAATAGAGACGGTGTTTTTCTAGCCACGTCTTCGAGGAATTCCAAATCCAGGTAGACCAGGGTTTGCTTTTGTGATCGTGAAAGAAGGCCAGACACCTGTATCAACAGGTAGCTCGATTTAGAAACATCCGTCCGTTCGTTCCGCCCTGCCTCAACCACCTTCTCCCTATTGCACTCCGCTGGCACGCTCAGGTTCGTGGTCTCGTTCACAGTGAGTCCTCACCCACAACCTACTCCATCGTCAGATCTAACTTGGCATAGGATCTTTCGCGAAACGAACAAAACGGTCTCAGCAGCCATGCTCTTCCGACTTCCTCTTAGTGGCATCTTCGAAACGATCTCCGAGCAGTCCGCAAGGATCCCCACTTTGCTCTTGGCCGCCGCATCTGTTTCCACGAAATGGGGAACCGGCACCTGAAATCAGTTTAAGCCCGTCGATGTTACGTAATCACGGTTTTCACGTGCGTGACCCACTTTCTCCAGCGACTTCCTCTGGGGCTCTCGGCTTAACATCGACCTACTCTGTACATGAGACGTCGTCTTCCAGTTCTCCACCTCCTCCTCCCTCAATTCCGCGGTTCAAGGTCACGCGATATCGCGTCAAACTGTAAACCCCTCCACCCTGTTTGATCCCTAGCAGTGGGAAGCAACAATGACCTGACGGTCACAGGTTATTGGGACAATGGCGCCCTCCGTTATCATATGGGGAGCCAATCTCATCATTGTCAAACGCAAAAGAGTGGATCACATTGTCAGTATGATGTCTAGCCTCGTCGAGATCGCCAGCAACTGGCTTTCGAAGGGCCGACTCGGAGGACACGGTCAATGTTGTAGGATGCGGCGCTGATGCGTAACCTGAGTCCATTCGTCCGATGATACACTGGCCATCTTATAGGGTTGCCGAGATTGTTGACTGCATCGAGCGACGACCCAGTCATTGTCAAATTATATGTTCTAGGAATCTCCCTCGAACTCTTCAACCAATCTAAGATGATGTGCTTTAATGTAGAGCCGGGTATATCCCGCTCGGACGCCCCGTCGGCGACTCGGTCGATCCGGATGCCTTTACCCTTGTGATGAAAGTTGTCCATAGCGGTGACCGCGACGTTTCACTTCTCCGGTATGATTGTTGTCAGGCAAATTATTTGCCCGGCCTCTGAGTAATTCAGTTGAGCCACCCGTATCATGGCCTTTGCGTTTTCATCCAAATAAACTCGCCTGTCAAGCTTTCTCAGCCACACCCTGTTGTATATATGCTTGACTCCTCTACTGTAGTCACAAGGGAGAGAATTATAGAAAAGGGAAGATAACAAAGACAGTCGAGGAATTGCCGTCGATCTTCCCTGACAAGCTTCAGATGGCCCGAGCCCAGACCTGTTTTACATTGCAATACAGACCAGGCTTTCCTAAAACGAAGCCTGTGACTGAATCGTCTCATTATCAGGAGACGCTATCATTTGGAAGATCCAAACCGCTTCTACATTTGGCATGCAGTTGAGGATTTGCGTTTATACAGGAAATAGTGCGGTCCACTAGGAGAAACTTACCACCCACTGGGTAGTTGATAAGACTGGCTGCAGTAAGCTATCGACCCGGGGAATATCGTTCGGCTTAAAGTTCGGGGCTTATCTCAGGTCCTTAGAGGTTACGCCGTTGAACCTTAAGAAGTATTTGACCCTCTGGCGGTGATATCAATGGCGCTGGTGAGCCCGATGGTGGGGGAAGTCGGCGAACAGCATTCGACACGTTCATGACCGCTATATTCCCAGCGCAGTATTGTAGGCATGTAAGTAATATCGCATACTCTGTTTCCCGACCGAAGATCTTCAGTCACAAACTCCGTAAAAAGTCTAATCCAAACTTACTCCTACAGCCAGGGAAGGGGTTACACAACAAACAACAGAACAGGCTATAAATATCATGACGGCCCTCCCCTCGGGTTGCATGCTACTGATTAGAGACTTGAAACTTAGTATATTATCCTGTCCAACACTGAATTCCTGGCTCTGCAAAATAATGACGGGATATTTTGTCAGCGCTCACGGAAACGAGGCGACCCTTCGCGCCGACACTACCAGCCTTAGCCTTACCCACCCCGAATGGGGTGCGCACGTAAGGTCTAATGTGACCAGCGACACCCAAGGCTGGGTACAGATCCCGCTGAAGGTCGAAGGAAAGCTCAGGCTCAAAAAAATCGAGGTTGAGTATGCCACTGGGTGGAAGACCATATTCGATGCCCTCCAAGTCTATATGGGGTCCACCAAGATAATGGATAAAAGCGATTTCGGTCTTTCGGTGGACAAGGTGAATAAGGTCATGTTTGACGTCCCTGGGTCTCCACTGGTTGACCGAGGAATTGCAGTGTCGCTGTTATTCACTATACCTAGTGGGAGAGATGTGCACGGGCGTTGGGGGACAGTTGCTTCTGTTGGGGCCTACTTTGACCGTGTTTAGAGTATGGCTGATGATACCAAGTTATCGATATGGTCATGCAGCACCCTTCTCGCAAGCTGCACTAGTATTTAGCGGAACCTTCGGCCGCAAAATTGGAATAAGAAGGCCACTCAATCATTGACTCACCATTTAACCAACTTAGTTTGGATTGGGCAAGTGCGAGGGGACGCTCTAAGACGGGCGATGATGCACTGCGGGTGCAGGGACACAACCCGTGTGCTTGCAAATAGCGTGTCTCGGCTTCGTAGTGAGCTGTAACGTGACTGCTGACCCGCCGGGGAACTTGTAGGGGCCGTCTCCCGCACAGAGAGCGCCGTAACTCCCGGAAAGTGGCCGCTGTAAGACACGTTGGGGACCTACAGTTTGAATACTCCGCCGTCTAGCGAAAGGGCCACTATTTCCTGCTGGACCCCGTTGCGCTTTTTAACATCTAGCATGTATTGTCATCCTTGACAATATAAACATCGAGCCGATACGACTACAGCTCAATCGCTGCCTCAAAGAGCACAAACGGGGCTGTCGAGCATCCTAAGGAGACGACGCCGTCTGCGGCCTCTCTCTCCGCGTCATCACTGTAGAAGTAAGATGCGCCATCAAGGTACCCATTTCGCCTTCTGTTACGTTTAGGGCGACGCTGAGTAGGTACTAGGTCCTACTCGAGACGAACGGGAAAGTTTAAATAGAGGACAGAAGGATCTTCAGCGCTTGGCTGGCAGGATTCAGTGCACAGTGATTTGTAAGCTATTACTGGCTGCTTTACACGGTGTCCCTCTTGGCTATCCACATTCTGTCGGAACGCCGGCACTGAACGGTGTCACTCGAACTGTTCTTGTTTTTCCCCATCTATTCCCGACCATGCGAAACCCCCGAGATGGCGATTATCGGCGTCGAATCCGGGTGAGATATGTCATGACCCACACCATGGTGAAGTTGAAAGCGATGAACCCGACGAAGATGCCCACGTTCCGGTATCTGTGGGCAAAGTCATATCCGTATTGGATGTACTGTTAATTTCTGTTAGCAGCCCGCAAGGTGTCTTGTTCTCTGTGGGAGGTGTTGAGACTCACGTAGGATTGCCCGTCGCTGTACCGGCAGTACTGGCAGTCCGAGCCGCTCTCCGGGTTCACCAAGTACCCCGTCGCCTCCCTCAGAAAGTCCGCAGCGTATTCCCCACACGTCGTTCCGCTCGGGGGCTGGAAGACGGAGACCTCCGACGGCTCGCAGGTTATCGGCAGGTCGTACAGCGCGTTCGCGGTAACGCCCTCGCCCAGGTAGAACAGCGGGGACAGCTTGAAGTACCATCTCCACCCTCTCGGCGTCACCGGCTCCGGCGACAGGGTCCCCGCGAACGTGTTGCAGAACATGAAGAGGAGGCCGTTGGCCGCGAACGCCGCCTCGAGGTTCGGCATCAGGGACGCGCACAGCTGCGCCAGGCTCGTCGCGAAGACGGCGAAGAGCTCGTACATCAGGAGGCTGTAGCCCGCGCGCGCCGGCTCGGCGAAGAAGCCGACGGGGAAGTACCAGAGGAGCCAGTACACCAGGGAGGTCACGGCCGCGTACGGCAGCTCGACGAGGATGGCGGAGATGACGAAGGCGAGCCAGTGGTAGGCCAGGCTCTCCTTCTCGCGGTGCAGGAAGATATCGCGGAGGGCGACGAACCGGGGCTGGACTTGGAGACCGAGCGGGGGGCCGACGATCATGGACATAAAGGAGGAGAAGACGCGGTTGTAGGCGCCTGCCTGGGTGGTGGGGGACTGGAGGTAGGAGAGAGAGTTCAGCAGGGCGTTCCCGACGTTCATCCAGAGCTTGGAGACGCCGTAGTCCGCGTCGCGCCAGTTGTATAGCCAAGCGCGCTTAAGAACCACTCGGAGCTGGAGGTGGAAGGGAGCGGCGTAGGGCGAGGATCCTGCGCTGGCGGCGGGTGTAGGTCTGGCTTCGGCTCCTCGAAGACGCTCTTTGAGTATCGTTCTCGACTCCCTGTAGAGATCGCTCTGCTTCCAGAGTTCAGCCCAGTCCGTCGAGGCCCCATCGCGTGACCTCGCCCCGATAACGTCCAGGAAATACTCGGCGGGGTTCTCGCCCTCCGCGCAAGGCCTCGCCTTGTCCTCGAAGTACTCGATAGCGAGGCGACAGTCCTGGCCCAGGGGGCCGTCGTAAGCAAGCCGGCCACCGCGTGCCAGCAGGTGCAGCTCGTCAAAGGAGGCGATCAGCTCCGCGGCGGGCTGGTGGATCGTGCACACGACGGCCTGGCCCGAGTCCGCCAGTCGCCGGAGGAGCTGGATGATGGAGCGCGCGGACTGACCATCCAGGCCGGACGTGGGCTCGTCGAGGAGGAGGATTTCCGGCTTCGCTGCCATTTCGACGCCGATGCTGACCTTCTTCCGTTGTTCGAGGTTCAGGCCTGCTCCAGGGACGCCTATCAAGGCCTCCGAGATCGACGCCATTCCCAGCCACTGGATCACCTCCTCGACATAATCGTACCTCTCCTGCATCGTCGCGTTATCGGACCTTCGTAGCGCTGCAGTCATTTGCAATGCTTCCCGGACGGTTTGCGTGGGAAGGTGGACGTCCTGCTGCTGCACGTACCCCATGCGTCCCTGGAACGTCTTGGGCAGAAGCTGTCCATCGATGGCAATCTCTCCGCTTAACGTTCCGACCCTGGACCTTCCGGCGAGAACGTTGAGGAGCGTAGTCTTCCCCGCCCCCGAAACGCCCATGAGGGCTTTCATCTTGCCGCTCTGGACGGATCCATCTAGGTTATCGAGAAGACGTCGCCCACCGTCTTTGCCCTTGATGTCAAGGCTTAGTCCGTTCCATGTCAGTGTCCGGGAGCGTTCACCCCGGGTGGGAGACGGCTGGATATCACCTAGCCCATCCGTGAGTGCCGGCGGGAAGTCGTCGGCTGCCTGTCCTTTCTCTCCGTCCGTCTTGCTCTGTGTAGGCGCCTGATGTACGGACTTCATGCCTCGGTAGAATACCGTAGCCATCTGCCCAGCTGGCTGCTTGAGCCTTCCCATGCCGACACTATTCGCCGTTAGATTCGAGAGCGAGACATAGGGCGAAAAAAAGGATTTAGGCTTCGCTTACCCGCAACAAAGAGCAAATACGACAAACAAGACAGCATTGATGCCAATGTTCCTCCACATATGTGACTGTGCAAACCCATATTGAGATTCCAGGTAGGACATCCCCGACAGGAGCTTCTTGCCCGGCTCGGAGCCAAATACAACGCAAACTTGGTTGCCCATGGTGTCGTAGGCCGGTCCTGAAGGCACCAGGTCCGATGAGCTGCAGTCATAACTCAAGCTCCCGAACTCGTTGACCATGGCGGATTCGAAGGCATAGTATAGAGGCTGTGGAAGTCAGTATAAATGGCTTTGGACAGTTCGGAAGGCTAATATCTTACATTCAGATATCGCAGCCATCCCAGCCAAGACTGCATCTGAGGCACCGGCACGTATATCCCGGTATACAGCACATACATATTGAAGAAGATGCCCACAGGAAGCACAGCCCGTTGCATATTCGGCGAGAAAACGGCCACCGAGCGGAAGAACATAGACAGCGCCAGGTGCTCGACGTAGACGGCTAAGAACCATATGAAGAAATTCGGCGCCGTCCGCTGGAAGCCCGTGAGAAAATATAGGGGGATGTTGTAGGTTATGGCAGCGATCTTCCAGACCACATCTGTCATGTTCAGTCCGAACGAGTACGCGATAGGCCGATACAGCTGGTACCTCTTATGCTTGAGGATGAGCGGGCGCTGATCGAATGTATTGCTGAACTCGCTCATCGACTGCAACGCGGGGACTAGGACGGAGTAGAAAAGGGCGGAGACGAAGATGAAGAGCGACTGCGTGGAGTGTTTCTGGTCGCGGAAGAGCGTGCCGAGGACCAAGCTCTGGACAATGATGCACGCGGCCTCGACGAGCCATGAGCTGTAGTCCCTGGTTATGATAGCTACCTGCCGAGTCGCGCAGTGCCAGGCTTGTCGGTAGAGCGGAATGGGGTACCTGTCTGAGTTGGTGGGCCAGGGTACCTCCGCCTGAGCCTTGCCTAGCTGCACACCGGACTGAAGGCCGCTGAAGTGCGAGCTTGAGAGAAATGCGCTCTCAAGTTCATCCGGGGTCCTGGGAACGCGATGTTCGTAACCTTCCTGGGCCCGGCGGACGTCGGGGTCGGCGGACATCGAGCTGAGAAAGTCAGATACTGTCGTGGTGGGGGGGTACTCGAACCCCAGTCCGACAAAATACTCTACAGCCTCGGTAACTGTGCCGCCGAAGACCTGACGGCCGGAGTTCATCACGACAACCTTGTCGAAGTAGGACAGGATGGCGTCGCTTCCCTGGTAGACACTCATGGCTGTCACGCATTGGCTTTGAAGCGTCCACTCGCGCATCATCTCGGTGAACTCTAGCGCCGTCGAGGAATCGAGGCCGTTTGTGGGGTTGTCCAAGCAGATAAGTCTGAATTTATCTTCGGTTAGCGAGTGTTTATGGCATTTGTGGTATAGAAGCAGATCACCTACCTAGCACAAGTTGCTAGCGCTTCTGCCAGAGAGACTCGTCGTCGCTCGCCCCCGCTCACGCCGCGGATGTACGCGTCGCCGACCTTGGTGTCCAGGACGTGGTACAGGCCGACCAGCCCCGCAAGTTGTGTGGTCATCTCGTCGATATCCAGCGACGTGGTTTCCGGCGGACATCGCGCCCGGATGGCGAAACGCAGGGTTTCCATGACCGTCAGCGTCGGGAAGTGGCTGTCCGTTTCGTCTAAAAAAACAAAAGAGAGAGAAAAATTAGCGCCTATTTGTCACAGTCGTCCTCTTCCTTAGACTCACCGCAAAATACGACGTCCTGGGGACGTTCGGAGATGATCCGCGATATCGGGTGGCCGCCAAGGGTGAGCTCTCCCTGAACATCCCTGTACTCATCCCACATTCCCGCTAGGGTCTTGAGGAGCGTCGTGCATCCCGTGCCTGGTTTTCCAATCACAAGAAGCATCTCACCCGGGTTAACGGCGAGTGAAAGATCTCGAAGAATCGGTCGTGATAGTTTGTTTCGGCGGCGGTTCTGGATGGGGCTGAGGATACCGAAGAGTGACTTTGCCGAAGTAGTAAGGGTCAGCGCTGGCTGGGACTGTATCATTACACACGTTAGCGAGGAAATGGTGTTAGGTAATCATCTAGGACTCACCCCGGTTCCGCTGCCCTCGACTGATAGGTGGTCTAGGACCACGCCGCCCGGTTTGCGACCATCTTGACCTCGTAGAGTGAGAAATCGTTTGACGTCTTGCTCAAGCCCGCTGTCCAGTGTCAATGAAGACCCGGCTCCGGACATACCTTCTTGGGTCTCTATAGCTGGAAGGGAAGATCCCTGATGGTGAATCGGGGATGTGGCCATGTCAGGCAGAGTAGAGTGGTTTGAAGATATGTTAAGAACCCAGAGCACAAGGAGCCAGTGATACTAAGGACGTTTAGCTTAGGTGCAAAAACCAATCGCCGAAGACTCCATATATAGCTAATTTGGTGGCATGACTTTGTCTTGAAAAACATCTTGGATTGATAATGTCGTAGAATGCTCGGAGTTGTTCTGTGGTCGTGTTTAGTCGTCGGAGAGGAGTGGCCATTGCCTAATTGGGACGCTCCACATGGGGCCTCCGGGAATTAAAGGCAGCTTTCCTAAAGGAGTTTCGGGGTTGACGACAGAATTTCCTAAATCGGAAGCGCCATTTTCGGGAACGCCCTATTCCCTTTTAGGCCACTTCTAGAGCCGCACAGCTTGCCTCCGGTATCGTAATCGAAGTACTTCGATGTGGATTCATTTATTCCTTCAAGACGAAATGGCTTATAACGTTCAAACTCCTCTCTACGTTGTTTCTTCATCGCAGAACAGCAATCCATTTCTCAATCATCTTTCAATTAGCAACTATCCCCGTCTGAAAGCACCTTCACAATGCCTCTGGAAACCGGTCTGAAAGGCGCCCATGTTTTGATTACAGGTGAGATCAAGTTCACAAGCATGGAGGTTATCGAAGGTCCAAGACTGACTTCTGAGACAGGTGGAACTCGGGGCATAGGCCAATCCATTGTCCAGAAATTCCTGCAAGAGGAAGCCAACGTCTCCTACTGCGCGCGCTCTGTCACCAACGAAGAATATGCCGCTTTCCACGAGACTCTCCCTTCAGACAACCGGGCGCGTGCTGTCGGGACGAGCGTGGATGTGGCCTCGAAGGAGGCAATCTTCGACTGGGTAAGAGCGTCCGCCGAGAACTTGGGCGGAATAGATGTGGTCGTCGCAAATGGTATGTTTCCCGTGCATTCCCCCGACCAGGCCCACAATAGCTGACCATTCCAGCGTCCCCCGTCAGTATGGAAGGCGAAACAGAGCACTGGCATAACGGCTTCGCCGTCGATCTGATGGGCTGCGTAGAGCTCATAAAAGCGGCCCAGCCCCACCTCGAGAAATCACCTCTGGCCTCGGTCATCGTCGTGAGCTCCTTCATGGGCCGCGAGTTCTACCGCTCCCCGCCGGCCGCGTACGGGCCGTGCAAGGCAGCTCAGCTGCAGCATGTCCAGGAGCTCTCGCACTTCCTGGGCCCCAAGGGCGTCCGGGTCAACGCCATCTCCCCGGGTCCGATCTTGGCCGAGGGGGGCTCGTGGGAGAAGGCCATGGAGCTGGTGCCGGAGTGGGTGGAGGAGCAGAGACTGAAAATACCGCTGAAGAGACTGGGTGGACCTAAAGAGGTCGCTAATGTGGCGGTTTTCCTGGCGAGCCCGCTGGCGAGCTTTGTGACGGGGACAAATGTGTTGGTAGATGGTGGGATTCATGTTGGGACTCAGTTCTAGCCTAGTTCGCCTCTGGTGAACTGAGTAGAACATTTTAAAGGGGCCGGATGTTAGTCTTCTGAACGTTAGGGAAAAGATAAATGTCACAGTGAGGAGTGATTGTTTCGGGTTGCCCCAGACGCGATCGTCTAGATCGAAGAGAATATCTGCGATAGCTGTTGCTGTAGAGCCAGCCAGGAGAGAATTCAAATCGGTATAAGAGTTATAACTTAGTTGTACTGCTCACCACCTGCGGAGTTAAGCCCCTTCACCCCCTGTCCCCCACCCCGCGGCCACCCTGTGTAAGGGACGACGGGGGCGCCCGTGTTTGAGCTACAATGGTGAAACTGCTAAAAAAAAACGGAAGCTAAAACACTGTCGCACGCATCTCAAGTGCTGTGTAAAAATGGTAGGCGATCGGCAAATTGCGGAGAAGCGTGAACGCGAAGAAGAGGCTGAAGACTGCGTCCCGAGATAATAAATTGACATAGATCCACGGCCGCCGTGCTGCGGCGATGTAGGCACCTCGGTGTTTAAAACGCTCCGCAGCTCATCCAATGCGACGCCGCAATGGGACATCCGCCGACGGCTGAACATTGCGCAGTTTAACACTCTCGAGCCAGCACAGAATAAGCCACCGTACAGCTCAATGGTGCCGTCTCAGACCCTCGAGATCTTACTCGTTACCCCTCCCGGGATAGGCAGAAGCTCGAGGTCTATACGACAGCCGAAGCCACCCGTTAAGCTCTCTCAGACATCCCTCAACGGGGTGTCTCATTGGCTAGGTTGGATATACCTGGTGCGTTCAGCGCCTGCGATGACGTAGCTTTACATCAGAACCACGTGAAAGCGCTATCCGCGCGTTGAACCGTCGCTAGCCACCACACAACTCACAACTATACTTGTCAGAGAGAACACGGCATATAACATTCATGGAAAATCCAGGTGAGCCTCTCCCGAGGACTGATAATTTGTAGTACCTGCTAGGGGGTTTGCTCCGGCCCACGGTGGCGGGGACTTCCCCTTTGAAGCCCGTTAGCTCCCTTTTGATGACAGACAGCTGATATCGCGCCAAGAGCAGGACATCCACCGCGTCCTGGAAGGCCTCTTCCACGGGAGCGTGGCCGAGCAGACGGCCACCGTCGCCGCGTATTACCTCCCCGACGCCTCCCTCACGGGCTCCTACAGCCGCGTCCCCTCCTTCGCGAGCCTGCCCCTCCCGTGGGCTGAGCCGCTCAACTCCGCGTGGGCGATACTCATGACGTACCGCCTCTACCGTATCGCATTTCCCAGGATCGAGTTTTGCGTGGAGTCCTGCGGTAAGGCCCGGCCTCCCCCAGCCCCCTCTTCCTATCCAAAGACAAAGTCTGCTCGGGGTGCTAAGAACAGCTACCGCGCACAGCGTTCGATCAATCGGCGTGCGTCCTGTACCTGAGCCTGCGGCAGACGCTATCTCCGTGGCTGATCCCCTTCTGCGCCAGGAGCGTCCGCAGCGTGTCCGTCCTGCAGCTGCGGCCGCTGGACAGGAAGGACTTCTCGCCGGACTCGGCGAACCCCGTGCGCGACTCTTCGAGCTGCGACGGGTGCTCCGCGCTGGCCGGGGCGGGTGAGAAGGGGGATGAGGGCGTGCTGTACTTCATCGCGGGGCGGAGGGACTTTCTGCGGGACGAGGACGTGGCGGCGGCGGTGGGCTCCGGGGTGGCGGGCGCCGCGTGGTCGGCGGCGAAGGTTCTAGTGAGCGTCTTCTACGTGGCTGCCGCCGTCGTGTGCATGCCGGTCTACTGCGCGCTGTGGCCGGAGTGGGTGTCAGGGGCGCGGTCGGGCCGGAGCGTGCAGGGTGGATAGATGTGCGCAACGGCGCAGGGGGGCGAATGGCATTATGCAGTGTCTAGCCTCGAATACTAGTCACGATGCCCCGTATTCTATGAGCTAGGGCAGCCCAAACCACGGTTCACGAGGCGAGATCCCCGCCCTGGCCATCTCCTGCATTATCGCCTTTCTCCCATTGGGCCGCTCGATGCACCACGGCGCGCCCCCGGCGACCGGACACCGGTGGTTGCATTCCGCAATCATCCGCAGCGCCCGCTCCGCCGCCCCGTGGCCCGCCGCGTCCTTAAACAGCGCGCCGGTGATGTGGTAGGCCAGTTCCGGCGCGTCCACCGCCGTGCTCACCCGGAAGTGGAGCGAGACGTCGGGCGCCTCGCGCTCCTCGCGGCTCTCCCAGAGGGGACAGAAGGCTATGCACTCCCCGCCCGGCCCGTCGCGGCACGCGAACATGGAGAAGTGGCGGAGCCGCCGGAACGGGGTGGCGCGGAGGTGCTCGAGCACGTCGGTCCAGCGCCCGGAGGTGAGGCGTATCTGGCCGAGGTCCAGCCTCGCCAGCGTGTCCGGTGAGCGCGACAGGAGCCGCTCCAGGCGCGGCGGCGTGAAGTGCGGGAGGCTGTTCAGGTGCTGCGGGAGCAGGGGGGCCTCGAGGTGGCGGGGCAATAGCATGCGCAGCGTCCTGAGGCCGGGGAATGTGGTGGCGAGCGGGAGCAGGTTTGCTACGGTCACCTCGTCCTCCAGGCCGAGCTCAAGCGCGAGCTCCTCTACTTGGCGCAGGGCTTTCCCGGCGGAAGAGATGGCCGTGCTTATTGTCGCACCGGGCGGATACCAGTCGGTTTTGCCGCGGAGGGCTATGTGGAAACACCGGAGAGACGGGGCATCGGCTGACGAGAGGGCGTGCAGGGCAAGGCCCATGGCATCTGCGGATGACAGATGCTTTTGGCTGTCGTACCGGGGGTCGTTCGGAGGTGTCAGCCGGTCGTCCGTGACCGTGACGGCGGTGCAGTTCGGGAACCGCGGCAGGGAGTCGGCGAACAGCCGCGCAGGCTCGGATGCCCCGTAATCCAGAGTCCCGTCCTCCAGCCGCGACCAGCGTCCGCCAGGGCCGTGGGAGCTCCTATGAGAGTCTCTAGCCCCGGTCATCTTGCCGACCCATATGCCCAGCCATACGCGGCGCACCGCGAGCCGGAAGTCGTCGTGGCTCGCGACATTGCCGACCCGTTCGAGGTTGGCCCTGGAGAAGTCGACCCGGACCTCCGAGAACGCCGCGGCGCTGAAGGCCTCGACCGACTTCCGCTCGAGCTGCCGGCTCGCGAGGCGTATTGAGTAGAGGTCGGCGAGCTCGAGGGCATCGAGGACCTCGGCGAGGAGTTCCTGCGGTAGGCTTTCGATCATTTCTTTTCGAATGCCCTGGCTCGGCGATGCCTTGTAAGTGGGCAGTGTAGCGCCGGCGCTATGGTGGTGGGTGGAGCAAGGCGGCAGCTCTCTGCGTCGGGCGACAAACGATGGATACTGTTGCGGGGAAGACGGATGCATGAGGATTGGGCGAATAAGTGGGGTTGCTGGACATCAAAACCGGAAGAAGCCAGGGATGTCAAACTCACCAATGCGCTGGAGAGGCAGGCCAGGGTGATGCATCCGTGGTGTGTGTGCACACAGTTTTAGTAGGGATTAGTTCGCCCTCCCAGGAAGAGAAAGGTGAGGAAGGAAGCCTCATCGGGTCCTGACAGACCTACTAGATAGTCAAGGGCAGCCCGAGGTATCCAGGCTGTTGCGTCCCCGGAATACACACATGCATTCCCACGTGCTCTCTTCTGCACCCGGGAGTCGAACACCCTGCTCTCTCTCTTGACATGACGATACTGATTGTTAGAAGGACTTGTGCAGCGTAAAATCATAACCGGATTGCTGATGGCGCAGCAAAAGCTATGAGGTCGGTCATCTTGGCATTCTCCCGCTGCATGGTGACAAGTCGGTTGGTCAGCAATATGCACTCTCTCCTCAGCCGCACAAGGCTAGCGCCCAGGCACCCATTCTTCGTGCCCAACGCTGCGGGGTGTCATCCTTGGTCACATAGATTCCACCGAACCGATGTGGGACAAGTTGCACTCAGGTTGATTGTTGTGATTGGCGATCACAGATCTGATTGTCCATGTAGAGGTAAGTGATCTCTCTAAGGCTGTCGGCGAAGCCCTAACAACAATTTTATTCTCGCAGTGCTTAATGTGCTTGTCTCCCCAAGGCTTCCTTGATATCTGTTACCTGAACAAAGAGCTTTCTCGACGCGCCGCCGCCAAGCCTGACTGAGCATGGAAACTAATTCCCAGATGCCCAGATGTCTACTTCCGCTGTCTTGCCGAATTGTTCCCGTCCGAACGACGAATATACCGTGGGATGGATCTGCGCCATAAGCATTGAGCGCCTTGCCGCACTGGTCTGTCTCGACGAGGAGCACCAAGGACCGGAATATGTATCCCGCCACGACAATAACGATTATACATTAGGCAGGGTTGGGAGGCACAATGTCGTCATCGCCGTTTTACCCCGCGGAGAGTACGGCGAGTCATCTGCGGCGATTGTTGCAAGAGATATGCTGCATAGCTTCCCCAACGTCAGAATCGGCTTGATGGTCGGAATCGGCGGTGGGGCGCCAAGCGACAACCATGATGTCCGTTTAGGTGACATCGTAGTCAGCGCACCTGGCGATAGGAAGGGTGGCGTATTGCAGTATGACTTCGGCAAAACGATACAGAACCAGCGCTTCCAACACACCGGGTTCTCGAACCAGCCACCGACAGCCTTGCTGACGGCGGTGAACGGGCTTGAGGCCCAGTACCAGAGGACACCGTGTCAGCTTGAAGAAGCTATCAACCGTATTCTCGACAAGGAAGTCGCCCTACAGGAGAAACTCAGTCGTCCGGACGCAAGCAGTGACAGACTATATCGAAGCGATGTCGTCCATCGTCCAGGCATGAAAATTGGTTGCGCGGAAACCTGTGGCGTCGATCTATCTAACCTGAAGAGGCGACCCGATCGGACGAGACAGCCGCAGAGTCCAGTGGTCCATTACGGCCTGATCGCTTCGGCGAATCAGTTGATGAAGGATGCTTTGATTCGTGACAGACTTTCAGAGGAAATGGGCGTTCTGTGTTTTGAGATGGAAGCGGCAGGGTTGATGAACCACTTCCCCTGCCTTGTTATCCGCGGTATATGCGATTACTCGGATTCCCATAAGAACAAGGAGTGGCAGTGCTACGCAGCACTAGCGGCCGCCGCATACGCAAAGGATCTTCTCGGTCGAATGTCTCCAAACAGAGTTGAAGCTGAAGGGAAGATCGGCGATATTCTATCTGGTAATTCCAAGGTTTCGAATCGTACTGTTAATATATGCTAATCCTATATATAGGCCTTAAAGAAGTTGCAGAAGAGTCCCGAGATATTGCAAAAGAGCAGCTGCAAGCCCAGAAAGACCTATACAAGCAGAGGCTGTCTAAAGAAGAACAAAAGTGTCACCAGCTGTTCCGCCTTACAACCAATGGTGGGGACGCCACATACGAGTGGTATAAAAACCGAGTGGACGAAAGGGTTGAAGACACGTGCGCGTGGTTCCTCAACCACGAGCACTACCAGAGGTGGTTGAAACAAGATTCCGGTCCCTTGCTAGTCACGGCGGATCCTGGTTGTGGGAAGTCGGTATTAGCCAAGTACCTCATCGACCACAGCCTGCCACGGTCAGCAACCATCTGCTACTTCTTCTTCAAAGATCAAGACCAGAACACTGTCCGGCAAGCACTTTGCGCTCTGCTTCACCAACTCTTCTCTCAGAAGCCGTCTCTAATCCGACATGCTATACCACAATTTCAGAAAGATGGGCAAGGTTTGATCCATTCGACAGGATCACTCTGGGAGGTTCTACGGAACGCCACCAGAGATCCCCAGGCAGGATCTGTGATCATTGTCCTCGATGCTCTAGACGAATCTGCCGAACCAGAGTTTGCGGACCTGATGTGGAATATAGACAGCCAATTCCGCAGCGACCAGTTGGGTCATGCCAAGTTGAGGTATCTCTTAACGTGCCGCCCGTATGAGCAGATCCTGTCCAAGTTCCACGGCCTATTGAGGACTTTTCCAAGTCTCCATATACCAGGAGAGGACGAGTCGGAGGCTATCAGTCAGGAAGTGAGTCGAGTCATCACGCACCGGGTCAATCAGCTCTCGGACGAGAAGGGCCTCAAACCCGAAACCAAGAGTTACCTCGAGAAAATCCTACAGAAGATTACCCACCGCACTTATCTCTGGGTATACCTTGTGTTCGACTACTTGGAGCAAGAAGGCTTCAAAAGGACACCCAAGGGGGTCGAGTCTACCATTGCGGCGCTTCCGAGAAGTGTCAATGAGGCATATACGCAAATTCTGAACAAGTCTCACGAAGATCCGATGGTACGGAAAGCCTTGAGTATTATTTTGTCTGCAAGGCGGCCTCTAACGCTCTCGGAAATGAACATTGCCCTGAACATACACGACACATCACAGTCTATTCACGACCTCGACTTAGAGGACGACAAAGACTTCAAGTCGCGCCTCCGATCTTGGTGTGGATTGTTCGTCTCAGTTCATCATGGCAAGATTTACTTCCTCCACCAAACAGCTCGCGAGTTTCTCCTCGCAGATTCGGTGTCGTCGTCGGAGCTACGCTGGCATCACTCGATCACTATCAACCATGCACACGCCGTTCTTGCAAACGCCTGTGTGCTCTATCTGAACTTCTTCAACTCTGACGCTAGTCTTCTGACAGGTGCGGAGGGAGAATCCAGCCACTCCGATGGTAGCCTCGCCCTCCTAGATTACTCGGCCAAATCTTGGGGCGCTCATTTCCGGGAGGCTAGTATCACGGATAATGACGCCATTATACCTTTCGCTCTGAGAATTTGTGATCCGGATTCCGACAGCTACTCCGTATGGTTTCGAACATATTGGCGTAATAAAGCTGGAAGAACTCCTGAGAATTTTACCAATCTTATGGTAGCATCATACTATGGCCATCATGCCGTCATCAAGCTGCTGCTTGAGAAGGGCGCTGAGGTCGATGCAAAAGATCATGAGTATGGTCAAACGCCGCTTTCGTGGGCTGCGCGGAACGGGCATGACGCTGTCGTCAAGCTGCTGCTTGAGAAGGGTGCTAAGGCCGATGCAAAAGATCATAAGCATGGTCAAACGCCGCTTTCATGGGCTGCTGAGGACGGGCATGAGGCTGTTATTAAGCTGCTTCTTGAGAAGGGCGCTGAGGTCAATGCAGAAGATGAGTATGATGGTCGGACGCCGCTTTTGTGGGCTGCGCAGAACGGGCATGAGGCTGTCGCCAAGCTGCTGCTTGAGAAGGGTGCTAAGGTCAATGTAGAAGACTATGATGATGGTTCAACGCCGCTTTCGCTGGCTGCACGAAACGGGCATGAGGCTGTCGTCAAGCTGCTGCTTGAGAAGGGTGCTGAGGTTGATGCAGAAGATGAGCATGATCAAACGCCGCTTTCGTGGGCTGCGCAGAAAGGGCATGAGGCCGTCGCCAAGCTGCTGCTTGAGAAGGGCGCTGAGGTTGATGCAAGAGATCATTGTGATCAGACGCCGCTTTCGTGGGCTGCTGAGAAAGGGCATGAGGCTGTTGTCAAGCTGCTGCTTGAGAAGGGAGCTGAGGTCGATGCAAAAGATGGGATTGATGGGTATGATCGTCAAACGCCGCTTTTGTGGGCTACTGAGAAGGGGCATGAGGCTGTCATCAAGCTGCTGCTTGAGAAGGGCGCTGGGGTCGATGGAAAGGATCTTGATGGTCAAACGCCGCTTTTGTGGGCTGCGCGGAACGGGCATGAGGCTGTCGTCAAGATACTGCTTGAGAAGGGCGCTGAGGTCGATGGAAAAGGTCAGACGCCAATGGCGCTGAGGTCGACGTAGAAAATGAGGATCATGGTCGCTAAGGTCGACGTAAAAGTTGAGGATGGTCAGGCGCCGCTTTCGTGGTCTGCCGAGAACGGGCACGAGGCCGGGGAGGAAAAAGGGGCACGAGGCCATCGTCAAGCTGCTCCAACCAAAGTCTCGATAACAAATGTGCGACTGTACCCTCATAAGTAATATCTTGGAATAGCCTGATCCGACTGAGCATCAGGATCAGAGCATTAATCTTGTCTATTCATCCCATCCTTTAATGGGGCGATTCGGCAGTGCTTTAGAGGGCGCCCCTTTTATTTTGGTGGTGTAGTGTAGTCGGCTTTGTCAAAACATCACCACAGGGTGGGTATTTCACAGCAGATGTAATTTCCGCCAGAAGATCTCCAATACGAGCCGTTGCCTGTCCACTACGCCCTCTTATATATGCAGGGGGTTTAAGGAGGTCGTAGATGGGGAAAGCCGGGGGATCAATGTTGTTGGACGAATGATCGGAAAGTCAGTCCGTGAATGGACTCGTGAGCAAGACCTATGCTGGTGTCTAGCGAGAGAGAACCGCTCTGGGTCCTGCAATCACCTGGAAGGACAGGGCAACAGGAAGGGTAACCGAGGTCACCAAGGCCACAGCTCTGGCAAGATATCACACAGACAAGGCATAAACGACACCAAAGCGTATATCAGGCAGCCTACGTTCCCACTAATGGGTAAATCCTAGATCAATGCGCCTTGCGTTGTCCGCGTCCTTTGGGTGCTCGTGACAGCCTTCATCCCTGGAAATGCAGTCTGAGACATCTGTCCCAGTAGACACGAGAAACAGCCCAATACACAGCCCGAATCTCGATTTGGACCATTTCCTTTCTCATACGTGACCTCGGGATGCAGCCTCTTTACCCTGAGTCGAGGGTGCTACTAACTACGCGCCCCTCCTCCCTGCCTGCCTGTCGTACGCCATCCTTTGGCGCGAGCCCGCTCGCAAGGATATTTGAAGGATTCCCGAGCCCTGTATGAGGCCTCTGACCCATGAACGCTGGCACTGCGCCTTCTTCTACCACGGATCCCAACGAACCGGGCCTCAAGGTGCCTTTATCCGGATTGGCCATGTCCCGTGTTGGTGTTGGCGGGGCTTCGGGCCGCCATATGTCTGCGTCCGTGTGAGGTGGCTGTGCCCCTGGGTGGGTGCAACCCGGACGCCCAAGCCCCCGCTCCAAAGTCCATGTCCCGCCAGGCTGCCAGGGCGATGGAATAGATGGCGCCTTCTACAGCTCGTGCTTTAAATTCAGCGCCTCACCACCCTGAGTATGCCCGAACCTCGCGACAGCCAGGGGCCGTCGACATCACAGCATCGCCGGTATGGCCCAACCGCGCGAGAGCCAGCCCGTTGCCATCGAGCTCATGCCTACAGCGTATGAGGCGCCGCCTCCTTACGAACATTTGTCGCTGCCGACGCCAACCTACCATCGTGACTCGGGTGAACAGCATGGCGAGAACGACACTAGCCCTCCTTCCTACCAGGCGCTCTTACAGAGAGCACGGCGCCGGTCAGCAAACCCCGTTGAGAAGCTCTACAACAGGGTGAACTCAACCAACGCCGTCAAGTGGGCGGCGGCTATGGTCTGCCTAGGCACCTCTGTTGCAGTGTTATTGAAGTTTCCTACTAGTAGCCTGCGGCCCTTGCTCCTCTACCTCGTAGTAGTCGTACGTCAGCCCTACCCTCCCGTCTTCCTCGAACCCACTGCCCGATTTTCGCTCGGGACTGACCCCCGGACACCCATAGGCCGGCCTCCACTTCTTCTGCCACGCGCTGTCCGTCCGGCCTTTCTCTGCCACGACGCCCCGTCCGCCGCTGTGGCACTTCTTTGCTCTTGGGATATCGACTGCTACGTGGTTCGTTGGCGCTATAGCGCTCATGGTTGTTTATTCTCGAGACAAGGAGGCTGCGGTTCCGAGGGGTGATACGGCCGAGGAGAGGAAGTCGGCGGATAACTGGGGGAACGCGGTCCTTATTGCGGGGGTTGCTGGTTTTTGCGCCTTGTATGTCTTCTCCCCTGCCCCCTTTGGGTGAACTGGCTACTGCGCTGCGCTGCGAAGGGACTCTAGAAACACTAACTAGTAGGGGACTATCGGTAGGCTTGCCTGTCTGTGGCAGTGGTTCAACACAGCGAAGTTATGTAGAAGGTTCTCTGAGTCAGATATCAGGGAGGGGTATAAGATGATGTGGGCGAGGAAGGAGAAGGCTAGGGCAAGGCGGGCTGCAAGGCGTGCCCGGCGGGAACAGCAGAGGGGTTCTGTGTGAGCTGGTGATGGCCTGCCCGAGTCTGTCCTGATCTTATGTTTAATGGCATAGTAATATGATTGTCTTGGACACGACAACCGTGTTTTAAGCCCAAGAGACTGTAGGTGGGGGGATGTGTATTGAAGGAGACACGGAGCACTTTCACGAGTGGCGCTCCGCCGAACATATTCGATGTGTAAAGTTGGCTGAGGGAAATCCCCCTCAGGTTTAGCGGTAATTCTACTTTCGGTTTATATGTGGGGGTTATGGACAGAAGGATTGAGGGGGTCAGGCCTATTCCAACATCAGGTGTGGCACTGGTAACGGCCAATCACTGGAGCCAGGTTTCACAGGTACTCAGGTGATTGTGGGCCAGTGCCGCCTTCGCATTCCTCAACAACCCAATGCAGCGAAGCCTCTCTACCTGCCAGAAACACCACCACTTCAATCAGTACTACCAGGCCAACCAATACTACCAAGCAACATGACGACCAAGCCGTCCCCAGTCAGGCCCCTACGCGCGCTGCAACCATTAAGCCGGGTCGATTTCGAAGGCTCGGATCGTGTCCGCAAACAGGGTGATGCACCTCTGCTCCGCAGAGAGGTAGAGGCCATAAACTACGCCCACGCCCACACGTCAATCCCCGTCCCCAAAATCCTTGACGCTCACTTCGAAGACGAAGCAGATGACGACAAAAGCTGGATAGTCATGGAAAAGCTGCCCGGGGTCCAACTCGGTACCGCCTGGCCGGGCATGGACGCAGGAGCGAGACAAGAAACAACTCGACAGCTTAAATCACACCTGCAACAGTTGCACCAGCTACACCCACCTCATTCCGGGTGGATAGGGTCGGTCTCGGGGGGTCCGGCCTTTGACCACCGACTTAGTAACACGTCTACTTGTGGTCCTTTCAGCTCCGTCTCCGAGTTTCATGATTTCCTCGCTGCTCGGGTTCGGTTATGCCCGCGACCGGAATGGTTCGAGAAGTACAGGAGCCAGCTAGCGGACACATTCGGGGTGCGCTTCTCGCACGCAGATCTCTCTTGGGAGAACATCCTCGTGGATCCGTCCACGGGCAACATCACCGGAATTCTAGACTGGGAGATGGCGGGGTTCTGGCCCGAGTGGTGGGAGTTTAGAAAGGCCCTGTTTGGATCTCGGAGCAAGCCTTGGTGGATGCAACTAATGAGAGAGGTCACAACTGACTACTCGAAGGAGACGGACGTGGATATGGACTTGGAGATGTTCTAAGGCAACATAATTTGCCCTACTGCCTTGTGCCTACGCCATTGTTCTCTCCCCCGCTTATTTCTCCTTCAGCCAATTCTTCAGCCCGTCCTCGGTGAGATAGTTATAAGCGAAGCCTTCTTTCTTCAAGTTCTCGAACCCACTTCCAGTGTTCCTTGGGTTGTATAGCAGACTGACGTCTTGGATAGATCTGGGAGCTCGCAGAGGGCCAACTCCTTCGACGGCAAATGGACAGCGAGGGGCGAGTACGCCCCCGAAGCCCACCTCGCGCAAATCACCGCCCTCCTCGGGGGCATTCCAAAGCGCCTATTAGACCGCTCCAAGAACCGAGACCAATACTTTGACGCAGAGGGTACGTACACCTCACCAGCGGTCCTGACACCGACACTGCTCTATGCTGGATGGATAGTTGCTAACCCGCACAGGCAACCTTCCCACCCTGCTCGCTGGAGGGGATCAGAAAGAACGCCGACCTCTTGGGGAAGGAGAGGGAAGAGTTCCTCGAGTTTGTCGGACCGATAGCGTGTCCTGACCCCCGGGACTGCCTTGATGCTCGCGAGCTTCTTGAATCTCTGTGGCTGGCTTGTTGACGGGACAGCAGGCGCCGGAACAGTTCGTGCCCCTCCTTCAGCGAACTCCGCAACGTCTCCAGGGAAATTCCCTGGGATGCTGGGCATGTTTGCCGTGTCGGGCTGCTTGTGGGCATCGAGGGTGTGGATGCCGGCGGCGCGGGGTTCCCGATGGAGAAGGACGTGTTGGGATACGTGCGCCCGGTTTGTCAAATCCTAAACGGCAATGGTAAAGCCACGTCCCCAACGAAAACCCTAGCCCTATTCCAAGCAGTCAAGCCAGCCCGGTTGGCAAAAGGGGAACATCATCGCGGTGGGAGGGTGGAGGGTCCCAAGCCACATCCACCAACCAGACCAAAAAGACTCCAATCCCACTCCAAGTCGACTCCCACAGCACCTTCTCCCCACACGAACCTCAGTCCAGCCCAGCACAGCCCATCAATCCAGCGCATAACAACAAACACGCCCCCAGAAGAAACCCCGTCCCCAGCTGGCCCCGGAGATCGGACCCCCGGCGCCCGTTACGCCGTTACGCCGACGGACGCGTCACCACGCCCCTTGTCACACTGCCCACACAGCACACCACTCCTCCCCGCTCACAACACATGCATGGCACTCCCCGCGCATACAATCAGCACAGCCACAGCCAGATAGCCAACCAGACGGACGCCAGCAGAACAGATAGCCAGATAGTCAGACAGACGTACACACATACACACTCACACTTACACTCACATACACAGGCAGACAGAGTTAATATCATCAATCATGTTACGAGACAAGCAAAAGCTACTCTAACCCATATCCATCCATATCCCATCCCAGTTCCCGTACAAAGGAGATTCAAAACGAAGTCCCGGGTCGCCCGACCGCGAAGACCTTTGATTTCTTAAATACAACCCGACGCCCGTATTTCCCCAGTTAAACTATGCTATAGAACAAGAAGCTGTGTAGAGTGCAGAAGACAATCTCGAAAGGAGTTGCGGTTGGGAGATGAAGAGGAGGGAGAGGTGTTTTGTGATGCAGTGAGTGGGAAGTAAGCAGGTGAAGAACTACAGAAGACTAGCCCTCGAGCAGGTCCTCTATCCGTAGCCTCACGCCCTCTAACCTCTCACACATCCTCGACACCCTCTCCATCGCCACCATGGCACACTGCTCCTCCTCCGCCGCGTCGACCAGCTCGTACCGCGCGAGCACCTTCTCCGGCTGGACGCCGCCGAAGAAGTCCCTCTCCCAGGCGTCCTCCGCCGCGGGCTCCTCGGACGGAGACGAGCCGGACGAGTGGTAGAGCTCAAACTCCGGGTCGGCCTCGAACTCGGGGTCGGCGGGTGGCGCCTCGGGCACGGCGGGCTGGTTCTTCTCGACGGGGTGGTCGATGACGGGCATCTGCACCTTCTCCTCCTCCTCGGCGGGCTCCTCGCCGACAAAGTTGGACGGCTTGCCCGACAGCACGCTGGCGTCGATGCCGGTGATCTCGGGAGCCTCCATGGAGAAGACCTGCGGCTGCAGGTTGAACGCCTCGCCGCCGTCCATCGACAGGTTCGAGAAGTCGACCGTCTGCTCGGGGATCATGGCCATGCCGATCTGCTGCTGCTGCTGCTGGTGGACGTTGTACGGGTTCACGTCTTTGGGCGGCTCCTGCTGGCCCTGCTGGCCCTGCACCTGCGGCTCGGGCTGCTGCTGCTGGGGCGCGGGCGCAGCGGTGGGGTTGGTGCTCATTTGGTTGAGCAGTTCGGAGAAGGAGGGAGAGGAAAGGAGCATGCGGGTGAGGTCCGTGAGGCGCTTGTTCTCATCGACGAGGGCGCGGTTGTGCGCGCGGAGCTCGCCGTTCTCAGAGACCTTGCCGGAGATCTCAGCCTCGAGCTGGGTGATGTATTCTGTTCAAGTTAGTGATGGTTCAAATGGCACCAATGATAGAGTGCGTAAACTCACCCTTTCTCCGCGACCGGAAGGCCCGGGCTGAAACCTTATTCCGGAGCTGCCTCCGCTCCTTGCTGCTGAGCTTCTTGCCCTCCTCGCTGGCGAGGAGCCTCTCGTCCTCGTCCATGTCGTCCTCGTCCTTCTTGATGCGGGGGGTGTTCTGCATCTGCATCGACCCGTGCTGGTCGCCGCCGGGCTTGGCCCTCATCGAGTTGAGGAGCTGGGTGATCTTGGCCTCGACGATGGGGTCGGACGGCTGGCCGCTCTTGGCCCTGGGCTTCGCCTGCCCAGTGGGCCTCTGCATCTGCTGCTGCTGCTGCTGTTGCTGCTGGCGCTTGGCCATGGCGGCCTGCGAGTGCATGCCAGGCCAGAGGCGGCCGACGCTGCTCGTCTGCGAGGCCATGCTGGGCGACGACTGCCCGCCCAGGGCGTCCGGGTTGACGGTGTTGTCGAAGAAGAACTGGTCGGTGGTGTTGGCGTCGAACTCCATGTCCATGTCGGACGCACCGAGCGAGCCCGAGGGCGCCGTGTTGAAGTCGAAGACTTCCTCGCCAGGGCTGAGGCCGAGGTAGGTCAGGTCGACGGGGTTGTAGCCGGGCATGTTGTTGTTCTGGTTGATGGCCAGCGTGCTGGCGACGGCGCCGGGGACGATGCCGGTCTGCTGCTTGTAGAGGTCGTAGCGGTGGCTCGGGCCGGTGAGGGCGGGCTGCTGCGACGCGGACGGGATGGTCGGCGTGGCGACCTGGCTGATGGGCCTCGCGAACGAGCCCTTGCTGGAGGTCTCGGGCGAGAGGGAGGAGGATTCGTAGGAGGCGTTCTCGTACTCGGCGAAGTTGAAGAAGCCCTCGAGGGAATCGGGCTGCTGGCTAGTGCCCGACATTGTCGGCGGATTGCGAGTCCTGCGGTGTTTGTTGCCGGGAGGAGAGTATCGTATCAGGGGGTATTCGGGTTTGGGGCGTGCTTTCGCAGTTCGCTTCTCGAGGAATGGAAATACTCGTGAAGCGGTGATGTGTTCTGGAAGGAAAGATGCTTGTTTACTCAGACGGACTAAAACAAACGATGGGTTGGTGGTAGGAACTCTTGATGCCTTGACGGGCAGACACTTGAAAATAACGGGCGGAAAATGGATGCCTGGGGAAGGAAGGGGAACGGTGGGCAGGACCCAGACGACCGGGGGGAGGCGTGGGCGGGTCCAGGGATGGAGAGAGGGGGCGTGGCTGGAAGCCTGGCTGGAACAGTTCGACCGCTGGATCGGGCCCGCTGGCGAATTAGAGGCGGCGCTGGCGGTGTGGCGCTAGAAAAGCGGGGGCGTGCCGGATGGCTGTGCAGGGATGCGGTCATCTCGTGGAGGGGAAGGGACGCGTAAGCTCGTTCCCAGCGGAATCTCTCTGATCACCAAATGCTGTTGGTGCTCCCCTGCGCTCTGCGCTCCGGCCGTCCCCAGCGAGTCGCCGCTCCGTCTCGCTCCCCAGCCAGTGAAGATGGAGCGTCTGGGGCCTCCCAGAGACACTGAAACCTGTCCCATTAATCCCCCTCGGCAATTCTCGACAATTTCTAGACTTTCCAGATGGAGAATATGACAGGCGGCGGGTGAACCTCCAGAGTATACAATGCAAT
Organism: Sordariomycetes sp. S4602; assembly: GCA_023628835.1. NCBI lineage: Eukaryota > Fungi > Ascomycota > Sordariomycetes > Sordariomycetes sp. S4602. The sequence continues at coordinate 537,536 of JAMAJV010000002.1, forward strand.
TCCCAACCCCAGCCCCCGTATCTCGTCGTAATGATTCGTGTTCTTCGTATCGTCTGACGACGGGACGCAATTCGCTCGAGCTGCGGGTGAGATGCGCTCGGATGAGGAAAGGCCGGGCCTGAGACGGGCGCTGACGAGGCCTTTTGGCCCAAAAGGGTGCTGGCGCCGTGAAGGAGCCAGTGGCTCGGTGCGGTGCTTGGACTGCGCGGCCTGATTCGGCGGGTGCAGAATGCGCAGCTCCTGCCCTGCTGGGGGGTAATTCGCGCCGGGCGTCAATTTGGAAAGGAGCCGGCGGATTCGGGCTGATTTTGGAAGTGGGAGGTATGTGTACTTGTGTTGGGGGGGTCTGGGGTGGCTTTCCAGGAGGGGAGGAAGCTGATGGAGGTATCCTGTACCTGCGGACAAGAATGCGCGGAAATGGCTTCCATGGGCGGGGATGCGCCCGCTGGACTGTGTGGCTTCGGCGGTGGCTTCGGGCGCCAGCGGAGGCACCTCGGAATCAGCATGAACTCCATGACGGGCAGAGCTCCGCGCCCCCGACCCATAGGGCCATCACCTCCCCCAAGCCGAAGCACCCATCCCTGGAGCACACCGTCACAGAACTATGTGTCCCAATGCCCCCGGCCGGCTAAACCCCTCGCGTCCAACTTTTCTTCATCCAAACAGCTCTCCACACGAATCGGGGAATAACCTCCGCGGTCCTTCACCCGGAACAGCCGGCTGACTAACACTAGCCACGAACAGAAGGTTCTGTACTGGGCGGGGCGCCACGTTAGCACTGCCACAAAAACAGGTTTTGGAAAAGCGAGACCAGCGGTTGTCTCTCCCGCGGCGCGGGTGCATCAGAGTGTCGTCACCGAGCGGGCGCCGCTCCCATCCCCTGTCCGCTTGGGCGACTGCAAATTTCGCGCATTGTTTCCGTTCCTGGCAGTTTTATCTCAGTTTGTTGTTGTCCCACCTTGGACTGCGGAAATAAGAAAAGGCACAGCCATTGCGGCGAGTGGCGGGACGGACTCTCACCGCTCGCTGGGACCCCTTTTTTTTGGACTGTGCCTCCACACTGGCAGGGCTCGGAACACCGCCCACTGTGGGCTGATCTTCAGGGGAGTTCTCGCAGTCGGGTTCTCACGTGACATGGGGACACGCGCCCCCGGGCGAGTTTGCGCCGCCACTTGGAAACGCGAGAGGAAAGATCGACATGTGAAGCTGTCGAATCGTTCGCTGGGCCCTGTCGGGGGTGGGGGGAAGGGGGCACTGCCTGAGAGCCAAACTGTTCTATTTATGGTGCGGTAGCCTCCACTGCCTCGAAACTCTACAAGGGTGTGTGCGCAACTGTGAGGCGCTGGTTTTTTTTGCGGGTCTGTGTTTACGGGGCGATTGTTAGCGAAGATTTTTCGGTTGCTTGGTGGATGGTGGCCTGAGGAAGGGAGATGGATCACAGGCCTGAGGAAGAGTGGCAGACTGGAAGAGTACTGTACTACGTATGGTATTGTCGCGGGGCCGACGGGGTCCCCAGCTGTCCGATCCGTCGGAGGTCGGGGCGTGGCACTCCGCGTTCGCGGAGACTTTTGCTTCCTTCATGTCCGACGAGTCGAGTGGCGTCCCCGTTGGACTGGACAGGACTGCCCGCTTCATGCCCGAAGAATCAGGTCATCCCATCGGCTGACGCTGTGTGCGAGCCAGACAGGGCCCAAGCGAACCATAATGACCCCCCCGCATACAGTATAGAGACTGGCTCGCCCTCTCACTTCCGCCTCTTAACACCCTCGCTTGCACGCTTCCGCCCAGGCGAGGGGTTCCACACGGCGGCTTGAGGGATCGACGGTGCTATCTAGTGGTAGACAGACACAAATGGCGATTGGGTTTGAGGGTCGACCCACTGGTAGGGCCGCCGGCAATCTCGCTCCGAGGGCGAACGGGCGGCGGCCAGGTGGTCCCGGTAGTGGATGCCAGTGGCCGCTAACACAAGCGAGCTACCAAGTCCAGGCTGGCTCGCGGTGTATGCGTACATGTATGGAGTACTGCGGTTGGAACGGCACGTAAGGCCTCTATGCCCCAATCGTACAGAGGGCCTACGCCGGGGACAGGAGCTGTACTTGTAGGCGGTGTCAGCAGTGTGGGTCCCCGCAGCCCGGGCCCCAGCCGGCGCTGGGCTCCGGTTCAACTCCACACGCGGGTCTGGCCTCCGGTGCGAGGCGGGATTCGAACGGGGGAGTAGCGGTGCTGGTTCCGGATCTCTATGCGGTGCCAAGGGCGAGTTGACGCCGAAGCATGGGACGCATCCTGCGGCGGTCAAGGCCTGTAAGCGCAAGGGCGCAATTAGTGGGGCGGCTACCGGCGGCGAGTCACCCCGGAGCCGTTACGCCCGCATGCTTTGGCTCGACCGTCCCCTCTCCCGCCCGTGATAAGGACATAAACACGTAAACACAGCCCAGCGGGATAGCATCTGCCGCCTCGGAGCCACCCAGACACCTCTCCCGCTCAAGCGAACCACCGCACAATGTCCGCCACAACAACGAGCCTCGAGCTCACCAACCGCGCGCAGACGCCGCGGCCCCCCCTCCCGGAGGACGCCCGGGACGGCGCGGACGACCCCGTGCTCTCCGCCTCGCGCCTCGCCGACTCGGACGTCCCCGACGGCGGCTACGGCTGGGTCATCGTGCCCGCGTGCTCGGTGCTGGCGTGGTGGGCCATGGGCACCACGTACAGCTGGGGCGTCATGCAGGACGCCCTGGTGCTCGACGGGCTCTCCAGCCCCGCCGTGCTGTCCTTCATCGGGGGGCTGAGCACGGGGCTCGTGGGCGCCATGGCCATCGTCAACTCGTGGCTCATCCGCGGCGTCGGCGTGCGGTGCGCGGGCATGGTCGGCATCGCGTTCATGGGCGGCAGCGAGATTCTGAGTAGCTTTGCGGTGAAGAACCTCGGGGCGCTGTTCTTTACCTCGGGCGCGCTGCTGGGCGTGGGTATAAGGTGAGTATCCGTCTTCCTAGGACTACTTGCTACTGGGGGAGAGGGGCGGGGAGATCCGGGCTTGAGTGCAGTCTAACGAGGGCAGCATCTGCTTCATGGTCCTCTCCGTCGTCCCGGCCCAGTACTTCAGCGCCAAGCGCGGGCTCGCCAACGGGCTCGTCTTCGCCGGCGGCGGCTTCGGCGGCGCCGCCATCAGCCTCAGCATCGACGCCCTCGTGCGGAAGCTGGGCGTCGCCTGGGCCTACCGCATCCTCGGCCTGGCCACCCTGGCCACAGGGCTGCCCGCCGCGTGGCTCGTCAAGGAGCGCACCCAGACGAGGTCCCCCGTCTTCGTCGAGTGGTAATGCAATACCCCCTTCCCCCCCCCCGCTTTCTCTCTTCTCTACCCGCCTTCTCCCAACCAGCAGGGTCTAACACGGGCAAAAGGCGCCTCTTCAAGTCCTTCACCTTCGACGTCATCTTCCTCGCCAGCGCCATCGGCACCTTCCCCCTCTTCGTGCCCCCGTTCTTCCTCCCGCTCTTCACCCGCCAGCTCGACCTCCCGTCCGGCGCCGGCGCAGGCCTCCTCGCGGGCTTCAACCTCGCCTCCGCCGCGGGGCGCATCGTCTGCGGGCTCTTCTGCGACCGCCTGGGGCCCCTGAACACGCTGTTCGCCGTCATGCTGGCCACCGCCGTGAGCATGCTCACCATCTGGCCGGCCTCGACGTCGCTGGGCCCGCTGGTGCTGTTCGTCGTCGTCAACGGGCTCGCCAACGGCGGCTTCTTCTCGACCATGCCGACGGTCGTGGGGAACGTGTTTGGGAGCGCGAGGGTGTCGGTCGCCATGGGCATGACCGTTACTGGGTGGGGCGCGGGTTACTTGATGGTGAGTCGGGGTGGAAGCGGTGGTGGTGTGTGGGGGGTGGGTTCTTTGCTAACTGGGCTGGGCAGGGCGCTCCGATTGCTGGGTATATCCTGTCGGCGAACGGGGGGGCGGAGGCTGGGCTGCCGGCGTTCCGGCCCGCCATGTTCTACGCCGGGACGCTGGCGGCCTTCTCGGGGGTGCTGGTGGCCGTCGTGCGGCTGCGGATGAACAGCGCGTTCGCCGCCAGGCTCTGAGCCTCCGTCCGTGAGGGATCTGGTGGCTCCGTTCCGTCCGAGGTGTGGTGGTCTTGCCCGCATTCCCCTTTTTGTCCTGGAAGCGGTGGTGTCTGGTTAGGCGTTGGTCTCGAAGACTCACGTCCGACGTCCGTCTGGGCTCTCGTAGGCTCCCGGCATGACCTGCTGGCAAGGGGGACTCGTGGAACAACCAAAACTAGGATACAACAGGCTTACTTCCGGTTACCGCATTGTGTACATACGCGCTCGCCGGGCTCGTGGTAGCCTGGAAGGAGCTCTTCAATATACCAGACTGTGTTTATAACAGACAGAGTGAAGGAAGATGTTACGGTTTCGAGGGCATTCCTAATCCAAAATAGAGAGTGACTCTGGCTCGGAGCCCTGGCACGATGAAGGTGTGGATCTCCCCAGTATCCGGCGCTCGTAAGAAGTCAGAAATCCGTGCCAATCCAAGCCCAGCCCCCCCCTTTCCTTGCCGGGTTCTGTCGCTTCGAAAGACGAACCCCGGTCCAGGCCACTCGATATACCCAACAACCCATCATAAACTCAAAGGAGACTTCATCTGTTGGTATGACATCCGGACGATGGCCCCCTGCCCCTCTACTACCTCAGTAGGCACGCCAACCCGCCAGACAGTCTTCTCTCCCAGCTTCCCACCGACAACAAAAGGTCTTAATCTCTACCTAACCGATCTGGTACGTCATCAACATCAAGCCCGACCTCACAGCGCACTCCCATTGTCGGAACATCCAGCCTGCCACCATCGACATCTCACAGAGCCAGGGTACTCCAAAAAAATCAGAATGGTCACTCTGACGGCAGACAGCGTGATCCTGGGGCTACGAGAGCCAGAGCCAGAACCCGGGACCGTACCGTTCACCCACCCAGGCACAGAAAGCTGCGTCGCTTCTTAGAGACCTAACATGGAACTGCGATGACGAATCGTTGCTATGTAATTCGTGAAAGGACTGCCATCTAGGCATCGCCTCCTCTCCGCAAGCAGACACCCCGCGGTCCCGAAGGTGCTCGTTCTCATCGATCCTACCCAGTCCTTCTTCCTGTATCTGGTAGATTTCGGGTTTGCACACCTCCTGTGTATCCGCTTCGGATGTAGGGCAGACAAACCAGGATGGCAGTGGCATGTGGTCCTGACCGCAGCTAACGCGGCACTTGATCCCCCATCCGAGGCTACAGAAACTATGAATCCTGCCAGGCTAGCCTGTAGAGACAAGCGATAGGCTGTGCAATGCCCTTGGCCCGCGAAGCCTACATCCTAGTAAGACCTAGGGCATCAACCCCCCTCTGCTCCTTATGGCGTGCCAAAAAGACCTCACCTCTCAGCAGCCTCCATCAAGCCAGCTAGGATCTAAACAGAACAGCGGCCCCCCACTCATTCCTCACCACCTCACTTATTGCGCTCGCCCTCCGGGCCTCTTGTCTCAGCATCCCAGGCAGCGACAATGCGTCCCCACGGAGTAGATACTCGTCGCAAAATGCCCATGCTACGCAGACCTACTCTACGCGGGCCTACCTCACGCCCGCACTCCGCCTTTACGCCCCCCTGTACCCCACCTCCTCGAGGTCATCCTCCCAACAAGACCTAGTTCACGGTCTGGAAGGAAATAGAGACGAGGCTCGACGGGCAGCTCAGCCCAACCAGCCTCCAGACCCCTCCACACCCACCACGGAAGCCCCCATCCCAACCTCCCCACCCCAACCTCATCAGACCTCACATCCTACACCCGACAGGGCCCGGTCCGTGGATGCCACTACAAGCATACCCTTGACGGACTCCCCACACCTTGATGCCCCCCTATCCATGACCCGGCCCTGAGAGCAAGCACAGAGCCCATCCAGACAAAGACCACACTCACACAGCAAAAGCAGCGCCAAGAAAAAAAACTGCAATTAGCTTCCTACAATCTAGCCTACCCTCGAAGCATAACGCTCTCAAGCTAACAATCTATCGCTCCCCATCCCCATCCCCATCCCCATCCCTCTCCCTAACCACCTCTTCCAACGCTCTTCTCACATCCGCCAACTACGCGTCAATGAGGTTCCCCTCGCTCTGCCCCTCCCCCTCCTCGTCCCTCCTCACCCTGTCCTCCTCCGCCTTCCTGGCGTAGAAGCTGTCCAGGACCTTGGCGGGGATCTTGTTCAGCTCCTCCTTCTTGAACGTCCTCAGCATCTCCCACGCCTTGTCCAGGCTCTCGTAGATGGTTCGGCTCTCGTAGGGGCCCTGCGCCACGAAGTCGTTCTCGAACTTGTCCAGGAACTCGAGCGACCGCTCGTCCTCCTCCGTCATGGCCTCCTCGCCCACGACGGCCTTCATGGCGGCGGCGTCGCGCGCGATGGCGTACTTGGCGTACAGCTGGTTCGAGACGTCCGAGTGGTCGCGGCGCGTCATGCCCTCGCCGATGGCCGACTTCATCAGCCGCGAGAGCGAGGGCAGCACGTTGATGGGCGGGTAGATGCCGCGGTTGCTGAGGGCGCGGTCGACGAAGATCTGGCCCTCGGTGATGTAGCCCGTCAGATCGGGAATCGGGTGGGTGATGTCGTCGTTGGGCATGGTCAGGATGGGCACCTGCGTGATCGAACCGCCGCGCCCGTGCACGCGGCCGGCGCGCTCGTAGATGGTAGACAAATCCGTGTACATGTAACCGGGGTATCCGCGGCGGCCGGGCACCTCCTCTCGCGCGGCCGAGACCTCTCGGAGGGCGTCACAGTACGACGTGATGTCGGTGAGAATGACGAGGACGTGCTTCTCGAGCTGGTAGGCGTAGTATTCGGCCGTGGTCAGGGCGAGTCGGGGGGTGATGATACGCTCGACACTGCAGAGGTCAGAGGAGCTCAGACAAAGTCCCTTGGGGGCCACTCACGTCGGGTCGTTAGCCAGGTTCATGAACAGCGTGACGTGGTCCATGCTGCCGCTCTCCTCAAAGTCGCGCGTGAAGAAGCGGGCAGTCTCGAGCGTCACACCCATGGCGCCGAACACGATGGAGAAGTTCTCCTCGTGGCCGTCGTGCACGCCCTTGGTGGTGGCGCCCTGCCTCTTGACGAGACCGGCCTGTCGGCAGATCTGGGCGGCGATCTCGTTGTGGGGCAGACCGGAGGCGGAGAAGATGGGGATCTTCTGGCCGCGGGCGATCGAGTTCATCGTGTCGATGGTGGAGATACCCGTGGCGATCATCTCCTCGGGGTAGTCCTGGGAACGTTAGACCTGGGGGTGGCTGCTGGGAGGGAGTGACGTACGCGGGCATAGGGGTTGATAGCGCTGCCGTTGATGTCGAGGAACTGCTCGGGGTGCACCTTGGGCCCCTTGTCGGTGGCGCGGCCGGAGCCGTCAAAGGTGCGGCCCATCATGTCCTCCGAGACGCCCAGCTTCATGCTGTGGTTCTTGAACTCGATCCTCGTCTGCCGTCGTCAGCTGCTGCCTCGTGGGAGCGAGTGGCCCAACGAACCTTCTTGACATCGATACCCGTGGTTCCCTCGAAGACCTGGATGACGGCTCGGTCGCCTGCACGGGTCAGCATCGTGTGAGGAGGGGCTACGGGGCTGGGACGGACCTCGGGTCTCCAGGACCTGGCCCTGCTTCTCGGTGCCATCAGGGAGCGTCAGGGTGACGATCTCGTTGAATTGCGGGATGTTGACCTAGACGGGCGGGTCAGTATTTCTGATGGCGTGGGCCTTTCCGGGCGAGCAGGCGATGCGTATCGTACATTCTCGAGAATGACCAGCGGGCCGTTGACACCGCGGACGGTGTTGTACGTGCTCCGCGGATCGGACGAGTGCTGCGGCTCCCGAAGGTCCACCATCGTGATTCAGGGTTGCGTGTGTGGCGAGGGCGTCGCGGGTCGGGGTTATCTCGAGGGGGATGTCTGAGGCCGGTCGAGCGAGGGCGGGCGTCGGGGCGGACAAAGGTGGGCGAGAGGTTGATGGCGGATGGCAGGAAAGTTGGAAGGCTTGATGACCTCGCCAAGCTCGGGGTGTGGGACACGGGATTACACACGGATCAGCTGGCGGAAGGTGACATCACATGACTACCCCGCTATTTCCGAGCTCCCAGCTGCCCAGCGCCCTGAAACGGCGCTAGCCGCGGAGCTTCGAGAGCTCGCCATGGACGAGTGTTTGGGTGCGGGAACAACATCCGAGTCTATGAGCATGCTTTTTTGTCTTGTTTTTGTTTTGTAGGTTTTGGAAAACTATGACGATGGCGATTAACACCGTTGATACGTGTACCTTGTGCTATTTACCGTTGACGACAGCCGGCGTAGCTCGTGCCACCTGCCGCCAGGGATCGGACCACAGCTCACTTGCAACTGAGCTATCGGCCAGGCCACCAGGACGCCGACCTATGCTTTCTCCCTACACCGCCTATGTCCACTCTCCATGCTACACCCACTTACGCCTTGCCCGTCCTCTGCCGGGCCCCGAGCACAGCCTTCCCAACACTGCTCTCGTTCGCCTTGCCCAGCTCCCCCGTGATCCACGCCCCGATGTCCGCAACAGCATCCAGGTCCACCCCGGTATCCATCCCCAGCGTCTCCAAGAAGTACACCATGTTCTCCGTCGCCACGTTCCCCGTCGCCCCGGGGCTGTACGGGCACCCGCCCAGCCCGCCCACGCTCGAGTCGAACGTCCGCACCCCGTGCTCCAGCGCCACGGCCGTGTTGACCAGCGCCTGCCCGTACGTGTCGTGGAAGTGCATGGCCACGTCCTCGTTCCGGATGCCCGCCGCCCGCATGCACTCCAGCAGCGCCTTGGTCCTCGGCGCCGTGCCCATGCCCGTGGTGTCGCCGAGCGAGATCTCGTCCGCGCCCGCCTCCAGCAGGTCCGTCGCCACCGCCGCCACGCGGTGCGGGTCCACGCCGGGGCCCTCGAAGGGGCAGCCGAGGACCACGGAGACGTAGGCGCGCGCGCGCAGGCCGTGGGACTTGGCGGCGGCGATGACGTCGCGGAAGCGCAGGAGCGACTCGGCGACGGAGCAGTTCAGGTTCTTCTGCGAGAAGGACTCGGTCGCGGCGGCGAAGACGGCGATCTCGAGGGCCGGGGTCGGCGGCGTGGGTTGGTCGGTCTCGGTGGCGTAGGCGCCCGGGTGCGCCTTGAGGATGGAGGCGGCGGCGTCGAGGCCCTTGGTGTTGGGCGCGAGGAAGGAGTAGGAGATTGGTCGCGGGGAGGAGATCTTTTGCTGGAGAATGTGCTCGAGGATCTCGCCCGAGTTGCTCATCTGCGGGCGTCAGCGGTGCCGCTCTTCACTGTGCTCAGGGTGGGGGGGGAGGGACATACCTGAGGAACCCACTTGGGCGAAACGAACGCCCCGCTCTCAATCGCCGAGAGGCCCGTGCCGGCGAGCCTCTCGATCAGCTTGATCTTGGTCTCGAGCGGTATCGAGACCTTTTCGTTCTGCAGGCCATCGCGCGGGCCGACCTCGACCACCTTGACGTAGTTGCCGCCGCGCGGGGACGACGCCGCCGTCGCAAAGCCGCGGGTCCGCGAGGTGCGGCACGCGCGGCAGACGAAGGAGCGAGCGATTCCGACGGTCATTTTGGTTTGCTGGTTGTTTGTTGAGGGTAGGTTTAAAGGGCCCTGTGGAGGTGAGGGGAGCTCTCGGTTAGCGATGCGGAGGTGGAGCTCCGGGGGCGCATACAATCGGCTGATAGTTTCGTGGGGAAATCCAGGCGCTGACAGCTGGTCTCAGCCGCTGTCTCGGATCTGTGTCAGTCAAGCCTGGACGAGCATCCTCGGCATCATTGTCTCGGCGACGATATTCTCTTTCCTGGTTGGTTTTCAGGTGATTGGGGGGATTCCGCCAGAGATCAGCCCAGAGGCCACCCTCCCCAAGTTTTAACACAGCACATGTTGGAGCCACTAGGGTATGTGCGGCACCCGTTCGCTACGCGCGTTGGCTGTCCGGACTGGAGAGCAAACACTCCTGCAAAACACACACATGGTGTTGAACTGCTCGCTTGGCTATGCCGTCCCGCGAACAAGTGGTATTGACAAAACAGAGTTGAATACGCCCTAAACGGCCGCCCCCAGCCCCTCTCACATCTTTTCCACCAACCCCCAGACCTTACCACCCCCTGCCGGCCATCTTCTCCTCGGGCTTCATGCTGTCGCAGTTGATGCCCACCATCGCCTCGCCCAGCCCCGAGCTCACCCGCGCCAGCACGGCCGCGTCCCTGAAGTGCGTCGTCGCCTCCACGATGGCCTTCGCCCTCTTCGCGGGGTCCCCGGACTTGAAGATGCCGCTGCCCACGAAGACGCCGTCGCACCCCAGCTGCATCATCAGCGCCGCGTCGGCGGGCGTGGCCACGCCGCCGGCCGCGAAGTTGACGACGGGGAGGCGGCCCAGCTCGGCCGTCTCGCGCAGCAGCGCGGCGTCGACCTCGAGCTCCCTGGCCAGGGCGCGGATGCCGGTGGCGCCCTCGTTGGCCAGCACGCCCTTGGCGCGCGCGATGTCCCGGGTCAGGGTCTTGACGTGGGTGACGGCCTCGACCACGTCGCCGGTGCCGGCCTCGCCCTTGGTGCGGATCATGGCGGCGCCCTCGGCCACGCGGCGGAGGGCCTCGCCCAGGTTGCGGCACCCGCACACGAAGGGCGCCTTGAAGCCGGCCTTGTCGACGTGGTGCTCCTTGTCGGCGGGCGTGAGCACCTCGGACTCGTCGATGTAGTCGACGCCGAGGGCCTCGAGGATCTGGCACTCGACGAAGTGGCCGATGCGCGCCTTGGCCATGACGGGGATGGTCACGGCGGCCTGGATCTCCTTGATCATGGTGGGGTCGGACATGCGGGCGACGCCGCCGTCGCGGCGGATGTCGGCGGGCACGCGCTCGAGGGCCATGACGGCGCAGGCGCCGGCCTCCTCGGCGATGCGGGCCTGCGCGGCGTCGGTCACGTCCATGATCACGCCGCCCTTGAGCATCTGCGCGAGGCCGGCCTTGACGGCGAAGGGCGTGGCCTCGCCGCCGTTGGCGTTGGCGTTGTGGGTGACGGGGATGGGCTCGTTGGTCATTTTGGCGGTGGGCGGGAGGTTACTGGTTCGGGGATCGGATTGGGAGTTGGGGGAGAAATGGGAAGGATTGGATATCGTCGGATGTCGAGATGGCGTGAGGCAGCTCTTGAAGGGGGCCAATCTTTTTTTTTCGGCAGGAGGAGTCTTTTATGGCGGGGGCGGGGTAGCAGCCACTGGTACATCGACTCATAGACTTTTACAGGGGGCGACAACTCTAAATGCACCTGGGCGGCTTGGCTCGGGGGCGAAAACGGAAGTCACCGGGCGGCATTGAACATGTCACCGAGTTAGCGTCGCCCCGTGGGGCAGGAGAGGGGACAGCGGATATACCGGAAGGGGAAGGGGAGCGAGTTGGCGTGCTTGTCGCTCTGAGCTGCAGTGGGCATCCGAGGTCGGCAAGCTGTAGACTCACGCGAGCGAGAGCTGCGAACTCGTGCTGGGGCCGGGAACCGAGTGCGGCCTATACGCGGTCGCTCGTGGTCGTGACTCACGGATGATGTGCAAAGGGCGCGGGAGACGAGGCCTCACGTCCGCGAGCGTGGGAGCCATCCGGCGTTCCTGCATTGCAATTGGTAATTCTGCAGGCGGCGTGCAGACGATAACCCTGCGAGTGGTCCACCAAATGCCTCAATTCAACTCGTGTGCATAGCGCCGGCTAGCGAAGGTTGGCGGAGGTCCTAGTCGCCGGTGTCGGCATCGGGATGCGGTTGAGTAACAGCTTCTGGGGGTCATCTGGACGGGCATTGGGCGGGCAAATATAACCCGTTTGGGCATTTCCCTTTCGGGATAGAGGTATTACCGATCGATATGTGCGTTTCGAGGTGGGGGAGTGGCTTCTGTGACTCGGAGACTGGGCCCGCTAGGGTCGACTCGGTGACTCTTGGAGGCGAACCCAGCTTGAGCCACAGGTACCGAGTAGCACTACAGGTACATGTCAACCGGTATCTTTTTTCATCGCCCACTCACACGAGCAACGTCTTACAACTCCTTACACCCCCATATCCGAGGATACTGCCCACTCGCCCTACTTTCGCACATCCACCCGATGCCCCTCACCGTCGGCGTGCTCGCCCTCCAGGGCGGCTTCCAGGAGCACGTCACCCTCCTCAAAAAGGCCGCCGCGCGGCTGCCCCCGGGCCACGACGTGAGCGCCGTTGAGGTGCGGACGCCACAGGAGCTGGCGCAGTGCGATGCGCTGGTCATCCCCGGGGGCGAGAGCACCACCATGTCGCTCATCGCGACGCAGACGGGGCTCATGGAGCCACTGAGGGAGTTTGTAAAGTACGTATCCTGTCTCTGGCCCGTTTCGGAGAAAGTGTGAGCGAGGACTGACGAGCGGCAGGACGGCGAAAAAGCCCACGTGGGGCACCTGCGCGGGCATGATCCTCCTAGCGGACGAGGCCAACTCCACCAAGAAGGGCGGCCAGGAGCTCATCGGCGGCCTTTCCGTCCGCGTGCGGAGGAACCACTTTGGCCGGCAGATCGAGAGCTTCGTCTCGGACGTCGAGCTGCCCTTCCTCGCGCCGCTGCCGACCGCCTACCCCGGCGTGTTCATCCGCGCGCCCGTCGTCGAGGCGGTCCTCGGGGGGGAGGGGGAGGGGGTCGAGACGCTTGCTGTGCTCCCCGGCAGGGTGGGGAGGGGAGGGCAGGGAGAAGAGGGAGGGGGGGAGGGGGATATCGTGGCGGTGAGGCAGGGGAACGTGCTTGGGACGAGCTTCCACCCGGAGCTGACGGCGGACGAGCGGATTCATGTTTGGTGGCTGGGGGAGGTGGTGAAGGCTTTGGGGAGGTGATGTGCGGAGATGGGAACATATCGCTTTCTAGGTCGGGCCTTGGTTGGGCCAGAACCGGGGCGGCAGAGGGTCGTCTCCCGTCAGGAGAGCGCAGTGCCTTGTAGATGCTTCCAGCGAGGCGTACCAAACTCGAAAATAGACGTAGTAGAATAAACCCCCGAACCCCAAAAAATCGAAAGAAGGAATACGCCGGGTCGCTTTCGACGCCGCGCCCGACAGGCCCTGGCGCCCAGCAAACACCGCAAGGCGCACCAACGGACGCGAAATAGCAGGGTCCCGTCGACGAGTCCTCTGATGGCGGCGAGTCGCGGACACCATTGACGCAGCCGTCCGGGGCAGGTGGCTCGTTGGCGCCTGCCCTCCCGCACCATCGAGGCAGCGCGTCGCCATGCGAAAAGTAAGCGGCAGGTGGCGCCTTCCGACACTATTTAGCGAGTCGTCTGACGGTAACAGTCGGACACCTTCAGAAGTTCTCCATGGCCAAATGGTTAAGGCGTCCGACTGTTAATCGGAAGATTCCAAGTTCGACCCTTGGTGGGGAAGTCTCTTTTTTTGGCCTTTTTTTTTGGCCCTTGCTTTTGTTTTATTTGAGTCTCCACAATTCCTCTCTTAGGTTTTTTTTAGACGTCCCTGTTTGGTCGGGCTCATCGGCTTCGACGACATTGGTGTTGGTGGGGAGGGGCCTGGGTTAGGCGGGGGAAGGGCCGGGACATGACGTCTCGAGACGGGTGTTCTTTTCTTGTGTATTTATTCCACTGTCAAGTAAACTGCGGGAGCCTCGCAAATAAGCGTGTGTTCACCTTCTGGTGCTGTGTGGTTGGTTCTGCCCTTCGTGGTGTCACTCCGGTTACAAGACCCAGAGTTCTTCTAAAATCGAAACCAAAACTCCAGCCCGTCACAAACACGGCGAGGATACAGAAACGAATATCGGGTATCCCATCCCATTACTGCTTTTATAACTCCTAAACAAACCCCCTAGTTATTCCCCCTCCTACCCCCCCTCTTGCTCCGATCCACATGCCCCTTGAGCACCTTCCGCGCCTCCATCAGGCTCCTCTTCTGCTTCCCCTTGGCCTTGCCCAGCGTCATCATAAAGTTCTTCCCCCTGTTCTTCTCCTTGTTCGTGCTGCTCTTGCCCGCCGCCTCCTTCTTGCTCCGCCGTATCGCCTGCGTCGACTTGTGCTCCTCCCTGTCCGGCTTGCCCTCCTTGGCCATCGCCACCCTCTCCTCCTTGGTCGTCTTCCGTAGTCTCGCGGGCGCCTCGATCTGCTCGGCTGTGAGGCCCTCGTCCACGTGCCGCGCCTCGCGCTCCTTTTGCCGCTGCGTCTTGCGCCCGTTGAGCTCCGTCTGTATCTTGGCCTCCGTGCGCAGCTCCTCGAGCTTCAGGAGGTCGGCGGGCGTGAGCACCGTCGTTGTGGCGAGCTTGGAGAGCTCTTTGATCTCCGCCTCGATGTTCTCCTTGTCGGCCTCCGCGTCGCCGCCATCCGCGCCCTCCGTCCTGCGCTTCTTCGGCGCCGGCTCGTCCTCCTCGTCCGACGAGTGCGCGACGTCGATCCACCCGCCCGACTCGTCGCTGTCCACCGACGCCACCTCCCACTCGTCAGAGTTCCACCCGTCCTCCTCGCCCTCCTTCTTCTCCCCCGCCTCCTCCCCGCCCTTCTCCAGCTTCAGCTTCTTCTGCTCCTCCTTCCACTTCTCCAGCAGCTCGAGCCCCTCGATCTGGCCCGCCTCCTCCTCGCCGAACTTCATCTGCCGCACCTCGCCCGTCTTGAGCCCGATGGTCGCGTCCTTGCCGCGGTCCCTCTTGCGCAGCATCTCGGCGCCCACCTCCCGGTACAGCGAGAGCAGGCCCTTGGCGGCCATCATCGTCCCCTTGTCCTTGCTCCGGCGGTACTGCACCAGGTCCTGCAGCAGCGTGTCGCTCATGGCCAGCGGCTGCCGGAGGCAGATCTCGCGGATGGCGTTGAGGCCCGCCGCCGCCACCTCGCCGGCCGCCGCCTCGGACACGAACTCGTTGGCGACCTTCTGCACGAGAGGCTCGATGGACTCCGGCGGCACGAGGTTGTGCGTGCCCTGCGCGAGCGAGGCGAGGATGGTCGTGACGGACGGCTGGCGCGGGGTCAGGAACTTGTGGAACCACGAGTACAGCGGGACGAGGGTGAGCTTGTGCAGGCCGACGAGCCGCGTGACCAGCTGCAGCACGAGCAGCCGCGTGTCCATGGTGATCTTGGCCTTGGAGTTCTGCAGGTGCTTGGAGAACAGCGCCTCGGCAAAGTCCTGCGGGTCGTGGAGCAGGTGCAGGGCGGAAAAGTTCAGCGGGTGCGCCTTGGTCTTCTTCTTCTCGGACCGGTTGATCTTGTCCTTGGCCTTGTCGTAGGCCTTCTTGCTCTTCTTGGACTTCTTGTTGATCAGCACCTGGTGCTTGACCTGCTTCAGGTCGGGGCCCTCGTCGTCGGAGCTCTCGTCGTCGAGGTCCTCGCGCTCCTTGTCGCCGCCGAGGAAGAAGCGCACGGCGCCGACGACGACCTTCTCGTTGTCGGACAGGCAGGCCTCCTTCATGACCTCGACGGGCTTGGCGTCGTTCCACATCTGGCGCTTCCACAGCTCGCGCGTGAGCTTGACGGCCCAGAGGGCGCGCGGCGAGGTGCGGTCGGCGACGACGAGGTTGTGCAGGACGGTCTGGATGGTGCGGTTGAGCGGGTGGTTGGTGTGCTTGGAGTTGGAGTGGCGGAGGTCCATGGTGATCTTCTGGAAGAGGAGGGCGCGGAGCGACTTGCTCGGCGAGGAGACGAGGATGGGGAAGAGCGTGGTCAGGAGGCTCGCGGAGTCGATGACGTCCTTGTTGCGGAGGAGCACGAGGCTGCCGACGAGCTTCTCGCGGAGGTCGGTGTGCAGGGAGGCATGGTGCTGGGTGAGGATGGCCTTGAGGTCCTCGGGGAAGCTCTGGGTCTCCTCGGGGTAGCAGTCGGCGACGTGGGCGATGAGGTCGATGATGTCGTGGAAGGACTTGATCGACTCGCCGGTCGCGGTGGTGGGCGAGACGAGGAAGATCTCCTTCTGCGACTCATACTGCTGCCATTGTTTTAGGAAGTCGTCCTTGTAGGATCTGCGGGGGTCAGCACGAGTCGGCCGCGGCAGGCGGCGGGACTTCTCACCTGGGATCGCGGCGGATCTTGTTTTGCAGGTTCGCACTGGGGATGTCAGCGAGTGGAAGCCTTGGGGGGATTGGATGCCCTACAAGTCGGCATCGATCTTCTCGAGCGCGGCAACCTTTCGTTTCACCATGATGACGGCCGTGTTGTCTGGTATGTCTGGTATCGTGCTCTGCGCTTCAAGCGGTCGGCGGGGACTGGAAAAATTTGGGTTGTCCCTGTTCACTATCTTATCGCTATCTTATCGTATCTTATCTGGCCCCGCCCTGTCATTGTCCCAGGTAGGTCAGCCGTAAACAGGTGTCTGCCAGCTGCACGGCTCCAATTCCAATGCAATGAACTTGCATTCACGTTGGGATAGAGGCCGGCTCTTCATGCTCTTCCGTCAGGTTGCATTGTCAATCAGGCGATGAGAATCTTTTCATTCTTTCCCCTTCCTTCTCAACCCATGTGGAGCCGTCCCGATCTCGATCAATTCTCGGCCGAGCCGGGCCCGACATGACTCACCGAAGCCCGAACCCCCAACGGCCGTCTGCACGTCTCGGCCGGGCGGCGCTCCCGGCTACTCGGTGAGCCCGCCGAAGCGCCCAAAGCTCGACCCTCTGGCCAGTCTCCGTAGGCAGAAAAGTCCCTGGCCCCACTCTCGGTCTCCGAGACACCGCAAATTTTCAGGTCAGCTGAGACCAAGAGCTGGCGGCCGACAGTGGCACGACAAGCTTTTATCGGCTCCCCGCCGAAGATTCTCTGGAGCCTTCTCCAATGGGCGCGCAGCTTCCGCCACGGGCAGTGGATCTTGGGTCTATCGCCGATTGCAGCACTCGGAGTATGACTGCTCCGAGCATGGTGCTATCGGCGCTTGCGTTCTCGTATAGCAAAAAGACCGGGCGCCGGTGGGACCAAAGAAAAAGAACCGTATCGCCTCACTCTCCTGTCGCATGAGGTGATTAGGCTGGATGATAGGCGTTCATTCCTGTTGTCGGGGATCAACGTCTTATCGACGCGCGTGTGGGTGAGTAATGGCCGTGGCTTGAAGAGACTCGGGCGCAGGTGTTTGGAATCAGGTTCGCCGGGAGAACTCCGAGTGGGGCCTCTTGCGAACCGGTTACGCTGCACGCGCAATCGGGCGGAATCGAAACCGCCGCTAATAGGAGCGCTCCGGTTTGGCCCTCGGCCTCCCTCGTAGGGCGCCTTGACTGAGCAGGTCCTCCGCTTGACTCATGGTGACCTTTCTTGGCAATCACCAAGCATTGATGAAGCGAACCCACTCTCCACCGCCCGGGCATCAACGCGCCATGCCGTTACGTTTCCGTTTCAGCCAGACGACGCCCCTCCCCGAGGATATGCGCAGATAACAAATCCGGCCATGCAGGTTATGTCGCATCCGCAATCGCAGCGGCCATTTGTAAACAGCAAGCCGGCTGACAAAAAAGGGCGTTGCTTATTCCGACGTGTGTATTAATTATGGCCGACGTCGATCGTCGCAACACCGAACCCCCGAAGGGCTAGACAGCGCGCCCTGAGAGCGAGCCCTGCGAAATTCCCCGAACGACCGCCACGGGCCAGGGACGGCGCAGCGTGGTTGGGCGGGCGCGGGTTCGGAGAGTGGGGCCAGGGCGATATGGGCCCCAGTGTTCTTAATCGGTTAAGAGAAAGAATTCGATCCCGGTGGGTGGACGGCGGCGGCGTTGCCGATTTGTGGGTCTCCGAACCGGCGAGGGCGGACCCACATGGAGGCTTTTTTTCGGCGTTTTCGCTAACCGCGGGAATGGGCGCTGCTCGGATGGGCGGGCGAAGTTTGGGTTTGACAGAAGTGCGTTGTCTATATAAGGGGCCGTCCCCTCCGATGATATTATCTCGAATGTTTTGTTTGGATGCACAACAAGTTCAAAACATCACAAGATACCAAAGACTTCTCTTGCACACTACATCTAGAAGAAGCTTCCACTCTCTGATCGACTTACACACACACCAACACACCAAACAACCAGACATCAACCTGTACCCACATCTACATCACAGGGTCAACACCTTCGCCCACCATCAACAACAACACCAAGCAAACGAGCTCTAAAACCGCAAAGATGTTCACCAAGCTCAGGGACTCCATCTCCATCGGGTCCAAGACCCCAAAGTCCACGCCCCCGCCCTCGGCCCCAACCTCGCGCCCGTCTTCACCCACCGGCGCCCGCCCGACGGCCCGCTCCTCCATCTCCTCGACCTCCACGCCTCTCTCCTCGCGCCGCGCCTCCATCTCGGAGACCAACAACAACTTCCCCGGCACCAACTCGCACGGGCCCGCGAGGAACAACTTCACCGGCATCAGCCTGCCGTCGCCCAAGAACAACTTCACCGGCACCTCGAGCAAGGGCGCGTCGTCCAGGAACAACTTCTTCGGCGTCGACAGGATGCTCTCGAACGACTTCGGCGTCATGAACCCGCAGGGGACGAGGAACAACTTCCCTGGTGACAGCTAAACGGCTCGCACACGGGGGATGGTTGAGAGAATCATCTGGAGGATGTAATACGGAAATTGGGACGACACAAAAAAGAAAAAAGAAAAAAAGAAAGATACCACTCTGGCGTTGGGATTACCAAAAACAAAAGCATACGGCAACGGGCAGCGGGCAGCGGGCAGCGGGTTTTTTTTCCTTTACCACACTTCTGGCATTTTTGATACCCGTCTTACAGAGCTCGCGCATACAAGGCACGCATTGGCACCGGTGTTTCTCATCTTTCTTCACTCATAGAACATAATACCACTCTAATAGAGAAAATCAAAATAACCTCATCTATAAAACTTTGCAAAAGCTTTGAATTGTGATACTTGTGATCTGTATGTAACTCCCACTCCTCGTTCATGGCTTTGTCGCCTGGCTGGGCCTTCTACCCTGGTAAGTCTTCCTCCCTGGCCGAGTCTTTTCCCCTGGTCGAGTTTTCAAAAGTGGGGACGCTGCTGTCTCCTGACGCTATTCCTCCCAACGCTATCCCCAACGCCTGCACCCAAAAGAAAGCGTGAAAGCGTGATAGGTAAAATGACGATCAAATGAGGGTATCCGCAACAAGCGTCTCAGCTCTCCTCCCGCGGAGCCTTTTCCCCTGGCGTCCCCGCCGGCCCCGTATTCGCCGCGGACGTCTGCCCCGCGACCTTGTCCAGCGGGCCGTAGTACCCGTGATACTCCCCGTCCTCGACCACAGGATCCAGCCCCGGCGTCGCGGCGCTCGCGCTCCTCTTGTGGCTGCCCTCCTTCCCCCTCGACAGCCTCGCCGACCCCGGGACGGGACTCGGCAGCTCCGGTAGGGGCGACACGTCGCCGGCCAGCTCCGCCCTCACGGCCTCGGCCTCCAGCTCCGCGGGCTCGGGCGACACGGGCGAGACGAAGCTCTCCGGGCTCCTCCCGTGCGACGTCCTGATGCTGTCGCCCCGCAGCGACGACACCGTCATCAGCCCGTCGCTCGAGGCCGAGCGGTTGCTCTCCCTCCGGGACCCGACCTCGCTGGCCGGCGTGTTGGGGCTGGGCGACCCGAACAGCGTCGGCACCTCCGAGTCCGAGTCCGTCGTGCCGCTCCGGAACCGCGAGCGCGGCGAAGCCGTCGTCGCGCGCGTGCCCAGGCTCGATGTCTCGGCGTCGCCGTGCTTGGTAGCGGAGTACTGGGCCGACGCCGCCGAGTCGTGCTTGTCCTCCGGCTCGGTCGACTTGGACTGCTCGACGGCCTTGGCGACGCGGTTCAGGCGGCGGATGATTAGGAAGGCGGCCACGACGACGATGATGAGGAAGATGATGGAGCCGGCCACTGCGCCGCCGATCTGTGCTGAGGTGATGCCGCCGCCGTCGTCATCGTCATCTTTTATTATGGCGTCGACCTTGGCGACGGCGGTGGGGTAGAACTTCTGCAGGGCTATGTCGTCAGGCGCCTCGGTCGCCGTGCCGTCCTCGGAGGGGGTCGACACGGAGGTCACGGTGGTGGTGGTGGTGATCTCGTCGTCGTCTTCCGTGGTGGTTATCGTCCGCGTGAGGACGATCGTCGAGGCGTCGGTCGAGTAGCACCGGTCCTTGCCGCAGGCGAGGCCCTCCTTGCAGCATCCGTAGCCCAGCGACTCGGGACAAAGGTAGGAACTCGCGCCGCAGTCGTGCGAGTATGAGACGCCCGGGGCCGGGATGCATCTCCCTCCGCGATCGCACGAAGACCCGACGGGACAGCAACCCCCTCCAGCAAAAGTTAGCGACGTGTCGCGCGGGGTACCTAAAAATGGATTAATTACTCACCACCAAACTCCTGCCCGCAGGCGTGGTATCCTTCCTGCCCGTCGCACGTAACCGGGCCCTGCGTCGTCGCGTAGCAGGAGTCGACCGCACACGAGTATCCCTCGCCGCAACACCCGCCGCTGAGGTCCACGGGGCAGAGGCTATAACTCGTCGGGCAGGTCGTGGTGTCCCTCCTCGCTAGCTGCGGGGCGGCGGTGATTAACGCTTCGACCTTTGGCTGCCTGTGCACGCCGTCTTTCCTCCGTATCTCGGCCGCGCTGGCGCTGTGGCTTAACAGGGCGAACACCACCAGCGCTAGGCGCCGTGGTGATGTCGAGAAGCGCCCGTCCATCGCTGTGAGTTTCGTCCGCCCCCGGCCGGTAGCCGCCGTCGCGGAGCGGGGAAATCGCAAGGGTCTTAAGGGTCCGATGCTACCTCGCGGACAAAGAGCGATTAAGACGTCGCTCACGAACTCGGTTTCGCACTCGGGTGTCGCAGTAACGAAGAGCAGGAGCGAATGGCCCTTTTTGGCGCTTCGAGAGCAGAAATCGTCGAGCCAGAAGCCTTCCAGAGTTGCGAGGCACGCCAGAGTGGCTGGGCGCAGCCGGGCTTCTATATCTGGGACGACGCACCCCCCCGACATTCCCGCCCCAACCCTGCGGTGCAGCCAGTCTGCGGCCCCTCCTGCGAGCGGCGAATGGCGTGCGTCAACCACGCTGGGGCTGACCTGCAGAGTTGTTGGCCGGAGCCCGCCCGGTCACAGCCAATTGGGGAGGTCGGCTGCAGGCCACTGCGACCACCAGGCTGGGCAGGTGGCATTGGCGAAGGGATGTCATGCAAGGACGGTGTGTGGGAGAGCCACATAAGCAAGGGCAGGCTCCCTCGCACGCGGTTTCGGTTTGTCCGTCCCTGAAGCTAGGGAGGAATCGAGATGAGCTCCATCTTGGCGGCGCCATCACGGGTGTCGTCGGAGGGGCAGGGACTCGTATAGTGGTTTGTATAATCGTACATGTGCGCCGGGCCGCGCTCTCGTTTCTGCGGGGTCGGTTTACACAGCAGGCTGCGACGAGTGCCGGTCGGGCAGCGGATGCGTCGGGCCTGCGGCGACTCCGGCTCGAGCGGGATGAGCGGTGGACGTAAGCAGCCGGAAGAGGGCGATTTAAAATCTTACTGCGGCTGTGGGAGCGCTGACCATCGGGATGCTCGCTGTGGATGCCCCGAGTGGACGCTTTGGCATCCTTCCAGCGATTTGGCACTGCCTTTGTTCCCCATTTGGGAAGCCTGAATGGTC
Source organism: Sordariomycetes sp. S4602 (assembly GCA_023628835.1). Lineage (NCBI taxonomy): Eukaryota > Fungi > Ascomycota > Sordariomycetes > Sordariomycetes sp. S4602. Next base: position 559,099 of record JAMAJV010000002.1, read on the forward strand.
TCGAGGCGGTTGGGCCACGTTCAGGGCCCACTTCCGGTGGGGCTGGTGCTGATCCCCCAGCTTAGGTCACGTGCATCCCAATGGGCCTCCGGCTGGCCCGCATTAATGGGTACGTACCACCCGTCAATTGATCCCCTCGTCACTGTGCTTCGACGTCCCGCCCACGCCTCTCCACTCAGAATGCACCTCCGAACCAACAACCCATTGAAGATCCATCGATCCCGCCCCCAACCCCCATCCTTCACGAGCCAACGTACCATGTTTGAGGTCCGCTTCCCCCCAGGGTGCCGTCGCGCACGGTCGCGGAGCGGCAAGTTGGGGGGTAAAGTCGTTGGTCCCAACCATTGCGAGGCGCCGTCAGATGAGCCAGCCTACGGAATATTCCTAGCATTATGAATGCGGCTATCCAACATTATGGGGAATTACACCCAAGTTTTAATTATGGGACCCAATCCGGATGGCCAGGGCTTTCGTCAGATGTGCTGCAGAGAAGCAGCCCGCCTCCTCCACACCGAATCCCAGTGATCGTTAGGGGCGTTATCGGAAGCTTCATCCGCCTCAAATAGGCTCTCTGGATGCGCTAGTTAGATATCCTGCTAAGAAAAGCTGTACGAGAGCCAACCCCTTGGCTTCAAGAGTCATCGTGGCCCCTGATATTGCGGCGATCCATCCCGGGACCCTACACTAACACCCTTTCTCTACCGCTCCTCGCAACACCTCTTTCACTCTTGCCTTCTTCTTGAAATCTCAGGACAAGTGGCTCTCCTGACACTGTCTCTTCGTGAACGAGTCCTTTAGCGTGCCTAGCTTGATCTTGCAGCTACTCCTGGCCGAGTACAAGGTGGGCCCCCGTTGGCAGCTCTGACGAGCAGATGAATACGGCGCAGCCGCTCACAGCTCCCGCCACCGGCGGCTGGGATGTCGATATGTGAGCTTTGTCACACTCAGACGAGGCCTCGCAGAATTACCAGGGCTTGAAGGCCTGGTCCAAGAGGCGAATCACGATCCCATCAACCAGTGATGACCCAAAAGTTCCCTGAACCGAGGAGCTATATGCAGGGTGCTCCCGCAGCAACGCCAAGAGTACGGACCGAAAGCCATCTCGGAGCTTAGACGGGATAAGCTGGTTCATCTTGTTACATTGGGGGCCTTCGAGTAAGGCAGCCTGCTCCTTGTAGTGGTCAATGGGGCACATGCACTCCCCAAACGTGGGTTGCATGAACGTGACCCCATCTGTCGGGATAAAGAAACCTAACAATATAACTGGGTAGGAGCTCTGGTAAAGGAATCGGGGGATAGAGAACGGTGTATAAGTTGTACTCGTAGTCCCAAGTGCCTGTCAACCTCGCGCGGCAAGCTTGTTGTCGCGTCCGTTTCAAGAAGCTCTGGCGGCAGTAGACTACCTGTGGAGAAGTGCATCCGGCCATACTCCCTCCTCTCAGTAGGCCAGAAAGCAAACCGGAGATCAGAACCTTTGCATTCTTGTCTGCAAAGTCGATATCAGCCAGTTCGGTAACGTGGGTGTGGAGGATTAGGTCGGAGGCGTGCCATCCTTCCTGCGGACCCATCCGCAAGGGGGATCCGCGTGCTACGTAGTTCTCGATCTCATGGGCTTGGGACGGAGAGGCCTACCCCCGTGAGCTATACACATCCTAGGTAATTCGGCAAGCCCACAGACCAAGTCCCAGATACGCCGTTCCCACCGTGCTACAGCCAGGGGCACGTTTGGGCTCTCGATGTGTTCCTCGGGGATGAACAGGCAGCGCAAGTCCGTACCCGTCGTCAAGTAGACAATGGCGTCAGATTCAAGGTCGGCAAGCCTTGCGTTTACAGGGTCAAGGTGGTGAGGGATCCTGGCTACGGATTAGAAGGGACCACCCACCCTCTGCAACCTCCCACCCCGTGCCATGCATCCCTCAAGACCCGTGCCAGAAGGACAGCATGAAGAAGCCCTCGGTGCTCTTCGGCTGGCTGTCTCACCAGACCGCCTTCCAACACCAGACTACTCTGCGTCATCAAACCGGACCACGTAAACACCAGCACCCCGCCTTCATTGACGATATGTCCGAGGCGCTGGGGCACAGCCTACACGGCGACCGCCAGCTAGCTACAACCTCTAAAGAAAGGCCGCCTTGGCGTAAAGGGGTGCTTCTCACGAGCCCGACGAGCATCACCTTTGTGAGAAGGTCGTCTTGAGAAAGATGAACCTTGGCTGCCGAATGGCGGGTAGCGTTACGAGCGCGAAGCTTGGGGCAAGACCCGCGATGTAGACGCGCAGGGCCCACGCAGTTCCGTTCTTCCCATTCAGCGAACGCGAAAGAAATCATCAACGAAGGCGGAATCCCACATTGGTCCCATGTCTGTCCTTTGGGACTTGGGGCTGCGGAATTTTGTCTTTCCGGCGCACTCCGATTTGCTTTCCGCGTCCATGGACCTCCGACACACTCGGGTGAAGTCGCTTTCCCTCGGCTGGAGAAGGGAGCGGCATCTGCACATCGGCAACAGCCTCCCGTCAATGCGCTCTCCAAAACCTTATGACCGCACCTTCTTTACCACGCCGGCAGAACAAAGCCAGCCGTCCTCCCAATCGACCTCGGTTCTTTGGAATCCCCAAAGCGCAAGACCCCAGACCCCGGTCTCCACCACTCTGCAGGGGTCCCGGGACCAAGGCCCGCCACCAGGCGTACCCCGGACCGGGGGGCGCATCACCCCGGGGCCGCCTTCCGTCGCCACCAAAGGTCCGAAGGCGATCGCGGGGCCATGGGCCCGCGGGGAATGGCGATCAGCAAGTGCCGCGCGGGCGGAAGCGCTGCGACGCTGCGTCGACTGCCGGGTCGGGCAAGTGGTGGAGCCGCCGCCCCGCCCTCTCCTCCTGTAGTCTTTGGTCGATTCGCGGAGGGGGGATTGGGGTGTCATCGGGCGCGTCGACGATGTTGCGCTGCGCTCCTGCGCGGGCCTTGGCACACGTATGTTGGGCGGCGAACGGGGTAGGGATGGCCGGCAGGTATGCTTAGTTCTCGGGGGGTAGCAACGCCGAAGGTTGGGGGGCTCCGGTCTGGAGGGTTGGCACGCTGGCGGCGAGGATGGAGGCTCCGGAAAGGGTGCACCTGATGAGAAAGGCGATGACCCTGCCAAGCAGCCCGCGCGTACAGTACAAGTATTCCAGGCAAAAAGATGGAAATGACCCTCCCGGCACATATCCTCCATAGATTGATAGATTGAATTAAAGAAACCCCGGGATAGCGCCCTGTCACTGTCTCAACTATTACCCGAACAGGAAAAGCCGCCCCCGGCGCGCACCTCCAGATTGGGGCAAAAGCGTGCGAAGAAGGGACGCTGAGTGGTGGACCCCGGTATTCCCACCAACGCCCACGCGGGGCCCTCCTGCCCCTTCTGGAAGGGGAGAAAGAGAGACCAGCAGCATGCACTGATGGCTGGGGAAGGAGCGGGCCCGATTCCTTCCCCAGGACACTTGGACATACCGGGTACGGGGGCAGCAATGAAACTGACAGAATCAGCCTGCAAGAAATACGAAGACCAAGCACTCTTTGTACAGTATCCTCGATATTGCAATTTCCTCGGAAGGGGGGCGGGCACCTTGTGATGAACGGTTGTCTGGACGGATGCGCCAAAGGGGAAATGCAATATCCGCCCGCGGGCGCCAATATAGGGTAAAGACGAATGCGTTTCCCGGGCCCTCGCCTGTGCCTTGCCTTTCATATCCGTGCCTGAAGATCCGCCTGCGCGCTCCCGCCTTCCAAACCGCCATCTCGGGGAGCGGGGAAAAAGCTCGTCGCCCCCAAACCCTCGAAACATCCTTTTATCAAAAAAGAACTATGCTTAATGCCTTGGACGTGGCGACACTTGAGCCCACCACCCCGGAAGGGGCCCCGATACCACGGTTCAGTTGGGAGGATCTCCCCTCGCGGATCCCATTTCGAGCGAGAGGATGGCACCACATCTCGGTCTGCTTTTGCCGAGCTGGGAGAGGAATATGTTTTCCACCCGTCATTTTGCCTCCCTCCCGGCGATCATGCCCCCCCTTCGTAATATCGGGGAGAAGGGGTGCTGAGTCTGCCCTGAGTCAGGTGCCAGGGGGAGCTAATAAGGCAACCAGCCCCGGGGGGCTGCCTCCCTCGGTGAGGAGCATCCTTGGGTCCGAGCTTGCGAGGTGGGCGTGCAGGGGCGGGGGATCTGGCGGAGCTCGGTCCGTCGCGGGAGGGCGTGGACCGGCGCCGGGGCTCGTCGCGCCGGGGGAGGAGCAGCTCGTGTCGTGGATTCCACGCGATGGCATGCAGGGCAGGGATCTCATGCAGCCGGACGGCCCCCCGTCTTGAGCCAGGGTCCCCTTCCATACGGAGACGCGCTCGGTATTCCAAGGCCTCTCTGCCGACCGGTGTATGGCTACCCAGTTCGGTCTCCATGCCGCATACTGTACGTACTATACGTACGTATCCAGCTCGCCCCCCCGTTTACAGTACCTCGTATGTTCACGTTCCCTTCTGACGTTCGAGGGGGGGCCCCACACAGCGTTCTGGCAGGGATAAAGGAAGCGCTAGCGGGAGAAGGAGAAAACCACGCTGGACGTTCGGCCCTTCTCCGTGATGTCACGGGTCACAGGTAGAGAGAGGAAAACCCACTCCTATATGCGCGCCAATCAGCGGCCCTCCCCACACTCTCGGTGAACGCCCCCCTCCGTCCCCACTCCCCCCTTCTCACCTCATATCCGTTCTGGAAGAACCGGTCAAACCGGGCCCTCTGATCACGGGTCAAAGAAATGAACGGAAAAGGGGAAAAAGGGAAGGGGGGGGGAGAATGCAATGCTTGCGTCCCAAGGATCGGCGCGCTCCCCCCTTTCTGCAGGTAAGATAGGCCGGCTGAAACCCCTTTTCCCCATGGGGGAGGACAGGGTGAGGATTGTCGTACGTTGTTCTAGAAAACTTGTGGTGGAAATAGTTCGGCGCGTCGGGGCGATTCTCGGGGAATGGGCCTGTCTGACCGCCCGATACCCCGGTTTTTTTCTCCCTCTTCCTTGAACCCCAGCTGGTGCTGCTTCCCCACCTCCGCCGACGCGAGGCGTCCCGGTGGGGTGAGGGGAGGGATTGTTCGTGTACAGTACGGCACAGTACCGGAAAATGCCCTCCACCTCCCGAGGCATTGTACGGATACATTCGACGGCGTTCTCCCCCGGCCGGGCACGAACGAGCTTTGCCGAGAGTCCCTGTTTTTTTCACGAACGAACCTTGCGTCAACTTCTTTCCACACTCCCTCAACCTCTTTTCACAATTAAATCCCCCCTGGCTCCTCCATCCCTCCCTCCCCCCAGGTTCCATTCCCTTTCCCACACGCCCCCCTCGCCACTTTCCCCAGGTTCCCCAAGTTCGAACCGGAAAATCCCATCAATCCCAGAACTCTTCAAGCCCAATAGGCTCAATTTCACAGGGGAATTTAAGCTTTCGGCCCTCCGCCTCGCTTGCCCCGTCGGATATTAACCACTGCCCCTGCCTCTTATACGCCTTTCTCCCTTACTTGGGCCCTGTTTCCCTCCAGTCACATTGCACCGTGGCCCCCTTTCTCCGCCCCCGCGCGCCGCCTTTTGGAGAAAGCCGGACGGGGTCCCGTGGTCTCGCCCCTGCCGGGATCCACTCCCATCGCTACTTTGCACCCTTTATAGCCCACACACCCCGCTTACTTGTGGTGTTCGCGGTTCGGCACCCAGAAAGCTTGCCTGGCCTTTTTTTTTCTTGCTCTCTCCTCTACACGCTTCCCCGTGCGAAAGCAATTGGCGCGGTTCCTAGATCCAAATCCACTTTTGAACCGGGTATCTCGCCTCGACGTCCTTTTCCTTTCGAGGGTATAAGACGAAAACCAAGTAGAGTCATAACGACACGGACACGGACACGGAAACCGAGCGAACCGGAGAAAGGGAGATCGGGGAGGAAGCAAACACCACACAGGAGTTCGAGCATGCTCGTTGCCGCGAGGCAACTCCTTCGCCCATGATGCTGCTATACGCAAAGGTCGCCCAGCCCAGGGCCCCCAAGAAGCGCTCCAGGGCCGGCTGCACCCATTGGTACGTCTAGACCCCAACGACGCCCCTTCCCTACCGTGCAAGCCACCTTACTGACCTGGGTATAGCAAGGACAAGGTATAACCGACCAACCCTCCCAACCCCTTGACCCGAGCTCACACCGTTGCAGAAGAAGAAGTGCGACGAGGTCCGCCCCCAGTGCCAGCGATGCGCCGACAAGCGCCTCGACTGCGTGTACGAGGCCGTGAAGCCGCGCCAGAGGAGGCGGCAGTCCTCCAGGGAACCCACCAGCCCCCTCTCGCCGCTCTACTCGCCCTCCCTCGACCTCGGCTTCCAGCCCTACGATGACCCCCTCGGCGCCTGGGACGACGAGACCCGCGCCAACACCGCCGCGAACGCCACCGCCGTGGTCCCCCGGACACCACCCCACACCGCGCCCCTCCTCGACAACATCCTCCTCGACCCCTCCCTCACAGCGAGCCTTGACCCCCTCGACCCCCCGGCCCCCAAGGACGACGAGGAGCCCACCGCCGACACCGCCGCGGACGTCACGTCCCTCGCGAAGATCACCCGCGCAAAGGACATCTCCCTCTCCATCCCCTCCCCCTCCCTCCCGGGCCTCTCCTCGCAGCCCCCGCACCTCAAGTTCCTCACCCCCCTCTACGCCGAGTTCGCCGACCTCCACCGCCGCCGCACCCTCGTCGACCACTTCTGCAACGTCCTCTCCCGCCTCATCGTCCTCAACGAGGACTCCGGCAACCCCTTCCAGCGCCTGATCCTGCCCATGTGCCAGCGCAGCGAGGCCGTGCGGAACGCCGTGTACGCGCTCGCGAGCGCCCACAGGGAGTACAGGGGCCTGGTGACCGACGGCGACGGCGAGAACTCGGCCTACTTCTATAACCAGGCCATCCAGGGGATCACGATGCTCATTGAGAAGGGGGCCAAGTCGTGCAGGAACGAGCTGCTGGCGGCGATCATGCTGCTGGTGTACTATGAGGTGGTGAGTCTCCTGCGGTGTCGGATCGTGACCGAGTCTGTTCTGGAATCGGTTAGCTGACTGTGGTTATAGCTGGTGAAAGATGGAGATGGGTCGACGAATATCGTGGACGGCCACCTGAAGGGAGCCATGTCCGTCATCAGCACCACCAGCGAGCGCCCGGATGATACAGGAATTTTCCTGGAGAGGGTATGTGCCCCCGCCTTCCCCCTTCTCTTATTCCCCCCGTCACCCGCGACGCGACCGGATGCGGCGCGTTCCAGCCCGCTCCTACGGCCCGCCGTCTAACCTCCCGCGCCCACACCATCCCGCTCTCCAACGTTTCAGCATAGAACTCAAACTCACATGTGACGTCTCCCAGGCCTTCCGCTTCTACGAGGTCATATCCGCCCTGTCCTTCGGCACCGCGCCCCTCACCAGCCCGCCCGCAGCCGAGCGCCCCGCCGCCCCGCCAAAGGCCTCCCCGGCGCAGGTCGGCGACGTCGACACCCTCCTCGGCATGGCCAGCACGCTCTGGCCCATTCTCCACAAGCTCTCCACCCTCCTCTCCCTGAAGCGGGAGATCGAGTCGGCGCCCTCCTCCGCGGACCCGGCTCGCACAGCCGCGCTGCAGAGCGAGTTCGAGACCTCGGCCTACGGCGTGGATGTCGCGCTGAAGAAGTGGAAGCCTAACCTGCCGCCCCAGCTGTACGTCGTCAGCAACGACGAGACGAGCAGCTCCTACGGGGACGACATCTATGACGAGGAGGGCCACTCGACGGCCTCGCAGCGCGCCCACCTCCAGTCCGTGCTGAACAACGCGCTGGCCTACCAGCACAGCGCGATCGTGTACCTCCACCGCACGATCTACGGTCACTCCCGGCGGCACGCCCTCGTGCAGCGCCACGCGCACGTCGCGCTGACGCACTGCGTGGCGACGGTCCGGAACGGCGGGCCCATGGGCGCCCTCCTCTGGCCTCTCTTCGTCGCGGCGTGCGAGGCCGTCACCCTGGGAGACCGCGACCTCGCGCGGCAGACCTTCGTGGTCCTGGGCCAGCGGCAGGGCATGCTGAACATCGAGAGGGCGTGGTTCATCATCGAGGAGGTGTGGAGACGGACCGACAGGGCGGAAGAGTTCGCCAAGGCGTCCCAGGGCGGCAGCGGGACGCTCCCGATATTTAAGGGGCGGGACCTGTGGAGGCGGGTGAGCGAGGAGATGGGCGTCACGATTGTTTTTGGGTAATGAAACGGCTCGGGGTATGATTCTGATGTGTGTGATACGTTAATGAAGCCGGGCGCAGTGGAGGGGAGTCTTTCTCCCGGACCTGGGATTTTGTGTGATTTTCTGGGCAACAGGGATGGAGTAGGCTTCACCGAGTTGGGCTGTGGGTTAGGGATCGTGGTGGCGCCTTAATGTTTCTGGGAAGGGGGACGGCAAATCTTACTTTGAACTGGTTCTGGGCGTTGGATGCTTCCATGCTGTTCCTCTTTTTCTGGATCTTTCTCTGTCGCAAAATGGGATATATACCAGCCTTACCAAGGCGGACCCTGATACCCTTCGCTTGTCGGTAAAATGCACTCGTGTTTCACGGTGACGTCTCGGAAATCGGGAGGGCTTATATTAGCTCGGAAGGGTGCTTTGGGTTAGCCTCACGTGGGATCGGCGGCGTTCATGTACTGTAGGCTGAAGATTTTCAGGACGACGGATTCGTTGGGGTCCGAGGGGATGTGATGAAGAACAGACCAAGCGGGCTGGGGTGTGATTGGAATGTTGGAGAAGGTGGGGGCGGGAGTGGTGAGGTGCCTTGTGGATTTAGGCTGTCGAGATCGCTGGAGGGAAGTTCAAGCTCCGGTATCGCCTTGCTGGCTTGGGTGGGCAGGTCAGAGCAGTGAGTTCGTCGATGCTTAGGCGAAGGCGATGACGTACGGGAGCCGGCGTCCCCTCGGCTTGCAGTCGGGGTAGCACGAGCGCGTGGCGGCAACTGAGGTCCGCGGTCCGCTTGAAGACGAGGCCTGCGCGCGTTGCGTTCTGGGCCTTCGTCCCACCCTCTGCAAACCATCACTCGTCGAGGCGTATTCCGAGATCTGGGTTGCGCGGATCCGTTCTTCGGAGCCGGATCTGGGTTGGTGGGACGAGAAACGAGGCCCCGGGCACAGCTTGTGGGACCCACTGTGGACTGATTGTCGCTTCGCGCACCGCGGCACCTGCGGCCTGGACCAATTCCAGCTCGACACCTCCCACCTCCAGCACCGATGACAGCGTCCTCGCGTCGTCCCGTCGCGGCAAGGTGTGGGTCCATGCATGCTTAGCGTGCTGCTGGGGTCGGAACCGACTCCCCGCCCTGCAGCTCTCGCCCACAAATGCAGGGCGCCTCTCAGGAAAGGGCAGCTGTCACTGGCGGGCAGGGTGTCCACAACCATGGTTATCCTTGATTTGAGTGGAATCTCTCGGGATTTGCGAACGTTGAGCTGCAAGCTGCCAGCTGCGGACCCAGGCAAGCTGCATCGTGGGCCACCCATCGCGCGCCGATCGACAGCAGGGGCCCGAACTGGATCGAGCCTGTGCTCGGGTCTGACAATCCGAACAGTTGGGCGTCGGTAAAAGAGGGTCATTCGCCGAGCTCGCCGCCGCTTGTACTTGGCAGCGCCAAGTAGACGAGATGGGATGAGACGGAGGTCACACACCTTAATGCGCGACTGTATAGCGCTTCGAGTCTGAGTGTTGGCGATACCCGACCACATAAGCCCCCCACCCCAAGCTCACGGCCGACGTCACAAAGCCAGTTCTGGACCCGCTTGTGCCGAGTATCCCTGGGCGCCTTGTGGGGGCGGACCGCGCCGCGGGAACGTTAGCGGGGCGGGATCTTTGAGACGCACCTGAGAAGTGCAAGAACTCAGCTGAACGACGGGGCCAAGAACGAGACGGCGTGGCCCATCCGAGCCCCCGAATCCTGACTGACGGCTTGCTCACCCCGCCTGACTCCCGATTCCGTCGCGTCGTGCCTCAGCTCGTCTGGATCGGCGCTCTCGTGCTCTGCCCCTCGAGTTCCCTGCTGCCGATGCCAAACAGGCCCGTCGTGTTCAGCCTATTACCCGCTTGCCGCTTCGTCGCGCAGGCGATCCTCTTCGCAGTCGACTCTCGGCATCGTCAGCGCTGGCCATGTTGGGCTCGTCGCACTCCGGCCGGCTGCAGGATTGTCCGAGTCGTGGCTTGACAACCCCTGCTCCGCGAGATGTCGTGCGACCTGTCAGCCCCACCTGCCCCCAACCTTCTCCCCACTCTGTTCGCGCCTGCCCCGTCCGGAGCCCTTCCTTCTCTCCCGCGGGCCCTTCTCCATCGCGGCTTCCGTGTGAAAAGCGGGTCGTCGCTGAGGCGTCTCGACTTGTGCTCGAGGTACCAGCTGAACTCGGAAATAGCACGTACGGGAAAGGCATAGCGCAATGCGCCCCGTACCTCTGCTAAGCGATACCCAGGCTGGATGTGCATCGCCGCCATGGAGTTACCCGATCGGAGAGCCGCCATAGCTGGCCCCAATAAGAGGTGTCTGGCACGTCCATGCAGCCTGCCTCCATCTATCTGAACCCTCCCTCCTTCCCCAGACCCTTGCCCTACTGCGTGTCTCCGGCCTGTTATAGCCCGCGCGACCCGAAGAGCCCCTGTCAGCCCCCCAAACTTCCTGCGGCCTTCCCCTCCAGGACGCTGGTTTGCCTTTGATGCGTCTGTACCTCGCTGGACCGCTTCGATACCGTCGCTTCCCTTCTCTCCATCATACCCCGAGAGTCTCTGTGCCCTCTCGACTCTGATAAACTGCTGCTTTTCCCTGCAGAACAACTTGCATCTGCTCTTGTTATCCGCACCACAATCCAGAAAGCGCCGTGCCTCTCATTTGCGGGATGCAGGCCTCATCTGCCGCTCCCGCCGACGTCCGTACCCCCAACACCCCAACGCCCCAGCCATCTCCGACCTTCTGCGCGCACCCACAGCCCATCTATTGCCGTCAACCACTATGAGTTGTGCTGAGTAGAGCGGAATGGCCACGATGCTGAACGGGGCCCATCCCCCTCAAAGACAGATCCGCTTTGTCCACAGCCAAGGCCAGCCTCCGGCGAAGCGGAGGCGGATCAACGCGGCGTAAGTTCTTATTCTCGTTGCCCTCGTCCCATCCCAACGATTTCCGGCAGCTGGGCAGTCGTCTGTCGGGATGTTTGGTTTAGCGAACCAATATATGATTTAGTTTGTTCTGCAATCTAACAAGCCCCGACCGGGCCGCAGGTGCTTAACATGCCGGAGGCGGAAAACGAGATGCTTCGGCGAACGGCCCGTCTGCTCAACCTGCACCAAAAATAACCACACGTGCCAGGGTTACAGCGACGAGACCGAGAAGAAAAGACCCGGCGAGGAGTCCGACACTGCGGAAGGGGCCATATTGCGCCGTACCGAATCGTACGAGGTCGATTCAGACGACGAGAATGAGAGGCGTCATTCGAAATCCAAACTGAGAGCCGCCCAACCGACTTTGTCCCCGGTCGGCGGCAAGCCAGTAACGCTTGACACCGACTACAGGTTTCGAAGAACCACGCCGTACGGATTCGTCAAGAGCGAGACGTGGAGGGATGCCGATCGCGACGTGGGACTTCCGGAGGGCGCAGCATTTACACGAGAGAGGCGCCATTCGACGACCGGTTCTCGGCAGGACCGTCACTCCGAGCTGCGCCGCGTACCTTATTTTCGTTATTTTGGTCCCACCGCCATCGTACCCGGTTTCAAACAGATGGTGGTGTCCGTCAAGGGCCGGAGCCGGAGCCGCGCCCCGGGCTCATTCTCGGATTCCTCTCCCGCGTCCGCCCTGGCGCCGCCTGGAGTCGACTTCAACGACAGACCAGATAGAGATGCTTTCGAGGAGGGGCTGCCGATTTACGACCCTAATGATTCGGGACCAGTCCCGCCTTTAATTCTGGACCTCGTGCACACTTTCTTCGTCCATCTTGGCTGCAACTACCCATTCCTCAGGCCGGATCGATTTCCGGATTTGGTGGCCGAGAAAAGGGTTGAGCCAATCCTGGTTGATGCCATCTGCGCCCTTGCCGCAAGATTCTCCGAATCGCCAGTCCTTGCTCGGCAAGATGGTTCTGTAGCGGCAGCGGAATACGGGCAGTTCTACGCGCAGCGCGCGAAGGCTGCCACCGTTGACACATTCCCTTGCCCATCGGTTGGAGCTGTGCAGGCGTGCCTACTCATGGCGTACGAAGGGTTCGGGGCAAATCAAGACAGCGCCTTGTGGATGTACCTCGGCCTCGCAATCCGTATAGCCGTCGACTTGGGCCTCCACAAAGTGGCTGGGATTAGATACCAGGGTGAGAAAGATCCTTGGTATACGAGACACTGGAACCGATTGTCTACCGAGGGCGGAGGCCGTGGAGAGGGTGCTTTCGAGTTGGAGCACGCAGGGGGTTCCGCGAACGCGCTTTCTCGGGGTGAGCAAAAGGAGGTTGAGCAGGAGAGAATCGACACCCTGTGGGCTGTTTTTACCCTGGACAGGATCACCTCCTCCGGCACGGGCCGGCCCGTTACCTTCAAGGATGACGACTTTGAGCTTGCGCTGCCAGAGCCCACCGTCGACCCAGCCACGGGCCGGCCTGACCCCCACCCGCACTTTATCAGGATAATACACCTCTACGGACGGGTATCCGATGTCTTGAACAACATTCGAGACGCCGGCGACTTAACAGACGACAAGTGGAACAAGCTTGCGGCGATGGAGGCTGAGCTCACTAAGCAACATCAATCACTCGATAACCGACTCGAATTTAATGCTGGAAATTTCCGGGCTTACGCCACTGCCGGGAAGGCCACTACCTTCATTCTCCTGCACTTTTGGTTCCATGCTCTCATCGTCATCTTGCACCAGCCGACGCTCCTGACGCCATTAGGAGGCTTGAGCCCGTCCCACCAGCTTCTCCCCAACAGCAGGGAGCTGTCCATGTCGAGCGCCAAAACCATCGCCGATATCCTCGCGTTCGCGGAGCTAATCGACTCCAAGAGCTTTGTCGGCAATCCCTTCACGTCACAGCCCATCTACATCGCGGCGTGTGCGTTCGTCATGGAATCAGCTGTCAACGCCTCCAAGCCCGTCTCGCCGACGCCTTCACCTCGGCCTTCGCTTTCCAGACCACAGGGCGAGGGCCGGGTCAGCGAGTCCAGGTCTTCCAACAAGCACTCGCTGCTCACGTCCGCGGCCAACCAGAACTACCAGCGCTGCTACAATGCCCTGGCCCAGCTGCATAGGTACTGGGGTGGAGTCAAATACATCCTCACCGCTCTGGACCAGAAGTCGAAGGGGATCTGGGACGTCGAGACCTACACGTACGAGGAGTACGAGAGCACGAAGCCACCCAGACGCGAGTCGGTGAGCCAGATCCCGGCATTTGAGGCTCCCAGGTCCAATGCGCCGCCGATTGGGTGGTCGCTTGCGGGGACGACGGATTCCCCGAGCTCGAATCTGACGCTGATGTATCAGAATATGGATGATCGGCCACGGCATTCCCAAGGGATGCCAGCACATGCCCCCGAGAGATTCGACTTGGGAGACGGCTCGCGGAGCGCGATGCTGAACCCTGCACATCAGAGACCGTACCCTCAGCAGACCACGTCGGCAATCCGGCAATCGCAGATTCCTATGGGCCAGCGGCATCAACGGCCGACGGCGAGCGCCCAGACTCCCACCAAGGCGATGCGGAACCTTGAGCACATGCCGCCTGGGGACGCCATAACGCCGCCCCCGTCGGTCGACCGGACGCCGAAGATGCACGTGAACCAGATGGCGCAGCAGTACACGCCGTCCTCCCACCCGACGGCGTACGAGGCGGTGACTCCGGGGACGCTGGAGCACCCGCACCAGCAGGCGGAGAGGCGCGACGACAGGGGTCAGTTCGGCGGGGGTTACCGTGAGATGTACGGGCAGGATGTAATCGCGTTTGACAGCCAGGAGATAGACATTGGGTCGTTGGGGGTGCAGGGGGAGGTGATGCCCGGCTGGATGGCGTATCTGCCGGCCATGAATATGTATGACGGGATGGGAGGGTGATGTTGGCTACGGCTATTTTCTTTTGTTTTGTCCATTTTGCATTGCATGTTTGTCTAATCTATGATTCCCTGTGGAGGTGCGGTGGGAGAGAAGCAAGAAGGGGGTGGTGGGATGGGAGGAAGGGGGTAATCGCTGCATTCTGTGCTTCTGGTGATGAGGATAATGATGAGATACCATATACGATGTATTTACGACGGATGTATTCGGGGGATACCTCGGGAGGCTGGTAATTGGGGGTGGGTATCATTAGAATCAAAGTCTACCGCGATAATACAAATACAAAGCCCCTTTCCGTCCAGACACATCTCCCCTGGTCTTTCCCCGACGTGGTATACTCTAGCTGGGCTTCTCGGCAAGCCAGGATTTGAAGGAGACGGGCTTGGAGATGGGATCTGCTGAGCCGCGGCCGAGGTCGAGGACGGGGACCATCGAGGGGCGGCCGTGGGCACAGGTAAAGGGGAAGGCGGTGGAGGCGAGGCGGGCCAGGAGGGCGGTGCACTCCTCTTTTGTGAGGGGGTCGTTGAACATGATCGCGCCTGGACTGTTAGCATGTTCCGGAACGATAGAAGCTGGGGAGCGGATGTTGAGTGGGTGTAATGGGGTTGGGAACTGCGGCCGTGGAAGGAACGGAAGGGTGCGTAGGGCGTGGTACTCACTCCTGCAAGCCCGCGAGTTCAGCAGGTCCAGAATCCCGGACGGACACCCGTGGAACCGCGTAACCCAATCCTCCCCCCCAAGCCCCCTCTCCTCGCCACCAACAACGCCCTTCTCCTCGAGCCTCCACGCCTCCGAGCGCAGGAGCGAGATCAGGACCCTCGGCTCCTGCCTGCACCGCTCGAGGATGCTGGGCGGCAGCGCGAAGACCGTGACGTCCGTCTGCGAAGCGGAGTAGCTCACCCCCCATCGCGCGAAGTGGCCCCTGAGGCGGAGGAGCAGCGCCGCCTCCCGCCCCGGGACCTCGAAGCGCAGCGGCTCGGCCAGCGGCTCGGAGTCCGCCCTGCCGCCGGGGAAGTAGGCCCCGGTGAGCTCCTCGAGGCGGCAGCGCTCGTCCGCGGCGTGCTGGTCTACGAGCACGAGCAGGGCGCCGGAGTCCCGCGGGAGCCGCGCGAGGATGAACTTGTTGTCGACCTGGGAGATGACCTCTGCGTTCTGGAGGGCGGGGCGGGAGATGTGGCTCTGCAGGGGCACCGAGGGCGTCTCGCCAGGGGTGTTGTCGTTGGCTCTGGGGATCGGGGGCTGGACTGGGGCGAAGACGGGGTTCTTCCAGCTCTGGAGGAGGTCGGCTAGCCAGGGGCTCGGCTCGCTTTGCTCAGAGTGGCCGGGTGTGGCGTTCGTGCGGGATCCTGCTTGAGGTTCCTTATTTCTTGGGATCTCGGAGGTCGAGCCCGGCCGGGAGATACTGCGGGAGCCCTTTTCAGGTGACCGCGGTTTCGGGGCCTCCGCCTCGTCCGGTTCTAAGGCGTCGGGGAACGGTGCACGCAGCAGTTTCCCGTCCCGGCCCAAAAGAGGCTGTCTAGTCGTCGACCTCCGGGGCCCTTCGTCCGACCTCTCGTCCCCAAGATCGGCCCGAGAGGCTAGTCGTGGCGTCACGGCCGGAGAGCTAGACTTCGCCGCGTGCACCGGCTTCCCGGCCTTGACGCGGCTCCACATGTCAAACGGCGATGAGGGCCTCGAAGAACTCTTCTTCGACCTCGTGGGCACCGTACTCAGCCGCGAAGACGGGGTGCCCTCGCGGCTGCCGCGGAGCTGCCGCCGGTCAACAGACCCCTGGCCGGGCTGCGGCTTGAAGTGGTGTTTCCTGAGAAACTCGTGGCAGACCGCCTTGAGGAGGTCGGCCACGGCCTCGACGCGGTGGCCCTGGTCGAGGAACTGGTCGAGGCTGCACCGGCCCCTGTCGGCCCGGTCCCCGGCGTCGATGCGAAAGTAGAACATGGGCCACCGCTCGACGCCCTTCCTCGGCTTCTGTCCAAAGATCCCGCCCCTCGCCTCCTCGTCCTCGAGCGCAAAGGCGGAATTTGAGAACACGCGGTTCACCTCCTCGTAGAGGACGTTCGCGCCCGCGTCGTTGGGGATGGGCTGGATGCCGAGGCATATGAACTGCGACCGCCGCGAGGCGACGGGGTTTAGGGAGACGCAGCCGGCGACGGACATGCCGGCGCCAGAACCGCCTACTTTCTCCCATGACTCGGCGTCCTCGGTGTCCGCGAGGTTTGCCTGGATCAAGGTCCGCGAGACCCGTGCGACAAGGTCCTGGGAAAATGGGGTGGAGCCGGGCTTCTGCTGAGGCGGCCGGAAGCGGAGCTCGAGGCCGGCGTTCGCCTCCCTCACGTACACCGAAACCGGGTTTCGCCAGGGCAGCAGCAGGCCCACGACGTTTCTGAGCAGGCGCCGCCACTCCTTCTCGATAGCGCCCCGGTCGCCGCTGGAAGGCCGCTGCTTGGCCCGCACGGGCATGGACCCGAACAGGTCCCGGACGGAAACCCGCGTGCCGTGGCTGAAGGTGAGCAGGCGCTGCTCGGGGAGGGATGGCGTGTGGCGGGATACCACGGCGGAGTGGTGCACCGAGAGGGAATTGTGGGAGTGGTGTTTCTGGTGGTGAGAGGTGATGCTCAGCAGGGACAGTGCCGCTACGGCAGCGAGGAAGTCCCCGTTAGACCCATGACACTCGGACGGGGACTCGAGCTTGGACGTGTCTGCGGTTCTGTAAGCAAGCGGACTTTATATCCCCAAGTGGGCCGCGTACGATGAGTCTTGGCTAGTCCGCCATCCGGCCGGAACTCGGACAGTGGGATTCCAACGCCATTGTCCTCGACGGTGCAGCCGCCCTTCACATAGTCCAGGTAGATGTTGATGGTGCTCGCGTCGGCGTCGAGAGCGTTTTTCACAAGCCCTGATACGGCGTCGTTGAGCGAGGTGATGAGCACGGACGACTTGATCTGCTCGGCGACATGGCGAGGCAGGGGCCGTATGGACATGGCCCCGGCTGCTAGCTGGTCACGACTTGCAGCTCGCCAAGAGGTGTCAAGAGGGTGCGCTGGGAGGACCCTTGTGAGCGACGTCGAGGTTAACGATGACGTAATGATGCTCAATTCCAAGGACAGAGTAGCTGCGCGCGGCTGGGGCCAGCTGCAGAGACCCTGCCAAGCACTGTCACAATTGGCACTCGACAACTGTCACAATTGGCACTCGACACTGCCCCGTTAGCCTCTATGCATAGGCTCCCACCCGCTCCGTCGGGCTTTAGCCTGATTCCCCAACTTCAAACTCCGGCCCTCGAGCTACATGTACATTCACACCAGACGTCCACAATTGAATATCGAATCGCACATCCCGCCCAGGCCTCACTCGTTCGGCCGCTGCTCAACGCGCCTATTGACCCACGGCCGAATCCAGCTCGCGGGCCGCAGAACGCCCGACGCTGACCGACCCGGGCACAACACCATTTTGACCAGGTTCTAGCAGCTCGGCCACCAACCGCGCCTTGGGATCTGCGACTGGGCGTCGAACCTGTTCATTGTACGAGCCGACGAGGAGAACTCGGACTACACTTTATGACCCTCCACACCTGCGTCATGGCCACCGCGGAATCCCTTCCTCGACCTCACGGTAAGCCTCGTGACCTCTCCCAGCTTTTGACTCTGCCACTCTTCCCACGGCAGGCACCCACCAAACTCTGTCAACAGAGCACAGACTGGGCGTTCCAAGCCCACCAAGGCCT
Source organism: Sordariomycetes sp. S4602 (assembly GCA_023628835.1). Classification (NCBI taxonomy): domain Eukaryota; kingdom Fungi; phylum Ascomycota; class Sordariomycetes; species Sordariomycetes sp. S4602. The sequence continues at coordinate 576,909 of JAMAJV010000002.1, forward strand.
TCCCCGCTGACAATGCTGCCCAAACTAGACCAACCGGACCGAACCGGCAGGCGCCGCCCCTTCGCGACGTGGGTCAAGAAGCTCACCAACTTCAAGGGCTCGTCCGACGGCGGCCGCCAGTCCGGGCACTCGAAGCTGCGCATGCACGGCAAGCGCCGCGCCGGCAAGAAGAACAACCCCTACCCGCAGTCGGGCTACGCCGACGGCCGCTCGCCCGCCCCGCCCTACGACAGCTCCATCTCGACCCGCAGCGGGAGCGAGACCTCGCTCGAGCGCCAGCCCGACCGCCTCTCCCTCGGCGGCGCCCCGCCGCCCCTGCCCGCCGCCGCCCGCTCCGGCGCCCTGACCGTCTCCACCGACCACGAGGCCGCCCGCTCCGTCAACGCCCCCGACGGCGCGTCGTCCGTGACGGGCACGGCGCAGGGCGCGGGGCAGGAGCGGCCCGGCGGCAGCACGTTCTCGAGCCCCGCGCCGTCGGTGCGCTCGCTCGCCACCACCCTCACCACGATCCAGTCGCTCGCGAACGGGAACGCGAGCGCGGGTGCGGGCCCGCCGCCGCACCACGGCGGCGCCGGCGGCCCGCACGCCATCGCCTTCAACCAGCCCTTCCCCACCACGTCGCCCGCCTCCGCCCTGCCGCCTCACCTGGCGCCCCACCCGCAGGGCTCGCCCCAGCCCACGACCTACTCGTCCGCGACGGCCAACAACCTGCTGACGGACAACGCCTCGATCCTCACGCTGGCGTCGAGCAGCAAGCGGCGGCGCCGGCGGTCCTTCGACACGGACGCCTCGGTGCGCGCCATGGCCCCGTCGTCGCTGTGGGGCGGCTCGCGCGAGTCGCTGCCCCTCAGCGTCCTCTCCGCGAACATGGACGGCGGCGCCGGCGGCGGCGGGCCGCACACGCCGAGCCTGCAGGGGGGCCGCACGAGCATGTACTCGGCCGCGGGGGCCACGACGGCGTCGGGCCCCGCGGCGCTGCAGAGCGAGCGGAACAGCCTGTACGCGCGGCAGAGCGTGGCCGGCGACGGGGCCAGCGCGCGCAGCGGGCTGCTGGGCCACGGGCGCGCGGAGAGCATCACCGGGAGCGCGGGGCTGGCCAGCCCGCTCGCCAGCCCCATGGAGGTGCACGGCGTGGACGAGTCGGAGAAGGGGCTGGCGGGTGCGAAGGGGAAGGGGAAGGGGAGGGCGGTGGAGAGGGAGTGAGGGAGCGAAAACATTGTGTGTGGCTTTGGAGGTGTTGTTTGGTCTCTTGTTTGTTTGGAGGGTATCACCAGGTCCCCGGTTTCGTTTCGGGGTCAGGTTCGTTCGGCGTTTGGTTCACGGATTCTCATGTGCCCCCCTTTCCTCAGGGGGGACAATCCCCTCATTCGAACTCGGAGGTCCCCATACCCGGACCGTTGGGGCACGGGCTATCTGCTTTTCGCTATTTGTTATTTTCTCCTCAGAATGGGTTACACAGGAAGCAGGAAGCACGACATCACGAGACAAAGGATTTTTTGGAGGGAAGACGTTTGATACTCAGATACCCATTTTACACGGCTAAAGGGCAGGGAGGGTGGTTTTCGACGGGTTTGGGTTTGTTATGAATGGCTATAAACATGGGGTTGAAGTCCTAACTATGGTGTGTGTCTGTTCTGCTTGCGAGTATACATGTGCGTACAATGCGTAAGGCGTGTCTGGTGTAGAGCCCAAGGCGGTAGGCGGCTTGGTTCTTAGTAGGGGAGGGCCTCCAGGTCTAGGCCCTCGACGGACAACTTGAACGAGTCGTTCCTAGGATATGTTAGCCGATAATGCACGCAAAAGTGAGAGAACCCGGTCTGGATACGCACCTCGAATAGCTCCCCGCGGTATCGAGATCCAGCCTCCCCCGGATACAATCATCGAAGTCCAGATCCGCATAGATAATCCCCTCATCGTCCTCCCACTGCGGCCCAGCAAGCACATCCCCAAACGGCCCCACGATACACGAGCCACCCCTGGACGCCCATCCCTTCGACGACCCGCTCCACACCGGCGCAACAGGCCTCGACAGCCCCGCAGGCCTCTTCGGCGGCGCGGGCTCGGCGGCTAGGTCGTCTGGGTCAATCCCGGCAGGCCACGAGCTGATGCTGGGCGGGTACAGCATCTCGTTGCCGTCCGTGCAGAGGATGGAGCTGCGCCTGTGCCGGCGGGGGGGCAGGGCCGGCCTCTCGGGCACCACAATCTCGTTCCCGTCCTCGAAGACCACCGAGTTCCGCTCCCGGCCCTGGTTGGGCGGCGTGCCGCGGTGCCTCCCCTCCGGGAGGATGATCTCATTGCCGTCGCCGCAGGGCACGGAGCGCCTCCTAGACCTCACCGCCCCGTCGCCGTTGACGGCACTCGTCCTCGGACTCAGCTCCGGCGTCGCCCCATTCGAGAAAGGATTCGGTAGGTTCGCAACCTTCGGGGCAGCCGGGACAGCCGGGCCAGAGCTGGCGGGAGCTGGCGCGCCGGGCGTCCGGGTGGCCATGTTCGCGCTCGCGACGAAGCACCGCCCCTCGATGGCGACGGTGCGCATCAGCGGCATCCAGGTATCGCGGTGGTCGGCCGTCGGCGCGAGGTACAGGTTGACATTCTGGGAGTACAGCGTTTGGCGGAGGAGCGGCATGTAGTTCTCCCAGCAGATGGCGGCGGCGAGGTTGACGCGGGTGCCGCGGATGACTGTGGACACGGCGCGGAGGGTCGAAGGGGCGCCCTGGGCCCAGACGAGGCGCTCGGTGCCGGTCTTGTGTCGTTCAGTTTTGGCCGAAGAGTCTCAGGGAGAGGGGGCGGTAGGGCTTACCGGCATCACCTTGCGGCGTTTGCCAACCATGCCCTTCGTGGGACAGACGTACACGACCGAGCAGTACAGGCTCCCACCGGCCTTCTCAACGCACCCCACGATGATGAAAACGCCCGTCTCCCGCGCAATCTTTTCCAGCTCCTCCCTCGTTCCATCACCCCTCGCCTCTTCCTCGCCATCACGTCTCTTGCCCCCGATCTCCCTCCTCACCCACGCGTCCCCCGCGCCGCCGCCACTCTCCCCCACGATATCCCCCAAATCGACCGCGCCCTTGAAGTAGGCCATGTACTCGTCCCGCCCCTCGGCGGAGCGGTTGCCGATGGTGCAACCGAAGGTCGACCCGCGCGGGTAGCCGCCCAGGTAGGCCTCGGGCAGCAGGAGGAAGTCGGCCGCGTTGGGCTCCGATCCGGCGGCGCGGGCGAGGCGGGCAACGTGGGAGAGGGTGTCGGCCGTGGTGGCCTTTGTGGAGGGGGAGGCGGTGGCGAGGCGGATGGTGCCCATGGTTGCGGCTCAATTGGGAATTTGTGTTAGGGAAAGGGAGGAACAATGTTCTTGGGAGGTCTCGTTTTCAACTTGTTAGGCTACGGATTGGATTGGTTTACAGTGTCTTGGCTGGAGGCAGTCTGGGGAAGGAGCACAGCTGTTTGGTGGCGAGGCAGGAGAGAGGGAAGCTACGGCCAAGGGAGGGAAGCTGCGATCAGGAAGTTTATGCCAACGTCATACGGGAGCACCCGATGGCCGTGTGGGCTGCTCCTTCCGGGGTTGCGGGGGTACCCCGCAGGCGGCCGGCTCCGCAAGCCGGTACAAGTTCGTCGCCACCCCGTTTCCGTCGCCTGCCGCTTGCCGTAATCCCCTTTAAGCACTACGTTTGTCCCGAAAATGCACACGTTTCACCTGTTCTTGTAGAAGGGCAAACATGTTGCTATCATCTGCAACCTGGCGATGCACGCAAACACCACTCCCGCGCTCCTACCCGCTCCACCCGCCCCATTCCCGCGTCCCGCTTGGTTTCGGGCTGGGGTCTTGACTCGCCGCGTGGATGGCTGCAGGGACGCGGGCTAATGCATCGAACTTCGCGTGCAGCGAGTCGCGTGTAAGACGACCAGTAGGAGCCGGCGGACGGGGAGTGTGTCGACCTCGTTGGGCTATGACCGTTGCGAGTTGCACCAATCGACCAGTGTCCGCCTATCTAAGGATCGGTGTTTGGGTCTTTGTTGGCATGTTGGCAGTGTATATATCCCCGCCGTCCGTGGGCATCGGGTCTCGCGATAGCTCTCGCGCTCGTACGCCCCAAAAGCTGTCACCATGGCTCCTCATCCTACTCCGACTACGTCTTACTGGACTAAATCTCCTATCCGGCTCTCCCAGGGCCCTTCTCGCTCCTCCGAGTCCTTTCGGGAACCGCCTATTGTCATCATCGGCACGGGCATCACAGCCGTCTCCGTGGCATACTCTCTGCTCCCCCTCCTCCCTACCACGCACGTCCTCGTCCTCGACGCCAGGTCCGTCTGCGATGGGGCCACCGGCCGGAACGGCGGCCACTGCAAGGTCGTCCCGCACGAGGAGCTCGCCAAGCTGACCCCGAGGTTCGGGGCCAAGAGAGCCGCCGAGCTTGTTCGCTTCCAGTTGAGGCACCTGGAGAGCCTCAGAGAGGTCTGCGAGCTCGTCGACCGTGAGAACGGGAAGAATAAGACGGAGTTCAGGGAGGTGGAGACGGTGGATCTGTACACTGACCAGGGCCTGTTTTCTGAGGCGAAGGCAAACGTGGGGACGATGAAGAAGGTCATGCCGGACGTCGTGGTCAAGGTCTGGGAGGCTGAGGGCGCGAAGAAGGTGCGGAGCTTTTCCCGTATACCATCCTTGACCAGCTAGCACTAACGATACCAGCACTTTGGCGTCAGCTCGCAGTGTCACGGCGCCATATCATACAAAGCGGGCGCCCTGTACCCCTACCGCCTCGTCATGGCCCTCTGGTCCCATCTCCTCAAGAAATATCCCTCTCGGTTAACAGTACTTTCCAACACGCCCGTGGTCTCCATCTCCCCTGACCCCAAGGCCCCTTTCCTGGTCCACACATCCAGAGGGAACTATCCCGCCCGACACGTCATCCACGCCGCAAACGCCTATGCCTCACACCTCGTTCCCTCGCTGGAGGGCCGGATCGTGCCCGTCCGCGCACACATGACATGTCAGCGCCCGGGCCCTAATTTCAGGAGGTTCGCCGGCGGCCAGTCCTGGAGCGTGATATACCCCGGCGCGTTCGACTACGTCACGCAGCGGCCGGGCAGTGATAGCAGCGGTGATCTCCTCATTGGCGGGGGGCTGAACCGCTCAGCCTTACGCGGGGCCGATGCTATTGGTGTCTCCAATGACGACAAGGTCGATCAGTCGGTTATCCGCTATCTTGAAGGCGTGTTTCCAACCCTATTCGAGCGGCAGGTAGGAAGGACGGGGGCGGATATGGCCTGGTCGGGCATCATCAGTGTGACGCCCGACGGGCTTCCCTTCGTGGGTAGAGTGGAGACTGGGAGAAACGTCTCGAAGTTACCGGCCGGAAAGGAGCCTGCCCCGGCGGAGTGGATTGCAGCAGGGTATAATGGCGAGGGCATGGTCTTTGCGTTCCTATGCGGTGCGGCGCTGGCAGCCCATGTAGCGGGGGTTGGAAATGACGACCTGCCTCGGAGGCCCGGAGTTCCTGGTGGCAGGGTCTCGGAGTGGTTCCCACCCGAGCTCTATGTGACGAAGGAAAGGCTGAAGGAGAAGGCAAGGATGGATCCGGAGGGGGCGTTCTCTGGTGTTCCGGCTCCCCCGGGGAAGTGACGGGCTGTTGGTATCGAGGCCAAGGGTCATCGCGCAAGAAGGGTTGGCATACTTAGCGGAAACATTGGCGCCTGGGGAAATGAGCTTGCCTCATCGAATTCGGGCAAGAAACGGGACTTGACACACGACTGAGAGGGGCTGTAAGTAAGTTTGAGCTTTGAGCAACAGTCTCTACGAATGCCCCAGACATGGTGATTCTAGCATCAGCGCCTTGGCCATTCCCACCCGCCTGTGCTGACCAAAGAAGTGAACGTAGGTGAACATAGGTGTCAGTGTCCGCCGGGGCCAAGATGCGAGATCCGGGAGTCCGTATCGAGCCCGGCCGTTCCTTGCCGCCAAGAAACCATAGACGTCATCCCGCTCATGGCCCTTGAGTCGGACCCACCCATGCAGTTTCAGCTCCGGAAGAGACAACACTCTTGAGCCGCAGACGTTGATACGAGGGGCCGAGACTGGTTGCTCAGGCGTGTCTGTTATGCAGTAGGGCAATGGAGCTCTCCCGGGCTACTGCTTTCGTCCTCGGCGAGCGGGCTTCTCGGAGCTTCTTCTCCGGTAGCTCTCGCCGAGAGGAATACAAGTGTTCTGCAACTTGTGCGGATATGTTATGAGCTCATGCTTGTGTTTCGGCCCGGCTCGATGGAAGCAGACGGGCGGTGGTTGGGCAGTGGACCGAGTTGTGCCCTCTGCCAATGGCGTTGGAACCTACAAAAGCTTGAGCTGTTGTCAGCGTCGTGAGCTCGAGAAAATGCAAGGGATGCGTCTACCGAGGCAATACGTCAGGGCTCGCGGAATGCTGTGATCCCTCGCCTGGAATCTCGATTTATTATTGCGCGCCAGACGATTGCAAACTATGTATTGGCAACCAGTGAGGCCCGCATGGTTCCTGCACGATAGATTGCCTGCGGCGTTGTTCCCTGCTTGAGACACCAGGAACGGCCGAGGAACCGCGTCCGCGTGTCACAGCGGCTGCCCCGCCGAGTATGCACGTACCGGGGTGGAACCGGCCCAACGGTGCCCTGGCGCTGGCGACTAGTCCTGTGACGATTGCTAACATCACCAGAACCTCCCAGCCAATGCAGTGTTGACGCCATCTGCCCGACCCACCGCCTGCCTGCCTTGAGCCCGCCCACCGGCTCGCCCACGAGGTCCATACATACACCTCCACACACTCCATCCGCCGCCTTGTACCAAATCCAAACAAACAACCACCACCACAAAACCGTCGCCTCGCCGCAACCACCGCCCACACGCGACGTCCACCACAACCCTCCCAAATCACGATCCGCCGAACCATGCTACCTGGTGGCCGTCGCCACCCCCCGATCACCCGGCCATGGTCCCACCCTCGTCGACCGCATCCCTCGAACGCTCCGTCTCCCAGCAGAGTACCACGTCCGTGAGGTCGTACCACTCGTCCACCGTCCGCGGCCCGCGCTCGCGCTCCCGCAAGCCCTCGCAGGCCCACAGCTCCGCCTCGTCCATCGCCGCCTCCGACAAGTCCCTCACCTCGTTCCCGTCCTTCTCGCCCGACTCGCCGCGCGCCGCCCGCCCCGGGCCGTTCGAGACCCAGAGGAAGACGCTATGCGGTGAGGGTGCGGCTGTGGGCCCCGGCCGGGGCCTCGTGGACGACCTCGTCGACACCGGCTCGCCGCACCGCTCGAGGGGCTCCTTGTTCGAGGACGCGCCCATCTCGTCGCGGAACATACCCGGCGCGCTGCACCTCGCGGACGACGCCCACATCGAGAGGCTGATCACCAAGCACGGAGCGCTCGGGCTGGTGAGGCAGATCGCGGCGGATCTGGCGCAGCGGGATGCGCAGGTCACGGCGGTCAGGCGGAAGGCCGAGAACCGGGAGCGGGCCCTGCGGAAGATTGCCCTGGAGTCCGGCATGTCGAACATGGAGCTCGAGACGAGGTTGCGGAATGTCGAGGCGGAGATGCGCGTGAATGGGAAGACGCGCCCCGGTGCGCGTGGCGGTGGCATCTCCGATCTCATGAACGACGCGATGCAGGACAACGATGTCTACGGCGGCGCCAACACGGACGCGACTATCAGGGCGGGCAGTGTCTCCCTTGGAAACCGAGACGCCCCTTCGAAGGGGACTGTCAAGGGGTGGAAAGACTTCTTTTGGGGCGGCGGCAGCAAGCGGAACAGCGCTGCGAGTAGCGTGAGCGGTGACGCGCCGCCCAAGGTCGGGAGGACAGCTTCCGGGTTGGACACTAAGAGACCCCCCCTGCAGGAAGACCTGTTCAGCCCGCCCGCCGACGCCCAATCTGCCGCCTCTAGCAGGGCATCCAGCGTCGCACCGCGGCCTGGAGACCGCAAGGCATCGAATTCGCTCGCGAGTCTCGCCCTGAGGCTTGTTGCCGGAGGCTCCGTCGCCTCACGGGACGGTAGCAGCTCGGACAGGGGACGCTCGAGCAGCGCGGGGGGCGGCACTGACCCCGACGCGAGCAGGACACCCTCGATGGCGAGCACGAGGACGACGCCGTCTGCGCGGGCCGTCTCGACGCAGGGCGGCCCACGGGCTCTGATGACCATACGACGGAATCCGAACGTTGCCTCGGCCGCTGCCGTCGTGAGGACCCAGCAGCAGGATAGGAGAGAGGGTGCCGTCGGCACCCCCCCGAGCGTCAAGGGCGCTGATGTCCGACAAGAGAGCTACGGGCCTGTGGAGATGGACACCATCATGGCGCCGGAGGAGCAGCCGCCGACACTGAGTCAGACCTACAACAACTACGGGGCGCCGGAGATCCTGACCGACAGGTACGGCTTCATCTACGACCAGCGGAGGAAGAAGCGCCAGCGGGAGGCGGCGCAGATGAGCCGGTACATGAAGAACAACCGCTCCGAGACGCTTGCCAACGGGCGGTCGGACGCGCCTGCGGCGGACGAGCATCAGCTGAGTCCCACGTCCTCGCGCAGCGACAGCCGGCCCGACACGCCCACGTCGCTCGAGGAGCGCGACGAAGGCAAGCAGAAGCGGTGGCAGGACTATCTGAAGATCGCCACGTTCCCCACCGAGCTCCTCGCCCACATGCCCACCATTAGCGTGCCGTCTCTTGAAGTAATGGAAGGCGTCGAGGTGGCCTCCAAGGCCCCGGCGCTCACGTCGGACGATAGGGGGTTCGTGCCGACGGCCAAGTCGACGTCCGCCGTCGACAACGACACCAACCACACACCGGAGCCGGAGCCGGGCCCGAGCGCGCTCGCCAAGGAGGATGCGGAACCCGTGAAGCTCCTGCTGCAGCAGCTCAACGACGTGCACGACTCGCTCCAGCGCGAGAAGACCGTGCGCTGGAATGACTTCCTCCGCAAGGTCCGCGCGGAGCGTCGCCGCGAGGGCGAGGCCGCCGTGGCCGCGGCTGCGGCGGCAGCCTCGGCCCGGTACGAGCGCCCGGCCGTCATCCTCCCGGAGGCCAAGCTCACCGACGGCGAGATGATCGGCATCTCGGGCCTCGGCAACAAGGGCAAGGTGGGCCGCGCCAAGTGGAACGAGTTCAAGGCGCTGCTGCTGGGCGGAATCCCCGTGGCGTACCGCAACAAGATCTGGTCCGAGTGCTCGGGGGCGTCGGCGCTGCGCGTGCCGGGCTACTACGAGGACCTCGTGTCCCGGTCCGGGGAGGGCGACGACCCGGCCGTGGTCGCGCAGATCGAGATGGACATACACCGGACGCTGACGGACAACATCTTCTTTCGCAAGGGCCCCGGCGTGGCGCGGCTGAAGGAGGTGCTGGTGGCGTACGCGAGGCGCAACGCCGAGGTGGGCTACTGCCAGGGGATGAACCTGGTGGCGGCGAACCTGCTGCTGATCATGCCGTCGGCGGAGGACGCGTTCTGGGTGCTGGCGTCGATCGTGGAGAACATCCTGCCGCGCGGCTACTACGACCACTCGCTGCTGGCGTCGCGCGCGGACCAGCTGGTGCTGCGGCGGTACGTGGCCGAGGTGCTGCCGCGGCTGTCGGCGCACCTGGACGCGCTGGGCGTGGAGCTGGAGGCGCTGACGTTCCAGTGGTTCCTGTCCGTGTTCACGGACTGCCTGTCGGCGGAGGCGCTGTTCAGGGTGTGGGACGTGGTGCTGTGCGCGGACGGCGGCGGCGCGTTCCTGTTCCAGGTCGCGCTGGCGCTGCTGAAGCTGAACGAGGCGCAGCTGCTGGGGTGCGGGACGGCGGCCGCGGCGTACACGTACATCGGGCACCAGATGACCAACCACGCTATCAGCATCGACGGGCTGGTGCAGGGGAGCGAGGCGCTGAGGCGGGTGGTGGGGAGGGAGGAGGTGGAGGGGAGGAGGGGGGAGGCGGTCAGGGGGGAGAGGGAGGCGATGAGGGAGAGGGAGGCGCTGAGGAGGGGGAAGAGGAGGGGTGAGGGGGCTGTTTCTGAGGCGGCATGAGCGTTTTTTTGCGTTGGAGGCTTGTTTTGGTTTTTGGTTCACTCCTTTGATGTTCGTCATACATGATACCCGTCCATTTCTCGAGATAGCTATATCCCCCTCCCCCCCACTAGTCATTCCTTTTCACACTCCCTTTGTAATGGTATTTTGTCTCATGGATAGGCTGGCATAGACTCGGAGTTTGGGTGCTGAATACGAGGCAGAAGTACACATCTCGAGTTGATTGAAATTGCTGGGCTTCATATCTGCGGGGGTGGGATGGTGTGAGTGTCCAGAGGTTTCTGTGCCTCTCACTGTTGGCGGTTAGCATGTCCGGGATGTCTCCAGCTGCCGGTGCTCAAAGTCTTTTTCAACACCTTGGCTGCCGCATGTACGCGGACCCGAGACCGAGTGTACGGCTTACTCCGAGGGACATTCCACCGGTCAAGGGCCCTCACGTTTTCCTCGCCAAGCAGGTCCTGCTCTTGAAAGGGACGCAGGGTGTTCACCCCAGGACGATGCAAAGCTTCACGGCGGCCAAAGTCTGCCAGGACGGCATTACCGCGGACGGAACCCCGGCGGGGCACCCGACCAATGTATAAAGAAATACACTCTCACAACAATAGTTACAAAAAGGTATTACATCAGGGAAACACCGGCCCCCTCCCCCTCCATCCCTTCCCATCCCCCTCCTCTCCGTCTTCGTTCTTCCCCTCTCTAAACCAGATGCTTCCGAAAAACCAAGGCAAAGAAACCAGAAACACCTTCCACCCTCTCCACCTCCCCATAGCACATATATATATCCGTTCCCCCCACACGCCCTACTGCCTTGCGAAAACCTTGACAACGCCGTCCCCGCCCCCGCTGACGACCCACTTGCCGTCCAGGCTCCAGACAACGGAGCACACCCCCTCGCCCCTCATGATGCGGTGGCTCGTGATCTCCTGCGTGCACGACCTCTTCTCCAGGCTCCAGAAGCGGAGGCTCGCGTCGTGGCCCGACGTCACCAGCTCGCGCCCGTCCGGGCTGAGGGAGAGGGAGGATATCGCCGCGGGGTGGGCGAGCATGCTGTACGTGCATTGGCCTGGTTTTGGTTCGTTAGTACTCGATAGATGTACGAAAGAGGGTAAAGGAGGGATAACGAATGGGAACATACCGCTGTTGGCATCAAAGAACCTCACGAAGCGATCCTCGTGCCCCGAGATGATCACGCCCTCCACGCCCGTCCCCGCCATGCCCTTCCCGCCCGTCGGCCCCGCGCTCCCCGCCTCGTCCTCCGGCAGCGTGCCCCCGTGCTGCGCCTGGTCCAGCCCCGCCGTCGTCGCCACCACGGCGTTGACGCTCGTGTCCAGGCTCCCGTCGTACGTCTCCATGCTCGCGAGGCTGCCTATCTGCTCGCCCGTCCTCGTGTCGTACACCAGGATCGCCGCGTCCGAGTACGACACCACGAAGGACTCGCCGCCGTTGCCGAGCGGGTAGATGCACGTCGGGCTCGCCGGGGACCCCTCGCTCGGCCGCGTGATGGTGTGGATGAGCGTGTGGTGGAAGGGCGAGTTGGTCGCCACCGACGCCTGCGGCCCGTTGGAGAAGTTGCTGCCCGAGCTCATCGAGTTGCCGCGCACGCGGCCCCCGCTGCCGGGCGGTCTCCGCGGGCCCGGACCGGGTTGCGGTGATCCCAGGCGCGGCGGCATACTTATGGCCCACACCTTCACCGTGCCGTCTGCCGCGCCCGACACCAGGAGGATGCGGTCCGTGTTGCCGAACTGGTTGGCCTTGGCGTTGCCGAACACGGAGAGGGCGGTCCCCGGGAGGACGGCCAGTGCCCACACCGCGTCGTCGTGGCCCTCTAGCGTGGCCTTCGGGTCTACCCTGCCGCGCTCCCAGACGCGGATGGTCGAGTCCTGCCCGCCAGAGAATATCCACCCGTCGCCCTGCGCGCGCCCGCCCGTCACGAAGTTAGGTGACGGGCTCCAGGCCGCAAGGCAGAGGACCGCCCCGTTGTGGCCGCGGTGCGTAAAGTTCGCCGTCACGTCCAGGTCAGATACCGCGCCCGAGCCTCCTATGCTATCGAGCCGCGGGATGTGGAACCGCTTGATCATGCCGTCGTCGCTGCCGGTGCAGATCTCGGGCTCCGCGGGGCTACCGCCTCCCGAGAAGATCACGCTCCTGACAGTGTCCAGGTGGCCCCTGAGGCCGAACCTCCACTTGAAGTTGCCGTTCTCCGCCTGGTGGCTCGCCGCGCTCAGCGACAGCTCGTTCTCAGAGCTTTTCCGCCGGGACGAGGAGCTCTTCCGGCGGTGGGAATTCGCAAAGCGGTTGGGAGACTTGGGCATTGTGTCGGCTGAGGGGAATACGTCGGTGTCAGGTCGGTTAGTAGCGGAGGGCTGGGGCGTCGGCGCCGTTCCGACATCGGCAAAGTCCCACGAATCGGATTCAGCAGGCGGTGCTTTCTTGTCACTGCTCTGGGTTGAAGTTTGAGGCGTATCAAAGGGTTCGTTGACGTGGTTTGGCGCAGATTGCGGCTCTTCGTTCTCCCGGGTAGCGCCCGGGGCCGGGGCGGGCCACTCCTGCCCGCCCCCATACATAGAAGTCTGGTGGTCGCCGGAGGACCTGGTCATGGGCTGTGGCTGCAGGTCGGTGGCTTGGGGGTGAGAGTTGGCGGCGTGGCTGGGGTTGGGGACGTGGTTAGGAACGGGAGCCGGACGGGACGAGTTCATTTCGCGCTGCTGGTTCTGCCTTTGCCGGGCCTGCATCGCGTAGGCATGTTCCATCTGCTGCTGCTGGGCGGCAGACATGCCGAAGCTCTCGCTCTCCCGGCCGTCCTCGAAGGGGAGAGGGGGCGACTCCCGCGGCGGCAGGGGGTTCGCGGGCGTCATCATCAGGTAGGTGAATTCGTTCTGGCACTGGTCGAGCACCGACTTGAGGTCCTTGCGCTGCAGCTCGTCCTCGGGTTTCGCGGCGCGCTCGGGTGCGTCGCTCTCGGGGAAGTCCTTCGATGCTGCATTGTGTTAGCCTATGGCACGGAATTCAAGTAAGCTTGATACCCACAGGCCAGCTTTTCCTGGATCATCACCGAACGGCTCTCCCGATCGATGTGGAAGTCCTCCGCCGGGTCCGCCTTGCCGTCAGCCTGGAGCTTGGCCGACTGGTCCTTGATCTTCCGCTGCAAGAGCTTGATGTACTTCTTAGAGGCGTTCTGTGTCGCGTCTCCCCTCTTGAGCTTCCCCTCCAGCTGCGCTATTCTCGCCTTCATCTCCTGCTTCTCGATATCCCACGAATTCCGCTCGCGTTCGTGTCGGTGCCATTCGGACTGGAGGAAGCGCATTACACCTGGTTCGCGTCGGGTTAGCCATTGCGGAAACGCCCATAGGGCCACCGTCGCCCGCTCGCGTGATGCTCACCTTGTAGGGTGTACTCGGTCCCGGGCGGCCGGTTGGGCACATTCCCCTGCTGCTGCTGCTGCTGTTGTTGTTGCTGCTGCTGCTGCATCCCCATGTTCCCGTCCCCTCCCCCGACGCCATTGCCGCCGTTGGCCATTATGCTGGAGACTTGCCAACTCATACACGCGAGCCCCCTCGTGCCTTGTCCGGGGTCGGGGCGTCGCGGCTAGAAGTTGGCCCAGTTTCCCGCCCGATTAATCACCGTCGTCCGATGAATGGCCCTCGCATGCGACTGAGCATCTGCGACGCGCGGCGATGGAAGCTTGGGGGCGAAGTGCGCTTTTGTTCGAGCCAAGACAGCGCGATAAAACGGCTCGGCGTAAGGCTGGGTGGGTTCTAGAAAAAAAGATCGTCGGTGTCGCGAGGAGCTTTAGCGTGAACGTGGCTTCTGGCGGAACGGCTTTTTTTTCGCGCGGATGCAATCGTCTGGAGGCGAAGGTCGCGAGCAGGTCTGCCACGTACAGTTGCCTGACCCGGGGGGCGATTGGGAGGACTGGTAGCGCTTGCCTTTCGATTCGTCAGGGCTCTGGGGTGAGGCAGCATCCCTCGATAGGAGAGACGGGCGTGATGAAATTCGGGGCGCTGCGTTGCCGCCAAAACAAGGGACCAATCAGGGGGCCGATCCTGAGCTGCCACGGCGCCTCAGGCAGCAACAAGCTCAGGGGTCCTGCTGAGTCATCCGCTGACGGCGTGCCAACGACTCCATAGCTGACAGCCAGTGACAGCTGCTGTCTGACCATTGCACAGCTAAGATAGCGCCGAGACACTTTTGTTGCCCCAGCTTCGCGCTTGTCTTAGCTTGTCTTAACTTTGTGTCATCGATCTCGACGGGCTGGGCGTCCGGTCTTTTGAGGAGGCGGGCAGTTTGGGGAGGAGACGTGGGGGAGGCTAGAGGGGTTGGTAAGGGCTTTTAGGGAGTAAATGCGCTCCAAGAGCCCGAAGGTGGATTTGAGGTCAGAGTAGGCTCCCTGCGACTCGTTTGTGCCAAGTGCTGTCTGTCTTACACGTCCTGCCTTACACGTCGGGAACCATGCTCTCATGATTCTGTCACCTTTCGCACTCACATATAAAAGCAACTGATGGCTATTGCCACCGCCGAGGTCCCTGTCCCGTGGTTGTCCTCGGGCAGAGCTAATACCGTGCCCATGCCCAGCAGCTCTAAGGCTAGCAAAAATAAACGCATACGCTCTATCCTTTTCTAAATACGCCCCTCGATATCTTGGAACGGCGTGGATATTTCAGCGACATAATGGGGGGGGGAAATGGACTACGGTGGCTATTCACCGTCAGCTACCCTTTTAAGCTTCAAGCTCTGTCTTGTATTATGTCGCCGGGAAGAGAGCCCATGCTCCATCCCGCCTAGAACTCCATCTCCTCGACCTCCATATTACACTCCAGACACGTCCTAACCGTCATCCCCTCCCCGTCCCGCACCGCCGTGCCCCACGTGTGGACGTGCTTCCCCCCGCCCACGTCGTCCCCGAACCTCGCGGCCCCCCCCGCCGCGCCGCCCGACTGCTGCTGCTGCCGCCTGAAGGCGTCCGTCCGCGTCTTCTTCTTGAGGTCCAGAAGCTTCTCCTTGAACTTGGCCTCCTTGCGCCTCTTCTTCTGCTCCTCGCGCCGCTCGAACTCGGCGTCCAGCGCCTCCGCCGACCCCCACTTCTGGTTGACGGCGTACTCCTCGACCTGGAAGCGGAGGAAGAGCATCATGTCGTGCCAGTGCGACTTGTGCGGGTTGGGCTTGTTCAGGTGCGGGAGGAGGGCCTCGTCTCGTAGTTCGGCTGCATATGTGTTAGACCCCTATTCGTGTAACGGAGGTGATCTGTGCGTGTTGTAGAAGGGACTCACGATCCGTCAACAAGTAATCCTCCTTGCACTCCGTCTTGGTCAGGAGCGAGTACTTCTCGGGTATCTTCTCCTTGCAGGCCCCGCACACGCAGCACCCAAACACCTCCTCCCACACAAAGTCGATCTCCAGGCTCCCGCACTCCGCGCACCTCTTCTTGCTCGCCTCGTCCTCCAGCACGCTCAGCCCGGGCTCGAACGGCCCCGCCTTGTTCCGCTGCAGCCTCCGCAGCGTCTGCAGCCGCTCCCACTCCCGCGCCGTCATGTGCTTCGGCCGCCCGCCCTCCGGCGCGCCCGACTTGAGCGCGTTGTTGAACGGGTCGTCGTCCGTGGTTATGAAGCCGCCTTTGGTGTTGGTCATGTCGCTCATGTTGTAGTCGACGAACTTGGCAAAGTTCTTGGCCGGGCGGAGCGGCCCGTCGTGCGGCTGGACGCGGCCATCGCGGTTGCTGGCGGGCACGGCGGGGGGCGGGGGGTTGGAGGAGATGGAAGAGAAGGGCCGCTTGCGGTTGGCGCCGGCGGGGGTTGTGTGGGCGTCTTGGGAGGCGGTTGTGCCGGCGGAGGGTTGCGGCGCGGAGGGGCGGTTGGTCCCGCGGGCTTCGGCGTCGCGCGCTTGCTGGGTGGCCTTTGCTCGGAGGCGGCTCTCGTCCTGGTGCGTGGTCAGAATGGTTCTCCGTTGGCGGTGGTGCGGGCGAGGGCGCATACCATCCGATTAGCGTCCGCATTGCGGCGGGCGGGCACCTCCCTGGAAGGAGGGTCAGCGGACGATCCCATCCTGGTGATGGCTGCAGCGCGAGGCTCAGTACGGCGGTGTGTTGGCGTTAAGCGGGCGGTCTGAAAATGTGTTGCGCTCGTCTGGTATGGGAAAAAGGCTGCCTGGCCGGATACAACGAGGGCCGGTTGGTGGGGTTTGGATGACGGCATGCGCGCGGTGGCGTTTCACTGGCGGTACGTCTCTCCATAGATCTTCAACGCGAAACACGCGGTCACGGGACTTCCCCAGATCCTCAGAGTCAGTGTGGATCCCGTTCGGCATGGGGGATGATATTCGAGTCCGATGCCCAGATCAGCCCGACAGATACACACCCTTCCTGTCCGGAAGACCCGGGTGATGGGGCTACACGCATGTCACCGGAAACATGTCAACTTAAGAGGGGTTCACCATTCGCGCACTGAACTGGGACAGGACGAATATTCCGGTCCTATTGTATCCATAACCCTCCCCCCTAATACCCCCTAACCATCTATCAAAGAAAAAGCCCGGGTGAAACCAAACCGAGGTCCCCCGCCCCTTACTCCTCCTTCGCGCCCCCGCGCCCGGCCCTCTCGGCCTCCTCGACGGCCTTCTTGTCGCTCTGCGCGGGGCCGCCCTGCAGGCCCGCCATCAGGCCGCCGCCGGCCTTGAAGGGCCTCTTGAGGTCGCCCGAGGCGGGCTTGCCCCAGATGTAGATCTTGGCCAGGTTGGACTCGAGGGCGCTCTTGATGGGGATGATGGACTGGACGATGAGCGGGTTGGTGTACTTCATGTAGATGTGCATGAAGCCCATCATGCCGACGCCCATGACCTGCGTGCGAACGAGGTTGCGGAGCTGCTGGTTGTCGTAGGCGTTGATCGTGGTGGTCACGAGCTTGCCCTCCTCGGTGGAGCCCATCGGCGCCGGCTCGACGTACTTGAGGGTCGTCATGTCTTTTATGGGGTTAGCTACCGGTGTCCTGCAGAGGCGGGAGAGGGAGGGGAGGGAGACGTTACCCTTCTTCTTGTTGATCTTGGTGTGGATGATGTAGTAGACCATGAGGATGATCAGGTTGCTGACGAGGTACATCGCCCGCACGCCGTTGAGCACATCGGGGTTATCGAACGGCACCCTCTTGGCGATTTGCATCACCCCGAGGACGACACCAAGGTTGAGGCTGTTCCAATCCCACACCCGTTAGCCGCCAGTTCCCCAAAAAAAGAACACTCGCATGATCGTCGCGTTGTCGCGATCCAACGCGAACCACCAACCATCCGCGCGCGCGGCTCGGGGAAGGCAACTTACACAGCAGGAGGGATAGCCATTTTGAAAGTAATGTTCCGACGGGACTGTGGATCGGTGGGCGCGAAGAAACCAGAGGGACGATAGCGGTTGTGGTGATGGGGAGAGGTGGGTGTTGCGAGAGACAATCGCGAGTTTTTTTTTACGGAACCTGGCGTGCTTGGGGTAATACAGGCGAAATTTGGTCGGTCGGGATCTGCCGTTGGAGCTGGATGGGGGCGAAATGCGGGCGCCGGGCGGTCCGAGGGAGTGGACAGCGTGGCCAGGACAGCTGGTGCGGAGCCTGGCGGAAGGTGGTGGAATGGTGCGTGGGTGGGCCCTGCTGGGGGAGGTGCGCGCGCTCCACGCTGCCTATTCAGCGGGGCTAGTGGTGGCGGGCGGAGCTTTCAGCGCTGGGATGGGAAAGTTTAGGGGCCCGGTTCAGGCGAGGGAGGGGAGAGGGACTTGGACGGTTTAGGCAGGTGATGGCATGCGTATCTCCAAGCGCGCCTTAATTACCGACTGGCTTACGCGGATATCAAACCGGGCCCCAGCTATCATCCAGTCTGGACAAGTATTTTCCGAGAGATTGGATTTTGACGAGTTTGTGATCGCGCTCTGGGTATCCCACTGGAGACGTACATGCTGCGCCCCAGGGCAAGGTCCTCCAGGGGATTCAAGCCGATCCATGTCTCTTATAACTCCCATTGGGGTGTGACTCTCACAGAAGGTGACAATGAACCCTCCGCTCAACAGAACTTCATCCATACGCCAAGTACACCAACCACAGTTGTCGTTATAACTTTTGTATTTGTACAGTCCATGCTCTATCCCCTTCCAACCCTCAAATCAAATCAGAAAAAACATAACTCCCTAAAGCTCATCATGCTCATCAACCGTCTTCTTCTCTTCATCCGCCGAACTCGTCTTCGTCTCCTTCTCCTTCTTCTCCTCCTTCTTCTTCTCCTTCTCGCTCTTCTTCTTCGCCTTGTTCTTCGCCTCGTAGTTCTTGACCCCCTTCATCGCAAGCTCCATCCCCACCCTGTCCAGCTCCTCCCTCTTCTCCTTGACGTCCTTCACGAGCAGCGCGGGGTCCTCGTGCGCGCTCAGGGCCTCCTGCTTCGGTTCCACCTCCTCCAGCCACCCACGCGCCTCCCGCACCAGCTTCTCGATCGGCTCGAGATCCTCGAGCTGATACATGGGCGGCGGGGGGCCGCGGTCCTCAGCGTCCTCCTCGGGCGCCGCCTCGGGCTCGGGCGCGTCATCTTCCAGGCCCTCAAAGTCCGCGTCGGAGGGCTTCTCCTTCGCCGCCTCGTCGCTGGTGGAGGAGGGGTTGGCCGCCTGCCACTCGTCGTACTCCACGATCGTGTCCCTCACGTTCTTGATGAACGCGTCCGTCTGGTCCAGGGCGCCCTTCAGCTCGCGGAGGGCCTCGGGCCGCCCGGCCGCCTCGTCGGCCCTCTTCTGGATGGGCTCCACGAGCGCCTTCAGCTCCTTCAGCCTCCTCGAGAGCTCGTCGCGCGGCGCGTCGGCGCCGTCCTCGTCGAGCCACTCGCTCGTCTGGCCGGACAGCGTCTGCAGGGCGGTGCGCTGCTCCTCGGTCGACACGGCGATGAAGTCCTCGCTCTCGAGGAGGTCGCGAACCTGGTAGGTGAAACCCTCGAGCTGGTTCATGGTCTCCTCGCGGAGGACGCGCGCCCTGTCGGACTTCTCAAAGGCCTTTAGCCTGTCCTTGAGCTTCTCGAAGCGGTCCTTGGGGAGGGCGGGGATACCAGCGTCCTTGATGGTGAAGTCGACGGGGACGATGACGGTCTCCTTCTTTACCCCCTTGTCGGCGGATCCCTCAGCCGTTGACTCGGGGTCTTCGGCCGAGTTAGTCTCAGAGGTGGCTTCAGAGGCCTCCTCCGCAGTTTCAGTAGAAGCAGAGTCAGTAGTGGAAGACTCGGTTGACTCCGAATCCTCGCCGCCAAGGGGCTCCTGATCCTTCTTGCCGAACCCGAATAGGTTCTTGACACCATCCATGATTGTGTTCGGGACCTCCGCCTCGCACTCGACACCGGCGCTGGAGACGACAACGCCACCGTCCTCAGCGCCCAGGCTGAGGCCAAGCTTGAAGTGGATATCAGCATCCTCACACGAGTACTTCTCCTTCAGCTCGGCCACGCTAGCAGTAAGGTTTTTGGTGGTCAGGAGGTGGGTGTCCCTCTCCTGGTCGCCGACAAGCTGGTAAAACGTGACGGACAGGTCCTCGTGGTTGGGGAGCGTCACTTCCTTGGGCGCCGAGGCAACGTGAGACGTGGGCGTGAAGACCTTCTGGTGCTGCTCCTTCCCGCTGGGGCTGGTCCACTTTACTCCCGCCGCGTAGTTCGCAGCCTCGTGAATCTTGATCTCCTTGACCCTGAACCCAGGGCTGAGGTCCGCCGCCTTGAAGCCGGCACCAAGGACGGCTGCTTCGTCAGAGTTGACGCTCGTCCGGATCTTGTCGGTAGAGCCGAGGACGTCGGCAAGGGCCTTCTGGACGAAGGGAGTCCTAGTGGCGCCGCCGTTGAGGATGGCGGAGGTCAGGTCCGAGACCTGAAGACCGGCAAGGTTCAGCGCATCGTTGACGACGGCCTCAATCCGCTCGACGTGCGACGCGGCCATGGCCTCAAAGTCGGCACGGCTCAGCTTGTATTTCAAGTCGGTATCCTCGTACAAGCTCTCGATGGACGCCTGAGTTTCCGAGTTCGCGCTCAGGACGTGTCTGACCTTCCCGGCCTGGGCAAACAGCTTCGCAGAGGCACGGCCATTAGACTTGAGGATCTCAGGCGTGGCGGAAACCTGCTTGGCGGCGGGGCTCTCGACGAACTGCGCGATCATGTCGTCCACGATAAGCGCGCTCAGCGCGTCGCCACCCAGCGACCTGTCCCAGCCGTTGCCTAGCGAGTGAATCTCCTGGATCGTCTTGTTGTACTTGCCGACGTCCTTGACGGTCCGGCTCTGGAACCTCAGGACGGTGGCGGAGGCAGAGCCGGCGCCAATGTCGAAGACGAGGTGGTACTCGGGGTCAGCACCCTCGTTGATGTTGGGGAACTGGCGGGAGGTGGCG
The DNA here is from genome assembly GCA_023628835.1 of Sordariomycetes sp. S4602. NCBI lineage: Eukaryota > Fungi > Ascomycota > Sordariomycetes > Sordariomycetes sp. S4602. The sequence goes on from JAMAJV010000002.1 coordinate 597,289, forward strand.
TAGTGGAGGCCGACAGCCGTGCCGTCGTTCAAGAGGCTCAGTACCTTGAGTCCGGCGAGGTCAGCGGCGAGCTGGAGGGCATTCTTCTCGTCGGCGGAGAAGTACGGGGGGATCGTGAGGACGATGGACCGCACAGACGTTCCATCGCCAGCGGCGACCTCGGCGTTCTTTCGGATGTTCTGAAGCTCCATGGCGAGCAGTTCCTCAACCATCCAGGCCTCCTCCTCGGCGACGAACGCCTTGCTCTTCAGCGCGGCGGTGCCCCGGAGGCTGTCGGCCTCCAGCTGAAGCCCGGGGTATCGCGCGGCATACTCCTGGACAATGGAGTCGTCGAGAGGTAGGCCGAGGATGTGCTTCAGATTGGGGTAGACGTCGGCGGGGAAGCGCGGGGCGAGGGCCATGGCGTCCGAGCCGTAGAGGCGCTCGGGGAAGGCATCGGCCTTGACGCCCTCGCGGTCGGGCTTGAAGGCGACGGCGGTGGTCTCTTTGCGGCGGGAGTCCTTCGTGAGGACGATCTCGAGGGGAATGCCGGGCTTCACGAGGGAGGCCTTGATGTACTCGGTGCCGAGGTCGACGCCCAGCGCAGCAGGGCCTGCTAGGACGGTGGCAGAGAGGAAGAAAATTGAGCTCAGGAGGAGCGCCAGCGGCGATAATAGCCTGGTTGCGCGCGTCATGATGTGCAGTATATGGAGGGAAGGAGGGGTGGCGTGAAGCGTGGTTGGTGACGAGAACGCAACTTCAAAGGTGCGGTTGCTTTATGAGGAGAAATGCATTAAGAAGGGAGAACGGGTATTCACAGCCATGGGTCAAAAACCTTGGACCCTCAGGACTGTTTGTTGGGGAAAATTGCAGAAGCGCGTTGCAGAGGAAAGGACAGGACAGCTTCGAGTTGAGCTTCGAGGTTGGGATGCGGTCACTTGAAGTCAGACCCACAGCAGACTTCAATCTGGCCTTACCAGTGAAGAGGACAGCTAGCAGGAAGGGACCAGTACCGAGAGATACATTCTTTAGTGTACGCCGTGTGGGGAACAACCTTGTACTGGTACGGAGACCTGATGGTGACGGTGGCAAGAGCCTGCATCCTCATTGGTGCACGGCATTTCGTTCAGGGGTCCGTCCAGCGGCTCTTACAGAAGGCACTGCTGGCATCTTTGCGCCAAGCTTCCGCCGCGCAACCACCGATCGCCAAGAATAGAACCTCACTTCGACCTCGAATTGGGGTGTTGGAGACGGTCGTGGCTTCCCCATTCCGATTTGCGCTTCCCAAGCTTCTATTGCGGCATTCTCGTAGTAGAAGCTACACTCTTATACCCGGCCTCTCATCACCGCGTGCCATGTCGGTTCTCATGCCGCGCCGGTGAGCGCCGCTCAAACCCAAACCCTCGTTTGTTCACTCTCACACACCCAACCCGCCATTCGACGTCCGCACCCACCCCTCCCAGGCCATCCGTCCGATTGTTCTACCCCCTCCAACCATGATAGCAGGACCAACACGGCCACCGACAAGTCGACAAACCCCCCGCATCTCCTAGCATCACCACCCAATCAGCCGGTGCTCACTCCCACCGCCAAGATGCCGCGCCGCTCATATAACATCGCCATGGTGAGCGACTTCTTCTACCCGCAGCCCGGCGGCGTCGAGTCGCATATCTACCAGCTCTCCACCAAGCTCATCGACCGCGGCCACAAAGTCGTCATTATCACCCACGCCTACGGCAACCGCACCGGTGTCCGTCACCTCACCAACGGGCTCAAGGTCTACCACATCCCCTTCCTCGTCATCTACCGCAGCGCCATCTTCCCCACCGTATTCTCGCTGTTCCCTGTGCTGCGCAACATCTTCCTCCGCGAGCGCATCGAGATCGTGCACGGCCACGCGGCGCTGAGCGCCATGGCGCACGAGGCCATCCTGCACGGGCGGACGATGGGGCTGAGGGCCGTGTATACCGACCACTCCCTGTATGGGTTCGCGGAGCTGGGGAGCATCCTTGCGAACAAGCTGTTGAAGTTTGCGCTTAGTGATATTGACCATGTCATATGCGTCAGTCACACATGGTGAGTATCCCAATTGTCCTTATAAGACGTCGTGAAGCTAACTCTCGAGTAGCAAGGAAAACACAGTCTTAAGAGCCTCCTTGGACCCCCTAATGGTCTCTGTAATCCCCAACGCGCTCGTCTCTGCATCGTTCCGCCCCCCTAAGCCCTCCTCTAAGCCCGTGCCCCTCCGCCCCCAGGACACCATCACCCTCGTCGTCATCTCCCGCCTCTACTACAACAAGGGCACCGACCTCCTCACGGCCGCCATTCCGCGCATCCTCGAGGCGCACCCCAACACGCGCTTCATCATCGCCGGCGACGGGCCCAAGGCCATCGACCTGCAGCAGATGATAGAGCAGAACGTGCTGCAGGACCGCGTCGAGATGCTGGGCGCCATCCGCCACGAGGAGGTGCGCGACGTGCTGGCCAGGGGCCACGTCTACCTGCACCCGTCGCTGACCGAGGCGTTCGGCACGGCGCTGGTGGAGGCGGCCAGCTGCGGGCTGTACGTGGTGACAACGCGCGTGGGCGGGATCCCGGAGGTGCTCCCGCCGCACATGACAGTGTTCTCGGACCCGGAGGAGGACGACCTCGTGGCGGCGACGGGGCGCGCGATAGTGCGCATCAGGGCCGGGCAGGTGAGGACGGACCTGTTCCACGAGCAGATCAAGTCGT